>CM065593.1:256195965-256795965 GCA_033119425.1 Bufotes viridis
TTGAGCGAACAGTTCGAGAATAGTTCGGGTTCGTACCGAATTTTGGGGTGTCCGGGACCCGGACCCGAACCCGGACATTTTCAAAAAAGTTCGGGTTCGGGTTCGGTGTTCGTCGATTACTTCCCGCTTTCTGAAGGGCTGCACAGCAGCCAATCAGCTAGCGTTTTACTTCTTGCCCTAAGAGCCCATCACAGCCATGCCTACTAATGGCATGGCTGTGATTGGCCAAGTGCAGCATGTGACCCAGCCTCTATTTAAGCTGGAGTCACGTGGCGCGCTACGTCACACTGCTCTGATTAGTGTAGGGAGAGGACGCAGCTTCTGTCAGGGCGAGATTAGGCAGGTTAAAGTCAGCAACAGCACCTAATGAACGGATCAATTTACAGCTGAGAATCATTGAACTTCTGCTAGTTACTTGCTCGCTGGTTTTTAGGCTGCACAGAGCGTTTTTCTGTCACTTATTTTCTGGGTTGATCGGCGGCCATTTTGTGACTTGTGGTGTGCCAGAAGAAGCTGCCACCAAGTCCATCAATCCATCAATACTAGTTTTTTTTTTTTTTGCTATATCCTACATCAGGGGCTTGGCTGTGCTAATTGTCACCCCTAGAAACTCAGGAAAGAAATCTCTATATTTTATTAAGGGGTTAAATACAATTGCCCAAATACCAATCCCTAAAATCTGATGTTCCAGCTTTGGTTAGACAAGTATAATACTGTCTGCTGTCTGGCAAAGGATAGATTATTTTCTGGGGTTAAATTCAATTGCCAAAATAGCAATACCATAAATCAGTGGTTTCAGCTGTGGCTGGCAAAATAGAATAGTGTCCGAGGTAACGCACACACGTACAGACGCACGTACACGATTCTTGAAAAGTTGTATTATCGCGATAATAAAACTAACAGTGTAAAGTTGACTGTATTGCTCTAAGTTATATTCGCGTACGAATGTAACTTCTATTACAGCACACCAATACTAAAACTGACTAAGAGACAGCTTTAAGTTCTATTCGAACGCGATTGCAACTTTGGAACTTAAAGTGGTGTACGATTTTAAAAGTTGAGTACTAAAAGTTGGAATCGCAATGCGATTCTTATGTATTTGCTTAATCGCATTGCGATTACAACTTTGAGCTACCGATCACCATAGGAACGCCTCCTCCAGTAGAATGTACTGTCGGATGTGAGAATTAAGTTGAAAACGCAATGCGATTATTATATATCTGCTTAATCGCATTGCCGTTTCAACTTAGCATTGCTAAATAATTCCATCCATATTCGTTAACTTACTGACTCAGTAAGTTAACGATATGGATGGAATTATTTAGCAATGCTAAGTTGAAATCGCAATGCGATTAAGCAAATATATAAGAATCTCATTGCGATTTCAACTTAATTCTCAGATCCGACAGTACATTCTACTGGAGGAGGCGTTCCCATGGTGATCGTTAGCTCAAAGTTGTAATCGCAATGCGTTTATTGCGGTATATTATCCCTCTGGGTGTCTTTTACAGCCTTTTTAGTACCCAAATGTTCGGGTCCCCATTGACTTCAATGGGGTTCGGGATGAAGTTCGGGTTGAGTTCGGATCACGAACCCGGACATTTTCCGGAAGTTTGGCCGAACCTCTTGAACCCGAACATCCAGGTGTTCGCTCATCTCTACTAGGTTTGTCTTTTATGGTATCTTATATTTGCTGTATGGTAGATACCTCAAGCATTTACAGGATTTTCTCACTTCAATCTAGTGTATGGTCGACACCCTGAGTTTACCTGAGTAAAAAATTGAATGAGCATGAGAAGAAATACTCCATTGTAGAAATGGAGTGTATGGCAATTAAGTGGGCGATAGAGGTACTATTTGGTAGGGAGAACATTCTAACTGGTAACTGACTTCTGTACAAGACTATAGTTTTACAGTGGAACATAGACCCGGACGTCAGCTTAGAAAGGATGATGCCCTGTCTAGGGTGTACTGTTTAAGAGCGCAGTGTGTTCCTACCCCAAGGTCTGCATGTGAGGAGAAGACCTGCAGTGGAGAACAAGACCATTCATTGGTCTTTGCATATTGGTCCAGTATTTATCTGGGATGGACACCAACCACCTGGACATCAATAAGCAGAGATATATGGTAGGTGTGCTCTACCCCGCCACACCCAGCACGGACCACACCGAGAACTACAGCGTTACTGGGAATAAACAGAGGAAAAAGGTCCGGCTAGGTTAAAAAATGTTACCTTTATTTTTCAGTGCGATTTAGGAGCCAGTTACAGTACAGTCTACGCGTTTCGGATCAGAGACAATAGCGATCCTTACTCATGACAAGAGACAAACTATGAAGAGGGTTAGTTATATTGCACCTCCCCTGTGCAACAGGTGGGTGCAGTAACTACAAGCCACTCCTCCAAGTGAAATTGCAAACAAGTTCAGAAAGACATAATAAAAAAATAGTCATAAAAGCAAAAGCACAAGTTATGGATCAGCATTTCAACAGTGTTATATCAAATCCTGTTTACGGTTAAGTTTACTAGGTATAAAGGACCCCATTTTAAAGATCCAATATGTTTCCCGATTCAAAAGCTTCTTTCTGTAGTCAACGCCTCTGGGAGGTGGAGTAACCCTTTCCAAGTCCTGCACTGTTAAACCCTCTGTGTTGCCCCCATGCACCGCTGAAAAATGCAAGCTGACCGCAGACACATTTCTGGCATGTGAATGAGGAATCTGACCTTGAGACCAATAATGGTACAGCCGATGTACTGAAGTGAACACAGAGTACATGAAATGCAATACACCACATGAGTCGTGTTGCAATTGATGTATTGTTTGATTGCAAAACACTGATTGGTGGAATAAGAGAAAATCTCCTTGCCCGGTCGCATGTAGGAACAGCATGTACAAATCTTGTGTCCCACCGAGGGACTACCTCAGCTACAGGAGGGGCTTGCGTCCTCTCAGAGTGCAGAGACGGACTGAGCCTGTTGCTGAGTGTGGGAGCTCTACAGACTGAACACAGAATGCCATTTTTGACGACATTCCGCCATTGGTCATCCATTGAAAGCACAGGTAAATGTTTCTTTACTATATGACAGATCTGCGAGTATTGTGTGCTGTAATTAGTGACAAAAACAGGCAAACGAGAATGTTTCGATTGGACCAAGTTCACAGAGGAACGCGCGCGATTCTGGTGCAGAAACAATAGCGCTTGTCTGGGTCTAGGAGTATTGTCTCAGCGAGAGGCGATGTGCAGCAGACTGCATCTCCATGCGGCATGTGCCCTCCTCAGTACAATTACGTCTGATGTGAATAAATTCACCTTTGGGAATGTTCCTCATAACATAAGGTGGATGGCACGATGACGCATGGAGAATCGTTTTCCCTGCGGTTTCCTTACAAAATGTGCAGGTGTTAGTTAAACCAATTCCTGAATCGCCCACCAGAGACAAATCCAAAAAAGAAATGTGGGCAATGTCATAATTCACCGCAAATTTTAAGTTGCATGGATTGTTGTTCAAATACTCATCAAAGAGTGGTATGGCCGCCACATCACCCGACCATACAAACAGCAAGTCGTCGATGTAACGGCCATACCACTCCAGAGATGGCACCCACAGGTTAGTTGGTGAAAACAAAAACGCATGCTCCCACCAGGCCATATACACATTGGCCAGAGATGGGGAGAATTTGGCTCCCATGGAAACTCCTGATAATTGCAGGAAAAACCAACATAAAAAAATTATGTTTCAACAAGAAAAAAACCACATTGCACACATAACTCTGGAACGCCGGTGAAAAATCTGAGTATACAGCAAGAAACCAACATAGTGCCTGTATGGCCAGATCATGGGGGATGACTGTATAAAGTGAAGCCACGTCTGCGGTGATCCACGCAAAATTTGGCTCCCATTTCAGGCTGTGAAAAGCCTGTAGGACACTTCTAGTGGCTTGCAAAAAACCTGGCATTTCACATACTAGTGGCTGTAGAATGGAGTCAACCCAAGCAGATAAATGCTCTGAGAAGGAGCCAATGCCCGACACTATGGGGCACATGGAGGGGGGAAAGCCCCCTTTATGGATCTTGGGAAGGGAGTGGAAAATGGGGATCACAGGAGATGAAACAAAAATAAAATCTATTTGACGTTGATCCAAATAACCACTTTCCAGTCCCTTTTGCAAGAGGTATTGTAATTGTTGTTGATAGAGGGGAGTGGGTTCACCCGGGAGTTCCTCATACACTGAGGTATCCTCCAGCATCAATAGATTTTGTAACTTATATACGGTTTTATCCAAGATGACCACCGCTCCGTTTAGGTTGAAACAGTAGGGGAGGATATGTGACAGGACCAGGGGTAAAGTGGAAAGGGAGTCTATATTTCACCTAGGTTCTTGTCTTATACATTCTAAATAGCAGCCAGGGAGTTGAAGCAGCAAGGAAAACTATGTTTTCTGTTTGTAAGGGTTTTATCAAAAACCTGGTTAGAAGGGCCTGGATGCTTGGAGAAGGGAGAGTTGGGTGGGTCCTTGCTCTGATTAGCCACTCCAGGTATTCGTGGTAACTGAGAACCTGGGTGTGCTATAAAAGGGCAGACAGCTGATTAGCTGATTGCCTCTGCTCCTGGGAACGCTCTAATGTGAGTAAAAAACAACTGTGTGTTTTGTTGATGTGCTGGGTACAAGACTCAGTTACTTTTAGTTAGGAACTGCTTTATGTCTAGAGGTAGCGGCCAGACGGTCAGAGTTTTATTTTATTTTGTACTGTTTTGTTTGATACGTTTGTCTGCAAAAGATAATAAAACTGGCTGAGGCCAGTTGCACCAAACTTGCTTGGACTGGACGGTGTTTTGTGAGCTAACAGCGCCCGTCTATCCCTGATGAGTAGCCATGGACATATGCACAAAGAAGTTGCTGACCTATCTGTGACAAGCACGATCTGTAACTAATAACTATGGAGTAGACAATAATAGTAGGAGATATGCAAAATACAACAATATGCATTAACATATAAACATAAAATGCTAGGTGGTAATCTGTACATACCAGCGATGCAACCGTAGGCTTGGATGAGGAGGACTACTTCAGATAATGCTAGTGCAGCAGGTACTGAGAGAAAAAATGGCTCCTACATCAGCTTACTTGATGATGTTGCCCAGTTATGTGACCCATAGCGACACACAGGGAATTGTATGCTAGCTATCTAAACTGATTGAACAAACATTCACTAAATGGCACAAATACACCTGGAACACAAAGCATAATACATATGCAATATAAGAAATATTGCTGAAGGCCTGAAATTCACTGTTTACAGTTCTAGGCAAGGTGTTACCATGAAAAGCTAGTGCATCATGTTATAGATCAGAAGGAGCTAAGTAAATTGATATTTGATTTATAGAAAGAGTGAAGTAAAACGTATATTGTGTTCATTTAAATCTCTGACCTTTTTACGCTTAGGCGTGTAGATGGTCCTAATCACAGCTATCTCTATAAGCTTTCTCATAAAGTGAAGTCAATGACTGAATAGTCCCACCTACTGAACTCTCCATAAAACTATGTAAACTGTATATCAGTCTGCTCTGCTCTTTAATGTGGACTGTATTTTTAATGGGCCAGACTTCCTTTTAGGAAGGAACACTTAGGCCACCTGCACACGTTGCAGAACACGTGCGTTTTTGCCACGCAAATTCCCATGCAGCAAAAACCACAGCGTATTATAGTACCAGCAGAGTGTATGAGATTACACAAATCTAATGTACACTTTGCAGATTTGTTCCTTGCAGAAATTGAAAACTATTAGAAAATGTGATGTGGTGTTAAACAGGCAGGATATGCTCAGACCCATATGCAGTTGTGCATGTATATAGGGGAGCATATCCTGCACTTGTAGTCCGTTGCTGATGGCAATCAACAGCAAAAAAAAATGCATACAATGAAGATGCCAGCAACGGACTACAAGTACCACAATAACCATCCTACATATGGTAACGATTATGTGGATATGGAGAACAATCAGAAACTTAACAATAGCAAAGACCGCTGCACTATGCTGTGATACTAAACCCTCACACTGTTGTTAAAATTGAGAGGTTAGTTCGACATATCCTACTAGGAGGACATGTCTTAAGCTCGGGCACCGCGCCAAGGTCTCTCAAGTAGCCCGGGGCCCTAACACTCAACTACTTGTGCCGTATGGGCGATACCAGGGGCCAGTGGGCTTAATACGGGAGGATAAGGCCTGACTAACAAACAGCTTACCAGTAACCTCAAGCATGTAGCCTTGCTTGCAATGGGAGGTGGGAGGTTACTGTGAGCCCCACCCAAGACTGGCTGATATGGCCCAGGGCCTTGCAGGTGCACCTAAATGTAGCCTGTAGATGAAAAGCAGACACATTTAAATTGGAGTTTATAGACCTCCAAACATAATAATATACAAACCATTAGAAAATGTGATGTTGTGTCAAACAGGCAGAATATTCTCAGACCCATATGCAGTTGTGCATGTATATAGGGGAGCATATACTGCACTTGTAGTCCGTTGCTGATGGCAATCAACAGCAAAAAAAATGCATACAATGCATACAATGTAGGATGCTTATTGTGGAACTTGTAGTCCGTTGCTGGCATCTTCCATTGTATCCATTTTTTTTTCTGTTGATTGCTATCAGCAACGGATTAAAAGTGCATTATTTACATGATACGTAAAGGTTTTGTGTTCGTTGTTCAGTGATTTCTATGACGCATTTTGAAAGCCTGCAAAGCAGCCAATCAACAAGCGTCATACTACATGCCCCAAGAGCAGCCATGCCTACTATTGGCATGGCTGTGATTGGCCAAGTGCAGCATGTGACCCAGCCTCTATTTAAGCTGGAGTCATGTCGCGCCGCACGTCACTCTGCTCTGATTAGTGTAAGGATAGGATGCAGATGCTGTTAGGGCGAGATTAGGAAGGGATTAACTCAGCAAAAACACTTAGGCTGGGAACACACCTAAGCGTTTCTGAATTGCGCGTTTTACGATGCGCGTTTTGTTAACTTACAAACGCGCGTCATACGTGCGATTGAGTGACTCTCCCCTATGGCATCATTGTCCATAGGTGCGTTAAAACGCCCCAAAGAAGCTCATGTACTTGTTTGGGCGTTGGCCGTTTTACAGCAAGTTCAAACGCGCTGTAAAACGCCCAAATGTGAACCATGCCCATAGGGAAGCATGGCTTTTCACATGTGCGTTTTACAGCGCGTTTGAACGCGCTGTAAAACGCTTAGGTGTGTACCTAGGGTTAATGAAGTGATGGATCTACAGCTCTTAATTTAGTCAGCTTCTGCTAGTTAATTGCTCACTGGTTTCAGGCTGCCCAGAGCATTTTTCTGTCACTTTTTTCTGGGGTGATCGGAGGCCATTTTGTGTCTTGTGGTGCATCAGCAAAAGCTGCCACCAAGTCCATTAATCCATCAATTGTAGGGTTTTTGTTTTGCTATATCCTACATCAGGGGCTTGGCTGTGCTGATTGTCACCCCTAGAAACTCAGGATAGAATTTTCTATATTTTATTGAGAGGTGAAATTTGCTTAAAAAAATTGAAATCCCCTAAATCTGGTGTTCCAGCTATGGCTAGCCAAGTGTAATACTGTCTGGCAAAGAATATATTTTTTTTTCTGGGTTGAAATTCAATTACCAAAATAGCAATACTGTAAATCTGGTGTTCCAGCTATGACTGGACAAGTGTCATAGTGTCCATCAAAGGATATATTATTGTCTGGGGTGAAATTCAGTTGCAAAAATAGAAATACCGTAAATCTGGTGTTCCAGCTGTGACTGGACAAGTTTTATAGTGTCCGTCAAAGGATATATTATTTTCTGGGGTGAAATTCAGTTGAAAAAATAGAAATACCGTAAATCTGGTGTTCCAGCTGTGACTGGACAAGTTTCATAGTGTCCGTCAAAGGATACATTATTTTCTGGGGTGAAATTCAGTTGAAAAAATAGAAATACCATAAATCTGGTGTTCCAGCTGTGACTGGACAAGTTTCATAGAGTCCGTCAGAGGATATATTATTTTCAGGGGGGAAATTCAGTTGCAAAAATAGCAATACCGTAAATCTAGTGTTCCAGCTGTGACTGGGAAAGTTTCATAGTGTCCGTTAAAGGATATAGTTTTTTCTGGGGTGAAATTCAGTTGCAAAAATAGCAATACCGTAAATCTGGTGTTCCAGCTGTGACTGGACAAGTTTCATAGTTTTCGTCAAAGGATTTATTATATTCTGGGGTTAAATTCAGTTGCAAAAATAGAAATACCTTACATCTGGTGTTCCAGCTGTAACTGGACAAGTTTTATGGTGTCCGTAAAAGTATAGATTTTGTTCTGGGTTGAAATTAAATTACCAAAGTAGCAATACTGTAAATCTGGTATTACAGCTATGACTGGACAAGTTTCATAGTGTTCCTCAAAGTATAGCTTTTGTTCTGGGTTGAAATTAAATTACCAAAATAGCAATACCCTTAAATCTGGTGTTCCAACTGTGACTGGAAAAGTTTCATAGTGTCCGTCAAAGGATATATTATTTTCTGGGGTGAAATTCAGTTGCAAAAATAGAAATACCGTAAATATTGTGTTCCAGCTGTGATTGGACAAGTTTCATAGTGTTTGTCAAAGGATATAATATTTTCTGGGGTGAAATTCAGTTGAAAAAATAGCAAAAACATAAATCTGGTGTTCCAGCTGTGACTGGACAAGTTTCAGAGTGTCCTTCAAAGGATATATTATCTTCTGAGGTGAAATTCAGTTGAAAAAATAGAAATACCGTAAATCTGGTGTTCCAGCTGTGACTGGACAAGTTTCACAGTGTCCTTCAAAGGATATATTATCTTCTGGGGTGAAATTCAGTTGAAAAAATAGAAATACCGTAAATCTGGTGTTCCAGCTGTGATTGGACAAGTTTCATAGTGTCCGTCAAAGGATATAATATTTTCTGGGGTGAGATTCAGTTGCAAAAATAGCAATACCATAAATCTGGTGTTCTAGCTGTGACTGGACAAGTTTCATAGTGTCCGTCAAAGGATATATTATTTTCTGGGGGGAAATTCAGTTGCAAAAATAGCAATACCGTAAATCTGGTGTTCCAGCTGTGACTGGAAAAGTTTTATAATGTCCGTCAAAAGATAAATTATTTTCTGGGGTGAAATTCAGTTGCAAAAATAGCAATACCGTAAATCTGGTGTTCCAGCTGTGACTGGACAAGTTTCATAGTGTCCGTCAAAGGATATATTATATTGTGGGTTAAATTCAGTTGCAAAAATAGAAATACCATACATCTGGTGTTCCAGCTGTAACTGGACAAGTTTCATGGTATCCGTAAAAGTATAGATTTTGTTCTGGGGTGAAATTCAGTTGCAAAAATAGAAATACTGTAAATCTGGTGTTCCAGCTGTGACTGGATAAGTTTCATAGTGTCCGTCAAAGGGTATATTATTTTCTGAGGTGAAATTCAGTTGCAAAAATAGCAATACCGTAAATCTGGGGTTCCAGCTGTTTCTGGACAAGTTTCATAGTGTCCCTCAAAGTATAGCTTTTGTTCTGGGTTGAAATTCAATAACCAAAATAGCAATACCGTAAATCTGGGGTTCCATCTGTGACTGGACAAGTTTCATAGTGTCCGTCAAAGGATAAATTATTTTCTGGGGTTAAATTCAGTTGCAAAAATAGCAATACCGTAAATCTGGTGTTCCAGCAGTGGCTGGCCAAGTGTAAATCTGTCCGTAAAAGTGTATATTACACTCAGCGTGCATCTACAAGTGTATTTCTTTCCATTAAAGGGTATATTACAGTAAGTGTTAAAATACAGCATAATCCTCTACATTTGCACACACTGTTTTGCATCTCTAAGTATATTTCTTTCCATTAAAGGGTATATTACACAAAGTGTTAAAATAGAAGTGCTTAAAGCATACTCCTATATATTTTTTCACACGCTACTGTTCATATCCAAGTGTAAATCTGTCCGTAAAAGGATAACTTTCATCCAGGGCCTAAATACTAGGCCTAAAATTGATATTCCCCTAAATCTGTGGTTACTGCTGTGCCTGGATTAGCGTAATATGGTACATAAATAGATAGCCAGATACTGTTAGGTGCCTGTAAAAAAAAAAAGTCCTGAATTTGAATTCAATACATTGGGCCAAATAATTTTTTTCTTATTGTGGTGAACGGTAACAATGAGGAAAACATCTAGTAAGGGCCCATCACTGGTGCGTGGCTGGGGGGAAACGGAGGACAATGACGAGACTCCTCCCACAGAGGACAGCTTGTCCTTTCCTCTGGGCAGCCTGGCACACATGAGCGACTACATGCCGCAGTGCCTGCGCAACGACAGCAGAGTTGCCCACATTTTAATATGTATGGACTACTGGGCTGCCAACCTGCTGGATCTCTGGTACAAAGACAACGTGCCCACCTTACTTCCAGCCTTGGAGCGTGATAGGAAGATACACGAGTGCAAGCGCACGTTGGTAGACACGCTACTGAGAGCATTCCCAAATGTCACATGTGAAAGTCCAAGGCGAAGGCAGAGGAGGAGCGAGAGGTCACCAACGCAGCTGTGTCTCGGCCAGCTCCTCTAAGAGCAGGGTTAGCATGGCAGAGATGTGGAAAAGTTTTGTCACCACGCCACATCTAACTGCACCACCACCTTATACGGAACGTTTTAGCAGGAGGCAGCATTTCACTAACATGTTGGAACAGTACGTGTGCACACCCCTCCACGTACTGACTGATGGTTCGGCCCCATTCAAATTCTGGGTCTCCAAATTATCCACGTGGCCAAAGCTAGCCTTTTATGCCTTGGAGCTGCTGGCCTGCCCAGCGGCCATCGTTTTGTCTGAACTTGTATTCAGCACGGCAGGTGGCGTCAATACTGACAAACGCAGCCACCTGTCTACAGCCAACGTGGACAAGCTGACGTTCATAAAAATGAACCAGGCATGAATCTCACAGGACCTGTCCATCCCTTGTGCAGAATAGACATTTATAACTACCTCCCCTTAACCATATATTATTGTACTCCAGGGCACTTCTTTATTGAATCCTCTTTTTTTAATGTTACTATTTTGCGGGGCAACCGATAGTTGAATGAACCTCTCCTCTGTCTGTGTACCAGGGGCCTAAATATCTGAAAGTGGCCTTCTCCATTGGTGGGTGACATGAAGCCTGATTCTCTGCTTTGGGACCTCTCTCCTCTGTCTGGGTGCTGGGGCCTAAATAACTAAAAGTGGCCTTCTCCGTTGGAGGGTGACATGATGCCTCTTTTGCTGCTATGGGACCTCTCTCCTCTGTCTGGGTGTCAGGGGCCTAACTTTCACGTACTTGCTTGCTGTCTTGGTGGTAGACATTTAACTCTTTTTACTGTCTAATGACCGCCCAATTGTCTGGGTGTCAGGGGCCTATATGTCGTTTAATCACTTGTTGTCTTGGTGGGAGATATTAAACTCTTTTTACTGTCTAATGACCGCCCCATTGTCTGGGTGTCAGTGGCCTATATTTTGTTTAATTGCTTGATGTCTGGGTGAGAGACATTAAACTTTTTTTAATGTCAAATATCCTCTCCTCTTTCCCGGTGTCAGGGGCTGAGATAAATGATAATGGCCTGTTCCATTGCAGGTTGACCTGAGGCCTGTGTTGCTGTTACGGGACCGCTCTCCTCTTTGCGGGTGCCATGGCCCTGAGTCTGTGAATGAGGCCTGTGGCACTGCAGGCAGACATGAATCCTTTTTGGCTGTGATGAGAACATCAACTCCCATAGCATTACCACCTGATGCCAACCCACCTCCTCCTCCTCCAAGTTGCCAATTGATACTGGTTAATTTATTTTATTTTATTTTCATTTCCCTATCCACATTTGTTTGCAGGGGATTTACCTACATTCAGCTGCCTTTTGCAGCCCTCTATCCCTTTCCTGGGCTATTTTACAGCCTTTTTAGTGCCCAAAAGTTCGGGTCCCTATTGACTTCATTCATTGACTTCGGGTCGCTATTGACATTTTCTGGAAGTTCGGCCGAACTTCTCAAACCCGATCATCCAGGTGTTCGCTCAACTCTATCCTTGACCGCTGTTTTCTTTCTAACTACCCCTGCTCTGCATAACTGATTGGGAAATATATTCTGTAAATTAGGTGGCGTTCATATTGTTGGCTGATCTGTACCCCTTCTTTCTTTCAAAGTAACCCTGCAGTGCTTAACAGACAGGGAACTTAGTTAATTACAATTGGCGGTTACATTGTTGCCTGACAAAGTCTTTTTTGACTGTGAAGCAAAAGGTAGACGCCAACAACAATGTGTTTTTGTTTTGTTTTCTTTTTTATTAATTGGGGTGAACCCCAAAACATTGGAAATATAAAAAAAACAAAGAGCAATTGCGCTGTAGTATAACAAAGGCTTGGTGAGGCCGGTATACATGTCTATTCTGCATAAGGTACGAACAAGTCCTGTGGGATCCATGCCTGGTTCTTTTTAATGAACTTGAGACTGTCCAAGTTGGGTGTGGACAGGCGGCTGTGCTTGTCTGTGATAATGCCCCCAGCCGTGCTAAAAACATGTCCAGATAATACAGTGGCTGCAGGGCAAGCCAGCACCTCCAAGGCGTAAAGGTGAAGCTGAGGCCATATCCCCAATTTGGAGACCCAGAAGTTGAATGCGGCAGACCCAGTGGCGTAGCTAGAAATGACTGGGCCCAACAGCAAATTTTTGAATGGGGCCCCCCTCCCCCAGTCATTTTTTCGCAATCCCTTCCTTTCATGCTGCCCCCATTCCTGTGGCTACTAAAGACCAGGCAGCTGTTCCATCCATTTTCAACACTGTCTATACTGCCACTGTATATAATTTCATTGTATAATACTGTTGAGGCTGACTCTGACAAAGTCTTTTAGTCCTCCTCCTCCTGAATGGGCCCCTTCTTGGTCAGGGCCCCAAAGCAGTTGCTTTTCCTACGACCCTGGGCAGGCCCATCGGTTAGTACGTGTAGGCGTGTGCACAGATACTATTTCACCATTTTGCGGAAATGCTGCCTCTTGCTAAGAGATTTTATATCTGATGGTGGTGCTGGTTGTTGTGGCATAGTGACAAAGCTTTTCCACATTTTGGCCATGCTAACCCAGCCTTCTGAGGTGCAGGCAGTGACCCAGCTGCATTGGCGACTTCTTCCTCCTCCTCCTCTGCTTTAGCCTTGTTCTTCCACTGAGCCCCCGATGTCAGGTGTGAATGCAATCAGCAGCATGTCTACTAGCATTGGCTTCTTCCCATCACGCTTCAGAGATGGAATTAAAGGGAGTCTTTCACCTAAACTGCCCATTATAGAACACTAACACCATGACCTGCATTATAGTCCCCATATTGGAATGCTACTTACTATATAGCTGTCCTTGGCTTATTTTCGCTAAAAAAAACACTTTAATTAAATATGTTAATTAGGTTCTGAAGGTGCCCAGGGGCGGTGTTCCAGTGGCCGGTGCCCAGGCTCCTCGTCACTTTTCATATGAAACCGCTCACCTTTCACCCCTCTGGCCCGCCCTAGGTTCTTCAGAAATCCAGAGCCAGTGCCATTCACAAGATTCTTTATTCCACATTAAGTGCAAAGGCACAGGAGTGTTTAATGCGCATGTGCCAGCCCGTACATCTATCCGGCCTTCTGCCTCTGCCCATAATGGGGAATGAAGTGCGCAGGCGCGGCGAATATTGTGAATGGCGCTGGCTCTGGATTCCCTTTGAGGATGGCACGTTGTCCTGTAACGGGGATCCAGCAGGGCGGCCACCTATTAATCTGCACAAGTTAGAATGTGGGCAACTCGGCAGTCATTGCGCAAGCACTGCAGCATGTAGTCGCTCATGTTTGCCATGCTGCCCAGAGGCAACGACAAGCTGTACTCTGTGGGAGGTGTTTAATCTGTGTCCTCCATATCCCCCCAGCCGCGCTAAAGTGATGGCTGTGAGCTGATTTGAGTCCCACCCTGCTGTGAATATGGTTTCTTCTCCTCCTCCTCCAGAACTGTGCCCTGGCTGGACAATTGTGTACCTGGCCTATGTTGGTGCAGGAACCCACCCTCCAAGCCACTTATATATGACTGGCCTTATAAGTTAAGGGTAAGGCATGTATATAGCTTTGTTTGTTTATTTTGTTTTTCTGACTTATAGTTATTTAAATATGTTTATAAGCACATTTTTAAATAGTTTGTGAATGGGCATTAATTTGTGGTTTGAGTGATAGTGGGGGGGGGGTGTAGGGTGGGAGTCTTGTCGGGATAATTTTCTCTTTTTGAAATGTTCCTTGTATAGTTTTTGTTACGATTTATAATAAAAAGTCCTGATAACCATGGAAATGTTACTCAACAATCTAAGCGACAAACTTAATAAAATTATTTGCCTGTCACATCAACGGCTCAGGCCGCAGGGGTCCTTGAGCACCAATAAAAGTGAATTTGTCCCACCAGAATCTATATGCTGGATTAACTGAATTGATTTTCACTGTCAGGTGTTCAGGAATTTCTGCACCACCAAATTCAGTACATGTGCCAGGCAAGGGATGTGTGTCATACTAGCTAGGCCCAGAGCTGCTATGAGATATTTTCTATTATCGCACACCACTAGGCCGGGCTTGAGGCTCAGTGACACCAACCACTCATCGGTCTGTTGTTCCATATCCGTCCACAGCTCATGTGCGGTGTGTGGTTTGTCCCCCAAATAGATGAGCTACAGAACAGCCTGCTGTCATTTCCCCCTGGCTCTGCTGATGTTGGTGGTGAAGGTGTTACGCTGAAAGGATGAGGACGTGGTAGAGGTTGAGGAAGTGGAGTAGGATGAGGAGGCATCAGGAGGCAAATGGAAATGCCCTGCAATCCTCGGGGGCAAGAGGACATGCGCCAAACTGCTATCCGCCTCTGGCCCAGCCACCACTACATTTACCTAGTGTGCTGTTAGGGAGATATAACTTCCCTGCCCGTGCTTACTGGTCCAAGTATTGGTGGTTATGTGGACCTTGCCACAGATGGCATTGCGCAGTGCACACCTGATTTTGTCTGCCACTCGGTTTTGCAGGGAAGGGATGGGTCGCCTGGAAAAGTAGTGGCGGCTGGGAACCTTGTATTGTGGGACAGCCACCGCCATACATTTTTTAAAAGTCTCCACCCATCTCCACCAGACAGAATGACAGCATTTCAAAGGACCATGAATTTAGAAATTCTGACATTCAGGGCCAGGGATCACGTTTGGGTAGGGGGGTACTTCCTCTTTCTATTTCTCTTTCTAATTCGTAGATGGACAGCTGAATGCTTACATGGGGTAGTGTGGAGATGCTTGGTGATGGTAAAAGATGTGGTGGCGTTGCTGCCACATCCTCTGTTTGCGGGGTGGCAGGTGCCACTGTCACTTGTGCTCAGGTTTAGAACGTTTATTTTTAATTTTTATGTATTTTATGTTATTTTAAGTTATTTCCCTATTCAAATTTGTTTGCAGGATACTTGTCCTACTCTTACCCCCATTTTGCTTCAATTTCCAGCCCTGTAGTCCTTTCCAGGACTTTTTTTAGAGCCATTTTAGTGCCCATTCACTTTAATAGGGTTCGTGGTCAAGTTCGGGTCAAGTTCGTGTCCAGAACTCGAACTTTGCGGTGAAGTTCAGCCAAACCAGGCGAACTCGAACTTCCAGGTGTTTGCTCAACTCTAATAGTAACCTTTAGGAACTATTTATAGTGTATTAAAATGCCTACATAACCAGTTGTGCTCCATTTCACCTTTATTTCAAGCACCAGGCATTATGGCTCTGCTTGCTGACACATTTACTGATTGTACATTTTAATATGTTGCAGGCACTAAGACAGTAAAGAATCAATAACTTATTATGCAATTTCACTGTTGACACTTTTGCTAAAAATTAAAGGGTAATTTATTATCAGATACACTGCCTGTCCTAAAATAAAGTGGCTACCTTGATTTAACTAATCAAATAGGTAGGAGCCGCCTATTGGATAATTACTGCATGGGCAATTATCTTTCAGCTAGCAACAAGTTACTTACCCCAACTGGTGCAATGAGTTGCTTTTCATTTCTTAAACAACTATATTGAAAGACACATCTCGTGGTCGTGGAAAAGATGTTAGTCTGTTTGAGAAGGGTCAAATCACTGGCATGCATCAAGCAGAGAAAACATCCAAGGAGATTTGCAGAAGCTACTAAAATTGGGTTAGAGACTGTCCAACGCATTATTAAAAACTGGAAGGATAGTGGGGACCCATCGTATTCGAGGAAGAAATGTGGCCAGAATAAAATCCTAAATAATTGTGATTGCTGATCACTTAAGCATTTGGTGAAATCAAATCGAAGAAAAACAACAGTAGAACTCAGGGCTATGTTTAATAGTGAAAGTAAGAGCATTTCCACATGCACAATGCGATTGGAACTTAAGAGATTGGGACTGAAAAGCTGTTTAGCCGTAAGAAAACCACTAATTAGTAAGCCAATCCAGAAAAAAAAGGCTTCGATTTGGTAGGGAGCATAAAGATTGGACTGGAGCAATGGAAGAAGGTCATGTGGTCTGATGAGTCCAGATTTACCCTGTTCCAGAGTGATGGGCGCATAAGGGTAAGAAGAGAGGCAGATAAAGTGATGCACCGATCATGCCTAGTGCCTACTGTACAAGCCTGCGGGGGCAGTGCTATGATCTGGAGTTGCTGCAGTTGGTCAGGTCTAGGTTCTGCAACAGTATGTGCTCTAACAATGAGGTCAGCTAACTACCTGAACATACTGAATGACCAGGTTATTCCATCAATGGCACGAGCATATTCCAAGATGACAATGCCAGGATTCATCGGGCTCAAATTGTGAAAGAGTGATTCAGGCAGCATATGCCACATCATTTTCACACATAGATTGGCCACCACAGAGTCCAGACCTTAACCCCATTGAGAATCTTTGGGATGTGCTGGAGAAGGCTTTGCGCAACGGTCAGACTCTACCATCATCAATGCAAGATCTTGGTGAAAAATTAATGCAACATTGGATGCAAAAAAATCTTGTGACACTGCAGAAGCTTATCGAAACAATTCCACAGCGAATGCGTGCCATAATGAAAGCTAATTGGCGGTCCAATGAAATATTAGCGTGTCTGACCTTTTTTTTTGTTTGTGGCAACTTTTTTTTTGGATAGGCAGTGCATATTGCACAGTCGGGGAAGGGGGCAGGCTAGCAGGCCAGTCTCATTTGTCATTTTCTATGCCTGTTTTAGGAGCAGAAAATTGAGACAGGCCGTGGATGAGCCTAAGTTGTGTAGAGGACGGCGCTTCTACATAACTTCCGCACATCTACCACCAGCACAAGGGGTATTATGATCAGCGTCTAAAATGCCGGTCATAATAAATGACCCCATAAACTTTTTAACTATTGATAATGATAATTGGACCTTCCAGATTTGTTGCAATGGGAAATGTATCACATGCATATTTTCCTATAGATTTGCCCAGCATATGCTGTTGATTTGTAGAAAAATCCATAGCAGAAGGTATCTGCAGCACTTGAACATACGTTAAAGGCTATCAACACCTTTAGGGTTGTTTTTTTTGTTTGTTTTTTATCTATTTATTATTGCATTCTACTCATTTTGGGCTTAAAATCAATTTGTCTAAATTAAAAGTGTCAGCAGTTTTCCCTGTGTACCTTCCCATTTCTATGTATTTGCAGACTGGTATGTTCTCCCATTATTGCACTGCTCTTGTGGCTGGATCTGTAGCCCTTATCTCTGAAATCCTAAAATCTCATAAGCACTCATTCCAGCTCAATTCTTCAGTTTGGTAAGAATATAGCTTAGGCTAAGTTCACATTTCAGTTATTTGGTCAGTTATTTCAATCATTTTTTGTGAGCCAAAACCAGCAGTGAAGCCCACTCAGAAAAAAAAATATATATAATGGAACGATTTGCACCTGGTCTATGGTTTTGACCCTCATCTAGTTTTGACTCTCAATAACTGATGGAAATAAATGATCAAATAACTAAAGGGTGAAATCAGCCTTTTATAAGTGATTATGCGTTGACAGGAGATCATTGATAAAGGCTATATATCCTGCTATCAGAGCTACCTGATGTGAATCGCTATGTATTCTCTATACAGTTCTTCTGCAAGTACACAGAAGCTTGAAGCTATCCAGGGAAAATTCATCAAAGAGCAATTAATTTGGTCATTTTTCAATAATCTTTTGGTAAATGTGTTTAATAAACTGATGCAAAGACATCTGTATGGACAGGGCTATTGGCAAAATGATTCCCATCAATTCACATCCCATCTAAATGAATCATTTTGTGATACAAGTGATTTCTGTCAGTATAACAAGTGATAGCTTCATAGATGGCCCCGTCATAAGAGGTAAAACAGTGTAAGCTACAAATTGATTATTTTAATGTATTTTCTTGATTATTTAATTCCAATTAAGGTAGAGCAATATTACAAATTTCTAATGTTCTGATAAGTATTTTTTGTTATATGATATGTATTATATATTTTGAGGTGAGAATATTTACATATTTGTATATAATCACCCAGTCGTGATAGCCATGTAATCATAGTGTATTCAAGTCATGAAATAAATGTTATGTTTATAAATAATGTCATATATTTCTCTGAAAACAGCTAATATTAGGTTTCATATCTGCGGTTTTCAAAATCAGTTTCAAGCATCATCCTGTTTCTTCATTTCCTCCTTTGAGGGTTCGCATCTTCTTCCCAGAGGAGGTTGTCTTTATACTAGTCTCTAAAAAAGATCTCTTTCATCTTAAAACAAAACCCTAAGGTCTTGATTCATTTGAAAGATAAATTTGTCTGTCACATCTCTTCAAAGATAAGGTGCTTTGGTCCTTTGAGATACAAATAAAAAGACTTGATATCAAGAAAAAAAAATGAACTTGGAGTATTCTACTTCATAGAGCTTAATTTGTGGAAAGTAATAAGACCGCATTAAATGTAGTAGAAGTTGTGTCACGATGTATTCAATCAATATTGTGCTGTTCGTCCTACTAATCCTTCCTATAAACAGGAATGTCACCTAATTTCAAGTTACGACTGAGAGAAACGAAGTGGAAATCTGAAAGAATTTACATGGTCATAAAGCAGAGTACATCACAAAGATTCACATGGTAGCAGGCATTTCAGTTATAGTTAGTGAGCAAATTCAATTTGTCATGGTACTGTAGGATAAGTGGATGTGCAGACTTGCAGACCATTGATCTAATTTGAATAGGTCAAACTATGAGAGGAACTGACTGTTGTATTTGAAACAATTCTTTGAGGAGGCTGGAAAGAGCCTGGAAGAACTGAACTGACTATATTTATCCAGACTTTTTCTTTCTCATCTCGTTTTAAAGGGGTTATCTCACCTCAGAAAATGGCATTCATCATGTAGACACATTTAATACAAGGCACTTACTAATGTATTATGATTTTTCCATCACATTGCACACTTTTTAGGGGTGACATCCACTACTTAAATCCAGCAGTGGTGGTCGTGCTTGCACACTATAGGAAAAACCACCAGTCTCTCTGTTGGCTGGGATTGTGGGACCATGCATAGGCACGCATGCACAGCAGATCCCATCCTGGCCACCTTGTATCTGCACTGCAGCGGTAGACTTAACCCCTGGAAATGATGTGTATAATGTGATGGAAAAATGAATCAAGACAGCAAAGGAGTAGTGATGAGCGGCAGGGGGAATATTCAAATTTGCGGTATTTCGTGAATATTCATTAGAATATTTATCATATATTCGCGAATATTCATATTCGAGATTATTCTATTGATTGCGAAAAATCGGCAATGAAATATTTGCGTAATGCGAATATTCTAAAACCCGAATATATAGCACTATGGAATATAGTTCTATATATTCTTTTTTTAGAATATTCGTCATTTTTTCTCCCATCTGAAGTCATGATTCCCCCCTGCGTAAATTGCTTTTGGGCCAATGACTGTTTACATTAAATTGGAAAAAATGACGAATATTCTAAAAAAAGAATATATAGCACTATATTTTATAGTGCTATATATTTGTGTTTTAGAATATTCGCATTACGCGAATATTACATTTCCGATTTTTCAAATAAGAGAAAAAAATGTTTTTTTTCTTATGCTAAAAATCGGCACTGTACTATTCGCGTAATGCGAATATTCTAAAACACGAATATATATAGCACTATAGAACATAGTGCTATATATTCTTTATTTTAGAATATTCGTCATTAGTGATAACATTTTCCGTTCGCGAACAGCGAACTCGAACTTCCACAAATGTTCCCGAACGGGCGAAACGGGCGAACCGCCATAGACTTCAATTGGCAGGCGAATTTTAAAACCCACAGGGACTCTTTCTGGCCACAATAGTGATGGGAAAGTTGTTTCAAGGGGTCTAACACCTGGACTGTGGCATGCCGGAGGGGGATCTATGGCAAAACTCCCATGGAAAATTACGTAGTGGACGCAGAGTCGGGTTTTAATCCATAAAGGTCATAAATCAACTAACATTCCTAAATTGTTTGGAATAACATGCTTTAAAACATCCAGTGTGTGTATACGATCAGGTATGATGTTGTATCGATCAGGTAGTGTAAGGGTTACGCCCGCTTCACAGACATTGACAGACCAAACTCCCCTTTTAATGCACCGCAAACAACCGCAAACAGTTCATTTTTACAACCGCAAACTCCCCATTTGCACAAGGTTGGATACCAAGCTAGCCACGTCCCGGTGATGTCATTGAAGGTTTCTTCCTCCACGCAGCCACGTACAACACCAAGGGTCCCCGAAAGGATCCCGAAGGGCTGTGGCGATGAGTAGGACTGAAAAGCTCTGCATGTCCTCCATCAACAACACATGGAGGAGGATTACATTCACCTCTTCCCCAGTTAGATTCCCGTTGTGCTGTGACATCCCCCTTATAAGCTGTGTAAAGCATATTTTTTAGTTTGGTTTTGAACTGCTGCATCAATTCCGACTTTCGGTAATTTGGTAACATTTCTGCCACTTTCTGCTTATACCGGGGGTCTAGTAGCGTGGTCACCCAGTACAGGTCGTTCTCCTTCATTCTTTTCATACGAGGGTCCCTCAACAGACATGACAGCATGAAAGACCCCATTTGAACAAGGTTGGATGCAGAGCTACTCATTTCCCGTTCCTAGTCCTCACTGATGTCATTGACGGTCTGTTCTTCCCCCCAGCCACGTACAAAACCATGGGTACCATATAGGTGACAACAACGAGCACCCTGGGGTGCCTGCTGTGGTTGTTCTTCCTCCTCCTCAAAGCCGCCACATTCCTCCTCTGACTCCTCTTCCTCATACTCCTCTTCCAGCGTTGACGCAGGTCCGGCAAGCGATGATGACAAGGCTGTTTCTGGTGGTGATGGTGACCACAACTCTTCCTCTTCACGCTCATCTACAGCCTGATCCAGTACTCTTCGCAGGGCACGCTCCAGGAAGAAAACAAATGGGATGAGGTCGCTGATGGTGCCTTCGGTGCAACTGACTAGGTTTGTCACCTCTTCAAAAGGACGCATGAGCCTACAGGCATTGCGCAGGGGCGTCTAGTAACATGGCAAAAAAATTCCCAGCTCCGCAGAGGCTGTCCTAGCACCCCGGTCATACAAATACTCGTTGACGGCTTTTTCTTGTTGGAGCAGGCGGTCGAACATTAGGAGTGTTGAATTCCAACGTGTCGGGCTGTCGCATATCAATCGCCTCACTAGCATGTTGTTTCGCCGCCGAATATCGGAAAAGTGGGCCATGGCCGTGTAGGAACGCCTGAAATGGCCACACACCTTCCTGGCCTGCTTGAGGACGTCCTGTAAGCCTGGGTACTTAGACACAAAGCATTGTACGATGAGATTCAACACATATGCCATGCATGCCACATGTGACAACTTGCCCAAATTTAATGCCGACAACAAATTTGTTCCATTGTCACACACCACTTTGCCGATCTCCAGTTGGTGTGGGGTCAGCCACTGATCCACCTGTGCGTTTAGGGCAGACAGGAGTGCTGGTCCTGTGTGGCTCTCTGCTTTCAGGCAAGTCAACCCCAAGACAGCGTGACACTGTCGTATCCAGGATGTGGAATAGCCCCTGGGGAGCTGGGGGGATTCAGTTGATGTGCAGCCAGACACCGCAGATGAAGAGGACTCAGCCGAGGAGGATATCGAAGAGGATGGAGTAGGAGTAGAGGAGGTGGCAGTAGGTCTGCCTGCAAGTCGTGGTGGTGTCACCAACTCCGCTGCGGAGCCACGCATTCCATGCTTGTCAGCTGTCAGCAGGTTGACCCAATGCGCAGTGTACGTGATATACCTGCCCTGACCGTGCTTTGCAGACCAGGTATCAGTGGTCAGATGGACCCTTGCCCCAACACTGTATGCTAGAGATGCCATGACTTCCTTTTCAATGACATGGTAGAGGTTTGGGATTGCCTTATTTGAAAATAAATTTGTTCGGGTACCTTCCACTGTGGTGTCCCAATAGCAACAAATTTTTTTAAGGCCTCAGACTCCACCAGCTGGTATGGTAAAAGCTGGCGGGCTAAGAGTTCCATCAAGCCAGCTGTCAGTCGCCGGGCAAGGGGGTGATTCTGTGACATTGGCTTCTTACGCTCAAACATGTCCTTGACAGACACCTGACTGTGGGCAGATGAGCAGGAACTGTTGAAGGTGAGAGGAGGAGTGGTGGTTGGTTGAGAGGGGGCAGGGAGGACAGCAGTGGTTGACGTGGCTGAAGATGCTGGACCAGGAGGAGCATGGTGGCTTTGAGTTTGTGAGCTGCTTGTACTCATGTGTTGATCCCATAGGCGTTTGTGATGTGAGATCATGTGCCTTCGCAAAGCAGTTGTACCAAGGTGGGTGTTGGACTTCCCACGACTCAGTTTCTTTTGGCACAGGTTGCAAATGGCATTGCTGTTATCAGAGGCAGACACACAAAAAAAATGCCACACTGCTGAGCTTTGCAATGATGGCATTCTGGTGGTGGCAACAGCATGTGTTGACTGGCGTGCTGTCTGGCTGACCCCAGGTGCCGATACATGCTGTCTGACTGTGCCACTAACTCCTTGCGACAACCTCCCCCTGCTTCCAACTCGTCTCCTCATTCTCTCTGTCTCCCCTTCTGAACTTTCCCCCTCTTCTTATCTTCGAGCAGGCACCCACGTGGCATCCGTGGACACATCCTCATCATCAACCGCTTCACTTGTATCTGACACCTCAGCAAAGGAAGCAGCAGCGGGTACAACATCATCATCATCATCATCACACTGTACGTCCATGTGTGTAATCCTGCCTGACTGAGACATATCCCTGTAATCTACATCATCTGGCAATAATGGTTGAGCATCACTAATTGCATCCAACTGATGTGTAAATAACTCCTCTGACGGATCAAGTGAAGCGGCTGTGGTGGCTGTGTTGGTAGTGGTGGTGGTGGCGGCGGGCGGGTGCATGGTAACTTGAGAGCAGGTGACCGAAGCTGAGCTGGAGGAGGAGGTGCGTCAAGGTTCTTAGCGGAAGCTGTTGAAGATTGGGTGTCCTGTCTAAGCCAGTCAACTATGTCCTCAGAATTTTTCGGGTTCAGGGTATGTGGCCTCTGAACACTAGGCATTATTCCAGGGACAGTGGAAATCACAGCACCACGACCACGATGGCCCCTGCGGGGTGGCCTGCCTCTGCCTGTCATTTTTTTTTAGATATGTAGTACTACGCATGCTAGGTACTGTGCCACCCGGTATGAGTGGTGGGCACTGGCAGTGGGCACACTACAGTCAGTAGAAGTGGGCCTGACACACACTGGCAGCAGGCAAGCAACTGAATTTAGACTACTATCTAAAAATGAAATGCCTTATTTATCGGCAAGCTACTGTGCCACCCGATATCAGTGGTTGGCACTGGCAGGGGGCACACTACAGTCAGTGGAAGTGGGCCTGACACACACTGGCAGCAGACAAGCAACTGAATTTAGACTACTGTCTAAAAATGAAATGCCTTATTTATCGGCAAGCTACTGTGCCACCCGATATCAGTGGTTGGCACTGGCAGGGGGCACACTACAGTCAGTGGAAGTGGGCCTGACACACACTGGCAGCAGGCAAGCAACTGAATTTAGACTACTGTCTAAAAATGAAATGCCTTATTTATCGGCAAGCTACTGTGCCACCCGGTATCAGTGGTTGGCACTGGCAGTGGGCACACTACAGTCAGTGGAAGTAGGCCTGACACACACTGGCAGCAGGCAAGCAACTGAATTTAGACTACTGTCTAAAAATGAAATGCCTTATTTATCGGCAAGCTACTGTGCCACGCGATATCAGTGGTTGGCACTGGCAGTGGGCACACGACAGTCATTGGAAGTGGGCCTGACACACACTGGCAGCAGGCAAGCAACTGAATTTAGACTACTGTCTAAAAATGAAATGCCTTATTTATCGGCAAGCTACTGTGCCACCCGGTATCAGTGGTTGGCACTGGCAGTGGGTACACTAAAGTCAGTGGAAGTGGGCCTGACACACAATGGCAGTAGGCAAGCAACTGAATTTAGACTACTGTCTAAAAATGAAATGCCTTATTTATCGGCAAGCTACTGTGCCACCCGGTATCAGTGGTTGGCACTGGCAGTGGGCACACTAAAGTCAGTGGAAGTGGGCCTGACACACAATGGCAGTAGGCAAGCAACTGAATTTAGACTACTGTCTAAAAATGAAATGCCTTATTTATCGGCAAGCTACTGTGCCACCCGGTATCAGTGGTTGGCACTGGCAGTGGGCACACTACAGTCAGTGGAAGTGGGCCTGACACACACTGGCAGCAGGCAAGCAACTGAATTTAGACTACTGTCTAAAAATGAAATGCCTTATTTATCGGCAAGCTACTGTGCCACCCGATATCAGTGGTTGGCACTGGCAGTGGGCACACTACAGTCTGTGGAAGTGGGCCTGACACACACTGGCAGCAGGCAAGCAACTGAAATTACACTAAAGTGTAAAAATTAAATGCCTTTTTTTGATGCAAAGTCCTGTGCCACACGGGATGACAGGGGTGGGCACTGGCAGTGGGCACACTACAGTCAGTGGAAGTCGGCCTGACACACACTGGCAGCAGGAAAGCAACTGAAATTACACTAAAGTGTAAAAATTAAATGCCATTTTTTGATGCAAAGTCCTGTGCCACACGGGATGACAGGGGTTGGCACTGGCAGTGGGCACACTACAGTCAGTGGATGTGGGCCTGACACACACTGGCAGCAGGCAAGCAACTGAATTTAGACTACTGTCTAAAATGAAATGCCTTATTTATCGGCAAGCTACTGTGCCACCCGGTATCAGTGGTTGGCACTGGCAGTGGGCACACTACAGTCTGTGGAAGTGGGCCTGACACACACTGGCAGCAGGAAAGCAACTGAAATTACACTAAAGTGTAAAAATTAAATGCCATTTTTTGATGCAAAGTCCTGTGCCAGCCGGTATGAGTAGTGGGCACTGGCAGTGGGCACACTACAGTCAGTGGAAGTCAGCCTGACACACACTGACAGGCAACTAACCTTAGATTAAAGTGTAAAAATTAAATGCCTTTTTTGATGCAAAGTCCTGTGCCACACGGACTGACAGGGGTGGGCACTGGCAGTGGGCACACTACAGTCAGTGGAAGTCAGCCTGACGCACACCAGCAGCAGGCAAGCAGCTGAAATTACACTAAAGTGTAAAAATTAAATGCCTTTTTTTATGCAAAGTCCTGTGCCAGCCGGTATGAGTGGTGGGCACTGGCAGTGGGCACACTACAGTCAGTGGAAGTCAGCCTGACTCACACTGGCAGGCAACTAACCTTAGATTAAAGTGTAAAAATTAAATGCCTTTTTTTGATGCAAAGTCCTGTGCCACATGGGATGACAGAGGTGGGCACTGGCAGTGGGCACACTACAGTCTGTGGGCCTGCAGCTCCTCACACACAGGCAGGCCAGGCAACTGCAATATGTATATGGAGAAAAAAAAAAAGCAGACTAATGTTGCAGCCCTAAAAAGGGCTTTTTGAGGTGCTGTCAGGACGCTGTCCTTACAGCAGAGATCAGATGAGTCTTTCAGGACTGGAGTGGACACTGAATTCACTAGCCTAGCTATCGATTTCCCTATTAAATCAGCAGCAACTACACTCTCCCTCCTCTCACTAAGACTGCAAATTCCAAATGAATCTAAAATGGATGCTGTTCAGGAGGGAGGGTCTGGGAGGGAGGGTATGCTGCTGATTGGCTGGAATGTGTCTGCTGACTGTGAGGTACAGGGTCAAAGTTTGCTCAATGATGATGTATAGGGGGCGGACCGAACATCGCATGTGTTCGCCCGCTGTGGCGAACAAGCTATGTTCGCCGGGAACTGTTCGCCGGCGGATAGTACAGGCCATCTCTATTCGTCATTTTTTCCAATTTAATGTAAACAGTCATTGGCCCAAAAGCAACTTAAGCAGGGAGGAATCATGACTTCAGATTGAAAAAAAAAACAAATATTCTAAAAAACTAAAATATAGCACTATATTCTATAGTGCTATATATTCGGGTGTTAGAATATTCGCATTACGCGCATATTACATTGCCGATTTTTCAAATAAGAGAAAAAAAAATTAATAATGAAGAATACTCTAATTCACTACAGACTACAATATTGCAGCCTTCTCACATTGGCCCACAAGCAAGAAGCAGGTAGGTATATTAAGTAATGGGTTCAGATGAAAAAAAAATTTGTGCATTTTCGAAGTACTGATATTCGCGATAAAAATTAGAAATTCGAATATTCACGCTCAACACTACAAAGGAGGCAATATGGACAATCACACTACATTAGTAAGTGCCTTGTATTAACTTTCTCTACATGGTAAATGCCATTTGCTGAAGTGAGACAAGCCTTTTAAAATCTTGCAAAAAATGAAGCACTGGAGATATTTTTATGAATTAAATTATTAATATTAGTGTATATAGTCAATAGTTCTAGTGTATGTGGCTGCCATTAGATTTTTCTAGGTTAGATGTGCACTGTGTTTACACATGGTTTTCCCTTTTTTTCATTTGTGCTACCTCACTAGATCTTTTATACTCTGATTCTTCTCTGATTTCTCTTGTACAGTTTGTCATTTTATTTACTACTGTCTATTTGCCTGCTTCACACAAAAAAAAATTAAAAAAAGATAATAAGAACATGAATCTATTTGATAGTTGTCTTAAATAGTATAACATTGACTGTGTCCATTTTTATTTCCATTTATCTTCCTTATGATGGTGCCATTTTAACACATTTGTGACCACACTACAAAGATTTCATTGGTGCCATCTCCCAGGATCAAATTTAAACATCATACTGCCTTAAGAACTGAGGCTTAAAACTCATTTTTCTTTTTTTCTTTCTTTGCTGGTGTTTATGGGAGGCGCTTAGATTGCATTGTTCATGGGAAGCATAGTTTATGGGGGTTATAGTAACATAGTTCATAAGGCTGAAAAAAAACATCTGTCCATCCAGCTCAGCCTGTTATCCTGCAAGTTGATCCAGAGGAAGGCAAAAAAATATCATAAAAACTGTGAGGTAAAAGCCAAAATTTTTCTCACATTAGGAGAAAAAAATTCCTTCCCAATTCCAATCAGGCAATCAGAATAACTCCCTGGATCAACTACTCTTCTCCAGAAATCTAGTACCCAAGCAAATGTTTACAGGGGAACTCCCCGGTTTATGAGACAAACTTTCCTGGAGTTTATGTTTATGGATGGTCATTAGGTAGGTGTTGTTTATGGATGCAACTTGTCTGGTACTGGTATTGCAGGGCATTTGTGTGGTGTTGTTTATGGTAGAACCCTGCTAATGTTATAATACTATAATTTATAAGGTTATATATATATATATATATATATATATATATATATATATATATATTCCAGCATAAAGTCCTTAAATGTCTAGACAGCAGTAGAGTTCACAGCTATCTAGATATCAACAGATACATTAGGTCCACATGTCTATAAAAACAGCATAGTTTTACAGCTCTTTAGACATTAGAGGTGAGTAAATCAAAGCTGACGAAGTGCAATTCGATCCGATCCGAATTTCTGGAAAAATTTGATTTGCAATGAATGCAAATTTCCTCACACTTCGTGGTAACGAATCACATTTTTCTTAAAATGGCTGCTACACGTGTGGGGACATGGATAAAGGACATGGAGAACGTAAGTATGGGAAGGCGGGATCACCCAGACTGACATGCCTGATGCATCCAATCAGCAGCCAGCCCTGTTATGTCACAGCCCTATAAATATGGCGTGAAAAGGCACTAGGGACAGAAATTGGAAAACCTCATTGTAAAAAAAAAACGATTTATAAATGCAGGGAAAGGATAGGGAAAATCATTTCACAGCATCTTAGTGCAGGGAGATGTCAGAAGGCGCTATGGACACTGCTAGTAAAGTTATTGACAAGTGCAGTGAAAGATAATTTGGGGATCCAAATAGCCATTATATAGCTCTGTCATTTCAGCAATTTTCCCTGGGGTGCAAATACTATGTTGAAAAGCCTTTAGTGGCTTATATCTGTGGAAAAAGAAAAATATATATATGCAGTTCACTTCTGCAGTTATATGTGTTGAAAGTGTTTAGTGGCGTATTTCATTACAAAAAGAAAAATATATTCTCAGTTCACTTCTGCAGCTATAAATGGTGAACGTGTTTAGTGGCGTATTTCAGTAGAAAAAGAAGAATATATACGCATTTCACTCCTGCAGTTATATGTGGTGAAAACGTTCAGTGGCATATTTCGTTACAAAAAGAAAAATATATATGCAGTTCACTTCTGCAGTTAAATGTGTTGAAAGCGTTTAGTGGCCTGTGTCAGTACAGAAAGAAAAAAATATACGCACTTCACTGGTGCAATTATTTCTGGTAAAAGCGTTTACTGGCCTACTTCAGTACAAAACGAAAAATATATACACATTTCACTCCTGCAGTTATATGTAGTAAAAGTGTTCAGTGTCCAATTTCAGTACAAAAAGGAAAAAAATATACGCACATCACTGTTGCATTTATTTGTAGTGAAAGAGTTTAGTGGCCTATTTTAGTACAAAATGAAAAATATATATGCATTTCACTTCCACAGTTATTATTATTTCAGTACAAAAGCAAAATATATTCAGCGTTCACTCTTTCAGTTATATGTGGTAAAACCTTTAGTGAGGTATTTTGGTAGAAAAACAGAATATATTCAGCGTTAGCTGTTTCAGGTATACCGTATGTGGCAAAATCTTTAGTGATGTATTTTGGTCGAAAAACTAATTTTATTCAGCATTCAACGCTGCAGTTATATGTGGTAAAATATTTATTGACATATTTCGGTGGAAAAACTAATTTTATTCAGCATTCAGCGCTGTAGTTATATGGGCAAAAACTTTTTGTGACTTATTTCGGTAGAAAAACACATTTTATTCAGCATTCAGCATTCAGCACTGCAGTTATATGTGCTAAAACCTTTAATGACGTATTTCGGTAGAAAAACAAAATATATTCAGTGTTCACTGTTGCAGGTATTTGTGGCAAAACCTTTAGTGAGGTATTTCAGTCGAAAAACAAAATCTATTCAGCATTCAGCGGTGTAGTTATATGCGGTAAAATCTCCATGATGTCTTCATGACAAATCTGCAGTGTGGGGGCCCTTGTGGCTTCTATACACTTTCAAAATAATCCTTCAGCAGGGCGAATAGATGCCGGATGACCGAGACGTTTCATGTCGGGAGCAGCGGTTCATTTCTGAGATGTCCTTATAGTGCGGGCGGGGGGGGGGGGGATCCGAAGACCTTCTTCATCTCCGTGCTCCGTTATATGTGGTAAAATCTTTACTGACGTATTTCGGTGGAAAAGCTACCGTAATTTTATTCAGTGTTCAGCACCTGTAGTAATATGCGGTAAAATGTTTTGTGACTTATTTTGGTGGAAAAACAAATTGTATTCAGTGTTCAGCGCTGCAGTTATATGTGTTAAAATCTTTATTGAAGTATTTTGGTGGAAAAACAAATTATATTCAGCGTTCAGCGCTGTAGTAATATACAGTAAAATCTTTTGTGACTTATTTTGGTCAAAACAAAATTGTGTTCAGCGTTCAGCTATACCAGTTATATGTGGTAAAGTCTTTATTGAGACGCACAATGGATCCTGTCTGTGTGGCAGCTTTAACTCCTTAAGGACCCATGACGTATGGGTACGTCATGGGTCCAGTCCATAAGCATGGCACCCAGCCATGGCATCTGCGCACGCTAAAACCGAAAGTAAAACTTCCGGTAGCACTCCGGCTCCCCCTAGTGGTGATCGGGGGAATCACAGTGCTGTATGTTATTGCCTCCAACTCAATGAATGATTCGAGGCTACTACTTACTATTTCCTATGCAGCCCTTGTTAGCAATAGGGCTTCATAGGAAAGTAGTCAAATCTTCATCAACTCCAATACAAGTATATTGAAGTTTATGATAGAAGAAATCCGATGAATGATTTATATAGGTCCCAATTGGACCTATATAAAAGTGTAAAATAAAAATAAATAAATAAATAAATTAAAAAACCTAAATATTCAAATCACCCCCCTTTCCCCAAAATAAAAATAAAATAATAAAATAAAATAAAAATACACATCATGGGTGTTGCAATGTGCGAAAACGCCCGTAGTATAAAAATATAAAAATATATTCCCCATACGGTAAACAGAAAAACGGAAAAAAAATGCCCAAATGGGCCATTCGCCGTTTTTGGATGCTTCATTTCCTTAAATTTTTTTTTATAAAAAGTGATCAAAAAGTCCTACACACCCCATAATGGTATCAACTAAAAGTTCAGATCGCCCCCGCAGAAAATAAGCCCCCATACAATGCTATACACTCAATTACAAAAAAGTTATAGGGGTCACAATATGGCGACAAAAAATAAATAAATAAAAAATGTCCCACTTTTTTTTCACTATCAAAACAAAAGAAAAACTATACATATTGGGTATCGCCGGATTCGTACTGACCTGTAGAATAAAAGTAAATGGTCAGTTTTATCGCACATCCAACGTCGTAATTTAAAAACCCGTAAAACTATGGTGGAATTTCTTTTTTTGCAATTTCACCCCAATTGGAATTTTTTCCCACTTCCCCCTACATCGCATGCAATATCAAATGGTGGCGTTGGAAAGTACAACTTGTCCCGCAAAAAAAAAAAGCTCTCATATGGCCATGTGAACGGAAAAATAAAAAACTTATGGCTCTCGGAAGGCAGGGAGCGCAAAACGAAAAGGGGTTAAGGCCTGTATGGTCCCATTAGAATTGGCTTATGAAGGGGCATGGACTGACGCTAGAGGAGAGCAGACGCATGTTAAAGCTGCTCCGTAACATCCAGCTTTATTTTAGCCCAACAGCAGTGGATTATCGTCCCTGACCTCAGTTTTATGAAAGAAGGAGCCTCCTAGCAATCAAGAGACACCGCACAAGTGACCCGGCAGCCCTATACCTGATTTTCTGACCCGCAGCCTACCATCTCCTGGAGCGACATAGGAGCCGCGGACTAAAATAACGGCCACACTTTCAAGCGCGTCTCCCAGAGCGGCGCACGGTCCAAAGGCCCGGACCTCAGGAGACACCGGGAGCAGGATTACGGTCAGTGAAACTTGCGCCTAAGTGGAAGCGCAAAGCAGACAAGGCCGGCTTGTTACTGTCACCACTCACGAGGGCCTGCAGGCCGCATGTCCCAGATTTAACATTCCTAACTGGAGCCATAGACTTTCCACTGTGCAAGACACAGATCAGAAACCTTCACTCTACCCACAGACCTTTCCACGTCTGGAGCCTACTCAGGTCAGCATCCCTTACTCTTACATAACGTGTGGATATCTTATCAGGAGCTTTGAGCCTCCAATTTTTGTCAGGACTGGCCCAAGGACTGGTTCGCCATATTGATAACCTTGCTTGAACACCCCGGTGTATGAGCCATTTTTACTAGTCCACCATAAGGACCATACATTTCCATCTCCATCTCATTTATCCTTTCCGCCATGGTTAAACTTCGAACTTATGAAGGAGTAAATTTTGGGAGGCACGGAGAACCCCTTTTCTTTTCTTACATGCTTGCTGGTACCGCAACCGCTCACACCAATATGGTTAAGATTGGGAAACCTGAAGTAGTCACCACTCCTAAACCAAAGAAAACACAGCAGGATATGGAGAAATTACTGTGCAAAAAGTCACCTCATGCCAAACATGACTTCCTACCCCCTTCAGCATGCGCTAGGTCGCAAGATCCTTCAGAACATGAAGCTGAGAGTGAGAATCTGGACCGCTCTCTAACAAAAGATATGCAACTGGTTACTTCCCAAAAATCTTTCCAAAGAATTATAGAAACAGCTCTGCAACCTGTCATGACTGAGTTATCTGACATTAAGAGTGACTTGAGAGACATGGACGGTAGGGTCAAGAAACTTGAGGAAAACCAAGCTGCAATGATAGCATTTGGTGAAGCGTCCACTGTAACTTTTCACACCGTTCAAGCCAGAATGAATAACTTTCTAGCCTATATTGAAGACCAAGATAACAGGGGCCGGAGAAATAATCTACGTATTAAGGGAGTTCCAGAGTCCCAATCAGATGTTTCAGTAATGGACATTACCTACTCTATTTTGCGGCCCTTGCTGGACCCGGACACGGCGTCGGCTCTGGTCCTGGAAAGAGCTCATAGGGCTTTGAGGAATAAGCCCAAAGAAGGAGAGCCCCCCAGGGACATTATATATAAAATTCTTCTTTCCAGCCATAGGGATGCAATCCTTAAAGCGGCACGAGAGGCAGATGAGGTATTATTTGAAGGCAACAGAATTTCCTTTTTTCAAGATCTTTCTCCGGTCACCTTAAATAAAAGGAGACAGATGAAACCAGTTACAGATGCTCTGAAATAAAAGGGGATTAGGTACAGATGGTTATTCCCATTTGGCCTCTCTTTTAATCTCCAAGGATCCACCAAAATCATAAGAAGACCAGATGATCTCACCCCTCTGTGTGACGCTATCGGGCTTCTACCTTCTGCGATCCCGTCGTGGCTCCAGATCACTGACATGACAGATTTGCCTACACTTCCAGAAGCTGTGCCTTGGAAACCAGCAAGAGGCCGCCAGTCGAGAATAAGGCTACAACCTACAGATGACTGAACGTGGTCCATTTAACTTGTTGTGCCTTGGACAGGTTTAAATCATTGCGTAATTATATAATCAGTCGCTTAGATAGACCTAACAGTATGTTATGTCTCCCTATACAGTGACGCCCGGACCCTTAGCTCATGATGGTTGTACTGGATTGTACCGATTGTTGTCATGGGCTTTGCCCTGTTTTTTCACTGTCTGAGCCAGGGTCCATGCGACACATTTTGGTTGGTTACCAGTTGAAATAGTTGTCAGTGGTGTGTCTAGCCACTACTGTTCTTACAGGGGTTCTCCTTGACTCCTATATGTTCTAGCTTCCAAACAAAATACACTTGTTAATTACACTTTTATTTATCTGCTGTTATAACTGTATTAATAGTCTACTTGTTTCTCTCTATCATGGCTGAGATTACAGTCGTATCATGGAACGTACGGGGACTGAATTCTTCGCAGAAGAGGTCACGTCTATTCCAACACCTCAGATCTCTTCACATATATATTCCAATCTTGCAAGAGACGCATTTTAAATTAGGTAAGGTTCCCAATTTACCGCACACATACTTCTCACAATGGTTCCATTCTAGTCATACGTCCTCTCGATCTAAGGGTGTCAGCATCGCCATTCATAAAAATGTTCCTTTCACACTTACGAATAGCATGATGGACCCGGAGGGTAGGTTCCTTTTCCTGAAGGGCTCGATAGCAAACACGCCTGTCACAATAGCGGGTATATACGCACCTAACTCAGGACAGATACCCTGGCTCATTACTACCCTTGAGAAGCTTCAGTCTTTCGGGAAAGGAATGTACATCCTGGGCGGTGACATAAATGTGACATTAGAACCACCAATAGACTCCACGGCCAAGACATCATACAGTATATATCCCGTGTCCAACTCAGAGCCCTGAGAAAAAAGCTGGCTGGCTTACGCTTGAACGACGTTTGGAGGATTTCTCACCCTCAGGACAGAGACTATACCCACTATTCAGAAGCTTACACAACCTATCAGAGGATAGACTACTTATTTGTACAGTCATCCACGCTTTCCCTAATAAGACGTTCTAGCATTGGAAACATTGGGATTTCTGACCATGCCCCAGTCACACTATCAGTTATTATTGAATCTCTGCCCAAAAAAATCATTTACATGGAAATTCAATGAATCTCTCCTAAAATCGGCTCATGACAAGGGTAAAATTTGTGAGACCCTGATACACTATTTTAAAGATAATCTCTCTCCTGACATCTCTTCCCCTGATATGGGAAGCCCATAAATCTGTTGTAAGCGGTAAATTGATAACTCTTGGCACCTATATTAAGAGACAGAGACAGAAACAGATAGACGATTTATTAAAGTCCATCACCACCTTAGAATTACGGCATAAGTCCTCATTATCTCTGGAGATTTTGGCAGAACTAACCACGCAAAGAGATAAATTGAATCAATTACTAAACTATAAAGCGTCCAAAGCATATCTCTATGCCAAACATAAAATATGTATACACGGGAATAGGGGTTCTAGGCTAATGGCAGCAATGGCGAAACGGGACCACTTGTTTATCAGGGAAGTTGAAATACCAGGTGGAGGAACATCCACAGATACCAGGGATATAGCAGTACAATTTGAAAACTTTTACTCTTCACTGTATAATTTGAGGCCTATGGAGACTTCCCAAGATTGTGCAAATAGACAGACAATGATTGAGCGCTTTCTGGATTCTATACAGTTACCGCCCATAACACATTCCCAGCAAACACAATTAGCTGCCCCGTTTATCATACAAGAGCTCCAAATGGCCTTAAAAAAAAAAAACGCCAACAAAAGTCCTGGCCCAGATGGCCTGCCAATCTCATATTATAGATCATTTTCTGAGGTCCTTTTGCCTAATTTATATCTATCTTTTAATTCAGCTGCAACTCATAAGAATTTCCCTATACAAACTCTAGAGGCCCATATTACAGTTCTGCCTAAAGACGGGAAAGATCCCAAGTTATGTAGCAGTTATAGGCCTATCTCCCTGCTCAATGCAGATATAAAACTCTATGCCAAAATGATTGCAAATCGTATCCAAAAAATCCTCCCATCCCTGATCAATAGTGAACAAGTGGGGTTTGTCAAAGGTACAGAGGGAAAGGACCACACCCTCAGACTCCTACATTTGATACAATATGCAAGGGAGAGGCGGGACCCTATGGCCCTCCTATCTACAGATGCTGAGAAAGCATTTGATAGGATAGATTGACTGTTTATAAGAAGGGTCCTGGTTAAATTTGGATTTCCGGAACCGCTTATATCAGCAATTTTTGCCCTATATACGAACCCCTCTGCGGCTATACGTTTGAACGGTACACTTTCCTCTACTTTCCGTATATCCAACGGGACGAGGCAGGGGTGTCCGCTCACTCCCTTGTTATTTGTCTTAACTATGGAGACGCTCATTCAACGCATTAGACAGCATCCAGATATACGAGGAGTTCTGGTAGGCAATCAATATAACATTGCAGCGGCATACGCCGATGACCTGCTTGTTATTACCTCTAACCCTGATGTCTCCTTCCCGATCCTCTCTAAACGGTTTGACGAGTATATGTACTTATCAAACTTCAAAATAAATCCCACGAAGTCAACAGCTATTAATATCTCTTGTTCCAAGAACATGATATTTCGGGCAAAAGAGGGAGCTGCCTTCCAATGGTCGGATAACGAGGGAAGAGGAGAGGGAAAGAAAAGGAAAAAAAAAAAAAAAAGAAATAACAAAAGGGAAAAAAAAAAATATATTAGAAAACAAACAAAAAAAAAAAAAAAAACAATATATACATATATATTGAAAAGGGGCTTTAAATAAGAAATGGCTCCAAAGCGGCGCTTAATCGACTTTTCTGGAACAAAGCTGGGGCCTAAGACACTAGAGTAAAATCGACAAGTTTTTGAAATCTCCCTCTCTAAATGAAAAGGACTTACCTAAAGGGAAACTGTGTGTCAACCCTAAGAAAATTGTTAAAATCCCCCAAGCTGAAGAATTTTCTGAGGATGGGTCTTCAGAGGTAGGCCAGGAAGGAGGGGAGGAAAGTCTGCTAATGCAAACAGAAACTGAACATGACCCCTTAGTTTGGAAAAAATCCTGTGCGCGGTTAAAAATAATGGTATTCTAATGCAAGAGATGTCCACTCAATCGGGGTCAATGCAGAGTGATATATCCTTAATAAGAGAAGACCTGGCAAAAATCCGCAATCGAAATCTTAATGTGGAAAAAACGGTCGACTCTCTGCAAACCGATATTGTCATGTTAAAATCTAAGACTTTGTCCCTGGCTTCAGAAAACCACTTTCTACAAAATAAGATGGAGGATTTGGAAAACAGATCAAGGCGGTATAATATCCGCATAGTTGGATTTCCAGAAGGAGTTGAAGGTCGGCAGCTAGTTGATCAACTTAAAGATCTGATTGCGGAAAACTTGGGCAGTGAACACTTTTCGTCTATGTTTCAAATAGAAAGAGCCCATCGGATTCCAGGGGGGAAACCCATCCCCGGGAGGCCGCCGCGAGTAATCTTAATGAAGCTGTTATCGTCCATGGACAGAGACATGATATTGAGAAGAGCAAGAGAATGCTCACCTATTGAATATCAGGGTACTAAATTGCTATTCTTTCCCGATTTTGCTTGGCAGACTCAAGAAAAAAGAAGTTTTATTGAGATAAAGAAACGCTTGGCGTCCAAGGATATTAAATACTCTCTACAGTACCCAGCGAAATTAACCACCTCAGCCCCCCTAGCTTAAACACCCTTAATGACCAGGCCACTTTTTACAATTCTGCACTACACTAATTTCACCGTTTATTGCTCCGTCATGCAACTTACCACCCAAATGAATTTTACCTCCTTTTCTTCTCACTACTAGAGCTTTCATTTGGTGGTATTTCATTGTTGCTGACATTTTTCACTTTCTGTTGTAAATTTTTTTTAAAAAAAAACTACATTTCTATATACATTTTTCTCTAAATTTATTGTTCTATATGTCTTTGATAAAAAAAAGTCCAATAAGTGTATCTTTATTGGTTTGGGTAAAAGTTATAGCGTTTACAAACTATGGTGCAAAAAAAGTGAATTTCCGCATTTTGAAGCAGCTCTGACTTTCTGAGCACCTGTCATGTTTCTACAGGTGCTAGAATGTCAGGATAGTATAAATATCCCCCCAAATGACACCATTTTAGAAAGAAGTCACCCCAAAGTATTCGCTGAGGGGCATGGTGAGTTCATGTATAATTTCATTTTTTTTCACAAGTTAGCGGAAAATGACACTTTCTGAGGAAAAAAAAATAATAAAGTTTCCATTTCTGCTAACTTCTGGCAAAAATAAAATAAAATCTCAGACGGACTCACTATGCCCCTCAGTAAATACCTTGGGGTGTCTAATTTCCGAAATGGGGTCATTTGTGGGGTGTGTTTACTGTTCTGGCATTTTGGGCTGGGCAAAATTGTGAGCAGCCATGTAAAACCTAAAGGTACTTGTTGGAATTTGGGCCCCTTTGCGCACCCAGGCTGCAAAAAAGTGTTACTCATGTGGTATCGCTGTACTCAGGAGAAGTAGGGCAATGTGTTTTGGGGTGTATTTTTACATAAACCCATGTTGGGTGAGAGAAATATCTCTGTAAATTGTCAACTTTGTATAAAATTTTTTTAAAAGTTGTCATTTACAGAGATATTTATCACACAAAGTATGGGTATATATAAAAATACACCCCAAAACACATTGCCCTACTTCTCCTGAGTACGGCGATACCACACGTGTGACACTTTTTTGCAGCCAAGATGCGCAAAGGGGCTCAAATTCCCATGAGTACCTTTAGGATTTCACAGGGCATTTTTACGCATTTGGATTCTCACGCTTTAGGACCCCTAAAATGCCAGGGCAGTATAAATACCCCACATGTGACCCCATTGTGGAAAGAAGACACCCCAAGGTATTCTGTGAGGGGCATGGCGAGTTCACAGAAAAAAAAAAAAAATTGGCACAAGTTAGCGGAAATTAATATATATATATTTTTTTTTACAAAGTCTTATATTCCACTAACTTGTGACAAAAAATAAAATTTTACATGAACTCACCATACGCCTCACGGAATACCTTGGGGTGTCTTCTTTCTAAAATGGGGTCACATGTGAAGTTTTTGTACTGCCCTGGCATTTGAGGGTCTCCGCAATCATTACACGTATGGCCAGCATTAGGAGTTTCCGCTATTCTCCTTATATTGAGCATACGGGTAATGAGATTTTTTTTTTCTGTTCAGCCTCTGGGCTGAAAAAAAAAAAAAATGAACGGAAATTTTTTTTCATTCGCATTGATCAATTTGGATGAAAAAATCTCTGCCAAAATCAGTGACTGCGGTGCGGTGGGCTGGGCGCTAGCTACCTAACAAGTTGCTAACTAACTGGTGGTGATAAGGGACCCTTATGCCCCATTCACACGTCCGCAATTCTGTTTGCGGAACGGAATTGCGGACCCATTCATTTCTATGGGGACAGACTTTGTCTCGCTCGGATCCGGAATTATGGATCCGCGCTTCCGGATCTGCACTTCCGTTCCGCAAAAATATAGAACATGTACTATTCTTGTCCGCAATTGCGGACAAGAAAAAGCATTTTCTATATAGTTCTGGCAATGTGCAGATCTGCAAAATGTGGAAAGCACATTGCCGGTGTCCGTGTTTTGAGGATCTGCTGATCCGCGGATCCGTGGATCCGTGGATCAGATCTGCGGATCCGTGAATCCACGGATCCGCAAAACACATATGGACGTCTGAATCGAGCCTTACAAGGGGTGTGATCAATGACAAGGGGGTGATCAGTGACAGGGGGTGATCAAGGAATCTAGATGGGGTGATCAAGGGGTTAACAAGGGGTTAATAAGTGGGGGGGGTTAGTGTAGTGTTTGGTGCAACTTTACATAGCTACCTGGTCCTCTGGTGGTCAATCCCAGCAAATGGGACCACCAGAGGACCAGGTAGCAGGTATATCAGACGCTGTTAACAAAACAGCGTCTGATATACTTGTTTGATGCTATTTATTTAGCATCTACAGCCTGCCAGTGATTGATCATCGCTGGCAGGCTGCAGTAGAACTCCTGAGACGAGCGGCACTGTAAACGCGCGTGCGCACGCGCGTTCACAGGAAGTCTCGCGAGATGACGCGCCGACGCGTCAGATCAGAACTACAGGACTGTCCGCCGGACTCATCCGTGCGTTAGGCAGTCCTGTAGTGGTTAAGAGTGATTTACAATGGGACTTCACAATTTTTTAAAAAACCGCAACAAGTGCTGGACTGGATGGAACAACTGGTCATATGAAATATTTTTTGAAATGAAGTGATGGAGGGGATGGAGGGGGGATGGGACTAGTGGGGGGGGAGAACGGTCAGAAGATAGAGGTTTGCTGACTAGATCGGGTAGACCAGTAGAGGGGGGGGGGCAGAGGGGATGGGAATTGCCTTGCAGGGAAGGGTTTGTTTTTTTTTTGTTTGTTTTTTTCCTGCTTAACTGATGTCTGTAAGAATTGTCTCCTGGAATGTTAGAGGTCTCGGGGAAAGGGTTAAGAGGCAAGCTATTATGGATGCACTAAAAAGATATCTTCCTGCAATTATTTGTATAGTGGAAACCCATCTTACTGAAGAGACCGTGACCCGCTTGATGACGGGATGGCATTCCCAATCCTACCATTCAACCTTTAGTAGTGCCTCTAGGGGTGTATTGGTTCTGATTCATAATTCTATAGATTGTTCTTTATTAGAATCTTATATAGATGATCAGGGTAGATTTATTTTTTTGTATGGCAGGCTCTATGGTTATAGTTATATTCTTGCCTTTTTTTACATACCTCCGCCATTCTCGATGTATCCACTTACCCAACTACTGTGTTTCTTGGAAAAGAAACCAGAATGTCGGCTGGTCCTGATGGGAGACTTTAACGCTGTTATGGATCCTAAAAAGGACAGACTGACTTTAGATGCAGATTGGGGAAGGAACATTTGCAAATCTCCACTGCCCCAGTTTTGCTTGGAAATTGGACTGGTTGATATATGGGAATATGCTGGCGGAGGAAAGAGAGTATACTCCTGTGTTAGCAGGGGGGGTAGAGCCATGTCCAGGATCGATTTGGCGTTTACTAATGAGAGTAACTTGAACAATATTAGAAGGATACGATATGGAGTAAGAACTCCAAAGAGTTTCAGACCACTCACCGGTATCAATTGAGGTACGCATTGGGGAGAACAAAGATAATAGGGGGCTTGGTTTTAAGCTGAATCCATATTGGCTTACCATTATGGATAATTATCAGTCTATTAAATTACATGTATCCTCCTTTTGGGAGGTGAATCTCCCCTCTGCCAACATCAATTCAGTTTTGGATGCTCTGAAAGCATATCTGAGGGGGGTCCTTATAAGCGATATTACTGCTGTGAGAAGAACATTTAGGAAAAAAGAGGAGGATTTGGCGGAGACCGTGGCATCCACAACGGAGCAATTTATTAATCAACCTACTGAATATAATAAGGAAGAGATGCAGAGGGCTAGCTGTTCTCTGAGGGACTATGTAATCGAGAAAGCAAACCATAGATTATTTTTTAAGGGACAGAAGTACTTTTCAGAGTCCGGACGCCCTGGTAAGCTTTTAGCTAGAATAATATCACAACAGGATAAGAAAAAAAAAGCTATTACTCTGATCCGTAACCTAGATGGGGTAATTATATCAGATCCAGAGGGAATTAGAGACACCTTTTTGCAATACTTTTCTCAGATATATAGAGCTTCTCCTGGTTTGCCACCTGACCTGGCGAGGCAGTTCCTGGAGAAAATATCTCTCCCAATATTAACGGAAGTCCAAAAAAAATTCTTGGAAAGAGAATTATCCCTTCCGGAGATCCAAGAGGCCTTGAAGTCTATCTCTGGGAACTCATCACCAGGATCAGATGGTCTTCCGTACGAATTTTATCGTAAGTATAGTGATGCTATCCTTCCACATCTATTGGAGGTGTTTTCTCAAGCCTCACAGGGAGGGGCTCTGCCACAGTCAATGATGAAAGCTTTGATAGTCCTAATCCCTAAAAAAGATAAAGATCCGATGGATCTGAGTTCATATAGACCAATTTCCTTACTAAATTCGGATGTTAAGTTATTATCAAAAGTTTTGGCTAAGAGGCTCTCCGGGGTTATGTCTTCTGTTATTCACCCAGATCAAAATGCCTTTATGCCAAAAAGGGGCACACATCATAACCTGCATAGGCTTTTCACTAATATTTAATCTCCTGGAAGCGACACCTGCTCTGTCCTGTCGCTGGATGCCACTAAGGCGTTCGACAGGGTCGAGTGGGTGTTTCTCTGGGAGGTGATGAAAAAAATGGGTTTTGGCCCCAAGTTTATGGCGATGGTGCAGTTGCTATATAAATGCCCAGTAGCCAGGATCAGGATTAATGATACGCTGACAGAGAGCTTTGTACTGGGAAGAGGTACTCGTCAAGGATGTCCTCTCTCCCCTCTTTTATTTAATATCTATATTGAACCTCTTGCCGCTAGTATTAGGCAGGACTTGAGAGTGGCTGGTTTTTGTGTAACGGGGAAGCAGGACTGTATATCCCTCTATGCAGACGACATCTTGTTTTTTATCCATCAAATAGAAAACACACTTCCTCGAATAATGGAATTAGTTAACTTATTTTCTGTTTCTTCCGGTTTAGAGGTTAATTGGGAGAAAACTGCTCTCCTCCCTGTAGATGAATTGCGAGGATCGATGGAAAATTCTACTACTAATCGGTTACTGATTTCCGATTCAATAAAATACCTGGGGATAACAGTTTCTGCCAAAATTCAAGATTACTTACAACTCAACTTGATTCCTTTATTGTCAAAGTTGTGATCTAAAATTAAGATATGGCAAAAAATTCTGCCCGCGAGAGCGGACAGAATTTCATTAATAAAAATGGTGGTGCTGCCCCAGGTTCTTTATGTTCTTCGCAATTCGCCTGTATGGATTGAAGATAAGTATTTTAGATTGATAGAGCGGATGATTAACGAGTTACTATGGGGGAGGAAGCGCGTGAGATTGAAGGCGCTCTATTTTTCTATGCCCTACAATCAGGGAGGTATTAAACTCCCCTATTTTAGGGGTTATTTTATGGCCTCTCAACTTTGTTTTTTCAATGATTGGGAAAATAGCCATCTCTGTAGAAAATTGGTGAAAGACTCAGGTTTTTCGGATTTATTCACAGTACTAGAGTCTGATTATTTACTTAATATACAGACTGGCTATAAACCTTTCTGCAGAATGGCTATAAAAGCCTGGCTGGTTATAAAGAGCTGGTTTAAAGTTGAGTCCTCACTTATTTGTACTCCACTATGGCATAACTCAAAGCTTTTGAATTTAGATGACCCAAATTGTCGGCAATACTGGAGGATGAAAAATATTCAATATTTGTATCAGGTGGTTAAAGATGGGCAAATCCTGGAGCTAAAACAAAAGGTAAATGTAGGTGAGGTGGCTTGGTATGCATATTTTCAATTGAGGTCGGCACTTCTTAGCACCGCTGTTAGTCATTCACTTAATGTAGACACTCCTGAATTTTTGCACAACTTGATTAGTAAGAAAGGTGGTATGAAAGTTAAACTATCACACTGTTATAGACACTTGATGAATTTTTTTTTTCGGAATGTACTTCTCCAGTACAGAGATCCTGGTCTGTCTCACTGTCAGAGGTGGGCTCCCCGGATTGGGAGAATATAGGTGATAGCTTAAGTCAGGTTTCATACAATTTTAATCATATTGTTGTACAGTTTAATATTATGCACAAAATATATGTGACACCTTTATGGCTCCACAGAAGGGGATTTAGAGCCTCCTCTGACTGACCTTGCTGTGGGGACCCCAGGGCAGATCATTTACATCTATTCTGGGACTACCCGATAGTGAGCAAGTATTGGAGAACAGTTCAAACAACTTTGGCTGGGAGACTTAACATTGATATTCCTCTATCTCCCATAGTATGGGTCCTGGGGGATCTATCGGAAGTTAATTGTCAGCCCCTGAAGCGCCAATTGTTTATTAAAGTGATGTTTTTGGCCAGGCTTCTTATATCCAGAAAATGGTGTTCCCCCTCTGCTCCAGATTGTAACAACTGGTTATGTCTAGTTAAGAAGGTGAAAAGCTATGAGAGGATCTTGTACAGACAAAGAGGGTCCTATGCAAAGTGGGGTAGTATTTGGAAGGATTGGGACGATTAAGTGATTTTTTTTCCCTGCAGGGTCGGGGGGGGGGGGGATAGTGCTGCGGGGTGGTTAGGGATGATTTTGTAATTTTGTCTTTTTATGGATTGTATTTTTCAAGATGATTAAAATAAAAAAATAAATAAAAAACTTTAAAGGCTAAAACATTTTTGGGGCAATATTTTTTTACTTAAAAGTCTGTATTTTTGGCTAAACATCATTTTTGGAATTGGAAGTTTATTAAAAATGTTCAACCAGTAAAAAAACAAAAAAAACAAAACAAAAAGAAAAACCTGGGTATATTGATATCCACCTCCCCTGTCACTTGGTACTCATTGAATTATGTTACACTGCTCTCCCAAGTTCGCAACGAGATAAATTCTTGAAGGATTCCCTATATATCATGGATGGGCAAAGTTAATCTTTTGAAAAAGATGATAGTGCCAAAAATACTATACCTGTTTCAGACTTTCCCCATATATTTGCCAAAACATTTTTTGGGTAACTACGTTCAATGTTCTTGAAATACATATGGGGAGGAAAGATGTGTAGAGTAGCGTATGACACTATGGTCAGACCCAAAGTCAGAGGTGGCATCGGTACTCCAGATATGCAACATCTGTATAAGGCAGTGCAGTTGACTAGAATTTTGGATTGGTACAAATTCCCCTATCTCAAAAGATATGTTAGGGTCGAAGAAGAGATAGTAGGATACGCCCTGACACAAGCCTTAGCGGGGATTGGGACCAAAATCTGTTTTTCCACCTCAACTTCAATACTGACTAAAGACCCTCTCGCAATATGGGCCGACATACATACCCTAAAAGACATTTGGCGTCACCCTTCCCCATTGCTAAACTTAGGAGACCTTTTGAGCCTATCGGAACCAGATAGTCTTCAATGGTCTGATAAACAAAGAGCATTAAATAAATATAAAGTCAGCGATGTTGCAGTTAATGGCGCTCTTCCTGACTTTAATGACTTTAAATCTCTTCGGTTACACCTGGCTGACTTTAACTTAGATCATTTGACCTATCGTAAATTATTGCAAGGATACAAAAGCATTGAATCACCGACCCAGCTGGATATGGAGCTCCTCAGCTTTGAAAAGCTGGCCGCTTTGACCTTTACTCAGCCTCAGCTAATCTCCACTCTATACAAAATGATTGGAGTTTCCAAAGATGAGACGAATCCCACGTATATTAAGTCATGGGAAAGGGAACTCAAAGTATCGCTCTCCAAGGAAAATAACTCCAAGATATTTAAAAGCGCCTACAGGCCATCACAATGCATTACGATGCAAGAAACATCTTAGAAGCTGGTGAGCAGGTGGTATAAAACACCGGTAGTCCTTCATAACATGAACCCCACAATCCCTGGATCTTGTTGGAGATGTTCCAGATCAGAGGGGATGTACATGCATACATGGTGGGAATGCCCACTGCTCATAAGCTTCTGGTCAGGAGTTGCGGCTGTACTCAGACAGGTTTGCCCAGGCTCTCCAGAGATTTCCCCACTAATGCTATTCTTAAACATCCTACCTGATTCGACATCTGCATATAATGTTATCCTTTGGCGATTTCTCATAATTACTGCTAAAAATATGATCCCTCTATATTGGAAACAAACACACCCTCTGCCAATCTCGCATTGGCTAGCTAAAATAGACCAAATAGCGAAATTAGAGAGTATGTGCACACACACTATTAAGGCACAAGATAAACACGAAAAAATTAGGAACCCTTGGCTTGGATTTTATAACAGTTTAGAGATGCACCAACTAATTCAGTCCAGTGGTGAATGTTCCTAATCACATTCTAGAAACATTGGTCCTCCCTGGGCGTTCCAGCTGCTTTAAGTGTTTCATTGGTTTTAATTGCTTGAAGTTGGAACTTGGATTATACGGAATCTCCCGGATGTTGCAGGCTCATATACCCTATATATGATATTAATCTTACTTCTTGTCTGATTTATCATCATAATTTGTGTAACCTACTGCTTTATGCTTATGAGAAATGTCTCTATTTGTAAGCTGGCCCTTTGTTCAATAACTATAAATAAAGAATAAATAAAAGAATTGGCTTATGATTTGGTAGCCAAAAGCAGGAGTGGGTAGAAAACAAAGAAGACATGCAAATATTGCATTCATGTGTGTCACGTGGCACCAAAGCTGCACTCGGTCTTTCATCAGCAGCATACCTGCTACTTAGCTTCAGGAGCAAGGATCTGTGTTTGGCCTCGTTCCCAGGGTGGCTTTGCTAACAGGGAGGCTCCCTGCTCCTAGGCCTGCCTTGAGCACCGAGCTGATCACTCAGTGCTTGACTAGTCTGTCTGTCGGTCATGTGACGCTGGTCACGTCACATGACCCTCAGACCCCACTATAAATACAGGCAGCCGGCTGACCACAGTTTGCCTGTTAATTCTAGGTTCCTGGCTATTTGTTGGACTTCTGAATACTCTATTGATCCTGTTCGCTGACAATCATTTGCCTGGTCCTCCTGTACTGCGCATCCCTCATGGTATTGTGACCTCGGCTCTCACCTGACTACTCTTTGCGGACTCCTCTGGTACTTCTCTACTCTCCTGGTATCTGACCCTGGCTTCTCCTGACCATTCTTTGCTTAACCCTTTGTACTGTGTAGCTCTCTTGGTTCTGACCCGGTCCATTCACGTTCCGTATTTTGTCTTGTCTGTCTTCCCTGCACATATCCTAAGTTAGGCCTGTCGTCTAGTTGTCCCCTGTCATCAGGACTCGTGAGGCAAGTAGGCAGAGCCAGGGGTGAGGGTGGAGCACAGTGGTCACTATCCTTCAACCTTTGTGTGTGTGGATGTGACCGTTACAACATGTCATCTCTGTTTTAGATCCACTCCAGTTTTTTTGGGCATTAGCAATACTGAAGGATTATTGAGCAAATGCTGACCGAGTGAAGGCGTATGCTCCACAGACAGGATCCATTTTTTGTTGGATATTGTTCTGATGGATCAGAGAATGGGGAAAATGAATCAATGACGTTAACACAAACTTACTGATGACACCATATCCACTCTGTCAGGGTGGCTCTAAGCGTTTAATAGAACAGGTTCGGTAGACATCTGACTAGTGTTGAGCGCGAATATTCGAAAAGCGAATTTTTTTAGCGAATATCGGCACTTAGCGAATTTATAGCGCTATATTTGAAATATTCGCGAATTAGCGATTTCGAATATTCTTTTTTTTTTTTTTTTAGTTATATTTTTTCTTTCCTACTTCCCAAAAGTAGTTCTTACCTGTCCTGAGGATTCCTGGCTTCCTGGCTGCTCTAGTCAGTGCCCGTTGCCGCTTCTGCCGACTTCCGTGCTCATGTGGAGCGTCCCCATCCATGGGAGAATCTCCATATACTAAAATGTACTGTCGGATTTGAGGAATTACGTTGAAATCGCAATGCGATTAATTCAAGTTATATTAATCGCATTGCGATTACAACTTAGCACTGCTATCTTACATAGGCTAGAATTAACGAATATGGAATATAGCTAATGCTATGCACTAGCAGTGCTAAGTTGAAATCGCAATGCGAATACTTTAAGTTAAATTAATCGCATTGCGATTTCAACTTAGCACTGCTGCTATATTCCATATTCGTTAACTTTGTTAATTCTAGCAAGCTGACCCATTATAAACCCAGCTCTAAGTTGAAATCGCAATGCGATTAATATAACTTGAATTAATCGCATTGCGATTTCAACGTAATTCCTCAAATCCGACAGTACATTTTAGTATATGGAGACGTTCCCATGGTGATGGGGACGCTCCATGAGCACAGAAGTTATGGTTGGCTTGGTAGAATTAGCGAATAGCGAATATGACGAATGTATTCGTCATATTCCTCAAAACGAAGATAACGAGTATTCTACATCTTCGTTTTAGCTACCTATTCGTCAACTTCGCTAATTCTAGCAATCAAATAGGAAGGTTGACTGACTATAGAGACAGCTGTGTTAAATTCGCTATGCGATTTTATTTTTTAATACAATAATTATATTACTTGATAAAATTATTATAAGTATTCTATTTATTAAAAAAAAAAAAAAATCGCATAGCGAATTTAACACAGCTGTCTCTATAGTCAACCTTCCTATTTGATTGCTAGAATTAGCGAAGTTGACGAATAGGTAGCTAAAACGAAGATGTAGAATACTTCGTTATCTTCGTTTTGAGGAATAGACGAATACATTCGTCATATTCGTCATCCTCGCTAATTCTAGATATGAAACCAATAGGAAAGTAGCCTTAAGTACAAATCGCAATATGCGATTATTTAAATCGCATGTTAATCGCGATAACTAGAAAAAATGACGAATATTCGATTTCGACGAATATGAAACGAATATTCATTCGAATATTCGCGAATTTCGTCGAAATCGAATATGGCACCTGCCGCTCATCACTACATCTGACGATGGTGTAAAAGGAGTGCGCTTCTTCTTGATTCTAACATCTACCTGTAAGGCTGAGTTGACACTTGAGTTATTTGGTCAGCTTTGGCCCCATGACTGCCCAAATAATTGAAGTATGTAGTGATTGTAAGAGCAACCCCTGTCATCTGCATGTTATACTGACTCACAGTATTATTTCACTACCACAGAAGACTTCCTATGAGTGTTACTGCAAGGCACAGTGCTCTACATCCCTATAAAGGCTCCCTGCAGCCCAGAAATAGATGATTTTTAACGCGATTTGCAGCGAATATATTCGGATTGAAGCAAATTTTTCCAAAAAAATTGGCTGGGGAAGATTAACAGTGGGCTCACTGTGTACTAGTGTGTCTGACCGATGGAGTACAGAGTCAATGGACCTATCAGGTTCTGATCCAGGGACTTGGAGCTCTATTTAAATCCCTTCCTAGCCATACACTATTGTCAGCGATAGGCTTTGTTGGATCTAGCTGCTTTCCTTGTTATTGGTTCCTGTATTTCTATTTGTTCCCAGTGTTCCTGACCCCGGCTTGTCTTCTGACCGCACTCTGTCCCACATTTTGGAACTGCTTTGCTCATCTGGTTCAGACCCATTTCGTACTTCTCTGCTTTTGTGTTGTCTGTGTTGTGTGTCTTGTTTGTCCTGCACCTATACTAGTGTAGGGACTGTCATCCATTTATGGTTCTGCTATTTAGGGGTTACACTGTAAGTAGGTAGGGAAAGTGGGCTGGGCTCTATTTCAGGGACTCGCTGTCCTTGTCTGTTCCTACTTACAGGGTTTTTTTGCCTTCCTCTGGATCAACTTGTAGGAAACAGGCCGAACTGGATGGACAAATGTCTTTTTTCGGTCTTATATACTATGTTACAGTCTTCACACACTGTTTATGAGGAAGCAATCAATTTCTGTTACTTACATATGAGAATTTTGAACAGTAGGGGAAAACATTTACACACGAAATACACACTCACTACATATATGTTGATAAGCCACCTTTTCTTTATTTATTTAGTAGGTCTCCAGTCATGAGGACTAAGTAACAGGATTATAGCTGTTAGATGCAGGCATCATCATTGTGTATAGATAGATAGATACCAGCAGCACTTTGGGAGCTTGAGCCTTTGGCATGAAGATTTCACATCCCTAGTACAGACTATGACTACTGTTGATTCACTGCTGATGATCTGTAATCCTGCTGCTGCGATAATATATAACACTGTACCGGCTGAACTTTTTCTAAATAGTTACCATGGAGCAAATGTTCTCAATTTCAAGGATGAACATTCATAAAGTTTAATAATAAAACTGTAAAAAGCAGAAACAAGAACCCAATGGTGTTTCAGTATATTTAATAGCCCGTAAGAGAATTAGTTAGGTCAGGCACTGATTTGGAAGTGTTAAGTACTATCTCAGCATTTCAATTGATCCTGAAAGCCAATCAACTTCTCCCACAACAAATGTAACAAACTATCTGTAACGCATGCTTTGTGCTGGTAGAATGTCAAACTGAAATAGGTAATGACTTTCTGTACATTTGTTGCTCAAAAATATCATTGTAATCTGTAGAATTAACATTTCCATTGAAACCTATACATATCCACAAGGCCCGATGCGTGTTTCTCAAACAATGCTTTGTGTACTTTCTGGTATGGTACAATGATGTTGGAACAGTATATAGATTTTTAGTGACAGCCTGAATGTTAACCACGCCAGGACCACCTAACGCATGGATACGTTCGGCGGGCAGTCGGGTTATTCTGGGTGGATGCATCCGTGCGTCAACTCGCGAGAGGCGAGATTTCCTGTGAACGCGCGCGCGCGCTCACAGGAGTCGCGTTGGGAGGAAGGTAAACTATAGCCTGCAAGAGTTGATCAAGCGCTGGCAGGCTGTAGTAGTTAAAAAAAATCGCATATCAGACGCTGTTTTGTTAACAGCGTCTGATATGACTGCTGCCTGCCCCTCTGGTGGTCCCTTTTGCTTGGGACCACTAGAGGAAACATATGTAAGTGCACCAATCACCACACAGACCCCCACATCCACCACCCACCGTCCCTGATTAAGCCTTGATTAACCCCCGATTAACCCCTGATTAACCACTGATCACTCCATGTCACCCCCCTGATCACCCCCAGTCACCCCCCTTGTCACTAATTGCCCCCCTGTAAGGCTCATTTAGACATCCATATGTGTTTTGCGGATCCACGGATCCGCGGATCCACAAAACACGGGCACTGGCAATGTGCTTTCCGCATTTTGCGGATCCACACATTGCCAGAACTATATAGAAAATGCCTTTTCTTGTCCGCAATTGCGGACAAGAATAGGACATGCTCTATCTTTTGCGGAGCTGCGGCCGGATGTTTAGGGGCCGAAACCCGTAATTCGCGGCCGCAGCTCCGCAAATGCTGATGCGGCGAGCACATAGTGTGCTCTCCGCATCACAGCCGGCTCTATTCACACTGAATGGGTCCGCATCTATTCCGCAGAATTGAGGAATAGATATGGACATTTTTGCGGACATGTGAATGGGGCCTTACTTGTTTTATATTTTTTTTTTTGCACATTTTTTGGCAGAGGTTTTTTCATCCACATTGATTGATGCGAATGAAGAAATCTGTGCCGTTAACTTTTTTTTTTTCAGTCCAGAGGCTGAACGGAAAAAAATAATCTCATTACCCGTATGCTCAATATAAGGAGAATAGCAGAAACTCCTCATGCTGGCCATACATGTAATGATTGCGGAGACCCTCAAATGCCAGGGCAGTACAAACACCTCACATGTGACCCATTTTAGAAAGAAGACATCCCAAGGTATTCCGTGAGGGGTATGGTGAGTTCATGTAAAATTGTATTTTTTGTCACAAGTTAGTGGAATATGAGACTTTGTAAGAAAAAAAAAAAAAAAGTCAATTACTGCTGACTTGTGCCCAAAAAAAAATCTTCTATGAAATCGTCATGCCCCTCACAGAAAGTGACCCTCTCCATTGGTGGGTGACTTGAAGCCTGAATCTCTGCTATGGGACCTCTCTCCAATTGATATTGGTTAATTTTTATTTATTTTATTTTAATTCATTTCCCTATCCACATTTGTTTGCAGGTCATTTACCTACATTTTGCTGCCTTTTGCAGCCCTCTAGCCCTTTTCCTGGACTATTTTACAGCCTTTTTAGTGCCCAAAAGTTCGGGTCCCCATTGACTTAAATGGGGTTCGGGTTGGGGATGAAGTTCGGATCCGGAACCCGAACATTTTCGGGAAGTTCGGCCGAACTTCTCGAACCCGAACATCCAGGTGTTCGCTCAACTCTACTTATGGGGAATCTCTGTGGATTACACTTATGGGGAATATCTGTGGATGACACATATATAGCATCCTTTGCTATATATGTGTCATCCACAGAGATCCCCCATAAGTGTCATCCACAGAGATCCCCCATAAGTTTTTTGTTGATATGCCTCAACACTGTTACGCTGATACATCGCTGGCCTGCAATGTATCAGTGTGGAGGGAGGAGGCGGGGACACTCGTGGCGGGGCTTGGTGCAGTGACTCTCCTCTAATACACCAGGCCCCGCAGCTGTGTAGTGAATAAATGTAGACTTATTGTATGTTATCTTTTTGTAGCCCAAAGCCCTGCTGTACTCAATATCTCGCTGAGACTCGTTAGCAGGCGGCAGCTTAACATCACTCACTCAGTAATGTCGCCGCCTGCCCCGCCTCACACTTTATGAATGAAGCAGGGAGGGAGGGCAGCTGGCGCATGAAGGGGGGAGTGAGATTAAGCTGCCGCCTGCCCACAAATCTGCATGCCGCCGTACGGGGATAGATAGTAAGTACAGCAGGGCTTTGGGCTACAAAAGGATAACATACAATAAGTCTTCATTAATTTACTACACAGCTGCGGTGCCAGGTGTATTAGAGGAGAGTCACTGCAGCGGGCCCCGCCACGAGTGTCCCCACCTCCTCCCTACACACTGATACTTTGCAGGCCGTGCTGTGCAGCATAGCGGCTGGCGAAGTATCAGTATTTGTTTTATAAGATGCACTTTAGGGGGGGTGGAAGTGCGTCTTATAAAGCGAAAAATATGGTACATATTTTATACTTCTGCAGTGAAATTGAGAATCAGTGTGTTTTAGACCAAAAAAAAACTTTACTATTGGTGCACAGAGCATTTATATGACACGGGCACTGCCTTAGTGAACTTAATTGTTGACAATTGTCAGTTAAATTGACACTGGAGAGAAACCATCTTTCAGCTTGTGAACGCAAATAATGAGGAGAACATCAAATTAGGGACGTGGGCATGGTAGTGGTTATGTTGGTGGAGCTCCTGTTGCTGGGAGAGGACGTGGCCATTCAGCGTCAACTACTGGTACAAGTGAAACACCTTCCTCTGGTGCGAGTAGGCGACAGAACCTGCAGCGCTATTTTGTAGGCCCGATTGCCGCTCTACGGATGGTGAGGCCAGAACAAGTACAGGCGATAGTAGATTGGGTGGCTGACAATGCCTCCAGTTCCTCCACAGTGTCTCCCACCCAGTCCTCTGCAGAAAGCTCCGAGTTAGCACCTGCAGCCCATGCCCATCAGTATTTCACCTCACCCCCTTGAAAATCAGCCAAGCAGTCTGAGCTCCAAGTCATGAAGCAAACTATTATGCTTTTTGATGAATGTTGGCAGGGTTTCCCCGGCCCATCCACCTAGCCCTTCCCCGGAAGTGGAAGACCTTGAATGCACTGATGCCCAACCACTTATGTTGCAGGATGAGGACATGGGAAGACCGCAGCAGCATGTCTTTGATGACGAAACACAGGTGCCAACTGCTGTGGCTTTCTGCAATGTGCAGACCGACGAGAAGGGCAGGGGTCATGAATGGGTGGAAGATGATGTGGAGGTTGATGAAGTCCTAGACCCAGACTGGACTGCAGGTTGTGCTAGTGACGTGTGCAGTTCTGAGGAAGAGGCGGTGGTCACACAGAGGCAACAGCACAGCAAAAGAGGGAGCAGGGTGCAAAAGCGGAGCGGCCGTTCCATAGACAGTATGCCTGCTACTGCCCACCGCACCCAGGCACCAAGCACACCAAGGCCTGCTCCAAGGAGTTCATTGGCGTTGCAGTTCTTCACACAATGTCCTGACGACAAGACACAAGTGGTTTGCATGTTGTGCCATCAGAGGCTAAAGCGAGGCATAATTGTTCTTAACCTGAACACAACCTGCATGACCAGGCATCTACATGCAAAGCACAAACTGCAGTGGAGTAAACACCTTAAAAACCACGAAAGGTCTCAGGCTCCTCCTGCTCCCTCTTCTGCTGCTGTCTCGGCCTCTTCCTCCACTTTTGGCGTCAACGTGGCACCTGGCAACCAGCAAACAGAGGATGTCCCACCGACACCACCTCCGTCACCATCACCAAGCATCTCCCCCATGTCACAGGCAAGCGTTCAGCTTTCCATCTCCCAAACCCTGTAGGGAAAGAGAAAATACCCACCTACCCACCCTCGATCTCTGGTCCTGAATGCTAGCATTTCAAAATTGCTGGCCTTTGAAATGCTGTCATTCTGTCTGGTGGAGACGGACTCTTTCAAACAGCTGATGTCGGTGGCTTTCCCACAGTACGTAGCTCCCAGCCGCCACTTCTTTTCCAGGCGAGCCGTCCCTTCCCTGCACTACCAAGTGGAGGATAACATCAAGTGTGCGCTGCGCAATGGCATCTGTGGCAAGGTCCACATAACCACAGATACATATACCAATAAGCACGGCCAGGGCCGCTATATCTCCCTAACTGCACACTGGGTAAATGTAGTGGCGGCTGGGCCCGAGGTGGATAGCAGTTTGGTGCATGTCCTTCCACCACCGTGGATCGCAGGGCATTATTCTTTGCCTCCTGTTGCCTCCTACTTCGCTTTCTCCACCTCCTCTTCAGGTCAGCGAAAGACCTTCACCACTAACTTCAGCTAAGCCAGGGTTAAACGTCAGCAGGCAATTTTAAAACTCATGTGTTTGGGTGACAAAACCCACAACGCACAGTAGCTTTGGAGGGGCATAGAACAACAGACCAATGAGTGGATGCTGCCAGTGAGCCTCAAGCCCGGCCTGGTGGTGTGCAATAATGGGCGAAATCTCGTGGCAGCTCTGGGACTAGCCGGTTTGACACACATCCCTTGCCTGGCACATGTGCTGAATCTGGTGATGCAGAAGTTTCTTATAAACTACACAGACATGTCAGAGCTGCTGCTGAAAGTGCGGTCCATATGTTCGCTCTTTTGGTGTTCTCACTAATGCTCGCCTGTCTGTGCTGCAGCGTAACTTCGGCCTTCCAGCTCACCGCCTCATATGCGACTTGCCTACCAGGTGGAACTCCACCTTGCATATGCTGGAGAGACTGGACGAGCAGCAGCAGGCGATATTGGAGTTTCAGCTGCAGCACGAACCGGTCAGTCACTCTTCGGATCAGCACCACTTCACCACCAGTGACTGGGCCTGCATGCGAGACCTTTGTATTTTGTTGCTGTCTTTTGAGTACTCAACCAACATGGCCAGTGCTGATGACGCCATTGTTAGCATTGCAATACCACTTCTATGTCTCTTTGAAAAATCAATTACATCGATGATGTAAGAGGATGGGGCAGAGGAGGAGGAGGAAGCAAAGGCATTTTACAGGGTTTCAGGCTGGTCATTCCGAAGTGGGTCAGAGGGTGGGTTCCTGTACCAGCAGAGGCCAGGTACACATGTGGCCAGACAGGGCATCCATGCCTGGTTCATTTTAAAAAACGTGAGAGGACAGCTTAACCCTACCTCTGGGCAGCCTGGCACACATGAGCGACTACATGCTACATTGCCTGTGCAACGACAGCAGAGTTGCCCACATTTTAACGTGTGCTGACTACTGGGTTGCCACCCTGCTGGATCCCCAGTACAAAGATAATGTGCCCACTTTAATTCCCACACTGGAGCGTGATACGAAGATGCACGAGTACAAGCGCACACGCTCGTAGACGTGCTCCTGAGGGCATTCCCAATTGACACGGGGGACAAGTGGAAGCACAAGGCGAAGGCAGAGGGAAAGGAGGAGCAAGAGGTCGCCAACACAGCTGTGTTACGGCCAGCTCCTAAGAAGGCAGGGTTAGCATGGCCGAGCTGTGGAGAAGTTTTGTCACCACGCCACAGCAGCCTGCACTACCAGCTGATATGGATCGTCTTAAAAGGAGGCAGCATTTGAACAAAATGGTGGAACAGTACGTGTGCACATGCCTCCACATATTAACTGATGAGTCTGCCCCATTCAACTTCTGGGTCTCCAAATTGTCCACATGGCCTGAGCATGCCCTTTATGACTTAGAGGTGCTGGCCTGCCCTGCAGCAGTTGTATCGTCTGAACGTGTATTTAGCACGGTAGGGGGTATCATTACCGACAAACGCAGCCGCCTGTTCATTTTTAAAATGAACCAGGCATGGATGCCCCAGGATTTGTATGTACCTTGTGCAGAATAGAAATTTTCAACTGCCTCAACCATACGTTCTTGTACTCCAGTGCACTTATTCATTGAATCCTTTTTTTATTTGTACCATTATTTCGGGGGCTACCCCAATTTGAATGAACCGCTCCTCTGTCTGGGTGCCTGCCGCCTAAATTACTTAAAATGGCCTGTTGCTTTGGTGGGTGACTTGAAGCTTAGTTTGCCATGCATTGACCTCTCTCCTCTGTCTGGGTGTCTGCGTACTACATTTATGATAACCGCCTGTTGCTTTGGTGGGTGACATTAACCTCTTTTTGCCATGCATTGACCTCTACTCCGTCTGGGTGCCAGGGGCCTACATTTTTTATAATCGACTGCTGCATTGCTGGGTGACATGATGCCTGTTTTGCTGTTACGGGACCTCTCTCCTCTGTCAGGGTGCTATTGCCTAAATATTGAAAGTGGCCTGCGGCATTGGTGGGTTACATGAAGCCTCTTTTGCAATGCATTGCCTTCTCCTCTGTCTGGGTGCCAGGGGCCTACATTTCAGATAATCGCCTGTTGCTTTGGTGGGTGACATTAACCTCTTTTTGCCGTGCATTGACCTCTACTCCGTCTGGGTGCCAGGGGCCTACATTTTTGATAATCGACTGCTGCATTGCTGGGTGACATGATGCCTGTTTTGCTGTTACGGGACCTCTCTCCTCTGTCAGGGTGCTATTGCCTAATTATTAAAAGTGGCCTGCGGCATTGGTGGGTGACATGAAGCTTCTTTTGCCATGCATTGCCTTCTCCTCTGTCTGGGTGCCAGGGGCCTACATTTCAGATAATAACCTGTTGCTTTGGTGGGTGACATTAACCTCTTTTTGCCGTGCATTGACCTCTCCTCTGTTTGGGTACATGCGGCCTAAATTACTTAAAATGACCTGTTGCTTTGTTGCGTGACATGAAGCTTGTTTTGCCATGCATTGCCCTCTCCTCTGTCTGGGTGCCAGGGGCTACATTGCTGGGTGACATGATGCCTGTTTTACTGTTACGTGACCTCTCTCCTCTGTCTGGGTGCAAGGGGCCTAAATTACTGAAAATGGCCTGTTCCATTGCTGAGTGACATGTAGCCTCTTTTGCCGTGCATTGCCCTCTCCTCTGTCTGGGTGTCAGGAGCCTACATTTCAGATAATCGCATGTTGCTTTGGTGGGTGACATTACCCTTTTTTTTCCATCCAATGACCTCTCTTCTGTCTGGGTGCCAGGGGCCTACATTTCTGATACTCCCCTGCTGCATTGGTGGGTGATATGAAGCCTGTTTTGCCTAGCATTGACCTCTTCTCTGTCTGGGTGCCAGGGGCCTAACATTTTTGAATATCACCTGTTCCATTGGTGGGTGACATTAACCCATTTTTGCCAGTGATAAGCCACAGCTGTGCATTGCTGGCAGGAAACCAAATTTAGTAAAAACGTATGTTACTCATCAAAAGATGCATGACTACTGACTACAAAATGCACGCTGGTAGATGCGCTGCTGATGGCATTCTGACGCCTCCCCAACCTCCTATTCCACTTCCTCCTCCGAGTTGCCAATTAATATTGTTTAATTTTTAGTTATTTTATTTTAAGTTTCCCTATCCACATTTGTTTGCAGGGCACTTACCCCCATTTTGCTGCCTTTTGCAGCCCTCTAGCCCTTTCCCGGGCTATTTTACAGCCATTTTAGTGCCCAAAAGTTCGGGTCCCCATTGACTTCAATAGGGTTCGGGTTTGGGGTCAAGTTCGGGTCAAGTTCGGATCACGAACCCGAACATTTCCGTGAAGCTTGGGCAAATTTCTCAAACCCAAACATCCAGGTGTCCGCTCAAATCTAGTCATAAACTGAAACCATAACAACTCAAACACTGGAACATAACAGGGCCAGCCCACAGGCAAGCACAGCCCTCACCGGGCAGAATGACAACTCTGCCCAGTGACCACAGCAAAACATAGGGAAATTGTCCCTCAAAAACCTGTCCTAATAATAGAATGTTAATCACTGGGCAGAAAACAAACTCTGCCCAGTGAAGAAGGCAAACTTTTAAATGGGACAAATGCTGATATGGCCATGTGGATCCGGCCATATCATGCCTAGCCCATGTGTTCTCAACTTTCATCAAACCTACCCCAATTTGCCTGAGCTACTAGTGAGGGTGCACCTTGTGTGTGACCATTTCAGAAAGTCATCTACAGCTGTCGACGGACTAGCAACGCTGCTGCAGCGCTTGTATTTGCCAGATAACCGACTGAGGTGGAAATAGGGGGAAGTCATTACACAGGGTGTTAGTCAGAAGGAGGAAGAGCAAGATATGGTTGCCTCCACTACAGAGGTTAGTAACCATAGCAGGTTTATTCCATCTTTTCAGCATAGATGGGCAGGAGAGATGGAAGAGGAAAAGGAGATTGAGAGTTATCTTCCTGATGACGACAGCAAAGTCTTGTCTGTTGGGACTCTGACACACATGGCTGACTTTATGTTATGCTGCCTTTCCTGTGACCCTCACATTCTACGCATTTTGCACAACAGCGATTACTGGTTGTTTGGTTCGACCTTCTCGACCCCCGCTACAAAGAGAACTCATCTCTAATTCCTGTGGTGGAGAGGACATGCAAAATGGTACACTACCAGAAGGTCTTTCTTTAAAAATTGCTCAATAAATTTTCATCTGACAACGCTGGCGGCAGAGTACGTAGTTCCTTGGGCAACCCAGGAAGGAAGATGAGGGGAACACACAGCAGTTCCAACAGTGGCAGGACAACACTCTCCAAGGCCTGGGACAATTTCATGACACCTCCACCTTGATGCACGGCCTAGTGTCACAAGGATGGAAAAAAACGTGGAAGATGGTAATGGAGTACATAGCAGACTGTGTCAGCATCTTCAGTGATCCCTCTGTGCCTTACAACTACTGGGTGTCCAAACAGAACACGTGGCACAAACAGGCACTCTACAGCTTTAGCTAAATGATAAGGAACATGGAAGATATACTATATTGGACTATAGTATTCAAGGTAAATGACCATGTGGGCACCATGTGAGCATAAATAAGTTGGTTTTTGGTTGTAGTTTTGGCACTCAGTCTCTAAAAGGTTCACCATCAACACTGTTTTAGACGTTTAGCGCACCTGGAGACCCTTAGCTACATTCTTTTACTCAGTCTCATTGCGCCCAGGGCCACGGCCTTTGTGTGCAGCATCAGCATCACAGCCACTTGCACCTCCCTTACTGGCCTCATTCTTAATATTAAATGTTATTTATGCTTTAAAGTATGTTACACGTACAGTAGCGTAGGATTTGTAAGTGTATGTGCCAATAAATTAAAACAGGTATTTGGGATGCGCACATTTTGCACAGGAGACGTAGCCCTGATAATGTCACAGAGTAGAATCCACCATCTTTGGATAAAGTACAGTATATGTCAGTGATATGTATGAAATGCAAACACACTAGATGTTGCACAAATAATGTACATTTCCCCAAAATACACTTATTTTAACAGTTATACATTATTTGACAAAGAGAGGCAAACGCTGTGGACACTAAATGTTGCACAAATAATGTGCTTTTCCCCAAAATACCCTGTTTTCAACAGTTATACAGTATTTAAAACAGATGCACACGCTCTGAACACTAAATGTTGCAAAAATAATGTACATTTCCCCAAAATATACTGGTTTCACCTGCGGTACAGTATTTGATACAAAGAGGCACAAGCTGTGGAGACTAAAGGTTGCACAAATAATGTACATTTCCCCAAAATACACTGGTTTCACCTGTGGTACAGTATTTGACACAGAGAGGCGCACACTGTGTACACTAAGTGTTGCACAAATAATGTACATTTCCCCAAAATACACTGTTTTCACCTATAGTACAGTATTTGATACAAAGAGACACACGTTGTGGAGACTAAAAGTTGCAAAAATAATGTACATTTCCCCAAAATACACTGGTTTAACCTGTGGTACAATATTTGACACAGAGAGGCACATGCTGTGGACACGAAATGTAGCACAAATAATGTACATTTCCAAAAAATACACTGGTTTCACCTGCGGTACAGTATTTGACACTGAGAGGCACACGCTGTGGACACTAAATGTTGCACAAATAATATACATTTCCCCAAAATACACTGATTTCACCTGTGGTACAGTATTTGACACAGAGAGGCACACGCTGTGGACACTAAATGTTGCACAAATAATGTACATTTCCCCAAAATACACTGGTTTCACGTGTGGTACAATATTTGACACAGAGAGGCACATGCTGTGGACACTAAATCTGGCACAAATAATGTACATTTCCCGAAAATACACTGGTTTCACTTGTGGTACAATATTTGACACAGAGAAGCACACGCTGTGGACACTAAATGTTGCACAAATAACGTACATTTCCCCAAAATACACTGTTTTCAACAGTCATACAGTATTTGAAACAGAGAGGAAAACGCTGTGGACACTAAATGTTGCAAAAATAATGTACATTTCCCCAAAATACATTGGTTTCACCTGCGGTACAGTATTTGACTCAGAGAGGCACATGCTGTGGACACTAAATGTTGCACAAATATTGTACATTTCCCCAAAATATACTGGTTTTACCTCCGGTACAGTATTTGACTCAAAGAGGCACACGCTGTGGACACTAAATGTTGCACAAATAATGCAAATTTCCCCAAAATACACTGGTTTCACCTGTGGTACAGCATTTGACAGAGAGGCAAACACTGTGGACGCTAAATGTAGTACAAATAATGTACCTTTTCCCAAAATACATTGGTTTCACCTGCGGTACAGTATTTGACTCAGAGAGGCACACGCTGTGGACACAAAATGTTGCACAAATAATGTACATTTCCCCAAAATACACTGTTTTCAACAGTTATACAGTATTTGACAGAGAGAGACACACACTGTGGACACTAGATTAGGCCAAGAATATTTAGATTTGCGCATCAGACACTCTTTTCGGATAATTGACAGTATATGTTCCATAAAACCACAGAATATGGACACTATATTAGACCCAGATTGTTGCAATTTGAAATACAGACACTTTTTTCATATGCCGGACGGTATATGTCACATAAACCCACAGAATAGACACTATATTAGGCACAGATTAAAGTAATTTTAAATACAGAAACTGTTTTCGAATGCCGGACACGATCTGTCATATAAACCCCCAGAATATGGACAGTATATTATGCCCAGATTAATGTAATTTGAAATACAGAAACTGTTTGGGGAGGCCGGACTGTATATGTCACATAAATCCACAGAATATGGACACTATTAGACTCAGATTAATGGAATTTGCGCTACAGACACTGTTTGCTGGTGTAGTACTGTATTTTTTACAGAAAGCCACACACTATGGTCATTAGATGTGAGCCAGATTATTAAAGACAGTCTGCGGAGGATGTACACGATATGTCACTAATAGGTACAAAATAAAAATATCTGGCTGCTGTCAAACACACCCAGTAGTCATAAAAAGGCATTGTGGGGAATTTTGGTAGTAAAATCAGCAAATTTCTCTCCCTTCTCTTCTCTGTCTCTTCCATAGTACGTATTTCCCTGACATTGCTGTTAAATATATTGTTGATCTAAAACACACACTCACACACAGTAGTCCTTAAAAGGACTTTTGGATCTTTGAAAAGCTTTCTCTAAATAAAATCGCTGAAATTCGTTCCCTACTGTCTTTCCCTTCCTACCTGATGCTCTCTCTGACTATGACTGATCTGAGCACATACAAACAATCAATGTGGAACCGCACTCGCCAGATCTTATGGTCCACCGGAATGCAACAGCCAGCCTGGAGCCCTAGATCCATACAGGAGTTAGGTGTTCCACCAGATATTATGAAAGATATACGACTCCTGTATAGTCTGACAGACATTGACCCACAAGACGGGAAGGAACCCTTTACTTCCCTAAGACAAAAGAGTACCAAAATGCTCCCGGTGGGTGATCCCACATGTGCAGATGTGTTTTTACATCAGGTCTCCCAAGAACTGGAAGACTTGGTAATATCTGGGAGGAGACTCAACTGCATCAAGGAGGAGTTTACAGCACTAAGAAACCTTGAAAAAGACAGAAGTCTCGTCATTAAGCCCTCTGACAAGGGGGGCAATATTGTGATTCTGGATGCTGCCCAGTATAGAGAAATGTGCCTATGTTTATTATCAGACAATGGGACATATGCCAAACTTAAGGAGAATCCCTTAGGTAAATATTAGTCCGCCCTCCATCAGATCCTCGTAGAAGCGAAGGGATCCGAATTGATCTCTGAGGAGGAATTCCAATTCATGGACTGTCGACATCCTACCATAGCAACATTTTATTCACTGCCTAAAGTGCATAAAGGGATTTCTCCATTAAAAGGCTGTCCCATTGTCTCAGGCATCAATAGCCTTTGTCAAAACATCGGCATATACGTGGACAGTATCCTTGCCCCCTTTGTCAGAGCTCTTCCCTCTTACATCAGGGACACTAGTGATCTTCTGGCCAGGTTGGAGGGGGTGACGATAGACAAAGACTGTATTTTAGCCTCCATAGATGTGGAGGCACTGTACTCCTCCATTAGACATGATTTTGGCGTCCAGACAGTTGACTCTTTTTTGAGATCTAGAGGTCAACAGTTTGCAGCACATAGCACTTTGGTACTTGATTTGCTTCGATTCACTTTGACAAGTTATTTTTTCTTCTTTGATGGGTCTCTATACCACCAGCTCAGGGGTACGGCGATGGGGAGTTCTTGTGCACCATCGTACGCTAATTTGCTCCTGGGCTGTTGGGAGAGGGAGGGGGTGTTCGCCGATCCCCCACATCCATATGTGGCACATATTGTGCTATGGGCCAGATATATTGATGACATCTTAATTATCTGGCGGGGTGCGGACACCACCTTCCTCTCCCTTGTGGATACCCTCAACGAGAACGATCTTGGGCTGCGCTTCACAGCGGAGTGCTCAGCAGACACACTGTCCTTCCTGGATATCAGAATTTCAAGAGGGGTGAATGGGGAGCTTTGCACAGAAACATTCAGAAAGGCTACCGCCACTAATTCCCTTCTAAACTGGCACAGCTACCATCCATTACCACTCAAACGTGGAATTCCAACGGGGCAGTACCTCTGCATGAAACTTAACTGTTCTTCCCCTGGTGTCTTCCGAAAACAGGTGGATGATCTTCGGGGAAGGTTTTTAGCTAAGGGTTATGCGGATACTACCCTGAAGAGGGCTTTTCAGAGAGCCCAGAGATCTACTCGCACTGAGCTGCTCCACCCCAATAAGTCGAGAACCATAGATGATAAAATACGCCTGATTGCGACCTATGATGCAGGAGTGGAGGAGGTGAGGGAAGTATTGGCAAAAAATTGGGGTACGCTGCTACTTGACCCCGATCTGGCTAAAGTAATTGCTCCATCTCCCCAAATAACATACCATCGGGGACGGAACTTAAGAGATTATGTTGTTCATAGCCATTTCAGTGACCTTGAGCGACCCCCAACCTCATGGCTACAGCCACTATAGGAGGTGCCTCTTTTGGTAAAGGACACAGTATAGGGTGAGTATTGAGGGTTATAGACCCAGTTACCCTCCTCCCCTGTCCCTGATTACCCATCCCTTAGCTACATTGCAACACAGGGGCGGTTGAGACCTATACCTTTTATATAATAGGCATTCTGCCAATTATTTGTATATGTATATTTATACTCTCTCACGGATATCTAGAGGTTTTTAACCATTATTAATAAAAGTGAATCTTAAGGCACCTTTCTCTTTTGATATAATTCCTACCCAATGCTCTCTCTGACTATGACTGATCTGAGCACATACAAACAATCAATGTGGAACCGCACTCGCCAGATCTTATGGTCCACCGGAATGCAACAGCCAGCCTGGAGCCCTAGATCCATATTTTTTTTTATATGGGTTGGTAGATTGTGCCTACTCTTGGCTCCTGGACTAGATCTAAAACTTAACTTTTATTCACTTCCTTACTATTAACTCTATTTATATTAAAATTCCTGGCCGCTTTCCTGACTAGCTTTCACTATCACTATTTCTTGCGGAGTTATACTCCACTACAATTGAGGGGGAGAGTCGCGCGCACTATCTCCCCTTCCACTAGTTTATGTGAAGACAGATGTAGCGGTCACTCATTTAAAATCACTGCACACTATCCCCCGACATGTTTCGCCTCTAAAGGCGTCTTCAGGGGTATCGGATAGCATCTGTGTGCTGCAGGGCGGCGAGGCTATTTAAAGCCTTTGCTCCCCACCTCCTATTACGTCATGATTCCATTCACCTATAGAACCTGTTGATGGATAGAGGTTTTTTGTTACATTGCTTCTAATTGGGCATAGAGATATGGGGCGTGTGATCCGGCTAACTGCCACGCATGTCATCACTCTTAATTAGAGTTGAGCGAACACCTGGATGTTCGGGTTCGACGAGTTCGGCCGAACTTTCGAAAAATGTTTGGGTTCGGGATCCGAACTCGACCCGAACTTCATCCCGAACCCGAACCCCATAGAAGTCAATGGGGACCCGAACTTTTGGGCACTAAAAAGGCTGTAAAACACACCCGGAAAGGGCTAGAGGGCTGCAAAAGGCAGCAAAATGTAGTTAAATCCCCTGCAAACAAATGTAGATAGGGAAATGATGAGTTAACATAAAATAAATAAAAATTAAACAATATTAATTGGAGTGAGGTCCCATAGCACAGAATCAGGCTTCAAGTCACCCACCAATGGAGAAGGTCACTTACTATTATTTTGACCACAGCACCCAGACAAAGGAGAGAGGTCCCACAGCAGAGAACCAGGCATCATATCACCCACCACAGGAGTAGGCCACCATTTAGTTACTTTGACCCCTACACCCAGACGGAGGAGAGAGGTTACACAGCAGAGAATCAGGCATTTAGATCACCCACCACAGGGGTAGGCCACCATTGAATCAGACCCCGGCAACCATGTCAGATGGCACAAGCATAAGCTTTATATCAATCAGCACAGGAGAAGGCGACTTTGACAGACTTTGACCCCTACACCCGGACGGAGGAGAGAGGTTTCAAAGCAGAGAATCAGGCATTTAGATCACCCACCACAGGAGTAGGCCCCAATTTAATGGGACCCCGGCAACCATGTCAGATGGCACAACCATCAGCTTCATATCAATCAGCACAGGAGAAGGCGACTTTGAAAGACTTTGACCCCTACACCCAGACGGAGGAGAGAGGTTTCACAGCAGAGAATCAGGCATTTAGATCACCCACCACAGGAGTAGGCCCCCATTGAATCAGACCCTGGTAACCATGTCAGATGGCACAACCATCAGCTTTATATCAATCAGCACAGGAGAAGGCGACTTTGAAAGACTTTGACCCCTTCACCCAAACAGAGGAGAGAGGTTCCACATCAGAGAATCAGGCATCATATCAACCACCACAGGAGTAGGCCACAATTTAGTTTATTTGACCCCTGCACCCAGGAAGAGGAGAGAGGCCCCACAGCACATATTCTGGCATCATATCACACACCACAGGAGAAGGCCTCTTTCAGTGATTTAGGCCTTTGGACCCAGACAGAGGAGAGAGGTCAGAGATTAGCTTCATATCCCCCAGCACAGCAGAAGACCGCTTTATTTGACTTAGGCCTCAGCACCCAGACAGAAGACAGAGGTAGCATGGCAGAGGTTATGGCTTCATGTCACCCGTTAGTTTAACCGGCCACTTTCATCTGGTTAGCCCCGGCGCCCAGACAGAGAAGAGTTTCATTCAACTGTGGGTTTCATAAAATTTGTATCAAATAAAGAAGTGGCCCGTAGCACAACAAGACATGTTTTAGGCAGTTAATAAGGACTACTCTGCACAAGGGAGGGACAGGTCCTGTGGGATCCATGCCTGGTTCATCTTTATGAAGGTCAGCTTGTCCACGTTGGCTGTGGACAGGCGGCTGCGCTTGTCAGTAATGACGCCCTGCCGTGCTGAATACGCTGCTCAGATAAAACGCTGGCCGCCGGGCAGGAAAGCACCTCCAAGGCATAACATGCTAACTCTGGCCACGTGGACAATTTCGAAACCCAGTAGTTGAATGGGGCCGAACCATCCGTCAGGATGTGGAGGGGTGTGCAGACATACTGTTCAACCATGTTAGTGAAATGCTGCCTCCTGCTAACACGCCCGTATCAGGTGTCGGTGCAGATAGCTGTGGCGTGGAGACAAAACTTTTCCACATTTCTGCCATGCTAACCCTGCCCTCAGATGAGCTGGCCGTGACACAGCTGCGTTGGCGACCTCTTGCCACTCCTCTGCCTTCACCTTCCACCTGTTCCCTGTGACATGTGGGAATGCTCTCAAGAGCGCCTCTATCAGCGTGCGCTTGTACTCGCGCATCTTACGGTCGCGCTCCAGTTCAGGAATTAAAGTGGGCACATTGTCTTTATACCGGGATCCAGCAGGGTGGCCACCCAGTAGTCTGCACACGTTAAAACGTGGGCAACTCTGCTGTCGTTGCGCAGGCATTGGAGCATATATTCGCTCATGTGGGCCAGGCTACCCATGGGTAAGGACAAGCTGTCCTCTGTGGGAGGCGATCGTCATCGTCCACCGTATCCCCCAGCCACGCACCAGTGATGGGCCTGGGCTGCCACCCCGCTGTGAACTTGCGCCATCCTCGTCCCCTCCACCTCCTCCCTCCTCATCCTCCTCGTCCTCCAGTACAGTGCCTTGGCTGGCGACTCTGTGAACCTGTCCTCTGCTGCTTAAACAAACCTCCCTCTGAGCCACTTCGAACAGACTGGCCCGAAAGTGTTAGAAACGAGCCCTCATCCTCCTCCTCCTCCTCCACCTGGGCCACCTCCTCTAACATCATTGCCCTAAGTGTTTTCTCAAGGAGACATAGAAGTGGTATTGTAACGCTGATAACAGTGTCATCGCCACTGGCCATGTTGGTGGAGTACTCGAAACAGCGCAGCAGGGCACACAGGTCTCGCATGGAGGCCCAATCATTGGTGGTGAAGTGGTGCTGTTCGGCAGTACGACTGACGCGAGCGTGCTGCAGCTGAAACTCCACTATGGCCTGCTGCTGCTCGCACAGTCTCTCCAGCATGTGCAAGGTGGAGTTCCACCGGGTGGGCACGCCGCATATGAGGCGGTGAGCGGGAAGGCCGAAGTTCCGCTGTAGCGCAGACAGGCGAGCAGCGGCAGGATGTGAACGGCGGAAGCGCGCACAGACGGCCCGCACTTTATGCAGCAGCTCTGACATGTTGGGGTAGTGGTGAATGAACCTCTGCACCACCAAGTTCAGCACATGCGCCAGGCAAGGGATGTGCGCCAAACCGGCTAGTCCCAGAGCTGCCACGAGATTTCGCCCATTATCGCATACCACCAGGCCTGGCTTGAGGCCCACCGGCAGAAACCACTCGCCGGTCTGTTGTTCAATACCCCGCCACAACTCCTTTGCGCTGTGGGGCCTGTCCCCCAAACATATGAGTTTCAGAATGGCCTGCTGACGCTTACCCCGGGCTGTGCTGAAGTTGGTGGTGAAGGTGTGTGGCTGACCGGATGAGCTGGTGGAAGCAGTGGAGGAGGAAGCCGAGTAGGAGGAGGAGGCTACAGGAGGCAGAGAATGATGCCCTGCGATCCTAGGGGGCGGAAGGACGTGCGCCAAGGAACTGTCCGCCGGGGCCCAGCCGCCACTACATTCATCCAGTGTGCAGTTAGTGAGATATAGCGTCCCTGGCCGTGCTTACTGGTCCACGTATCTGTGGTTAGGTGGACCTTGCCACAAATGGCGCTGCGCAGTGCACACTTGATTTTATCGGACACTTGCATGTGCAGGGAAGGCACGGCTGTCTTGGAGAAGTAGTGGCGGCTGGGAACCACATACTGCGGGACAGCCATGGCCATCAGCTGTTTGAAGCTGTCTGTGTCCACCAGCCGGAATGACAGCATTTCAAAGGCCAGCAGTTTAGAAATGCTGGCGTTCAGGCCAAGGGCTCGAGGGTGACTCGGGGAATTTGCGCTTCTCTCTAAGGTTTGAGATATTGAGAGCTGAACGCTGCTGTGTGATATAGTGGAGACGCTAGTTGACGGTGGCGGTGGTGGTGGTGTCGGTGGCACATCCTCTGTTTGCTGCTCGGCAGGTGGCAACATTCCTCTCGAGGCGGAAGCCGAGGCAGCAGCGGTAGAGGGAGCAGGGGGAGCCTCAGCGAGTGCCTGGTTTTTAAGGTGTGTACCCCACTGCAGTTCATGCTTTGCATGTAGATGCCTGGTCATGCAGGTTGTGCTGAGGTTCAGAACGCTAATGCCTCGCCTCAGGCTCTGATGGCAGAGCGTGCAAGTCACTCGGGTCTTGTCGGTAGGACATTGTTTAAAGAAGTGCCATGCCAGGGAACTCTTTGAAGCTGCCTTGTGGGGCTGGGTCCCTGTTGGCGATGTCCAGTAGCAGGCGAACTCTGGGGGCGGCGGCTCGCCTGCTTTGGCCCCCTGCTCTCTTCTTGGCTTCGCTGTTGTCTCGGTCTCACCACTACCTCTTCCTCTGAACTGTGAAAGTCATCGCCACGACCTTCAGTCCATGTGGGGTCTAAGACCTCATCGCCCTCTGCATCGTCTTCCACCCAGTCTCCCTCCCTGACCTCCTCCTGTTCAGTCTGCACACTGCAAAAAGACGCGGCAGTGGGCACCTGTGTTTCGCCATCATCAGAGAGTCGGTGACTCTGCTGTGGTGGTATTCCCATGTCCTCTTCATCTGGAGACATAAGTGGTTGTGCGCCAGTGCATGGTATGTCTTCCTCCACTGGGGAAGGGCTAGGTGGACGCCCTGGGAAACCCTGGAAGCAGAGTCTTCAAACAGAAGAAGAGACTGCTGCATAACTTGTGGCTCAGACCGTTTCCCTGATATGCTTGGGGGTGATGTGACAGACTGATGGGCTTGGTTTTCAGGTGCCACCTGTGCGCTTTCCGCAGAAGACTGGGTGGAAGACCATGTGGTGAACGTGCTGGAAGCACTGTCGGCCACCCAATCGATTAATGCCTGTACCTGCTCAGGCCTTACCATCCTAAGAGCGGCATTGGGCCCCACGAGATATTGCGGTACATTCTGCCGGCTAGTTGAGGGAGTTCGCTCTCTACTGTGTGCGCCTGGAGCCGAACGGCCACGCCCTCTACCAGCAACAGAGGCTCCACGGACACCACCACGACCGCGCCCTCGTCCCTTAATAGTATTTTTCTTCATTGCTGCGATTCAACTCGCACCACAATGAAATATATTATTTTTTATAAGCAAAATCCCTCACTGGAATACTTTCAGTCTTTTGACTGTATGGATTACAGATGGAATGACTGTTATATGTGAGTACCGCTTTCTTTGACAGATTCTAGTATGGGTACATATATGTTTTCCCAACCCCAGCACATTAGTTTGCTAATTCCAGATGTATGAAACGCAGGCCTAACTGTATCTAGTATATTGAACAGTTTCAGAATGGCCTGCTGACGTTACCCCGGGCTGTGCTGAAGTTGGTGGTGAAGGTGTGTGGCTGACCGGATGAGCTGGTGGAAGCAGTGGAGGAGGAAGCCGAGTAGGAGGAGGAGGCTACAGGAGGCAGAGAATGATGCCCTGCGATCCTAGGGGGCGGAAGGACGTGCGCCAAGGAACTGTCCGCCGGGGCCCAGCCGCCACTACATTCATCCAGTGTGCAGTTAGTGAGATATAGCGTCCCTGGCCGTGCTTACTGGTCCACGTATCTGTGGTTAGGTGGACCTTGCCACAAATGGCGTTGCGCAGTGCACACTTGATTTTATCGACACTTGCATGTGCAGGGAAGGCACGGCTGTCTTGGAGAAGTAGTGGCGGCTGGGAACCACATACTGCGGGACAGCCATGGCCATCAGCTGTTTGAAGCTGTCTGTGTCCACCAGCCGGAATGACAGCATTTCAAAGGCCAGCAGTTTAGAAATGCTGGCGTTCAGGCCAAGGGCCTCGAGGGTGACTCGGGGGAATTTGCGCTCCTCTCTAAGGTTTGAGATATTGAGAGCTGAACGCTGCTGTGTGATATAGTGGAGACGCTAGTTGACGGTGGCGGTGGTGGTGGTGTCGGTGGCACATCCTCTGTTTGCTGCTCGGCAGGTGGCAACATTCCTCTCGAGGCGGAAGCCGAGGCAGCAGCGGTAGAGGGAGCAGGGGGAGCCTCAGCGAGTGCCTGGTTTTTAAGGTGTGTACCCCACTGCAGTTCATGCTTTGCATGTAGATGCCTGGTCATGCAGGTTGTGCTGAGGTTCAGAACGTTAATGCCTCGCCTCAGGCTCTGATGGCAGAGCGTGCAAGTCACTCGGGTCTTGTCGGTAGGACATTGTTTAAAGAAGTGCCATGCCAGGGAACTCTTTGAAGCTGCCTTTGTGGGGCTGGGTCCCTGTTGGCGATGTCCAGTAGCAGGCGAACTCTGGGGCGGCGGCTCGCCTGCTTTGGCCCCTGCTCCCTCTTTGGCTTCGCTGTTGTCTCGGTCTCACCACTACCTCTTCCTCTGAACTGTGAAAGTCATCGCCACGACCTTCAGTCCATGTGGGGTCTAAGACCTCATCGCCCTCTGCATCGTCTTCCACCCAGTCTCCCTCCCTGACCTCCTCCTGTTCAGTCTGCACACTGCAAAAAGACGCGGCAGTGGGCACCTGTGTTTCGTCATCATCAGAGAGTCGGTGACTCTGCTGTGGTGGTATTCCCATGTCCTCTTCATCTGGAGACATAAGTGGTTGTGCGCCAGTGCATGGTATGTCTTCCTCCACTGGGGAAGGGCTAGGTGGACGCCCCTGGGAAACCCTGGAAGCAGAGTCTTCAAACAGAAGAAGAGACTGCTGCATAACTTGTGGCTCAGACCGTTTCCCTGATATGCTTGGGGGTGATGTGACAGACTGATGGGCTTGGTTTTCAGGTGCCACCTGTGCGCTTTCCGCAGAAGACTGGGTGGAAGACCATGTGGTGAACGTGCTGGAAGCACTGTCGGCCACCCAATCGATTAATGCCTGTACCTGCTCAGGCCTTACCATCCTAAGAGCGGCATTGGGCCCCACGAGATATTGCGGTACATTCTGCCGGCTAGTTGAGGGAGTTCGCTCCCTACTGTGTGCGCCTGGGGCCGAACGGCCACGTCCTCTACCAGCAACAGAGGCTCCACGGACACCACCACGACCGCGCCCTCGTCCCTTAATAGTATTTTTCTTCATTGTTGCGATTCAACTCGCACCACAATGAAATATATTATTTTTTATAAGCAAAATCCCTCACTGGAATACTTTCAGTCTTTTGACTGTATGGATTACAGATGGAATGACTGTTATATGTGAGTACCGCTTTCTTGACAGATTCTAGTATGGGTACATATATGTTTTCCCAACCCCAGCACATTAGTTTGCTAATTCCAGATGTATGAAACGCAGGCCTAACTGTATCTAGTATATTGAACGCCAGATAAACTAACTTGGCCTTTTTAAATAAAAAATTCCTCACTGGAATACTTTCAGTCTTTTGACTGTATGGATTACAGATGGAATGACTGTTATATGTGAGTACCGCTTTCTTTGACAGATTCTAGTATGGGTACATATATGTTTTCCCAACCCCAGCACATTAGTTTGCTAATTCCAGATGTATGAAACGCAGGCCTAACTGTATCTAGTATATTGAACGCCAGATAAACTAACTTGGCCTTTTTTAAATAAAAAAATTCCCTCACTGGAATACTTTCAGTCTTTTGACTGTATGGATTACAGATGGAATGACTGTTATATGTGAGTACCGCTTTCTTTGACAGATTCTAGTATGGGTACATATATGTTTTCCCAACCCCAGCACATTAGTTTGCTAATTCCAGATGTATGAAACGCAGGCCTAACTGTATCTAGTATATTGAACGCCAGATAAACTAACTTGGCCTTTTTTAAATAAAAAAAATTCCCTCACTGGAATACTTTCAGTCTTTTGACTGTATGGATTACAGATGGAATGACTGTTATATGTGAGTACCGCTTTCTTTGACAGATTCTAGTATGGGTACATATATGTTTTCCCAACCCCAGCACATTAGTTTGCTAATTCCAGATGTATGAAACGCAGGCCTAACTGTATCTAGTATATTGAACGCCAGATAAACTAACTTGGCCTTTTTTAAATAAAAAAATTCCCTCACTGGAATACTTTCAGTCTTTTGACTGTATGGATTACAGATGGAATGACTGTTATATGTGAGTACCGCTTTCTTTGACAGATTCTAGTATGGGTACATATATGTTTTCCCAACCCCAGCACATTAGTTTGCTAATTCCAGATGTATGAAACGCAGGCCTAACTGTATCTAGTATATTGAACGCCAGATAAACTAACTTGGCCTTTTTAAATAAAAAAATTCCCTCACTGGAATACTTTATGGCTTTTCACTGTATGGATTACAGGTGGACTGGTATTAGTAGGGGTGACACAAGCACACCCAAGTCCCTGATGTAGGATTTCTATGGCACAGACCACTATTACAAGTGATTAATGGACGTTGGGAGAGATTGTGCTGCAGCACTAGTCCCAAGATGGCCGCCGCCTATCAGCCCAGTAACATGTGCCACAAAATGGTCTGCACAACCTTTAAAAAAATAGCCTTGGACTGTGCTGCTAAATCGCTATTGGTCTGAATCCCAGGTGTAGATGTCTGACTTGTTTGGAGCTTTGGAATGCACACTGTGGCAGCTTCTGCTGCAGCACTACAAGTCGCAAAATGGCGGCCGGCGGTCAGCCCAGGTACATGTGGATGGAAAAATCACTCTGGCCACTCTAAAAATAGCCAATCCCTATCAAAAAAGCAGCTGAGCTGCAGTTGTTCAGATGAATCACAGGTGGAGGAGAGAAATTTGCTTCCAGTTATTCAATTATCCCTGCCTATTCTCGCCCTAGCATCAGCTGCGTCTATCCCTGTTCTATTCACATCGGGAGTGAGCACGTCCCGACGTGCGCACAAGCTTATAAAGAGGCTGAGTCACATGCTGCACTTGGCCAATCACAGCCTTGCCAATAGTAGGCATGGCTGCGATGGCATCTTAGGGCAAGTAGTATGATGCATGTTGATTGGCTGCTTTGCAGCCTTTCAAAATGCGCCAAAATACATGCCGAACGACGAACCCGAACCCGAACTTTTACGAAAAAGTTCGGGTTCGGGTCCGTGTCACGAACACCCCAAAATTCGGTACGGACCCGAACTATGCTCGAACTGTTCGCTCAACACTACTCTTAATCTTTTCTAACTTCATCTCATGCTTTCTGCGCATGTCCTGATACTTAGTGTCTGAGACCTTCTCAGAATCCATTGCGCATGTCTTTGCACTTAGTTTTTCCTCTTTCCTATGCGATCGTAGCGCGCATAGTGAATGGACTGCGCGCATGCCAAAATACTTATCTTCCGATTCATTAAGCATCGTATTCCACTGCGCACTCTCCCATACTTTGCTTCTGTACAGGCTTTTTATCTTCAATGTGCATGTCAGCAACCTCGGATGTTTTCTCGATGATTTACCTGTTCTTATCATATGTGGAACCTTATTTAAAGGCATGCCTCTCCACATCTCATACTAATGATTTCTATCTTGCGTGAAATAATTCCGCTTCAGGACCACCTCCAGGAGCTGGAGGACAAACCCACGGCCTCCCAGTGAGAGCCCGGTTCCGGCCAGAGCCACATCGACGACATTCAATCCAAATACATGTTCGATATATGTATACAATGAGACCACGTCGAAGCTGACCAGTAGAGGCCGGGCCGGCAAACTCAGATCCCTGAGTTTTAGCATAAAATGGCAAGTATCCCTAATATAGGAGGGAGCGCTGGTGGCATGGACACACAAAATCCTATCCAGGAATACAGCAATATTGCTGAATACCGACCCACGGCCCGACACAATGGGTCGGCCTGGAGGGTCAATGAGACTTTTATGAATCTTGGGAAGTACATAGAGAAGAGGAGTGACCAGGTGCGATATTCGGAGAAAGTCACTGACATCGCTATCAATAATGTCCTTATCCAGGGCTTCCTTAATGATGTTATCAAGAGTACGCATAATGTCCCATTTGAGATCATTCTGTAATTCCGTATATACCTCCTGGTCACTCAGTTGTCTATGCACCTCCTGATTGTAACTCACCATGTCCATGATCACCACCGCTCCCCCCTTGTCTGCTGGCTTAACAGTAATTAATTTGTTGTGTTTTAATTGTGCTAGTACCTCCCTCTCTCCTCTTGTCAGGTTCGACATGGTGCCCGCTACATGACATTCCCTTAGTGAATCAATTTGTTGCGACACAATGTTGATATATGCCTCCACAATATGATTGTTATGGGGAGGTGAAAAATTTCTTTTCACCCTCAGGTCTAATGCCTTAGGTGCGAACTCCACTCCATCATTGGTGTCAGGTGATGGTCTCATAATACTCTCCTTCTTAGTGGAGAAAAGTGCTTTCAATCTCAGCACCCGATAAAACCGGTGTAAATCAAGTTCGAAATCGAACCAGTTCCTTCCTTTTTTCACGTTTTTCATGTGAGCAGTTCCCAAAATAAAGGGATTTTTCAACCGGACATGCTGCCTCCGACATCTTTTCCTGATCTGAGCACATGTCATTGGGTGCTATATAACTTCTGATGACGTGTTACGGCCAGCCAATGACTGTAATGCCAGCAGCTAATATATTTACATATATTATACTATATTATATATTCTAAATATATAATAACATATGTAAATATATTATGGCTAAATATATATATATATATATATATATATATATATTTTTTTTTTTTTTTTCTTTTTATTAATTTAGCCTCTATTTCTGTAAAGTTTCTGTCGGGATCTTATCTCACAACCTTCAAAATCAGAGCCAAGAACATTAACCACTACGCTTTACAGCTACATTTTGACCTACAATAAAATACAAAATGATACTTCTGCTGTATAGGAATACCTACTACATGTCAAACTACTATGCGTTGGGGCTTATTGGATCACAACTTTGGTATTTATTGATGTAATCTTTTATTCATTATATTGTAATTTATTGTCCATGTACATTGTATCGCATGCACTTTGCACTTTATATGTATGTACTGTTTTGGGCTTCAATATCTTGTTTAAGGCTGACGAGGTCATCTATACATGTTCCGTATCGAGGCATTTATCCATTTATTAATTACCTTATATCTTTTTGGCCTTGTCTAATGTATTTTCTATGCTTCATGTCGTCCACTTTGTGATCCTCTCCCACCCTTTGTGTCATCCACCAGTGTATTGTATTGTCTGTTATTGGATTTTATTGGATTTTCCCCCTTTTTGGAACCATAATAAAGTCTATATATATTGTTAGTTGTGCTTCGCCTGCTATCTTCTTCTTCTTTAGTGTGGATCATCATCATTGAGTACTGTCTGCACGTCACTGATGTCCTCCCCAACCGTCTCTGGGTCAGAAGCCTGACCGCTCGCAACACCAGCTCCTACTCCACTCTCCTCCTCAGTACTTGCTCGCCTAGCGGATGTCTCCTCCACATCTTGGCTGGGCAGTAGATGCTGACTGTCCTCTAGTAGCTCGTCCTTGCTGAAAAGTAGAGCCAAGCCCACAGCATAAAATACTTCTCTGGCTGAGGGAACAGAAAAGAGGCAAGTTGAGGACAGGAGAAGGCACAGGTTCTGCTACCGGGCCATGCTAACTAAACGTTGAGTCAGAGGAAACCGCTAACTCTTGGCTGGGGTTGTCTGATGTCACTTGGGAAGAAGTGGATGACCAAGTCAACTATTCAAGAACCGCTGGGTTGCTCAACTCAACACTGCCGCTAGATGACACCGGGAGCTCCCGCCTCTCACTGTGACCCCTGCTGCCACGCCCCTTTACTCTGCTGTGATCTCTGCCTGCGCCAGAAACATTTACGACTCTGCCACTCTCCTGTGCAGGGCCAGGCACTTCTCTGTATGACATAACTTTAGATCAAATAATCCAATGTTAGATTAAATGTTTTTTATTTCGCCACTAATACACGGCAAACAGGTCTTCAGAATATATCACTGCACTGCAGGATGTCAATTAGGCATAAATCTTTTTCTACTTTTACACAACAGGCTTTTCAACAGATATATGCAACGTGGACGGCGAAGATATTTTTATTTTGCCACTAGTACATGCAAACTGGGCTTCATAATATATCACTGCACCCCAGAATGTCAATTAAGCCCGAATTTTGTTCTACTTTTACACAACAGGCTTTTCAACAGAAAAGTACAACGCTGGACGGCAAATATATTTTTATTTTGTCACTAATACACGGCAAACTGGGCTTCACAATAGATCACTACACCGTAGAACATCAATTTGGCGCAAAGTTTGTTCCACTTTTACACAATAGGCTTTTCAATAGAGAAGTACAACGCTGGATGGCAAATACATTTTTATTTCGCCACTAATACACGGCAAACTGGGCTTCAGAATATATCACTGCACCGCAGAAAGTCAATTAGGCCCTCATTTTTTTCTACTTTTAAACAACAGGTTTTTCAACAGATAAGTGCAACGCTAGACGGCAGATATATTTTTATTTCTGTACTATAACACGGCATACAGGGCTTCCGACTATATCACTGCACCGCAGGGTGGCAAAGATGTATATATTTTTTTCATAATTCACGGAAAAAAAGGCTTTAGAACAGATAACTGGATCGCGGAGCGGCAAATATTCTTTTTCTTTTTCCACTAATACCCGGAAAAAAGGGCTGTAAAACAGGTAACTGCACAGCAGAGCGGCAAATATTTTTTTCCTTTTCCGCTAATATACGCAAAAAAGGGCTTTAACCCCTTAAGGACACGGCCCTATTTCACCTTAAGGACCAGGCCATTTTTTCAAAATCTGACCATTGTCACTTTATGTGGTGATAACTTTAAAACGCTTTTTCTTATCCAGGCCATTCTGAGATTGTTTTTTCGTCACATATTGTACTTCATGACAGTGGTAAAATGAAGTCAAAAAATTTCATTTTTATTTATAAAAAAATACCAAATTTACCAAAAATTTTAAAAAATTTGCAGTTTTCCAAGTTTCAATTACTCTACTTCTATAATACATAGTAATACTGCCAAAAAAAGTTATTGATTTACATTCCCCATATGTCTACTTCATGTATCGATCATTTTGGGAATGCCATTTTATTTTTTGGGGATGTTACAAGGCTTAGAAGTTTAGAAGCAAATCTTGAAATTTTTCAGAAATTTTCAAAAACCCACTTTTTAGGGACCAGTTCAGGTCTGAAGTCACTTTGTGAGGCTTACATTATAAAACCACCCAAAAACCCCATTCTAGAAACTACACCCCTTAAGGTATTCAAAACTGATTTTACAAACATCATTAACCCTTTAGATTTTCCACAAGAGGTTTTCCACATAATGGCAAATGGAGATAAAATTTCAGAATTTCAATTTTTTGTAAAATTTTCCATTTTAATCCATTTTTTACAGTAACAAAGCAAGGGTTAATAGCCAAACAAAACTTAATATTTATTCCCCCGATTCTGCAGTTTGCACGAACACCAAATATGTGGTTGTAAACTGCTGTATGGCCAAACTGCAGGGCGCAGAAGGAAAGGAACACCATATGGTTTTTGGAAGGCAGATTTTGCTGGACTGGATTTTTGACACCATGTCCCATTTGAAGCCCCCCGATGCACCCCTAGAGTAGAAACTCCATAAAAGTGACTTAATTTAAGAAACTACACCCCTCAAGGTATTCAAAACCAGTTTTACAAACTTTGTTAACCCTTTAGGTGTTCCACAAGAGTTATTGGCAAATGGAGATGAAATTTCCGAATTTCTATTTTTTGTTACCTTGTCTCAAAAAAAGTGTAATATAGAGCAAACAAAAATCATGTTTACCCTAGAATAGTGCCAACAAAACTGACACCTTATCCCGTAGTTTCCAAAATGGGGTCACTTTTTTGGAGTTTCTACTGTAGGGGTGCATCAGGGGGGCTTCAAATGGGACATAATGTCAAAAAACCAGTCCAGCAAAATCTGCCTTCCAAAAACCATATGGCGTTCCCTTCCTTCTGTGCCCTGCCGTTTGGCCATACAGTAGTTTACGACCACATATGGGGTGTTTGTGCAAACAAGAGAATCAGGGCAATAAATATTGAGTTTTGTTTGGCTGTTAACCCTTGCTTTGTTACTGGAATAATTGATTAAAATGGAAAATTTGCAAAAAAATTGCTGTTTTGGGACTGTTTTTATTTTTTGTTATTTACATAGTTGAACTGACAGGTTAGATTGTGTGCTATTTCTATAGAGCAGGTTGTTACGGACGCGACAATACCAAATATGACTACTTTTTGGGGTTTTTTGTTTCAGTTTTACATAATAAAGCATTTTTAAAAAAATTTTTAGTGTCTCCACATTCTGAAAGCCATAGTTTTATTTTATTTTTTTGGGCGACTGTCTTATGTAGGGGATCATTTTTTGCGGGATGAGATGGCGGTTTGATTGGCATTATCTTGGCGTGCATATGACATTTTGGTCGCTTGCTATTACACTTTTTGTGATGTAAGGTGACAAAAATGGCTTTTGACACCGTATTTTTATTTTTTTGCTGTGTTTAGCTGAGGGGTTAGGTCATGTGTTATTTTTATAGATCAGGTTGTGATGGAAGCGGCGATACATAATATGTATACTTTTTATTTATTTATATAAGTTTTACACAATAATATCATTTTTTAAAACAAAAAAAAATCATGTTTTAGTGTCTCCATAGTTTGAGAGCCATATATATATATTTTTTTGGGCGATTGTCCTATGTAGGGGCTCATTTTTTGCGGGATGAGATGGCGGTTCGAATGGTACTATCTTGGGGTGCATATGACTTTTTGATCGCTTACTATTACACTTTTTGTGATGTAAGGTGACAAAAAATGGCTTGTTTGACAACGTTTTTATTTTTTATGTTTACGGCGTTCATCTGAGGGGTTAGGTCATGTTATATTTTGATAGAGAAGGTCCTTACGGACGCGGCAATACATAATATGTATACCTTTTTTTATTTATTTTGGTTTTACACAATAATATCCTTTTTGAATAAAAAAAAAAAACATGTTTTAGTATCTCCATAGTCTGAGAGCCAGTTAGTTTTTAGGCAATTGTCTCAGGCTGGGTATCATTTTTGCGGGATGAGGTGCTGGTTAGATTGGCACTATTTGGGGGGTCATATGACTTTTTGATCGCTTGGTATTACACTTTTTGTGATGTAAGGTGGCAAAAAAATGGCTTTTTGACAAAGTTTTTATTAATTTTTTTTCTACAGTGTTTACTTGAGGGGTTAGGTCATGTGATGTTTTTATAGAGCAGATTTTTACGGATGTGGAGATACCCAATATGTCTTTTTTTTAGTTTTTTTTTACATTTAGCACTAAAAAGCATTTTTGAAACAAAAAAAAATCATGTTTTAGTCTGAGAGGCATAGTTTTTTTATTTTTTGGCCAATTGTTTTAGGTAGGGGATAGTTTTTTGTGGGATGAGATGGCGGTTTGATTGATACTATTTTGGGAGGCAAACGCCTTTTTGATCGCTTTGTATTACACTTTTAGTGATGTAAGGTGCCAAAAATGGCTTATTTACACCATTTTTTTTTTATGGCGTTCACCTGAGGAGTTCAGTCATGTGATATTTTTATAGAGCAGGTTTTTATGGACGCGGCGATACCTAATATGTGTAGTGTATTTTATTTTTTTTAATTTTTATTCAGTGATATGTGTTCTTTTCATTTTTACTTTTTTTTCACTTTTTAAAAAAATTTTTTTTGACCCAGACCCACTTGGTTCTGAAAGATCCAGTCGATCTGGTGTCTGTATAATACAGTACAGTACACTATATAGTGCACTGTGCTGTATTTTGTACTTTACAAAGTCTGAATAGACCTTTAGCAGGTCTATTCAGACTTTCAGCACCATGGAGACAGGACGCTTCTTAAAGCGTCCTGTCTCCATGGCAACCATCACCCGCTGCCAGAACTGAGCAGGGGGTGATGGGGAGGGAGTGGAGCTCCCTCCCTCTGTGATCCCATCCTGTTGGGGGGCTGCAAAGGCACAGCAGCCCCCCGATGCGAGAGGGAGGGAGCTCCCTCTCCCAAGGGAGATGCCAGCCGGAGATGCCCAAGCACAGATGCCAGCCGTTTCTATCAGAGTGTCAGCAATGTTCTGACACTCTGATAGACCCACTAGACACCAGGGATACATTACAGAGGAGGCGGGCGGGGGATCGCAATTGCGATCCCGCCCGCCGCACCGCCCGCCTCCTGCACCCCTCCCGCCGCCCGCAACCACCCCCGCCGTCATATGATTGGGGGCTGCAGGGGGGGTTAAAAATCAAGACTTAGGGGGCATTAACTCTCTGATCCCCGCGGTCAAAGACCGCGGGGATCAGAGATCGCACAAAGCGCTGCAAACCGCAGGTCTGTATTGACCTGCGGTTTGCAGCGATCGCCCATATGGGGGGGTCACAGGACCCCCCTGGGCATTGTAACAAGGTACCTGCTGAATTATTTCAGCAGGTACCTTGTTCCGATCACTGCCAGCTGAGCAGCAGTGATCGGAACAACTCATGACGTACCGGTACGTCATGTGTCCTTAAGGACTCGGGAAACATGCCGTACCGGTACGTCATGTGTCCTAAAGGGGTTAAAACAGGTAACTGCACCGCTGAACGACAAATATATTTTACTTTTTCCACTAATACACAACAAAAAAGGCTGTAATTTTCGCCCTTTTTACCCACTAATGCTCGCCAAAAAATAAACCCTGTTAATGCATGTATCAAACAGCACTTGCACCCTAATAAGACAGGTTTGCTGGAATTACAGAGCTGTATAATGGCAATTTGGATCCTCAGTCAGTACAGCAAGGTGTAATCAGATTGTTCCAATTACCCAGGCTGTCACCTCCCCGACAGTAGTGTTGAGCGCGAATATTCGAAAAGCGAATTTTTTTAGCGAATATCGGCACTTCGCTAATTCGCGAATATTTCAAATATAGCGCTATAAATTCGCTATTTCGAATATTCGTTTTTTTTTTGTTTTTTTTTTTAGTTATATTTTTTTCTTTCCCACTTCCCAAAAGTAGTTCTTACCTGTCATGAGGATTCCTGGCTTCCTGGCTGCTCCAGTCAGTGCCCGTTGCCGCTTCTGCCGACTTCCGTGCTCATGGAGCGTCCCCTTCCATGGGAAAATCTCTATATACTAAAATGTACTGTCGGTTTGAGGAATTACGTTGAAATCGCAATGCGATTAATTCAAGTTATATTAATCGCATTGCGATTACAACTTAGCACTGCTATCTTACATAGGCTAGAATTAACGAATATGGAATATATAGCTATGCACTAGCAGTGCTAAGTTGAAATCGCAATGCGAATACTTTAAGTTAAATTAATCGCATTGCGATTTCAACTTAGCACTGCTGCTATATTCCATATTCGTTAACTTCGTTAATTCTAGCAAGCTGACCCATTATAAACCCATCTCTAAGTTGAAATCGCAATGCGATTAATATAACTTGAATTAATCGCATTGCGATTTCAACGTAATTCCTCAAATCCGACAGTACATTTTAGTATATGGAGACGTTCCCATGGTGATGGGGACGCTCCATGAGCACAGAAGTTATGGTTGGCTTGGTAGAATTAGCGAGGATGACGAATATGACGAATGTATTCGTCATATTCCTCAAAACGAAGATAACGAAGTATTCTACATCTTCGTTTTAGCTACCTATTCGTCAACTTCGCTAATTCTAGCAATCATCATCAAATAGGAAGGTTGACTTACCAGACAGCTGTGTTAAATTCGCTATGCGATTTTTTTTTTTTTAATACAATAATTATATTACTTGATATGATAAATATTATTATAAGTATTCTATTTATTAAAAAAATAAAATCGCATAGCTAATTTAACACAGCTGTCTCTATAGTCAACCTTCCTATTTGATTGCTAGAATTAGCGAGGTTGACGAATAGGTTGCTAAAACGAAGATGTAGAATACTTCGTTATCTTCGTTTTGAGGAATATGACGAATACATTCGTCATATTCGTCATCCTCGCTAATTCTAGATATGAAACCAATAGGAAAGTAGCCTTAAGTACAAATCGCAATATGCGATTATTTAAATCGCATTTTAATCGCGATAACTAGAAAAAATGACGAATATTCGATTTCGACGAATATGAAACGAATATTCATTCGAATATTCGCGAATTTCGTCGAAATCGAATATGGCACCTGCCGCTCATCACTACCCGACAGAACCCTGTTCAACACAAATGCTGGTGGAATTATTTCTCCCTATCCTTTCACTACACCTTGAGTAATATTTCCCTGCACTTGTAAATCATTTTTGTTCACCAAAATCAAGTCTTTCCTATCACTGTCCCTAGCACCTGCAGAAACGTCTCTCCCTGCTCTAAGCACGCTGGTGAATGGCAGAATCTAAGATGGCCACCATATTTTTAGGGCTGTTACATCACAGGGCTGGCTGCTGATTGGCTGCATGCATGTCAGTATGGGTGATCCTGCCTTCCCAGAGTTCCTTGCCCCATGTCCTCACACATGTAGCAGCCATTTTAGGAAAAAATGCGATTCGTTACTACAAAGCACACGGAAATTCGCATTCGGTGCAAATTGAATTTTTCCTGAAATTCGGATAAAATTCCACATTGTCAGCTTTGATTCGCGCATCTCTAATAATTACCAAAACATTTCAAAACAATACTTGACACTAAGTGTAAAAAAAGCTGGCAATGCACAAGTTAGCATACTTATCAGCTTAAATTCATTGATTGCCTTACCACAAGCTTTGAAATTATCATCTACAATCATGTTTAGAATTAATGCACATGAAGAATTTGTATTTAACATTGAATATATGTAGGAAAAATGGTGGCACTGACCCAAAAATGTTCTGTGGGGGTGCACGTTCAATGGGGATAAGTTCTCTTACCCAAAATACATTCAGAAAAACGAACAGCACTCCAGATAGTAAAAAATAATTTAGGTTTCTTCACCCATGTGGAGCAACGTTTCGGCTCAACATTAGAGCCTTTCTCAAGCAATGTGCAAGTGTGACATAATGAGCATATATAGACAAAAAAAACTCAAACATGATCATGTGACATAATTAGTCAATCAAAATATAATTAACAAAATAATACATGATATATCATAACATCATAACCCACAAATAATTCATTGTCAAAAAATTGTGTAGCATAGTAGTCATACAATCATACATCAATAGGTAAAGAATCACTCCATATATCCATAGGGATGAAACATACATACATAATATTCCATTAAAGTTCCAAGTGCTGTGCATAAAAATTAATCAAAGTGCAGGTGCTAATAATCAAACATCAAGTACCGCTAACACAACGATTAAAAAGTTGGGATAAGTTGGAGGAGTATCCGTATATCAATTGTATGCTCCGCTATACCGCCTCACTCGGCATCATGTACTTAACTGTGCGGCTGCGCCAATACACGTTAGTGTATGCAAAATTGCGCGCATGCACAAAACAATCCCTCTCTCGCAGCGCCATCTTTGAGTGGGGAAATACCATCTCTTCATTTTCGCGCATGCTCCGAATCGCCTGCAAGCCTCCTTCGCCATCTTGCTTCCTGGATTTGAATATATATACGATCATAGTGATCGGAGATCTTCACCCCGAGTAGTGTCTTCCATAGAAAAGAGGGGACAGTCCTCGTCAAAGGACTGAAACCCCTTCCAATGGATGGACATAGTGGGGGGTAACATACATAATACGTGCACCCACTTAGTCCTCCATAGATGCTGCTTACCAACACTCTCTCAAAGTCATATTAGGGTCTGTTCATCTAAGGCATAATAATTCCAGGAAGGGGGTACAATCCTCGTCAGAGGGTCTAAACCCCTCCTAATGGGAGCAGAAATGCAGTAGCTGGTACTACCTTTTCAGATAGATCCCAGCACTGCAAGCTCTCCGCCCCGGTACGTTTTTTCAAAGCCTACGAGGGATCTCCTCAAAGACCCAAAATCCTATTTAATCCTCAATGGGAACATAATGCATCTATAATAGGCTATCAGGCGATACGATAAGACGTAATATGGCTCAGCAGCAACAGATTCCTAAAACAAGGGGGAAACACATTTTTTGGGTGTACTCCTCAATAGTCCTCCTGAATATAAATAAATATAATAACATTAAATATAATATATTGGTTCCACATATAGCTATATTTCAGGATTCAAAAAAATGCTGTTTGTTATGTTTCATATGACATGTTTTCCATTTTACTTAAACGGTATTTCAGCGCTGATAAAAGTTTTTCATTTTCTTTAAAAGATTTAAAGATTTATGCCACATATACATTTCTAGGTGACCTGAGGTCTTCTGTAACCTGCAGTGCTTTCAAATCCCAGAAATGATGAAGCCCATAGAAAGGACTTTTTTTTCTAAATAATTGTTGATATCTCTCAGCGGTTACCCAAACAAACAGTTATTTACTCTGTCTGAAGCGCGGTACAGTGTGGGTAGTTGAAGTGCTATTATGGAACACTAAATATCCCTTAAAAACATTATGCTTTAAAACACTATATTCTTCTCTCATTAATTATAACACTGCCACAATAGACAAGATCTGTAAGGTAAGTACAATTATCGTAAGTGCTTAAATATGAAGACAAGAAAAGCTCATTTAGATATTGCACATGTAAATCTCTATCTATCAAATGCTGTTAAGTAGTTTTACATTATATTATCAAGCTTCATTATAAGACAAATTGTGATTACCTTGATTATCAAAGCAAGATGAACAAGTAGAAACTATTATGCTTTGATCCTTATCACTTTTATTATGCATGTTAGAGACGAGCAAATCGAAGCTGACAAAGTGGAATTCTATCCGAATTTTAGGAAACATTTGATTCACAATGAATTCAAATTTCCTTGCGCTTATGATAACAGAATGCATTTTTCCTAAAATGGCTGCTGCACGTGTGAGGACACGGAGCAAGAAACTCTGGGAACGCGGGATCACCCATAATGCCATGCATGCAGCCAATCAGCAGCCAGCCCTGTGATGCCAAAGCCATGTAATAGCCTCAGCCATCTTGGATTCTGCCATTTTCCAGTGTACTTAGTGCAGGGAGAAATGTCAGCAGGTGCTAGGGATAGTGCTGGAAAGAACATTGTGCTAAAAAAAACTACTTACAAGTGCAGGGAAAGATTATTCAAGGTGTAGGGAAAGGATAGGGAGGAATCATTTCACAGCATTTATGTTGAACAGGGTTCAGTAGGGGATGTTACAGCCTAGGTAATTCGGAACAATCCTATTCCACCTTGCACTGGGGACCCAAATCGCCATTATACAGCTCTGTAATTCCAGCAAACCATTCTTGTTATTGGAGTGCAAGTGTTGCTTGATACAGCCAATAACAGGGTTTATTACAAGGAAATATGTCTTATTTGCCCTTTTGCGGTGCAGTTATATGTTCTAAAGCAGGCATGCTCAACCTGCGGCCCTCCAGCTGTTGCAAAACTACAACTCCCATCATTCCTTGACAGCCTACAACTATCATCCTACAGAAGGGCATCATGGGAGTTGTAGTTTTACAACAGCTGGAGGGCCGCAGGTTGAGCATCTCTGTTCTAAAGCATTTTTTGGCTTTCATTAGTGGGAAAAAATGGCTAATTACCCGTTGTGTAGTGACGTGAGAAAATGACAGCCCTTTTTGTCGTGAATTAGTGTCAAAAGAAAAATATATTTGACGTTCAGCGGTGCAGTTATATGTTCTAAATCCCTTTTTGTCGTGTATTAGTGGCAAAAGTAAAATATATTTGCTGTTCAGCGGTGCAGTTATATGTTCTAAAGCCTTTTGTGGCATGCGTAAGTGGAAAAAGAAAAATATATTTGCCGTTCAGCGGTGCAGTTATATGTTCTAAAGCCTTTTGTGGCGTGTATTAATGGCAAAAGTAAAATATATTTGCCTTTAAGCAGTGCAGTTATATGTTCTAAAGCCTTTTTTTAGCATGTATAAGTGGAAAAAGAAAAATATATTTTCCGTTCAACAGTGCAGTTGTATGTTCTAAAGCCTTTTGTGGCGTGTATAAGTGGAAAAAGAAAAATGTATTTGTGACGTTCAACGGTGCAGTTATGTTCTAAAGCCTTTTTGTGGCGTGTTTAAGTGGAAAAATAAAAATATATTTGACGTTCAACAGTGCAGTTGTATGTTCTAAAGCCTTTTGTGGCATGTATATGTGGAAAAATAAAAATGTATTTGACGTTCAACGGTGCAGTTCTGTTCTAAAGCCTTTTTATGGCGTGTATAAGTGGAAAAAGAAATATATATTTGCCGTTCAACAGTGCAGTTGTATGTTCTAAAGCCTTTTGTGGTGTGTATAAGTGGAAAAAGAAAAATGTATTTGACATTCAATGGTGCAGTTATGTTCTAAAGCCTTTTTGTGGCGTGTATAAGTGGAAAAAGAAAAATATATTTGCCATTCAACATTGCAGTTGTATGTTCTAAAGCCTTTTGTGGCGTGTATATGTGGAAAAAGAACAACATATTTGCGGTTCAGCAGTGCAGTTATGTTTTAAAGCATTTTGTGGCATGTATAAGTGGAAAAATAAAAATATATTTGCCATTCAGCGGTGCAGCTATTAGTTATAAAGACATTTTTTTTGTGTAATAGTGCCAAAATAAAAATATATTTGCCATTCAGGGGTGCAGTTATATGTTCTTTTTTTGTGTGTGTGTGTGTGTGTGTGTTTATTAGTGTGCAAAAAATAGCTTATTAGCCGTTGTGTGTTGAAGTGAGAAAATGACAGACTTTTTTGGGGTGTTTTAATTTCCTTTTTATTTATTTATTTGAACTAACAGCATGTCAGACAGAGAAGTGCCAGGTCGCAGCGAGAGGCCTGAGCACCCGGTATCATCTAGCGGTAATGTCTTGACCAGCAACCCAGCAGTTCTTGAATGGTTGACTCTGGCATCCACTTCGTCCCAAGTGACATCAGACAACCCCAGCCAAGAGTTGATGAGGATATCAGTGACGTGCAGACAGTATTTGATGATGATGTAGCTGATCGCACTTGGGAGCTGGGTGACGAAGGGGCTTCATCATCATCGGGAGAAGAGGGTGGCAGCTTGCCCATGAGGCAGCAGCAGAGCCAGCAAGTTCCTAGTGTGGTCAGGAGTCAGCAGGGTGGCAGCAGTTGGAGGTCGGTACCCAAACGTGCCCGGAATAGACCATCTGCTTCTCTTGAGCCTACCTGTGCGGGAAGTAGCGGTGCATGTGTTCACGGAGGCAGCGGCGGTGGCACTCAGTCAGTGTGTAGTGTTGGGGGTAAAATCACCTACTCGGCGGTGTGGCGGTTTTTTTTAAGCCGCCGGAGGAGGTGAACATGGCCATATGTATAATCTGTGGGCAGAATGTAAAGCTTGGCCAGGGTGCTAATTTTGGCACCACGGCCCTATGTCAACATATGCAGTGTCCCCATAAAGTGGCCTAGGAGAACTGTGGCTCTGATATACTGGTCCAGCCTGCCGCATCAACTGCTACATCACCCAGTGGCACAAAGCCGATTTCAGGCAGTCAAGGGTCCACCACCTTAGCTGATGGGAGCTGTCTGTCCTTCCCATCATCTTCTGGTCCTGATTCTCCTGCTCCTTCTCCTTCTACTCCTCAATCATTCCATCAGCAATCGATCACAGAAGTGATTGCCAAGAGACAACAGTATGCACGCACTCATCCAACAGTGCAGAAGCTTAACGTGCTCCAGGCTAAGTTGCTGGTCCTTTAGTCCCTCCCTTTCCAAGTGGTGGACTCTGCACCTTTCAGAGAACTGATGGCTTGGGCTGATCCAAGAGTCCCCAGCCATCATTTCTTTGCAAAAAAGGCAGTACCAGCCCTGCACACACAGGTAGAACAGAAGGTGGGCAAGACCTTGAGCCTGTCGGTTTCTGCCAAAGTGCATGGCTGTAACTACGGTCAGGGACAATGCATGTCCTTTCTGGCCCTCTAGGTGAATGTGGTTCCTGCACAGCCACACCAGCAACTTGGCCAGGTGACACCGCTTCCGCCTCCACGTTGTCACGCCGTTGATCCTGCGACACTGTCCTACTCTTCCTCCTCATTCTCCACCGTGTCGTCAGCCTCCACTGCAGGGACAATTCACAGTGCCCCTCCAGCATACCACATGTGCATGGCACGGTGGTGTCATGCTGTTCTGCACCCCATTTGCCTGGGCGAACTGAGTCACGCAGAGGAGGAACTGCTTTGTTTCCTTCATCAAGAAATTGAAACCTGGCTTTCTCTGCGACAACTCAAAATCGTAACCATTGTGACCGACAATGGGAAGAATATGGTGTCGGCGCTGCATCAAGGATGGATGTGTTCAATCTGGTTGTCAAGCGGTTCTCGAAGTCTTCCACCTATCAGCAAGACATCCTAAAAATGGCCAGGAAATTGCATGCACTTCACCCTATCGTACACTGCAAAGCACACCCTCCTTGAGCTGCAGCGACAGAACGGCATCCCCCAACATAGGCTGATATGCGACGTTTCTAACCATTGGAGTTCCACCTTCCACATGTTGGACAGACTATACAAACAGAGAAAGGTAACATAGTAACATAGTACATAAGGACGAAAAAAAGACATCTGGCCTTTCATCCTGCTAGTTGATCCAGAGGAAGGCAAAAAACATGTGAGGTAGAAGTCAATTTTTCCCCATTTAAGGGGAATAAAAAATTCCTTCCCGACTCCAATCAGACAATCAGAATAACTCCCTGTGTCAACGACCCATCTCTAGTAGCTATCACCTTTAATATTATTACACTCCAGAAATACATCCAGACCCCTCTTAAATTCCTTTATTGTACTCAGCATCACTACCTACTCAGGCAGATAGTTCCAGAGTCTCACTGTTGTTACTGTAACAAATCCTCTTCTATGTCTGTGTGCAAACCTTCTTTCCTCCAAACGCAGAGGATGTCCCCTCGTCACAGTCACTGTTCTGGGGATAAATAGATGATGGGAGAAATCTTTGTACTGACCCCTGATATATTTATACATAGTAATAAGATCTCCCCTCAGTCGTCTTTTTTCTAAAGTGAATAACCCAAATTTTGATAATCTTTCAGGTTACTGTAGTTGCCTGATTCCAGTTATTACTTTAGTTGCCCTTCTCTAAACCCTCTCCGGCTCTGCTATGTCAGCCTTGTTCACAGGAGCCCAGAACTGTACACAGTACTTCATGTCTGGTCTGACTAGCAATTTGTAAAGTGGTCGGACAATGTTCTCATCATGGGCGTATATGCCCCTTTTGATGCAACCTATTATCTTATTGTGTTACCAAGTGTTTTACCATTTAGTATGTATGGGTGACTTAAATTATTCCTTCCCATGTGCATAACTTGGAACATACAATCCAGTGCTGAGCCACGTCCCCTACACTGATCACATGACAGTGACGTCACCCCAGGTCCTTCGGCTGTTCAACAGTTCGGGTTGGTGGCAGCCGCCCCTTATGGATTCCATATGCCGCTATAGTGGAATCCATAACGGGATGCGCGACTTACCACAACCCGAACGCCGAACACCGGACTTTTTTTTAATGTTCGCTCATCTCTACTTGCCACTCTGCGGTCTCCTCATGCTGCTACCATCTCCCCACTATGTCACCTTGCCAGAGGAGGGGTGGGTACAAAACACAGAAGACATGCAACTATTCCATTCATGTGTCATCTCTGTTTGGGATCCACTCCTATTTTTTATTTTTTTTGGGCATTAGCAATGTTGATGGATTACTGACCAAATGCTGACCGAGTGAAGGTGGATACTCAACAGACAGGTTCATTTTTTTCTGGGTAATTGTTCCGATGGATCAGAGGAAGGGCAAAATAATCAGTGATGTCAACACAAACTTACTGCTGAAACCCTCTTCACTCCGTCGGGGGGCTCTAATTGCATAAGCGGTTAATAGAACAGGTTCTGTAGACATATATGTGGGATCAGCTGACCATGGTGTAAAAGGAGTCCGCTTCTTCATGGCGCCAATATCGACCTGTAAGGCTAAGTTCATACTTGAGTTATTTGTTCAGTTTTGGCCCCATGACTGCTCAAATAAGTGAAGTGTGCAGTGATTCTAAGAGCAACGCCAGCAGCTAGACATAGAGCAGAACCTGAACCAACTGAACAGTCCGCTTCTTCATGGCGCTAACATCGACCTGAAAGGCTAAGTTCATGCTTGAGTTATTTGTTCAGTTTTGGCCCCATAACTGCCCAAATAAGTGAAGTGTGCAGTGATTCTAAGAGCGACGCCTGTCATCTGCATGTCATACTGACTCACAGTATTATTTCACTACCACAGCAGACTCCCTATTCGTGCAAGGCACAGTGTTCTACACTACTATGAAGGCTCTCTGAAGCCAGGAAATAATTGTTTTTTAACCCGATTCGCCACAAATAAATTCGGATCGAACCTATTTTTTTCAAAAAATTAGTCAAACTGGCCGAATAGAATTTTTTCAAAATTTGCTCATCTCTAGTTATTTTTATTGTTACTAATTGAAGTAGTTATATCCAAGACTATTTGGAATTTCTATGATTTGCAATTACCGTAATTTTTTTAGTTACCAGGCTCTCCCAACATTGTTGTCATGGCTTTCATTTTTATAGGAGTAATGGCAGAAATGAAGGTTCTTTATTCAAAGGGGTTGTGCAGTGCTAACATACAGTGACCTCTCCTTAGGATAGATCATCAGTATCAGATCAACAGCGGTCTGACTCTTGACCCCCCCCCCCAACTGATCAAAAATTACCTGTGTGTCATTTCCTTTGCATCAACAGTGCAGTGTAATTTCATACAATGCAGTGTAAATACAGTATATACAGTCATTTTTAGAGCAAGCAGCACTGGCATGAGGCATGAGTTCTACTTCCCTTTTAAACAGTTGATCGTCTGGGTGCATAGAATTAGACTGCACTTATCTGATATTAACGACCTATCCTGAAGACAGGTCATCAATATCTTAGTACTACATAAAGGCTTTAATGCCACAAACATTGCACCCGCTACATACTATCGAATGTTATTCGTTACAAAGTCATTTGTAATTAATCAAATTTCTTGTTGAAGTTCAGCAAAGCAGCTAATCAATTTTTTTAAAACGTTGCTCCTCACTAGCTAAAACCTCCAAAAGGGCAGGACCAACTCTGCTTCTATTGTGGTTAGTTCAGGAACTGATACGGATAATGAGAGTGCAGGTTCAAAACATGCCAGACCTAACCTAGTGGGCCATATATCTGGGCTGCTTAGCAGTGTCTATTCAAGCTCTGTCTACATTGTGTATGATGTACCTGTGGCCTTTAAGACCATGTTTTTTTCTTTTTGCACCAGCATTACTTGTTTTTGATGTCTGTCAAACGATGTCAATTTTTGTGCTTCTTTAATAAAACCTATTTGAACCACAAAACATGCCAGACCTAGGCTAAGCTCAACTCCAGCTTTGTGTGATAAACTATAATGTAGAGGTTTTTCTCTCCTGTATGGTGGTTGTTCTCCACAAGGTCAGCAGAAAAAACACAGTGTGTAAGATCTGCAGGATTAAAATAAACTTTGGGCATTCAAACACTAACATATGCAGAGTTGAGCGAACGCCTGGAAGTTCGAGTTCGCTGGGTTCGGCTGAACCTCACTGCAAAGTTCGAGTTCGGGACCTGAACTTGACCCTGAACCCTATTAAAGTCAATGGGGATCCGAACTTTGGGGCACTAAAATATCTCTAAAAAAGTCCTGGAAAGTGCTAGAGGGCTGGAAATTGAAGCAAATGTGGGTAAGAGTAGGTGCCCTGCAAACAAATTTGGATAGGGAAATAACTTAAAATAACATATAATACATAAAAATTGAAAAAAAATGTGACAGTGGCACCTGCCACCCCGCAAACAGAGGATGTGGCAGCAACGCCACCACATCTTTCGCTGTCACCAAGCATCTCTACACTATCCCATGGAAGTGTTCAGCTGTGCATCTCTAAATTAGAATAAGAAATAGAAATAGGAATTACCCCCCTACCCACCCACGATCCCTGGCCCTGCATGCCAGGATTTCAAAATTCCTGATCCTTGGAAATGCTGTCATTCTGTCTGGTAGAGAGGGATGGAGACTTTTGAAAAACTTATGGCGGTGGCTGTCCCACAGTACGTGGTTCCAAATGGCCACTACTTTTCTAGGCGACCCATCCCTTTCCTGCACAACCAAGTGGTGGACAAAATCAGGTGTGCACTGTGCAACGCCATCTGTGGCAAGGTCCACATAACCACCAATATGTGGACCGGTAAGCACGCGCAGGGAAGTTATATCTCCCTAACAGCACACTGTGTATATGTAGTGGCGGCTGGGCCAGAGGCAAATAGCAGTTTGGCGCATGTCCTTCCGTCCCCTAGTATTGCAGGGCATTTCTATTTGCCTTCTGTTGCCTCCTCCTCCTACTCCGCTTCCTTCTCCTCTACCACCTCCTCATCCTTTCAGCGCAACACCTTCACCACCAACATCAGCACAGCCAGGGGGAAACAACAGCAGGCTGTTCTGAAACTCATTTATTTGGGCGACAAACCCCACACCGTGCAGGAGCTGTGGACGGGCATGGAACAACAGACCGATGAGTGGTTGGTGTTACTGAGCCTCAAGCCTGGCCAGGATGTGTGCGATAAAGGGCGAAATCTCGTAACAGCTCTGGGCCTAAACGGTTTGACACACATCCCTTGCCTGGCCCATGTGCTGAATTTGGTGGTGCAGAACTTCCTGAACACCTGACAGTGAAAATCAATTAAGTTAATCCAGCATATTGATTCTGGTGGGACAAATTAATTTTTATTGGTGCTCAAGGACCCTTGCGTCAAGGACCCTGAGCCGCAGATGTGACAGGCAAACAATTTTATAAAATTTGTCGGTTAGATTGTTGGGTAACCTTTCCACGATTATCTGGACTTTTTATCATAAATCGTAACAAAAACTATACAAGGAACATTTCAAAAAGAAAAAAGGTACCCAACCAGACTCCCACCCTACACCACTCAAACCTCTTATTAATGCCCATTCACAAACTATTTACAAATTTACTTATAAACATATTTAAATAACTATAAGTCAGATAAATGAAATAAACAAACAAAACTATATACATGCCTTACCCTTAACTTATAAGGCCAGTAATATACAAGTGGCTCAGAGGGTGGGTTCCTGCACCAACATAGGCCAGGTACACAATTGTCCAGCCAGGGCACAGTTCTGGAGGAGGATGAGGAGTAGGAGGAGAAGAAACTGTGTTCACAGCAGGGTGTCACCCAAAGCAGCTCACGGCCATGACTTGAGCGTGGCTGGGGGGATGAGAAGGACACAGATAATACACCTCCCACAGAGGACAGCTTGTTGTTGCCTCTTGGCAGCCTGGCAAACATGAGCAACTACATGCTGCAGTGCCTGTGCAACGACTGCCGAGTTGCCCACATTCTAACTTGTGCAGATTACTGGGTGGCCACCCTGCTGGATCCCCATTACAAGGACAACGTGCCGTCTTTAATTCCGTCTCCGAAGCGTGATCGGAAGAAGCCAACGCTGGTAGACGCACTGCTGATGGCATTCACATCTGACACTGGGGGCTCAGTGGAAGCACAAGGCTAAATCAGAGGAGGAGGAGGAAGAAATCGCCAACGCAGCTGGGTCACCACCCGCACCTCAGACGGTAGGGTTAGCTGTTAATACGCATTGGTTTTTCCATTTTTTTTATTTTTATAATTAGAGATAAGTGAAGTTTTAAAAAATTCGATTTAGCTGCTTCATTAAATTTAACAATGTTCGTTCACTACAAATTACTTTGTCACGAAGCACATTTCTTTATAATTAGTGGGTACAATGACACAAAATGGAAATTGCATCGCACCCGTCATTGTACCCCTCAGATACCGCATTCATCGCTGATCACGGCATCTAACATAGTAACATAGTTTTTTAAGGCTAAACATGACATCCATCTATCTATTCTTGCCTGTTAACTTGCAAGTTGATCCATGGGAAGGCAAAAATCCCTGTGAGGTGGAAGCCAATTTTCCTTATTTTAGGGGGAAAAATTCATTCCCAAATCAGGTAATCAGAGTAACTCCATCGATCAACATCCCATCTCTAGTAACTATAAACTGTAATATTATTACCCTCCAGAAATGCATCCAGGACCCTCTTGAACTATTTTATTGTGTTCACAATCACCACCTCTTCCGGCAGTCTCACTGCTCTTACCGTAAATAATCCTCTTTTCTAGATGTAAAATCCTCTTATCTAGATGTAGAGGATGTCCCCTCATCACAGGCGCAGTCTTGGGTATAAACATATCATGGGAGAGATCTCCGTACTGACCCTTTATATATTAGATCTCCCCCAGTTGTCTTTTTTCTAAACTGAATGACCCTCATTTCTGGGTACTGTAGTCCACTTATTCCAGTTATTACTTTAGTTTCCCTCCTCTGAACCCTCTCCAGATCTCCTATGTTTGATTTGTACACAGTATCCCAGAACTGTACACAGTACTCCATTTGTGATCTGACTAGTCATTTGTAAAGTGGCAGGACTATGTTCTCATCATGGGCATCTATGCCCCTTTTGATGCACCTCATAATCTAATTATCCTTGGAAGATGTTGCCTGACACTGGTTTCTACAGTTAAGTTTGCTGTCCACAAAAATTCCCAAGTCCTTTTCCATGTCAGTGAATATTCAGGCCTTTCAGGTGTTGATGACTTAAAAAATATATATATAATTATATTAACTTTATTCATTTGAGCATGTAGAAGCCACAGTGGCCATCGTGCTTGAAGACCCAGAGCGAAATCTTGTGCGGTGCGTGATGAGGTCATCATGATGGCCAACATAGTGACCTAATAAGTCACTGCACACAAGATTTTGCTAGAGATCTTCAAGCAATATGGCCGCGATGGCCTCATCAAGCTCAAATGGATGAGGTGAGTATTTTTTTTTATTTTTACTGCCATTTCAAGGAAAATTAATTAAGTTACCACGAAGCATGAGGAAATTTGGCTTCATGATTGAAGTTCAATTTGGATACTTCAATTCGCTCAATACTCCTCATAAGGTATGTACCACTCATCATGAAAAATGAAGCCGTTTTAAAAAAGCAGAAATTGGGATCAGTAGGTTACATGTTTGGTTTCAGTCTAATATATTGGCACTTGAGCTCTACACGAGCTTGAGCGCTAACCACTATGCACATTGCACACACACTTTGCAAATGACCTAATTTAGAGAAAATAAATATAAGCTTTAGGAGAAAGAGAAACACAAGCGTGTGGCTTGGCTACTTTTGGCACTCCCATAGGAATGAATAGAGGGTGGCCCTCCAATACTTTGCGGGATCCATTCTATGTGTACGTGTAGGCCCCAGAGGTAGGACCACACCTATCAGACATTGGGGCATATCCTAGCGAAAACTGAGTATCTCATATCTACTGAAGAAGCATTTGAGAGGCTTTTACCAGGGTCTGGGAGGGGGGGCGACTTTCTCATTATGAAGACTGCTTAATATGCATATTGAGTATTGTATGCCAGGCAACACTGCTCTGGGTTCCTGGGAAAAAAATGTATGCAAATTAGCAAATCTTAACTCTGCCGGTATGAGATAGACTTGCCTTTTGCTGCCTTTTTGTCAGGAAACCTAATTTGCCTTTGCAAAGATATTCAAATTAATTTTCCTTTCCAAAAGAAAAGAACACTAAAGCCTATACACCTTTACACCTGCCAATTTTTCGCTTCATACTAATGCTCATTATTGATCATCTGGCAGTCTAATACTGCCGCTGATTGCCCAATAAACAAGCAAACACTTGTTTATTGGGCAATCCATATCTTTTGGCAGGTTAAAAAAATATTGTTTGCAGGTCGCAGATCGTGGTGTCTAATCATGATTGGCTGCCTGTAAAGAATGATTCAGTTTAGGGAAGAGCGATGGTATAACGATCACTCTTCCCTATACTGAGGAGGAGATTGCTGCATGAATGTTTCCTTCCTGACGATCGCCTGTTAAATCGAGCTGTCTAATACAGCCTTAAGCCTATCTGATGTCTAATGATGGGGGTCTCCCTAATGAGAAGGAGCACCCCCAGGAGCATTCAAAGGCCACTCAGCTAGCCAGCGCAATTTTCTTTTGAAACATTCATTACTTTTGTCCTTTTGAAGGAGACGTGTAACACTGGGACATTCAGTTCACTTGTCCTTTTAGAAGGAGAACTGGTGTGTATGTCTGTTAAAAATCTATTACACGTCTGTTTTTCTTTTAAAAATCAGGTTTCTTTTGAGGGGGGAGTTGCAGAAAGCGACGAGGATAAAGCAAAGCTATTAAATATTTTCTTCTCCACTGTTTTCACTGAAGAAAATAAACTGTCAGATGAAACGCAAAATGTAAAAGTAAATTCCCCTTTAAAAGTGCCCTGTCTGACCCAGGAAGAAGTACAACAGCGACTTAAAAAGATTAAAATAGACAAATCGCCAGGACCGGATGGCATACACCCCCGTATCCTAAGGGAATTAAGTTATGTCCTAGCCAGACCCTTATTTTTGATATTCACGGACTCCATACTGACAGGGAATGTTCCACCAGACTGGTGTATAGCAAATGTGGTGCCAATATTCAAAAAGGGTCCAAAAACAGAGCCTGGAAATTATAGGCCGGTAATTTTAACATCTGTTGTGGGTAAACTGTTTGAAGGTTTTGTAAGAGATGCTATCTTGGAGTATCTCAATGAAAATAAGCAAATTACACCATATCAGCATGGCTTCATGAGGGATCGGTCATGTCAAACTAATTTAATCAGTTTCTATGAGGAGGTAAGTTCTAGACTTGACCGGGGTGAATCAGTGGATGTCATATATCTGGACTTCTCCAAAGCATTTGACACTGTACCACACAAAAGGTTAGTATATAAAATGAGAACACTTGGACTAGGAGAAAATATCTGTATGTGGGTAAGTAACTGGCTCAGTAATAGAAAACAGAGAGTGGTTATTAACGGTACACACTCAGATTGGGTCACTGTCACTAGTGGGGTACCTCAGGGGTCAGTATTGGGCCCTATTCTCTTCAATATATGTATTAATGATCTTGTAGAAGGCTTGCACAGTAAAATATCAATTTTTGCAGATGACACTAAACTGTGTAAAGTAATTAACACTGAAGAGGACAGTTTTCTGCTAGGGCAGAGAAATGGCAGACGAGGTTTAACACTGACAAATGTAATGTTATGCACATGGGAAGGAATAATGCAAGTCACCCGTACATACTAAATGGTAAAACACTCATTAACACTGACATGGAAAAGGATCTAGGAATTTTAATAAATAACAAACTAAGCTGTAAAAACCAGTGTCAGGCAGCTGCTGCTAAGGCCAATAAGATAACGGGTTGCATCAAAAGGGGCATAGATGCCCGTGATGAAAATATAGTCTTGCCACTTTATAAATCACTAGTCAGACCACACATGGAGTACTGTGTACAGTTCTGGGCTCCTGTGAACAAGGCAGACATAGCAGAGCTAGAGAGGGTTCAGAGGAGGGCAACTGAAGTAATAACTGGAATGGGGCAACTACAGTACCCTGAAAGGGTAGCAAAATTAGGGTTATTCACCTTAGAAAAAAGACGACTGAGAGGAGATCTAATAACTATGTATAAATATATCAGGGGTCAGTACAGAGATCTCTCCCATCATCTATTTATCCCCAGGACTGTGACTGTGACAAGGGGACATCCTCTGCGTCTAGAGGAAAGAAGGTGTGTACACAAACATAGAAAAGGGTTCTTCACGGTAAGAGCAGACTATGGAACTCTCTGCCTGAGGAGGTGGTGATGGTAAGTACAATAAAGGAATTCAAGAGGGGCCTGGATGTATTTCTGGAGCTTAATAATATTTCAGGCTATAGCTACTAGAGATAGGTCGTTGATCCAGGGAGTTGTTCTGACTGCCTGATTGGAGTCGGGAAGGAATTTTTTCCCCTTAAGTGGGGAAAATTGGCTCTACCTCACAGGGTTTTTTTGCCTTCCTATGGATCAACTTGCAGGAAACAGGTCGAACTGGATGGACAAATGTCTTTTTTCGGCCTTATATACTATGTTACTATGTTCTTAAAATCTGATTTTTTTGGGGAAATTGGGGATGAATTCTTCTTCTATTCTGATAACAATTGGAATTAGGCAGTACCCTATCCAACTGACTTATACTTATATATGCTTTGCAAACGTTAGTGCGATTTTTCACACCAACTTAACTTCTTTTTGTACGTGCTACAGCAGACGGAACACGTACTTGCAGCAGCAGCATGACATTCAGGACTCCAATCTATTTACTGTTAAAGCATTTATTTGTGTATATGAAGCTGCAATTGCAACTGTGTACTGTTGTCGGAAAAATGTTGTACTATCATTTTGGAATAAGTGTAGTTTTGTTTTTTGTCATACCAATAAGAGTTTTCTCTATAATTTTCTTCTCAGAGAAAATAGTGCTTATTTAAATATAAAGAAGCAAATTTAATCTTTATATTTTGTGTTTGTAAACTTTTTTTTATCTTATTATCTTCTTTTTTTCACCAAACGTATTTCTCTTGGGCAAAAAAGATTAAAATAAAATTGAAAGCCTAGACACAGGCTGAGTAAAGGGAATTAAAAATCATTACATTGCTTCAAACCTATAAGAGAAATGGTATTCCAATTTGGAAGATTGAAGATCTCCTAAAGTGAAGAAATGGTCAAATAATTTTAAATCAATCTGCACTGCACAAACCAAAAAGCTCATATCACTTCCAATCTGAAGCAGACATAAAAAAGAGTGAAGTACACCAGTAAAATTAAATCACTAGGTGTTGTGTAGAATCATGTGGTATTACTGCTGACAAGATGATATCATGAATTTACCTGCAGTTTAAAACTTTTCAAATGTTCGAATTTCCTATGACAACATTTTACACATATTTAAATTTATCTGTAAGGATTTTTTGCAAATGTTTTTTTCTGTTGAAGTTTCTTAATATTACTACAATGTTTAACTAGCTTTCTATCGCATTTTTCTGGTATTGGTTGTAGTGGAGCTACAAGAGGATTTAGTCAAGTGGATATATACTTCTAACTAGGCATTTTTGAATATTACAAATCAGCAGTGTTAGGAGCAAAACTCCATTCAATTTTTTTATTTATATTATACTTTATGCCATATACCTAATTAGTGTTAGATTCTCAAAATAGTATGCAGTGACCATGGTTCCATCTTGTAGCCAATGTGACTGCAAGGTGACCACTTATACTGTGCCCAGCTTGTATTGTAATGTGGTAGTCATCCTGCTTGGTGAGCAGTACATCCTTTATACTAGTAAATGACTAGAAAATGACTAGAAATGGCAATACATGACTCCCCCTACTGTGTAGGAGTCATTATTCATCTTGTTATTCCTTCACACAGCACACTTCTCACTACATACCATTAACCCGTCCAGGACTGAACCATTTTTAACCTTAAGGAGCAAGCCAAATTTTGGAAATCTAACATGTGTCAGTTTATGTGGCAATAACTTTGTAATGCTTTTACTTATCCAACCAATTCTGAGACTGTTTTCTCATTACACGTTATACTTCATGTTAGTGGTGAATTTGAGTTGAAAAGTTTTACCTTTAATTATTAAAAAAGTAGATTTTGCTGGAATAAGTTTCTGGGTCCATGTAACATTTGAAGGCCTCCTGGTGCACCCCTACAGTGGAAATCCTCCAAACTTTACTGCATGTTAAAAACTACAGCCCCCAAACTACATATTTTACAAGAAAATGTTACTTTTGGCCCAAATATTTCATTTTCACAAGGGATAACAGGAGAGAATGCACTACACTGCTGTTCATTTTCTCCTGAATACAGCCGTGCCCCATATATGGTCATAAACTGCTGTATGGGCACAGCACAGGGCTCAGAAGGAAAGGGCACCATATGGTTTTGGATGCCATGTTACATTTGATGAGACCTTGAGGTACCCCTAGAAAGAAAAATACCAAAAAGTGACATCATTTGTAAACAACACCCCTCAACACATTCATTGAGGGGTACGGTGAGTGTATTGACCAAACAACTCTTTCATAGAATATAGAAACCCTTGGCTGTAAAAATAAAAAAATATATATTTTTCCAATAAAATATTGCTTTAGCCCCAAATTTTTTTTTTCCACAGGGGGTAACAGGAGAAAATGCACTCCACAATTTGCTATGCATTTTTTCCTGAATACAGAAACATCCCATTTGTGGGACATGGCAGCGTTCAGAAAGGGAAAAAGCAACAACTATATTTTCTAGCTTAAAATCTGCCTAAATTGTTTTTAGAGGTCAAAAAGAGGCTTTTTATTTTTTTTTTGACTGAGCTGTATGAGAGCTTTATTTTTGTGGAATGGAATGCTGTTTTTATTTGTACAATTTTTGGGTGCATATAACTTTTTGATCTCTTTTTATACCATATTTGGGAGATGAGGTGGGCAAAAATTGCAATGCCTGTCAGTGTTTTTATTTTTTATGGGGTTCTCTATGCCCCAGTACAGGGTGTATAAGCAAATGGATGGTAATGCAGTCATGCAGTTTAATATTATTTTGTGCTTTGTATTGTACCTAGCATAGCTATGCATGGCATAGGCTCAGCCCTCTAGGGAGCTTAAGGTGTAATCTGGCTTCACCTCTAGCTCTAGAGTGTTTTAGTTAGTCTGAGGGAGATCTTGAAGAGGGTTAAGGCAGACACTACATTCTCCTCTCCTCAGGTTAAAAACCTTCAGCTTTAGAAACTCGTAGTTCACTGCATGTTATTGGAGGAAGAGTGAAGAAAGATCTAGAAGACAGAGAATCTGCATGGCCAAGCGAAGATTTAATGATAAAGGTAACATGTCACTTCAGCTATTTAAGACTTTGCTGCCATCAAGGGATACCAAGTTAAGACACCCTACATAAATTCTGTGTATGGAACAGGAAGGACAGCTTCATTCAGATATATTGAAGTGGTTGTCAGATTGTTTGATATTGATGAGCTATCTTCAGAATAGGTCATCTGTCACTGGAAGGGGTCCCACTCAGGAGTTTCAATAGGCCTCTGTGTTCTGCATATCATTACTCCTTAGTGAAACCTGACTATACTGAGCACCCTTCATTGTATAGTGACAGTGCTTGGCATTGTAACTTAAAAAAAATAGTCATTAAATAATTATGGACATCTAATAGAGAAAATGTGATTGTGAAAAGTTACAGTTTGGAGAAAATGGTTATGGTTGTATTGGGGCATCAAGGAATCAATGTCATGTTTTGGAGCAATGAGATTAGTTTATTATTCTATGGGAGAAGATGTGAATATTTGACACAGAGATGGACATATTGTTCAAGAAAAATATATAGAAAAGAGGTAACATAACATTGAAGGATTTAGAATTCTTGAACCATGAGGCAATCACCACATATAAAAATAATACATATTGTATGAGGATAATTTTCCCTTGGTAGATTGAGTGATTCTACCTGTTAGTTTGCACCCAATATCCCACTTCTGGATTCTAGTGCGACGTATATATTAATCACAATACATATTGTAATAAACCAAAAACAATATTACCTCAGAGTCACCATCTGTCTTTATTTAGATGGTATGCTACATCGTAATTTGGTGTCCCTTCAGTGTAGTCATGTAGACAGTTTTAGACTAGTTAATCGAAACTCGACACACTCATTTGGAAGTGGTCCACTAATTTGTCTGGGTGGCTTCTAAGTTCAAGATATACAAATTTGCAAACATTCCACATGTCATTCTAGCAGATGTAATAGGATGTACTCAATATTGTTTTCTTTGGCGCAGTTGAAGCCTCCTTTGGTGTTTCATTTTCAAAATAAGATAATCCAATGAAAGTAAGATTTGGGCTGGCAAATAAGATTTTGGGCTGGGGGGGGGGACAAAAACATGGATACCTAAATAATGGATACTAAAAAAAAAACATGGATACAAATGGAATAATTATTATCCGTTTTTGTGTAATCCGTTAAAGTAATCTGTCAAATCTGTGGGTTTATCTGTATGCACAGACAAGGTATGTAGCTCAGTCAGAACTAAAGCTCAAATGTTTAGGCAGCCAGAGTATAAGAGGAGAAGTTATGATCTTGTGGTCCCTATGCAGATTATTGGCAGCGAAGTGTCACAACCAACTGGATTCTATAGCAGTTCTCAGCAAGTATACTGTAGCTTAAAGGATACCAGCAGTATACATCACTAGTGATGAGCGGCAGGGGCAATATTCGAATTTGTGATATTTTGCAAATATTTGGGCGAATATTCACCATATATTCGCGAATTTGCGAATTTCTGATCTTCAAGCACAATTTTCTTGATTGTGAAAAATTGCATTAACAAATTTGCATAACATTTGCATAAAAATTTGCATAGACTTGTTATTTAAAAAAAATGAATATTCGCGATTCCGAATATATTTTGAGATATTCTAAATATTCGCGAATTCTGGAAGTGCCAATATTCGCAATTAAAATTCGCAATTCGAATATTCGTGATCAACACTATATATCACAAGCCACTGAGCTGCTAGATAACAGTGTCAAGTCAGATTACAAGGGAAATCTGCAGAATGTTGTCTACATCCGTTAAGAGTAACTGCTGAGTTGGAGAGTCTGTTCAAGTATTATGTTATCCTGATTGCAACTATGGGTCATATAAAAACTGGAGAATGGTCACCAAACAGTCTGAGGTCAAAAACAGTAGCCAGAAGGGAGAAGGCAAAGAGTAATTGGGTAGCAAGCTGGGCCAAAAAAACAAGAATACTCACAACTTGCACAGAGTAATCAAAATACACAAGAAACAGTTTGGAAGAGTAATACGTGGCATTCAGCAATATAAGAGCAAGATTTAAGTAGAGCCCAAAGCTCGCTGATTCTCTCTTAGAGTGCCTTCATACACGGCAGAATTTGGGGCTGAAAATTCCACGACTGAAAGTCAGTTCCATTCACCTGACTGAAGCTTGCAGAAATCCATGAGCATGCTGCCCCATTCAAATTAATAGAAATGATTTTCAGTTGCAGAATTTTCTGCCACAAAATCTGCTGTGTGTGCAGGAACACCAAAGCTCCCTTGCTGCCTCTTTGCTCCTTGTCAGGACCTAAGGCTAATAAACTTTTTATAACTCTCAGGCTATGCTCTCTTCTACGTCTTTGTCTGACTTCTGGAGCAGAGACTGATACACTAACATGTTTATCATATCAATATATCAGTATATATATATATATATATATATATATATAGTAACATAGTAACATAGTATATAAGGCCGAAAAAAGACATTTGTCCATCCAGTTCGACCTGTTTCCTGCAAGTTGATCCAGAGGAAGGCAAAAAACCCCTGTGAGGTAGAGCCAATTTTCCCCACTTAAGGGGAAAAAATTCCTTCCCGACTCCAATCAGGCAGTCAGAATAACTCCCTGGATCAACGACCCCTCTCTAGTAGCTATAGCCTGAAATATTATTACGTTCCAGAAATACATCCAGGCCCCTCTTAAATTCCTTTATTGTACTCACCATCACCACCTCCTCAGGCAGAGAGTTCCATAGTCTTACTGCTCTTACCGTGAAGAACCCTTTTCTATGTTTGTGTACAAACCTTCTTTCCTCCAGACGCAGAGGATGTCCCCTCGTCACAGTCACAGTCCTGGGGATAAATAGATGATGGGAGAGATCTTTGTACTGACCCCTGATATATTTATACATAGTTATTAGATCTCCCCTCAGTCGTCTTTTTTCTAGAGTGAATAACCCTAATTTTGATACCCTTTCGGGGTACTGTATATATATATATATATACACACACTCACCTAAAGAATTATTAGGAACACCATACTAATACGGTGTTGGACCCCCTCTTGCCTTCAGAACTGCCTTAATTCTATGTGGCATTTATTCAACAAGGTGCTGATAGCATTCTCTAGAAATGTTGGCCCATATTGATAGGATAGCATCTTGCAGTTGATGGAGATTTGAGGGCTGCACATCCAGGGCACGAAGCTCCCGTTCCACCACATCCCAAAGATGCTCTATTGGGTTGAGCTCTGGTGACTGTGGGGGCCATTTTAGTACAGTGAACTCATTGTCATTTTCAAGAAACCAATTTGAAATGATTCGAGCTTTGTGACATGGTGCATTATCCTGCTGGAAGTATCCATCAGAGGATGGGTACATGGTGGTGATGAAGGGATGGACATGGTCAGAAACAATGCTCAGTTAGCCAGTGGCATTTGAATGATGCCCAATTGGCACTAAGGGGCCTAAAGTGTGAGATGAGTGGTACCCGGTGGGGTCTTCTGCTGTTGTAGCAAATCCGCCTCAAGGTTGTGCGTGTTGTGGCTTCACAAATGCTTTGCTGCATACCTCGATTGTAACGAGTGGTTATTTCAGTCAACGTTGCTCTTCTATCAGCTTGAATCAGTCGGCCCATTCTCCTCTGACCTCTAGCATCAACAAGGAATTTTTGCCCACAGGACTGCCGCATGCTGGATGTTTTTCCCTTTTCACACCATTCTTTGTAAACCCTAGAAATGGTTGTGCGTGAAAATCCCAGTAACTGAGCAGATTGTGAAATACTCAGACCGGCCCGTCTGGCACCAACAACCATGCCACGCTCAAAAACACCTTTCTTTCCCATTCTGACATTCAGTTTGGAGTTCAGGAGTTTGTCTTGACCAGGACCACACCCCTAAATTCATTTAAGCAACTGCCATGTGATTGGTTGACTAGATAATTGCATTAATGAGAAATAGAACATGTGTTCCTAATAATTCTTTAGGCGAGTGTGTATATATATATATATATATATATATATATATATATATACTGTGATAAATGTTGTACTCTTCTACCTATCTGAACCAGGTTCATGCTATCTTGATTGTAAACCATATTATTAAATCTGTCAACTAAATATTTTTTTAAGTTTGAGTTTGTCTTTTTTTTTTACTTTGCTGTGAAATGCTAAATTACCCCATTATGAACTTTGACAGGTTTTCTGTCTTGTATATGGTTCCCTTTGTGAATCGAGTTTTAATGCTTTACAGAAATCAACTCAAAGTCTGAATCACTTGAGCAATTTTTTCATATGAAAAGAAACTGTCCTATGGGAAATTCATTCACAAGTGTAGGCATCTGATAACTTGTTGTCTTCAAGAAGTGTTAAAGGTAGTTGGTGTCTGTGATTTGTAGATAGGATTCTAAATTCCAAATGTGTTACAATTAGAGATGAGCGAACTTTAAAAAAAAGTTTGGCGTTCGGCGTTCGGGTAATTGCCGCATCCCGTTATGGATTCCACTACCGCGGACTATCCCGGCATATGGAATCCATAAGGGGCGGCTTCCACAAACCCGAACTGTTGAACAGCCAAAGGGCCTGGGGTGACGTCACCGTCATGTGATCAGTGCAGGGGGCGTGGCTCAGCACTGGATTTGATCCCGTGCTGAGCCACGCCCCCTGCACTGATCACATGACGGTGGCGTAACCCCAGGTCCTTCGGCTGTTCAACAGTTCGGGTTCGTGGAAGCCGCCCCTTATGGATTCCATATGCCGGGATAGTCCGCGGTAGTGGAATCCATAACGGGATGCGGCGATTACCACAACCCGAACGCCGAACGCCGAACTTTTTTTTAAAGTTCGCTCATCTCTAGTTACAATCAAAAGCAATGCATATGGGAGAGATTACTTTGTAAAGAATAATAATCAGACATTGGTAAATTCATCTTTCTGTATTTAAAAGTAAATTGACAACTAAATATTTTCAATGTTTTTCTAATTGCATGCATATAATTAGCACACTTGGTTTATTAAATATTCTGGATTATTGGAAAGTCATAGAAGCATCTTTAAACTTTGCTTGGTTAGAGAACCAGTTTACTATCAACTTCAAAACTGTTTAGTTGTTTCATCATATGAGTCTCATAATAAGTTTAACTCTTAGGGGGCATTCACACTATTGTATTTGTTTTGAGGTTCGTAAATCGTGGATCTGCAAAATACAGAAACCAGCTGTGAGCATTGCGAATTTTCCCCGCAGAAAGGACATATGAATGCGGAAAGCATATGGTGTACTCTCCTCGAAATACAGCTGATCTGCCCAAATGTGGATCAAATATTGAACGAAAATACGGCCATGAATGCCCCCCTAGGTTGTACTCATGATTGGTGGATTTTTTGCAGAACTATTTCTATGAAAATCAGTTTAGCTTACCTGCTTGGTGTATGGTGGTGCAAGAACATAGATTTCTGCACGCCCCATTCAGATGATGCATGGGAACATGTGAATATTTCCTTATGCTTTTGGTCATCTTTTCATGCTTGATAATACTAGACTATCAGATGTTCAGTGGATAGAGGTTGACATGAGTTTTCCAGAATATTCCTTTCAAAGCTCTATTCTGAGTCATGGGTCTGGGCATGGGTCTGAATTAATTTAGAGGTTTGGGGTCTGAATTAATTTAAGGGAGCAAGGGCCAAAGATGTCTTGAACCTCCCTCCCAAAAATTTGCAAGCGTGTGGAAACTGAATAAACAGAAATGACGATTGAGGCTTGATGCTCAATTTATTTTTATTGCACACAGGTAGATTGCTGCTACACCATTGGTATTGATGTAGACGAACAGTAACCATGGCAATATGGGGCACCACCAGCAAGGTGTGGTCTATTCATCAGAATCAGCCGGAGGAGTGTGAAAATGTCAGTATTGATGCACTAATCATGTGTATATGCAGCTTAATTCAATTGAACATACCCCCAAAAAAAAATAATAATAATAATAATTGCAGCCACTTGAAAACTGAATAAAAGGAAACAAACAATTGAGGTTTGACTCTCAATTTCTTGTTAATACACACAAGTAGATAGCTGCTACACCTTGGGTATTGTTGCAGTTTTTATGTATATATGCAGAATAATTCAATTTAACCCCCAATAAAAAAAAATAATTGCAACCATACGAAAACTAAATAAGCGGAAATGGACGATTGAGGCTTGAAGCTCAATTTTTCGTTTATATACACAGGTAGATTGCTGCCACACTTTAGGTATTGCTGCTTTAATCATGTATATATGCTTCTTAAATAAATTGAACTCCACAAAAAAAATGATTTCTATGAAAATGGGGGGAGTATTTGCTCGCAGGTAGCTGCTTTTGACAGGCAAGAGCTGCCATTGTCATCCAAGGGCTCATGCATACAAAAGTATTTATTTTTCTGTGTCTGTTCCATTTTTGCAGCCTGTATGCAGAACCATTCACTTCAATGAGTCTCCCAAAAAAACTGAAATTACTCAGTGTGCATTCCAAAGTCCACAGGGCCGTTCCACAAAAAAGATAGAACATGTCCTATTCTTAGGATAGGCATTGCTAAAATGGATTCACAAAAAAAAAAAAAAACTCAGACGTTATCCGTATTATTTTGTGATCTGTGTTTAGCAGACCACAAAATACATATGATCATGTGCAAGAGCCCTAAGAGTGACACCTGACACGTGCCTGTCATATTGAGGCACAGTAACTGTTTCCTGCCACAGCAGACTAGATATGCATGTTTCTGCAATGCACAGTGATGTATGCAGTGGTCGGGTTTGGGATGGACACAATGCAACGCTGGGTCCCCCAGACACCGTCGAGGTGTCACCATTAGAGATAAGCGAATTGAAGTTGACAAAGTTGAATTCAATCTGAAATTCAGGAAAAATCTGATTCGCACCGAAGTCGAATTTCCTTACGCTTCCTGGTAACAAATCACATTTTTTCCTAAAATGTCTGCTGCACATGTTAGAACATGGAGTTAAGAACTCTTGGAACTAGGAATAATCCACAATGCCATGTATGCAGCCAATGAGCAGCCAGCCAACCCCTTTGATGTCCCAGCCCTATAAATTGCTTCAGCCATTTTGGTTTCTGCCATTTTCCAGTGTGCTTATTGGAGGAAGAGATGTGTTAGGCACTAGGAACAGTGTTAAGAAACACTTTATTTTTCAAAATAGCGATTGAGAAGTTGTGGGGGTGGGGATTTTTGAAGCCCTGAACTCCACCCACACCTCTGTCCCTGCCTACTTGCACGGCCCGTCCTAACTGACGGCATACAACTGGGCAGAAGCCCCTAGCTTGTGTACATGCAGGGGCCTAAAGAACAATAAACAAAGTGACAGGCAGGCACACAACACTGAAGGAGTGAAAGCAGAGGTGGGAAATAACAACGGCACTAAGAGAAGAAACAAAAGCAAGGTTGATACGAACTAAGGTCAGAAGTCAAGAAGTTGCGTCAGTACAAAGGGTAAAAGTCGAAGTCAAATACAAGCCGAGGTCAAAAACAGAAGTCAAAAATACATAGAATGCTAGTGAGAATAATAAGACCAATCACAGGCAACCTGTGGCCAGAAGGTTACCTGTTTAAATACCCCTGGCAGACTGACTCATATCCTGCCCCTCACTATTACTGAGCACCGATTCATTGTAATCTGCACTCAGTTCTTCTCCTGCTCGTTGCCTAGGGTATGGAGGACACCAGCCATGCTGAGGAAGAGTGCGAGGCTGGGTCCTCGCCGCCCAGTCGTCCCCATGGAGACAAAGATGCAGGCTGCGTCCTCGCTCCTCACCAGCTAGAAGCTGGCGGTGTTGCAGGGAGAGCGCGCGTCGTCGGCTCCCCCTTACAGTACCCCCCCTTCCATGAGGAGCCACCGGACCCAGAACCATCAGAGTAGGTTTATGCGGGTGAGCTAAGTGGAATCTCCTCACCAATCTCGTAGCATGCTGTGACGGACTGAACCGTCACTGGGGCTGCAGGAGAAGCCTGAGGGCTAGCCTCCTTCCTACGGACTATGGACTCAGAGCCATGGAGACCCCTCAGACCTCTTGGGGTTACAAGGAACTATGAACCCTGATTTATGTGTGGAGTTTATAAGCCATATCGTTCCTATTGTCCATTAAAGGTGCAGGGGTGAACCCAGCAATACAAAAAGGGTTAACTCTGCACTGAGGCTCCCAAGGAAGGTGTTAGTTAATTTGTCCCTTTGTTCTGTTGTGCTAAGTTACTTTGCCAGCCACTGCTGGGACACTAGATTTAGGGGATTGCGATTTTGGCAATTGAATTTCACCACAGAAAATAATCTATCCTTTGCCAGACAGCAGACAGTATTACACTTGGCTAGCCACAGCTGGAACACCAGATTTTGGGGATTCCTATTTTGGCAATTGTATTTAACCCCTTAATAAAATATAGAAATTTCTATCCCGAGTTTCTAAAGGGTGACAATAAGCACAGCCAAGCCCCTAATGTAGGATATAGCAAAAAAAAAAAACAGGTATTGATGGATTGATGGACTTTGTGGCAGCTTGTGCTGGTGCACCACAAGACATAAAAGGGCTGCCGATCAAAGTGACAGAAAAATGCTCTGTGCAGCCTAAAAACCAGTGAGCAATTAACTAGCAGAAGTTGAATGATTCACAGCTGTAGATCGATCACTTCATTAGGTGTTTTTGCTGACTTTTCCCTGCCTAATCTCGCACTCACAGAAGCTGTGTCCTCTCCCTACACTAATCAGAGCAGAGTGACGTGCGGCGCTACGTGACTCCAGCTTAAATAGAGGCTGGGTCACATGCTGAACTTGGCCAATCACAGCCATGCCATTAGTAGGCATGGCTGTGATGACTTCTTAGGGCAAGAAGTAAAATGCTAGCTGATTGGCTGCTATGCAGCCCTTCAGAAAGCGGGAAGAAATCGCTGAACAACAGACCCAAACTTTTTTGAAAATGTTCGGGTTCGGGTCCATGCCCAAACACCCCAAAATTCGGTACGAACCCGAACTATGCTCAAACTGTTCGCTCAACCCTACTCGGAGGGGGTTTGATGATATTATTTATACACTTTATAAGGTTCTGATTCCTGCAGTCACGTACTGCGGGGATCAGAACCTTTGACCCGGCATCAGAAGCCTCTGAGTAGTCTCTGATTGGTCCCCGGCCGGTTAGCTGAGACCCCTGGCTGTGTGTAACAGACAGGGTCTTAGCGCTGTCACCATGTCTGCAGACATGGTGACAGTTTAACTGTAGGAAATGAATGCTCGTCCTAATGCGCTAAGTACTGCCTAATGAGGACGAGTATTCTAGTCCAGGGTCCTGAAGATGTTAAGCAAGATATTGAAGTTATTATTCTCTTCATTGTATGGATACTTGTCTATTATGTACCTAATTATCTAAAGTATAATTTATTTCTAGACACATTCCGAATCAGGCAGATTTTTGGTGATGAACATAATAATAATTTAATTGAAAAATCAAATGATTGGGTATTTAGGTTTGTACTTGGCACTATTCAATTTTGTCACTGCTTGAGACGTGTGGACCTAAACGTTGCTTTTTGGTTACTAAAGACACAATTTCTTAAAGAACTGGCCTTGCATTTGGTTCTCTCTCTCTCTCTCTTCTCCCTCTGTATATATATATATATATATATATATATATATTGTGGTGGTCTGTTGCCCAGCTCCCCTTTCCAGGGGTGAACAGGCAGGGGGATTAGTCAGATATCTACCGCAAGGAGACCTCAGGAGCCCGAAGTGCAGTTACACTGGCATCCTGCCAGCTTTATTTCACAGGTTGAACAAAACACAAATCATAAACAGAACACCTAGCCTTGTCCAGGCTCTAACTAAACAATAGTTCCCTCTCTAGGACGTGGCTGTGCTAACCTCAGCCCACGCAAAATAACCACACAGTCTGAACAGCAACCTGTGATACTTGCAGTTTTTTGGCTCTGGACCTTCAGAGGTTCCTCAGTGAGATGTGGCTTCTCCAGCTCCTGGGGAGTTCTGAGCAAACCTTTTTGCCAGCCCAGTTATCTAGCAACCCCCCATGTGCAGCTCATCAGGACCCAGGCTTAGGTTTTTAACCCTTTCCCTAAATAGCTTTCTTCAGCCCAGGCTAGGAACCTGGGAGACACATATACACCCTCAATTACCTCACCCTGTGAGACACCACAATATATATATATATATATATATATATATATATATATATATAGATTGGACCTATTTATTGGGGCCTTTATAATCTTAAAAAAAACATTATAATAAAAATCTACTATGGGAAATATTAGATTTTTTTATGCATGGGAGTATATTCCCGATGTACATGAATAACAAACATGCTGCTGCATAAGTTTATTTTACTTGTTTCACCAGTATGGCAGGGGCCCATTCCTGGGAACACTTTCCTGCTTCAAAATGATAACATGCTGCTGTCTTTTACTGCTGACTTAGGCCGAGCTATGTGTAGGTCTTAAACTACACTGCTAACTTACCATCTACCTGCTGCTGCTGTTATCCTGATCCTTCAGAGCTATGTGTAGGCCTTATACTACACCATTAACATATAGTGCTGCTGTTGTCCTTATCCTTCTAAGTTAAGTGTAGGCCTTATACTAGACCATTTCCATGTATGTGTTGCTGTTGTCCTAATCCTTCAGAGTTATGTGTAGGCCTTATAATACACCGTTACCATTAACTGCTGCTGCTGTCTGTCCTGATCATGAAGAATTGGCCTCTAGACTAAATGGTCCTTACAGCAAAGTGATTGTTTAAAATTACACCTTAGCATAATACTATTAAAAAAACAAAGCAGATTAAACAACTATTTATTAATATCTTTTAAATAATAAAAAAATTTGCTATATGGCAATTTGGTCAGTAGCTCCTGGAGGTCCCATAATTCCTGCAGATGGGTACGCTGCATCTCCTCTAGCTGCTCCACCCTTTTGTTCAGACTCCACAGCTGCACCTGGATGTCTGTCAAGGCTCTTTGCTAAGTCTGCTGCATCATTTTTTTTTTTTCATTGTAACGAATACTGTAATAAAAATAATAAAAACTATTAATAAATTCAGAGCCAATTAGTGCATAGTATACACCGAGCAAAATCATTCATAGAAAAAGCACTGTTACAATAATCCCATACTAAATTGGATTTGACCATTTAGTATGGGACTATTAATTAAGAACTGCCAAATTAATGAATAAGCCATTATTTGAATCCACAGTCGACTTATTAGGCTATTATGCCAAAAGGACCCTATTGATAATATTACAAATCCAACTATTCAATCAGGATTGCATCAACAGGATTAAGTGCATCAACCTCACTGGTTGAATAGCGCATACCCACTTTTGCGTTTTTCTTGTGTTTTTCTTGTGATTTATGTTTTAAAATATAGGGGTATACATTTATTGATACAGTATGACTCCAGTAGGTGGTATGCCTATCGTTACCTGTTTATTCGCAATTTTGTTCTGATTGGGTTTGGGTTTCCCATTTGAGGTAGAGCACCTGCCCTTTTTCATTGCCAACAATGTGAGCCACACATCTCTGTTCGCTATTTCTCTTTTTTAGCCCTTTGTGGTGAGCCCCGTTGTTGCAATGGAAATCTGGAGTTGCCTGGAAGATAAATGCAGGAATGTGGGGGGATGGATTTGATGAGGAATTGAATTCATTCCTAATGGCTCAATCAGTAATATTGACACAGATGGTCATAAAGCAGAGAACACGAATTTTGGGACAAATAATGGAACAAATTGATAGTTTGAAAATGACTATAGTAAGTTTTACACAGGATGATGAGTTTCACAAATGGCAAACACGAATTTGCAAGGGGTTGAATGATTTGGAGCAAGAAATTATGAATAAGAAAGCTAAGAAATTTCAGTACAATAAAAATAAAAAAACACAAGAGATGAAGGATCACGATCAGGTAAACACATTAACACAGAATAATAATTCAGCACAAAAAGTTTTAAAAAAAGAATAAATCACATGATAACAACACAGGAACAATAAATAATATACCCAACATTCCTACTTCTAATTGGTTTAAATCACTATCAGAAGTCTATTTTTTAGACAGGACTCCCCCCCATTACAAAGCACGACCAAATCACCAAACAGGTTATCAAACACAAAGAGGGGAACACCCAGAGTCACCAACACGGAATCACAGCTACAATCTAAGACAGAGAAAATCAAGCCCCAGGGAATACAGGGTAAGGGACAATTTTTTGGAGAGACACACAACTCACAAACAGAGATCCCAACAACACCATTTACACCCATACCCGGAGTATTACACACAAGAACAAGTACAAAAAAGAAAGTACCGAGGGGACAGAGAAAACGGACCAAACAAGAAAAACAGATAGAGAGTACCCCAACAATGGAGGTCAACTCTATCATGAATTTGAGCTAATGCACACTCACCGAAGCGTGTGCTTTTTTTTAGGTATGACTCCCTACAACATTGTTTTAGTAATGAGATGTAAATAATATGTAAAAAAACGCATGTCTACAAAAAAAAAAAGGATGAAAACAGCAACGTTACCACAGATTTAAAAAGAAAAATGGCATATTGTGGATTTTTTTGTGATAAAAATCACGGTGGGATAATAGATATTATGGAAATGATACAATTTAATCCACAAAAACTGTGGATGTGTTTTTGGAGCATTATTGTATTTAATCCATGAAGGGTTTCTGAAATGCCCCTCCTTTGGATTCGATCCAGCTCATGATTTGTGGGGACATTGCTAGAGTATAAAATAGGGAGAAATTCTTTATGACATATGGCCACTGAGGAAGGAGATGAATCTTCGAAAGCGTCTGGAAACATATTGTCACAGTGTGAATGAAGCATTACGCCACAAGAAAGGATATGACTTGGAGATAATTCAACAAGCTAACTGAGCTAGCGCTTTACCGGGGACCCCTTCATTTGTTTGGTGGTAGATTGAGATAGCCACCACGAGGCACGCTAAAGGAGAGGAGCACGCCACTGCAAATCGGCTGAAAATCGCAACACAAGGTAGGGGTGAGTGCGCAACCCCGCAACCCATCTCTGCTCCCAGTTGGACTAAATGTAAGCGCACTCCTAAGAAGCACTATAACTTTGAACTTTGTCCTGCGTGTGAAGCTACTAGGAAGGTAAGCGCTCTGCTGTAATTACTGAGTGAATGGTGTATACCTAGCAAAATCATTCATAGAAAAAGGGTGTTACATAGTATTGAGCGCGAATATTCGAATAGCGAATTTTTTTAGCGAATATCGGCATTTCGATAATTCGCGAATATTTCGAATATAGCGCTATAAATTCGCTATTTCGAATATTCGTTTTTTTTTTGTTTTTTTTGTTATATTTTTTTCTTTCCCACTTCCCAAAAGTAGTTCTTACCTGTCCTGAGGATTCCTGGCTTCCTGGCTGCTCTAGTCAGTGCCCGTTGCCGCTTCTGCCGACTTCCGTGCTCATGGAGTTCATGGAACGTCTCCATATACTAAAATGTACTGTCGGATTTGAGGAATTACGTTAAAATCGCAATGCGATTAATTCAAGTTATATTAATCGCATTGCGATTACAACTTAGCACTGCTATCTTACATAGGCTAGAATTAACGAATATGGAATATAGCACTAGCAGTGCTAAGTTGAAATCGCAATGCGATTACTTCAAGTTAAATTAATCGCTTTGCGAATTCAACTTATCACTGCTGCTATATTCCATATTCGTTAACTTCGTTCATTCTAGCAAGCTGACCCATTATAAACCCAGCTCTAAGTTGAAATCGCAATGCGATTAATAAAACTTGAATTAATCGCATTGCGATTTCAACGTAATTCCTCAAATCCGACAGTACATTTTAGTATATGGAGACGTTCCCATGGTGATGGGGACGCTCCATGAGCAAGGAAGTTTATGGTTGGCTTGGTAGAATTAGCGAATAGCGAATATGACGAATGTATTCGTCATATTCCTCAAAACGAAGATAACGAAGTATTCTACATCTTCGTTTTAGCAACCTATTCGTCAACTTCGCTAATTCTAGCAATCAAATAGCAAGGTTGACTATAGAGACAGCTGTGTTAAATTCGCTATGCGATTTTTTATTTTTTAATAGAATAATTATATTACTTGATATAATTATTATAATTATTCTATTTAGAAAAAATATATATATATAATCGCATAGCGAATTAAACACAGTTGTCTCTATAGTCAACCTTCCTATTTGATTGCTAGAATTAGCGAAGTTGACGAATAGGTTGCTAAAACGAAGATGTAGAATACTTCGTTATCTTCGTTTTGAGGAATATGACGAATACATTCGTCATATCCGTCATCTTCGCTATAATTCTAGATATGAAACCAATAGGAAAGTAGCCTTAAGTTAAAATCGCAATACGCGATTATTTAAATCGCATATTAATCGCGATAACTAGAATAATAACGAATATTCGATTTCGACGAATATAAAACGAATATTCTTTCGAATATTCACGAATTTCGTCGGAATCGAATATGGCACCTGCCGCTCATCACTAGTGTTACACTCTGTATTTGTATTTAGTATGGGACTATTAATTAAGAACTGCCAACTGAATGAATTGCCAAATAAATGAATAAGCCACTATTTGACTCCACAGTCGACTTATTAGACTATTATGCCAAAAGGACCCTACTAATAATATTATAAAGCCAACTATTCAATCGGGATTGCATCAACAGGATTAAGTGCATCAACCTCACTGGTTGAATAGTGCATACCAGCTTTTGCATTTTTCGTGTGTTTTTATTGCAATTTATGTTTTAAAATATAGAGGTATTTTATGTTTAGTACATTTTTAATGATATGTGTACCTAATAAATTTATTGATCCAGTACGACTCCAGTAGATGGTGTGCCTATTATTACCTATTTATTTGCAATTAGTGCATAGTGTGTAGTATTTTGTTAAGCACTGTCGATTGACATTTCAATCAGTTATTTTGCTATATTTATGATAATAATTATACAAGTTGGTTAGTTAATGATAGGTCAGTAGTGTATAATGTTAATTATTTGGTTAGTTAAAGGTTTTTATGTCGAATAAAGAGTTTGTGTCCTGGGTTTTTGCATTCTATTACTGTAGTTTGTATAGTTGCACATAAAGTGGCACATGGGGTGTTGGTGCATTTGGGGGGAAATGGGGGAAAAAATTTCCTTTTTTTTTTCTTAGACAAGCGTTTCCAAATTCTGTGAAATGTCTGATGGGTAAACGTGCTCACTACACATCATGAAATATAGCTTGAGGAGAGGAGTTTCCGGAATGGGGTAACTTTTTGTTGTTTCCCACTCTTGGATTACCTCTGGGTGTCTTCACATGCGACATAGGCAATTAACCATTTGAGCTAAACCCGCTCTCCTAACGCTATATGGTGCACCTTCCACCCTGAAGACAGCTGTATACCCATACATCTGTTTTTTGTTGCACATGGGGTGTTTTTGTAAAATCCAGATTTCAGCTAATCGATTTAGAGTTTTGTTTTGCTGCAAACCCTTGATGAGTTGAATAAAAAATAGATAAAAATGTGAATTATGCTAAAAAAAAATTATATTGGAATGTCACTTAATTTTCCAGTGAATTCTCTTATGGCATCTAAAGGGTTTACAAAATTAGTAAAAACATTTTTGAATAGCTTGAGGGTGTAGTTTTAAAGATGGGATGAATTACGGGTGGTTTACATGATTTAAGACCCTGAAAGATACATATTAAAAGAATTGGTCGTTAAAAATGGGTTTGCTAATTTTTGATTATATCTTTAAATTTTTGCTTCAAAACTTCTAAGCTTTGTAACGTCAAGAATAAATTAAATGTCATTTTATAACTGATCCAAACATGAAGTACACATGTGGAATGTTAAGTAATAATTATTTTTTAATGTATTGTGATCCATTATAAAAGTAGAGGAATTGAAATAATAAATTTGCTATTTTTTTCAAATTTTTAGTAAAATCTGGATTTTTTTAACCACCTCAGCCCCCCTAGCTTAAACACCCTTAATGACCAGGCCACTTTTTACAATTCTGCACTACACTAATTTCACCGTTTATTGCTCCGTCATGCAACTTACCACCCAAATGAATTTTACCTCCTTTTCTTCTCACTAATAGAGCTTTCATTTGGTGGTGCAGTGGGCTGGGCGCTAGCTACCTAACAAGTAGCTAACTAACTGGCGGTGATAAGGGACCCTTATGCCCCATTCACACATCCGCAATTCTGTTTGCGGAACAGAATTGCGGACCCATTCATTTTTATAGGGGGACAGACTTTGTCCCGCTCGGATCCGGAATTACGGATCCGCGCTTCCGGGTCTGCACTTCCGTTCCGCAAAAAAATAGAACGTGTCCTATTCTTGTCCGCAATTGCGGACAAGAAAAAGCATTTTCTATATAGTTCTGGCAATGTGCGGATCTGCAAAATGCGGAAAGCACATTGCCGGTGTCCGTGTTTTGAGGATCTGCGGATCCGTGGATCCGTGAATCCACGGATCTGCAAAACACATATGGACGTCTGAAAGGAGCCATACAAGGGGTGTGATCAGTGACAGGGGGGTGATCAGTAACAGGGGGTGATCAGGGAATCTAGATGGGGTGATCAAGGGGTTAACAAGGGGTAAATAAGTGAGGGGGGGTGGGGGGTGGTTAGTGTAGTGTTTGGTGCAACTTTACATAGCTACCTGGCCCTCTGGTGGTCGATCCCAGCAAATGGGACCACCAGAGGACCAGGTAGCAGGTATATCAGATGCTGTTAACAAAACAGCGTCTGATATACCCTTTTTTGATGCAATTTAATTCGCATCTACAGCCTGCCAGCGATTGATCATCGCTGGCAGGCTGTAGTTAAACTCCTGAGACGCGCGGCACTGTGAACGCTCGCGCACGTTCACAGGAAATCTCGCGTCTCGCGAGATGACGCGCCGATGCGTCAGATCAGAACTACAGGACCGCCCGCCGGATGCATCCGTGCGTTAGGCGGTCCTGTAGTGGTTAAATAAATTAAAATAAAATTTATGGAAATTATTGTAACAATGTCAGGAAGTACAATATATGGCCAGGATAAGTAAAAGCTTTTTAAAATTATTAACACATAAAGTGACACATGTTAGATTTGCTAAAAATGGACTTAGCAGTAGGTTGAAAACTGACAAGGGGTAGAAAGGGTTAATGTTTCTATATATGCTATGAGTACATATTTATTTTGCTATGTACACATATTTACCCTTTTGGCGGGGGGTCATCACTATTTCCTCCTCTTCATCAACTGGACATGGTTGGGGGGGGAGCGAAGCCTGGGAGGCTTCGGCCTCGACCTCCACAATATCGCCCACCTCTGGTGGGGGAGGGGCACCCTGCTTCCCAGAGGGTCCGCTGCTCTCTGTCCTCCTCTTCCTCCTCCTCCTCCTCCTCCTCAGAGACCTCTACCACCCTCAGATCCTCTATAGAAGATCTGTGGCCGACGGACGGAAATAGGAACACCTGTAATAACACAATATTCAGAATTGTGTTCAGACACACAACTCAAAACTTGTAACAAATCCAAATTAAGTTGTGGACGTATGTCATGTAATTATGGACGGAGCATTTTACTAGAATATAGAATAATGATTGCAGTTTATGTATGTGTATATATATATATATATATATATATATCCACAAAAGGTCTTACGGCACTTCCTTCAATAGAAACGTGTCTTTATTTCACCAGGTGCAACGTTTCGGTTTACATACTGAAACCATTCTCAAGCAAGTGATAGCTATCATGAGTGCACGTAGCATTTAAATAGGGTGAACAATCAATTATCCAATCAATTCATATACATGTAAACATAGTGAAAACTGTGAAAATTATACATATTCCACGAATAAAAAGTAAACGGCATAGAATAAATACATAAATTATGATAAATACTGATAAATTCATATTAGTGATCTCTAAATATAGTGCAATATTTTACTTCATATATCCTCAATTGTGCAGTCCATTAATCAAGTACAGGTGCAGATTAAAAAATAATTAAAATAAGCCATGTGGGTCTGACCGGGATTCCTAGGTACACATGAGGTATCTGGAGTCGGTCCGAGGTCACTGCACAAACGCAAAGAACCATTGTCATCCAGATGGACGGAAGTGCATCACAATGTTCAGATGACGAAACTTCCGCTTGTTGAAGCGCATCGTGACACGCATGCTTATTCCGATCACGAGACCGCCACACAGGATGGCCCAGTCACGTTACACAAGACAACACGTGACCGGATTGAGTAAATATAGAAAAAGAAACCAATCAAGCCATCAGAAAAATACATAAACCAAACTCACAGAATTAGGTATGTGTATTGCAATAGGACGTGACACACTTGTATTAATGAATCATTCATTTATAACACAAGGGACCCACTCGTGGTATGGCAATTATATGTTCAGAGTATCTCTGCAAATCAAGTGTCCAATCACAGTAGCACACATTACTCATGTATTGCTACCATGTTGGAAGGTGGAACACGCTGTCTGGCACCTATTCCTAGATGTCAGATCAGCAGTACCAACCACATCCCTTGACATACGCAGAGCTATAGAGGAGATAGACAGAAGTCTCAGTAGCGATACAGAAGTACACTCCGATCACTGCCGAAGTCTCCACCAACCTACAAAATATGGTATAAGTAGAGCCAATGCCATGAATACTGGTTTAGGTTATTGCACATTTCCACTATGAGTTCCAAATGGAGGCAAAAACGCCAATTGTACAGAAAGTACAATTGAAAACACTAAAGAATGATCAACAAAAATGATTCACAAAAAGAATGTATACATCATGAATTACACTCATGTTACTATACCAGGGGAATGTGGACAGAACAAGGGGGAAGCGGCGTGAGGCAGCTTAGGTACAGATCAATTGTCTAAACTCAGTGTTTAATCCATTGGGTTTAAGAGTATTTAATTTCATTATCCAATGAATTTCTCTTTTCTTTAGAGTCTGTATCCTGTTGCCACCTCTACGTGGCAATGGAACATGATCAATCACCATCCATTTAATATCTCTCTCTGTGTGTCCTAACTGAAGAGGGACACTGGTAAATCCATATGTTTTTTCCGGATCGTATAGCGATGGTAATTCAATCGAATTTTGAAGTCAAGTGTAGCCTCACCCACATATAAAAGTTGGCACGGACATCAGAAAATGTAAATGTCAAAAGCGGAGTCATATGTCAAATAATAGTTGATCTTAAAAGTATGGTTAGTTTTGAAATCAGAAAAGGTTTAACCCTTGTTGATATATGTGCAATTAATGCAATTCAGACAAGGGAAACAGCCTTTTTTAGGGGAACATAAAAATCTTTGTCCAGACTTTTTAAGTGGACCAATGTCCGCATGTACAAGTTTGTCAGATAGATTACTCGGTCGTCGATAGGACATTAAAGGTAAGGAACGGAAAACCTCAATATTTCCCAGACTCCCTTTAAGGATAGGCCAATATTTACTGATGACATCCCGAATATTGTGACTGTTGTGTGTGAATGTAGATATAAAGGGAATTCTGTCAGTACTAAATTTGGCCCATCTATTGCCTGATAGAAGCTCTTCCCTATTCACCTCTCCAATTCTTCTAATGTGCATGTCCAAAATATATTGGGGATACCCACGTGACCTAAATGCATTTGTCATATGTGTCAAAGTCTGATCAAGCACCGCAGGGTTACTTACCACCCTTTTTGCCCGGAGGAATTGACTATATGGTAAAGCTCTGACAAGTTTAGGATGTGCACTAGTAAAATGTAGCAGTGTATTCTTATCTGTAGGTTTGACATAGATATTAGTCTCAATCTGATCATTTTTAACGAAAAGGTGTGTATCGAGGAAATGCATTGATGTAATGGAATGGCTGATGGTAAACTTAATGTCTGGATCAATTGTATTTAAAAATGGAAAAAAGTCCATCAGGGCGGATTCAGAATCCCCCCATACAAAGAAGATGCCATCTATGTATCTCCACCATCCCAACACATGGCTAAAGTGGTAAGATACATAGACAAACATCTCTTTGAGGTAGGCAACGGTCAAATTAGCGTACATAGGCGCCATATTTGACCCAATTGCCGTACCCCGCAATTGCAACCAGTAATCATCCCCAAAAAGGAAATAATTATTGGTAAGTACAGCAAAACAAAATCCCCTTGTTTTGTACACATTCCCCTGGTATAGTAACATGAGTGTAATTTATAATGTATGCATTCTTTTTGGAAATTATATTTTTTCTCTTGCAGATGATGATATGTTTGAGCCGTGTGGGATTTGACCGTATTGGACCCATTTGGACACATGTTATTGCCATCATTTCTTGTTAGTGTTGATCATTCTTTAGTGTTTTCAACAGAGACAGGCCACTTTCTGTACAATTGGCGTGTTTGCCTCCATTTGGGACTCATAGTGGAAATGTGCAATAACCTAAACCAGTATTCATGGCAATGGCTCTACTTACCATACCATATTTTGGAGGTTGGTGGAGACTTCGGCAGTGATCGGAGTGTACTTCTGTATCGCTACTGAGACTTCTGTCTATCTCCTCTATGGCTCTGCGTATGTCTAGGGATGTGGTTGGTACTGCTGATCTGACATCTAGGAATAGGTGCCAGACAGCGTGTAGCAATATGGTAGCAATACTTGAGTAATGTGTGCTACTGTGATTGGACCCTTGATTTGCAGAGATACTCTGAAAATATAATTGCCATGCCACGAGTGGGTCCCTTGTGTTATAAATGAATTATTCATTAATACAAGTGTGTCCCGTCCTATTGCAATACACATACCTATTCCGTGAGTTTGGTTTATGTATTTTTCTCATGGCTTGATTGGTTTCTTTTTCTATGTTTACTCAATCCGTTTAGCATGCGTGTCACGATGCGCTTAAACAAGCGGAATTTTCGTCATCTTAACATTGTGATGCGCTTCCGTCCATCTGGATGACCACGGTTCTTTGCGTTTGTGCAGTGACCTCGGACAGACGCCAGATACCTCATGTGTACCTAGGAATCCCGGTCAGACCCACATGGCTCATTTTAATTATTTTTTAATCTGCACCTGTACTTGATTAATGGACTGCACAATTGAGGATATATGAAGAAAAATACTGCACTATATTTAGAGATCACTATTATGAATTTATCAGTATTTATCATAATTTATGTATTTATTCTATGCCGTTTACTTTTTGATCATGGAATATGTATGATTTTCACAGTTTTTGCTATGTTTACATGTAGATGAATTGATTGGATAATTGATTGTTCACCCTATTTAAATGCTACGTGCACTCATGTTAGCTATCATTTGCTTGAGAATGGTTTCAGTATTTAAACCGAAACATTGACCTGGTGAAATAAAGACACGTTTTTATTCAAGGAAGTGCTGTGGACCTTTTGCGGATATTGACTTGGGAGAACGGGATCGCTCCAACAGCCGCTGGCACCCGGTCTCTGTACATTTGCGGCAGTGCTGTTCACAACCCCCCTTGCTTTTATAAATATGTGTCTAAAACGTACAAAATCAGCCGGTTACATCATATGCCATAGGAATGAGAGATGAGAAGTTCTCTTTGGAGTGGGGGTCGAGAAGGGTGAACATCCAGTAATCCATGTCATCTAAAATGCGTATAACGTGATGGTTGTAGGAAAGGCAGCCTATCATGAAGTCAGCCATGTGTGCCAGAGTACCAACAGGCAAGACGTCGATATGGACATCAGGATGACTCTTCATCTCCCCATCCTCCTCTTCCTCTTCTGCCCATCCACACTGAACAGATGTAATTTAAGTTCTATGGGTACTACCCTCTGTAGCAGAGGCAACTGTCTTCAGCTCCTCCTCCTACTTTTCATGGTCCAATTTGCGCTGAGAAGAACTGTGGGTGGTCTGGCTATCAACCTGTATAATGTCATCCCCCATTTCCTCATCTGCTACATTCAGAAAGTCCTCCTTAATTATGAGCAGCTATTGTTTGAGTAGACACAGCAATGGGATGGTTATACTAATAATAGAGTTATCCCCACTAACACATCAAAGTTTTTTAAAACCTCACAGAGGTCTGACATCAATGCCCACTCCTCGCTTGTGAATAGTGGCAGTTGAGTCGAAAGGTGACTACCATGTTGAAGCTTGTATTCCAAAACTGCCCTCTGCTGCTCACAAAGACTGGCCAACATATAGAACGTAGAATTCCAGCACATGCCTTCGTCGCACAGCAGTCGGTGAGCTGGAAGCTGCAAGCACTGCTACAGCCTTAAAAGACCGGCTGAAGTGGTGGACAACAACACGCAGCATGCCCTCACTAGAAGCTCTTGCAAATCGGGGTAGGTTTTGAAGAACCGCTGAGTCATTAAGTTTAAGACGTGGGCTAGGCATGGAATGTGTGTCCGGTTGCCAAGCTCCAAAGCCGCCACCAAGTTACGGCCATTGTCAGACATTACCATGCCTGGTTGTAGGTTGAGTGGCGAGAGCCACAGCTTGGTCTGGTCCCTTATACCCTGCCACAGCTCTGCGGCGGTATGCTGTTTGTCCCCTAAGCAGTTCAGCTTCAGCATGGCCTGTTGACGCTTACCCACAGCAGTGCTGCATTGCTTCCAGCTAGTGACTGATGGCTGTCTGCTGTTGGAGGTGGAAGTGGAGGAGAAGGTGGCGGAGGAGGAGAAGTGGGGACTGGAGCCAGTAACATAGCTGCTGGCGGAGACCCTGATGGACGTAGGGCCCGCAATCCTGGGCGTGGGTAGCACCTGTGCCATCCCAGGGAACTACTCACTCCCGGCCTCCACAACATTCACCCAGTGAGCAGTCAGGGAAATGTAGCATCCCTGGCCACCAGCACTTGTCCATGTGTCCATGGTGAAGTGGATCTTCCCAGTAAGTGCGTTGGTCAGGGCACGGGTGATGTTCTGGGACACATGCTGGTGTAAGGCAGGCACGGCACACCATGAAAAATAGTGGCTGCTGGGGAATGCGTACCGAGGGACGACCACCAACATCAGGCTGCAGAAGGCCTCAGTTTCCACAAGCCTAAATGGCAACATTTCAAAGGCCAGTAATTTTGACCTACCACAGCCTCAGTGATTGGCAACTTTGTCTCATCATCATCCACCCCTTGAACGAATGATTGCCGTTCACCACCGTCATCTTCTTGAGACTGTGAAGGTTCAAGAGGTTGGGAATCAGGGCACAATATCCCAGGTCCCTCTTCAAGTATGCTAGGTGAGAGAGCCAAATCTAATAGTGGCGCTGGAAACAGCACCTCGGAATATCCGAGTGTAGGATCACTCGTTTGGCAAGCCTCTCCATGGTAAGAGGAAGGATGATCAGAGTGAGGATTCGGTTGACCAGACTCTTAGCTACAGAGACTGGACCTCGTGGAAGAGAGGGTGGTGCTTTACTGACTGGAAACATTAGTTTCAGCAATCCAACCGACCAACTGTTTTGTCTGGTGCACTGGCAGCAGGCACAGTTTCTTTGCACCAAGGGCAATGGCCTCTGTGTGCACCATAAGCATCATGCTCACTTTCCCGTTCCTTAGTGCTCGACTTCTTCATATAAATGGCTTTGTCTGTAGATGTGGCGCAGATTGTTTTACTGTCCGCTAAAGACACAGTTTTTGGATTCAGGACAGTATATGTCACAGAAACCCACAGAATATGGACACTATATTAGGCCTAGATTATTGGAATTTTCAATACAGACACTGTTTTCGGATGCAGGACAGTATATGTCAAAGAAACCGACAGAATATGGACACTATATCAGGCCCAGATTATTGGAATTTGCAATACAGACACTGTTTTCGTATGCAGGACAGTATATGTCACAGAAACCCACAGAATATGGACATTAAATTGGGCCCACATTATTGGAATTTGTAATACAGACACTGTTTTGAAATATAGTACTGTATTGTTTACAGAACACCACAGATTTTTGACACTATATTAGGCCCAGATTATTGGAATTTGTAATACATACACTGTTTGCAGATGTAGTAAAGAATTGGTTACAGAACACCACAGATTATGAACACTATATTATTCCTAGATTATTGGAATTTGTAATACAGACACTGTTTGCAGATGTAGTAAAGTATTGGTTACAGAACACCACAGATTATGGACATTTTATTAGGCCCAGATTATTGGAATTTGCAATACAGACACTGTTTTCGGATGCAGGACAGTATATGTCACATAAACCTGCATAAAATGGAAACAATATTAAGCCCAGAATATTGGAATTTGCAATACAGACACTGTTGTTGGATGCAGGACAGTATATGTCACAGAAATACACAGAATATGGACACTATATTAGTCCTAGATTATTGAAATTTGCTATACAGACACTGTTTTCTGGTATAGTACTGTATTGGTTACAGAACACCACAGAATATGGACACTATATTAGGCCCAGATTATTGGAATTTGTAATACAGACACTGTTTGCAGATGTAGTACAGTATTGGTTACAGAACACCACAGATTGTGGACACTATATTAGGCCCAGTTTATTGGAATTTGCAATACAGACACTGTTTTTGGATGCAGGAAAGTATATGTCACAGAAACCCACAGAATATGGACACTTTATCCAGCCCAGATTATTGGAATTTACAATACAGACACTGTTGTTGGATGCCGAACAGGATATGTCACAGAAACCAACAGAATATGGACACTATATTAGGCTTAGATTATTGGAATTTGCAATGCAGACACTGTTTTCAAATATAGTACAGTATTGTTTACAGAACACCACAGATTATGGGCACTATATTAGACCGAGATTATTGGAATTTGTAAGACAGACACTGTTTGCAGATATAGTATAGTATTGGTTACAGAACACCACAGATTATGGACACTATATTAGGCCCAGATTAGATTATCGGAATTTGCAATATAGACACTGTTTTCAAATATAGTACAATATTGTTTACAGAACACCACAAATTATGGACACTATATTAGGCCCAGATGATTGGAATTTGTAATACAGACACTGTTTTAAAATATAGTACAGTATTGTTTACAGAACACCAAAGATTATGGACACTATATTAGGTCCAGATTATTGGAATTTGTAATACAGACACTGTTTTAAAATATAGTACAGTATTGGTTACAGAACACCACAGATTATGGACACTATATTAGGCCCAGCTTAGATTATCGGAATTTGCAATAGAGACACTGTTTTCGGATGCAGGACAGTATTTGTCACAGAAACCCACACAATATAGACACTATATTAGGCCCAGAAATTTGGAATTTGTAATACAGACACTGTTTGCAGATGTAGTACAGTATTGGTTACAGAACACCACAGATTACGGACACTATATTTGGCCCAGATTATTGAAATTTGCCATTCAGACATTGTTGTTGGATGCAGGACAGTATATGTCACAGAAACCCACAGAATATGGACACTATATTAGGACTAGATTATTGGAATTTGCTATACAGACACTGTTTTCTGGTGTAGTACAGTATTGGATACAGAACATTACAGAATATGGACACTATATTAGGCCCAGATTATTGGAATTTGCTATACAGACACTGTTTGCAGATGTAGGAAAGTATTGGTTACAGAACTTCACATATTATGGACACTGTATTAGGCCTAGTTTATTGGAATTTGCAAAACAGACACTGTTTTCCCTGTGTAGTACAGTATTGGTTACAGAACACCACCGAATATGGCACTATATTAGGCCAAGATTATTGGAATTTGTAATACAGACACTGTTTGCAGATGTAGTACAGCATTTTTTACACAAAACCACACACTTTGGTCACTAGATGTGACCCATATTATTAAATACACAGTCTGTGGATGATGTACAATATACACTCACCTAAAGAATTATTAGGAACGCCTGTTCTATTTCTCATTAATGCAATTATCTAGTCAACCAATCACATGGCAGTTGCTTCAATGCATTTAGGGGTGTGGTCCTGGTCAAGACAATCTCCTGAACTCCAAACTAAATGTCAGAATGAGAAAGAAAGGTGATTTAAACAATTTTGAGCATGGCATGGTTTTTGGTGCCAGACGGGCCGGTCTGAGTATTTCACAATCTGCTCAGTTACTGGGACTTTCACGCACAACCATTTCTAGGGTTTACAAAGAATGGTGTGAAAATGGAAAAACATCCAGTATGCGGCAGTCCTGTGGGCGAAAATGCCTTGTTGATGCTAGAGGTCAGAGGACAATGGACCGACTGATTCAAGCTGATAGAAAAGCAACGTTGACTGAAATAACCACTCGTTACAATCGAGGTATGCAGAAAAGCATTTGTGAAGCCACAACATGCACAACCTTGAGGCGGATGGGCTACAACAGCAGAAGACCCTACCGAGTACCACTCATCTCCACTACAAATAGGAAAAAGAGGCTACAATTTGCACGAGCTCACCAAAATTGGACTGTTGAAGACTGGAAAAATGTTGCCTGGTTTCAGGGGCGTAACTAGAACTGACTGGGCCCCACAGCAAATTTTTGCATGGGGCCCCCTCTTCATGACCATCTTGGCATTGCATGTGTGCATATGTAAGGGTGGATTCACTTCACCTTTTTACCATCTGTATGACGTATATGTTGGAAAAAGGGGATACAAAAACACAGCACACCACTCTTTTGTATCCTGCAGAGTCCGGCAAAAAAGTGTATTTAATTTACAATAGAATCCTATATATGCCACTGTATGACATCAATCGGAGTCATCTGTTAGGTATACGTTTTTGTATATGTTAAACGCATGGCAAAAGGTGATGTGAACCCAGCTTAAGTGTGCCAAAATAAGCATTAGTACACAGAGAAGGGAGGCTGCCATGTACTGTAAGCTGGTCCTGGTGGTCAGTGGTGTGGACTCATTTACTCTACTGGAAAATACAGGCCACACTACAGCATAATATACTGGAATCTACAGTATACACTGTAAATATGTTAGCCCTACAACCAAAAAATAACACCGCCATACAGTGACATGATAATGCCTGCATACAGGGAACAGATAACACCTACCTACAACGACTGGATTATGCCTAAATACAGTGACCAGATAACTCCACCATATTGGATAACACCTCCATATCTTGACTGGATAATGCCGGCATACAGTGACTGAATAACACCGACATACACTGGATAACACATCCATACAGTGACTGAATAACGCCGACATACACTGGATAACACATCCATACAGTGACTGAATAACGCCGACATACACTGGATAACACATCCATACAGTGACTGAATAACACTGACATACACTGGATAACACATCCATACAGTGACTGAATAACGCCGACATACACTGGATAACACATCCATACAGTGACTGAATAACGCCGACATACACTGGATAACACATCCATACAATGACTGAATAACGCCGCCATACACTGGATAACACATCCATACAGTGACTGAATAACACTGACATACACTGGATAACACATCCATACAGTGACTGAATAACGCCGACATACACTGGATAACACATCCATACAATGACTGAATAACGCCGCCATACACTGGATAACACATCCATACAGTGACTGAATAACGCCGAGATACACTGGATAACACCTCCATACAGTGACTGAATAACGCCGACATACACTGGATAACACATCCATACAGTGACTGAATAACGCCGACATACACTGGATAACACATCCATACACTTACTGGATAACGCCGCCATACACTGGATAACATATCCATACAGTTACTGGATAATGCCGCCATACAGTGACTGGATAACGCCGCCATACAGTGAATAATCCGATCGGATGGTGTCTAGCGATGTGCATGGAATTCTCTATTAGGCTGCATAGCTATAACCACTGTGCACAATGTATATACAGGTTGTATATAAGACTGCACATACTCCGTGTGCATACTCTAGGGTCAGCTGAGACTAGGTGACATCCTTTCTTAACAGTTATAACCTATAGGAGCCTATTGATAAAGGTTCTAACTTTCAGAGCAGAGCTGCAGTGTAAAGCATGGTGGCAGCAGTCAGGCAACTTGCAAGATTTAGATTTCAGATTACATTAGACTTAAAGAGGTATTCTAATTAGATTACATTATTCCCACCAGCACAGGGGGCTGCAGAGGATACAGGGCCCCTATTTTTGGGATTGGTGGGGGTCCCAGCAGTAGTGCCCTCATTGATCTAATAGATATCACCTATCTGTATAATATAACCGGAATACCCCTTTAAATAGAGAATGCAGTGGAGTCATCTATCACAGCTGTGTCCTAGTGGAGCTGCAGTGTAAAGCATGGGGAAAAAGCAGCAGCGAATAACAAAAGAAGAAATTGCAGCATTCTGGGTGATTTTCTTCAGACGTGACCGCACTGACCATAGGGGGCTCCATAAAACAATGTACAAAGTACGGGTTAGTAGGCACAATTTTTGAGAAAAGCTCGGTGGCCACTATTACAGTTACAATAATGGTTGTCACCCAGCTTTTCTAGAGCCCTGAAAAGTTACTCAATTATGTACTTATAAAAGCTGTAGCCACAGTGGAAAGATGAGTGGCATCCGTTGTGGCTACCCATCTTTTCCAGAAACGGTACTTATAAAGAGTTATTGTTTTGGGCAAAGTTAGGTGACCCTGGGAGGGTAGAGGTGGGCAGAGTCCAGGAAGGCACATAGGACAGAGAGGGCTTGGCTAGAGCCCAGGTGTCGGTTTGGCGCAGCAGTGTCTGGCAGCAGGGTATATGGGGAGTATAAGGTGTGCAAGGTCCAGGTAAGTGGGCAGCATTATGGGCAGAGGGGTACAGTCAACATTCTCCAGATAAAATGACAGGATAGGGTCATTTTATGACAGGGTGGATGGACAGGATATAAGGGCAGAGGTTTATGGTGGGCACTGTATGGGTGGAAGGACAGGATATATGGGCAGAGGTTTATGGTGGGCACTGTATGGGTGAAACGACAGGATATATGGGCAGAGGTTTATGGTGGGCACTGTATGGGTGGAAGGACAGGATATATGGGCAGAGGTTTATGGTGGGCACTGTATGGGTGAAACAACAGGATATATGGGCAGAGGTTTATGGTGGGCACTGTATGGGTGAAACGACAGGATATATGGGCAGAGGTTTATGGTGGGCACTGTATGGGTGGAAGGACAGGATATATGGGCAGAGGTTTATGGTGGGCACTGTATGGGTGGAAGGACAGGATATATGGGCAGAGGTTTATGGTGGGCACTGTATGGGTGAAACGACAGGATATATGGGCAGAGGTTTATGGTGGGCACTGTATGGGTGGATGGACAGGATATATGGGCAGAGGTTTTTGGTGGCGTTGTTAGTATTCTCTCACAGTAATTATTCCCCATTAGTGCCCAAACACTACTTATGCCCCTTTAGTGCCCCACAGAGTAGACATTTCCTATTGCCTCACAAAGCATAGCATAACCTGATATTTTTCCCCACTGACAACAGGCCATTGGGAATGATTCAGTCACTGACTCCCTACTCAGCACAGGGTGCAGGATATATCACTGCATCACTCCTGGCTGCTGGGAAAGGCTCAGGAACTGCAGTCCACTCTGCCCTTGCACAGAATAGTTGCTCCTGGCCCAGCACTGAAGGGGTCACATAGCATTGTATTGATTTATGATGCTATGTAACCCTTACAGTTCTGGAATGTATTGGTTAACACTGGCAGCAGTATGCCAGTGCTGTCCAATGCATTCCAGAACTGTAAGGGCTACATAGCATCATAAATCAATACAATGCTATGTGACCCTTCTGCCTGGTTTGATGAGTCTCGATTTCTGTTGGGACATGCAAATGGTAGAGTCTGAATTTGGCGTAAACAGAATGAGAACATGTATCCATCATGCCTTGTTACCACTGTGCAGGCTGGTGGTGGTGGTGTAATGATGTGGCGGATGTTTTCTGGGCACACTTTAGGCCCCATAGTGCCAATTGGGCATCGTTTAAATGCCACGGGCTACCTGAGCATTGTTTCTGACCATGTCCATCCCTTCATGAACACCATGTGCCCATCCTCTGATGGCTACTTCCAGCAGGATAATGCACCATGTCACAAAGCTTGAATCATTTCAAATTGGTTTCTTGAACATGACAATGAGTTCATTGTACTAAAATGGTCCCCACAGTCACCAGATCTCAACCCAATAGAGCATCTTTGGGATGTGGTGGAACAGGAGCTTCTTGCCCTGGATGTGCATCCCTCAAATCTCCATCAACTGCAAGATGCTATCCTATCAATATGGGCCAACATTTCTAAAGAATGCTATCAGCACCTTGTTAAATCAATGCCACGTAGAATTCAGGTAGTTCTGAAGGCAAAAGGGGGTCCAACACAGTATTAGTATGGTGTTCCTAATAATTCTTTAGGTGAGTGTATGTCATTAATACAATGGGTATAAAATAAAAATATCTTGCTGCTGTGAAACACACACAGTAGTCACTAAAAGGACTTTGGGGTCATTGAAAAGCTTTCTCAGAATAAAAACTGTGAAAATCGCTCTGTAGTAAAAACAGCAAATTTCTCCCCTGCACTATCTGTCCCTTTGGAAGCACTATCACTGATACTGCAGGAGGTAAATAGATTGCTGCTCTAAAACACACACACACACACACACCACACAAACACACAATAGTCCTTAAAAGGACTTTTGGGTCTTGGAAAAGCTTTCTCAGAATAAAAACCGTGAAATTTGCTCCTCTACTCTGTCTTTCCCTTACTACGCTCTGCTTTCCCTTTCTATGTCTAAGCCGAACATGCATCATCGTTGCTATATAGCACCCAGGCAGTGACACATTCCAGCCAGCCGATCATTGTAATGCCTGCAGCCAACATGGCTACTGGCATTATAGTGAGGGCAGTACTTACCTGCACCTTTAATGGCTGCTTAAAAAATGCAAAACATGTGGGGTGGAGACTTGAGCATTGCCATGTGCCGAGCATAGCAATGCTCGAGCCGAACGGGTATTTGGCCGAGCATGCTCGCTCATCACTAAATGTGAACATTCTGTAGTACATATTTTTTACCTCAAGATGTCCCCTTTCCAGATGTGTGAGCCATGTGTGTGTAACGTCACTGGGGAAGGGGAAGGGGAGTTAGGTTGCAGTTTTTAAAGCTACCTATGAAATCAGAGTTGAAGTTGCTGAAACCACTCCTATTAAGTTGAGGAGCCAATAGTCTTTTTTTAAGGACACCCTTTTTGTGATGTCATGTCTGTTTTTTTTAAGTGAATGTAACTTGAATAATGCTCTTACTCGGGGGATGAGAATATCTTTCCATGAAACCAGCTTGGGTGTCTGGTCTCATTATGAAAGCAGTATGGTACGTGCATACTTATACTTCTAATTGATTTGGCACCACACAAATAAAATGAGAATTGCATGAATTGTGATAACAATTTGGCATCCCTGGGTGGGCAGACAGCTTGCGTAACTTCCGATTCAAACGCCACGAGAGGACTTGCGCAAAACCATCAGACGAGGTCAAACACTAGCAAGGTAAGGAAGTTTTAATTTCTTACATGCCTTTTCTGAGCTTTTGCCCAAGTAGATTTGAAAGAGTTTAATTGGTGTTATCACGATAGAAGGGTTAAAATTATAGCTGATCTGTCCTTTTGAACGAAATAACCCATTGGAATATTCCTTCTTTGTGTGGTAGGACGTGCTGAAACTAAGCAGGAATTGATAGACAGCTGAGTCAGATATCCGTGACATAGAATTGGCCAAGCTCTGATGAGAGTTTTGGGGATTCATGAGTAGAGTTGAGCGAACCCGAACTGTATAGTTTGGGTTGGCACCGAATTTTGGGGTGTTCGGAACACGGACCTGAACCCGAACATTTTCAAAAAAGTTTGGGTTCGGGTCTGTTGTTCAGCGATTTCTTCCTGCTTTCTGAAGGGCTGCACAGCAGCCAATCAGCAAGCGTTTTACTTCTTGCCCTAAGAAGCCATCACAGCCATGCCTACTAATGGCATGGCTGTGATTGGCTGAGTGCAGCATCTGACCCAGCCTCTTTATAAGCTGGAGTCACGTACTGCTGCATGTCACTCTGCTGATTTGACCTTAGGGAGAGGATGTTGGTGCTGCGATCAGGGACAGATTAGGGCAGAAATCAGCAGAACCTGTGCTACTTTAATCCACAAGATACAGCAAATAGAGAGGGAGGGAGCTTCAGCAATCCAACATTTCTGTACCCAGCCACTGCAAGGGAAATCTTTTTTTGTAATCCATCTGTTAATGAGGTGGTGCTCGGCGGCCATATTAGCCACTGCAGTGTACTGCATGTGTGCCAGCCAGCCAGGGACATCAGCCTAATCCTATTTTGTAGCTCAGTGAAGGAAAAAAAAAACTTTTTTTCTGGCTGCTCAAGTCCCCTATATTTGTATTTGCCTTTTGTATGCTTAAGGGGTGACATAGTAAATTTATCTAGTCCTGGGATCTGTGGTGCCACATAGCACTTGTGTATACAATGCACTAAACCGTATATTCCATTTCAGCTATCAAATAGTGCATCAGTGTATTTTAGTCATCCTGATCCACCAAGCCTATTTTACACCGCTAATATATATATTTGACATTTCTGCAGTGAAATAGAGAATCCGTGTCATTTTGGGAGAAAAACCGTATTCCTTGTCCACAAAACTGCATACACGTTCTGCATACACCGTCCAACGACATATTTTATATTTCTGCATGGAAATAGTGATAATTTGTTTTTTATAGAAAAAAAACGTTATTCAAGGTCCACCAAACAGTCAGAAATACCCATTCCAACCACCAATTTTACATTGCCGTGAAATACAGCATAAGTGTATTTTTTTTTACAAAAAAGTGGAAATCCTGATCCACAAAGCATTTTGAAATGCACCGCCTAAATACCTATTTCACATTACAGCTGAGAAATAGTGCAGTATTCTTTTCTTGTGTGAAAAAAGCTAAATTCCTGCTTCACAAAGCAGTTGTACATACACAGCATAAAAAACCTACATTTAATTTACAACAGTGAAAAAGTGCATTTGTGAATTTTGGTGACAAAAGCTGTGACATAGTCCATTTGTCTAGTCTGGGCTCTGTGGTGCCACAGAGCACTTTTGTATACTATGCACTAAACTGTATATTCAATTTCAGTTATCAAATCAGTGTATTTTAGTAAAAAGAAAAGTGGTTATCCTGATCAACGAAGCATATTTTACACCGCCAAAATATATGTTTGACATTTCTGCGGTGAAATAGAGAATCCGTGTAATTTTTGGGAAAAAAACGTATTACAGATGTAGCATGGTTAGCACTCCTTTTTTCTGAGATTTCTGAGTTTGGTTATCTAATCTAAGCAAACACCATCAATTGCTTTTCAATGGCTTTTTTCTCAAGATAATGAAATGAGTTAAGGAATTTGAGTTAACAGCGGGAGTGCTAACCCTGCTACATCTGTACTTGTCCACAAAACAGTTCTACATACACCGTCCAAAGACATATTTTATATTTCTGCAGGGAAATAGTGCTTCTTCTTTTTTTATAGAAAAAAAAAAAAACTTTATTCATGGTCCACCAAACAGTCTGAAATACCCATTCCAACCACCAATTTTACATTGCTACTGTGAAATACCCCATAAGTTTATGTTTTTTAATCCTGATCCACAGAGCATCTTGAAATACTCTGCTTAAATACCGATTTCACATTACAGCTGAGAAAAAGTGCATTATTCTTCTTTGTGGGAAAAAAGCAATATTCTTGCTTGCTACACGGTATAAATATCTAATTTAAGTTTACAGCAGTAAAAAAAACTGCATTTTGGGGTTTTATTGAAAAAAAGCTGTGTTTTAGGCCGAAAAAACAGTTGTGCATCCGTCGTTTAAATAATTATTTGCAATTTATAGCAGTTAAATACTGGATTTCTGAATTTTGGTGACCAAATCCGTGTCATGGGTCCCCAAATCTGGTGTCCATACATAGTATAAATATCTACTGTTAATGCACAGCAGTTAAAAACTGCATTTTGGGGATTTATTGAAAAAAGCCACGTTTTAGGCCAAAAAAACAGTTGTGCATCCATTGTTTAAATAATTATTTCCAATTTATAGCAGTCAAATCCTGCATTTGTGAATTTTAGTGACCAAATCTGTGTTCTGGGTCCCAAAATCTGGTGTCCATACATAGTATAAATATCTACTTTTAATGTACAGCTAACAGCAGTTAAAAACTGACAGTGGCTGTGGCTGTGGCTGACAGTGCCTCCAGTTCCTTCACAGTATCTAATATGCAGTCCTCTGCAGAAAGCTCAGAGTCGGCACCTGCAGTCCATGCCCATCAGTCTTCCACCTCCCCCCCTTGGAAATCACCCAAGCAGTCAGAGCCCCAAATCATGCAGGAAAGTCTCATGCTTTTTGATGACTATGTTGGCATGGTTTCCCCGGCCCATCCACCTAGCCCTGCCCCAGAAAAGGAAGACCTTGAATGCACTGATGCTCAACCACTTTTGTTGCAGGATGAGGACATGGGAATACTGCCACAAAACGTCTCTGATGATGATGAAACACAGGTGCCAACTGCTGTGGCTTTCTGCAATGTGCTGACCGACGAGTAGGGTAGGGGTCGTGAATGGGTGGAAGATGAAGTGGCGGGAGTCTTAGACCCAGACTGGGTCGTGCTAGTGAGGCGTGCAGTTATGAGGAAGAGGCGGTGGTCGCACAGAGGCAACAGCACAGCAAAAGAGGGAGCAGGGGGCAAAAGCGGAGCTGCCTTTCCAGAGGACGCCTGCTACTGTCCATCGCACCCAGGCACCGAGCACACCAAGGCCTGCTCCAAGGAGTTCATTGGCGTGGAAGTTCTTCACACAATGTCCTGAGGACAAGACAGGAAGTGGTTTGCATGTTGTGCCATCAGAGCCTGAAGCGAGGCATAAACATTCTTAACCGGAACACAACCTGCATGACCAGGCATCTACATGCAAAGCATGAACTGCAGTGGAGTAAACACCTTAAAAACAAGGAACTCTCATGCTCCTCCTGCTCCCTCTTCTGTTCCTGGCTCGGCCTCTCCCTCCACCTGTAATGTCACCGTGGCACATGGCGACCAGCAAACAAAGGATGTTCCACCAACACCACCACATACGACACCATCACCAAGCATCTCCACCATGTTACAAGGCAGCATTCAGCTGTACATCTCCCAAACAATGGAGGGAAGGAGGAAAAACCCAACTACCCACCCTCGAGCCCTTGCCCTGAATGCCAGAATTTCAAAATTACTGGCCTTTGAAATGCTGTCATTCCGTCTGGTGGAGACAGACTGTTTTAAACAGCTGATGGTGGCTGTCTCACAGTACATTGTTCCCAGCCGCCACTACTTTTCCAGGTGAGCCGTCCCTTCCCTACACAACCAAGTGGAGGATAAAATCAATTGTGCGCAGCGCAACGCCTTCTGTGGCAAGGTCCACATAAGCACAGTTACATTGACCAGTAAGCACAGCCAGGGTAACTATATCTCCCTAACTGCACACTGGGTAAACGTACTGGGCCCGAGGCGGATAGCTGTCTGGCGCATGTCCTTCCACCACCGAGGATCGCAGGGCATTATTCGTTGCCTCCTGTTGCTTCCTCCTCCTACTCCTCATCATCCTCCTCCTACTCCTCTTCTACCACCCCCACATCCGTTCATCGAAAGAACCTCACCCCCAACTTCAGCACAGCCCGGGTAAACCTCAGCAGGCGTTTTTAAAACTCATGTGTTTGGGTGACAAACCCCACACCGCACAGGAGCTTTGGAGGGGCATAGAACAGCAGACTGATGAGTGGTTGCTGCCGGTGAGCCTCAAGCCCGGCCTGGTGGTGTTCAATAATGGGCGAATCTCGTTGCAGCTCTGAGACTAGCCGGTTTGATGCACATCCCTTGTCTGGCGCATTTGCTGAATCCGGTGGTGCAGAAGTTTCTTAAAAACTACCCAGACATGTCAGAGCTGCTGCTAAAAGTGAGGTCCATATGTGCGCGCTTTCAGCGCTCTCCTCCTGTTGCTGCTTGCTTATCTGCACTGCAGCGTAACTTCGGCCTTCTTGCTCACTGCCTCATATGCGACATGCCCACCAGGTGGAACTCCACCTTACATATGCTGGAGAGACTGTGCGAGCAGCAGCGGATGATAGTGGAGTTTCAGATGCAGTATGCATGGGTCAGTCACTCTGCAGATCAGCACCACTTCATCACCAGTAACTGGGCCTGCATGCGAGACCTGTGTACCTTGTTGCGGTCTTTGGAGTACTCAACCAACATGGCCAGTGCTGATGACGCCGTTGTTAGCATTACAATTCCCCTTCTATGTCTCCTTGAAAAAATATCACGACAATGATGGAAAAGGATGCGGCACAGGAGAAGGAAGAGGGGGCATTTCACAGGGTTTTAGGCAGGTCATACAGAAGTGGCTCAGTGGGTGGGTTCCTGCACCAGCAGAGCCAAGGTACACATGTGGACAGCCAGGGCACACTTCTGGAGGACGTGGAGGATGAGGTAAAGGAGGAGGAGGAACCGGTTTCACTGCAGGATTGCACACTACGCAGCTCAGGGCCATCACTTGAGCGTGGCTGGGGGGATACGGAGGAAACAGACGATACACCACCTACAGAGGACAGCTTATCGTTACCTCTGGGCAGCCTGGCACACATGAGCGACTACATGCTGCAGTGCCTGCGCAACGACAGCAGAGTTGCCAACATTTTAACTTGGTCTGACTACTGGGTTGCCACCCTGCTGGATCCCCGGTACAAGGACAATGTGCCCACCTTAATTCACGCACTGGAGCGTGATAGAAAGATGCTGGACTAAAAGCGCACACTGGTAGACGCGCTCCTGAGGGCATTCTCAACTGACACGGGGGGACAAGTGAAAGCACAAGGCGAAGGCGGAGGAGGAAGAGGTCGCCAACGCTGCTGTGTCACGGCCAGTTCTTCAGACAGCCGGGCTAGCATGGCCGAGATGTGGAAAAGTTTTGTCACCGCGCCACAGCAAACTGCACAACCAACTGATAGGGAACGTGTTAGCAGGAGGCAGCATTTCAATAAATTGGTGTAACAGTACGTGTGCACACGCGTCCACGTACTGACTGATGGTTATGCCCCATTCAACTTCTGGGTCTCCAAATTGTACACATTGCCAGAGCTTGCCCTTTATGCCTTGGAGGTGCTGGCCTTCCCTACGGCCAGTGTATTGTCTGAACGTGTATTTAACACGGCAGTGGGCGTCATTACAGACAAACGCAGCTGTCTATCCACAGCCAACGTGGACAAGCTCATGTTAATTAAAATTAACCAGGCATAGATCCCACATGACTTCTCCGTACCTTGTGCAGAATAGACATTTATAACTGCCTCGCCCTCAACCATACGTTCTTGTACTTAACGGCACTGCTGCATTGGTGGGTGACATGATGCCTGTTTTGCTGTTATGGGACCTCTCTTCTTTGTCTTGGTGCTACGGCCTAAATTCCTGAAAGTGGCCTGTGGCATTGGTTGGTGACATGCTGCCTGTTTTGCTGTTATGGGAACTCTTTCCTCTGTCTGGGTGATAGGGTCTAAATTGCTAAAAGTGGCCTGTTCCATTGCTGGGTAACATGGTGCCTGTTTTGCTCTTATGGGACCTCTCTCCTCTGTCTGGGTGCTAGGGCCTAAATTCCTGAAAGTGGCCTGTTCCATTGGTGGGTGACATGATGCCTGTTTTGCTGTTATGGGACCTCTCTCCTCTGTCTGGGTGATAGGGTCTAAATTGCTAAAAGGGGCCTGTTCCATTGCTGGGTAACATGGTGCCAGGCGCCTACATTAATGATAATTGCCTGCTGCATTGGTGAGTGATATGATGCCCGTTTTGCTGTTATGGGACCTCACTCCTCTGTCTGGGTGCCAGGGGCCTACATTAATAATAATCGCCTGTTGCATTGATGGGTGACATGATGCCTGTTTTGCTGTTATGGGACCTTTCTCCTCTGTCTGGGTGCCAGGGGCCTACATTAATGATAATCGCCCTCTGCATTGGTGGGTGACATGATGCCTGTTTTGCTGTTATGGGACCTCTCTCCTCTGTCTGGGTGCTAGGGCCTAAATTGCTGAAAGTGGCCTTTTACATTGGTGGGTGACATGATGCCTGTTTTGCTGTTATAGGACCTTTCTCCTCTGTCTGGGTGCCAGGGGCCTAGATTAATTTTAATCGGCCTCTGCATTGGTGGGTGACATGATGCCTGTTTTGCTGTTATGGGACCTCTCTCCTCTGTCTGGGTGCTAGGGCCTAAATTGCTGAAAGTGGCCTTTTACATTGGTGGGTGACATGATGCCTGTTTTGCTGTTATAGGACCTTTCTCCTCTGTCTGGGTGCCAGGGGCCTAGATTAATTTTAATCGGCCTCTGCATTGGTGGGTGACATGATGCCTGTTTTGCTGTTATGGAACCTCCCTCCTCTGTCTGGGTGCCAGGGGCTAAATTGATTAAAGTGGCCTGTTCCATTGCTGGGTCACATGATTCCTGTTTTGCTATTATGGTACCGCTCACCTCTATCTGGGTTCTAGGGACTACATAAATGATAATGGCCTATTCCATTGCAGGTTGACCAAAGGCCTGTGTTTCTGTTCCGCTCTCCTCTTTGCGGGAGCCATGGGCCTGAATGAGTTATTGTTGCCTCTGGCACTGCTGGGTGAAATCAATACTGTTTTGGCATGAATTGAACTCTCCTATTTGTGGGTGCCAGGGGCCTGAGTCTGTGCATGAGGCCTGTGACACTGCAGGCAGGCATTAATCCTTTTTGGCAGTGATGACAACTTCTCCAACTCCCATGTATGGTTGTCTTGGGCCTGAAGCTGTAAAAGAGGCCTGTGGCGCTGCAGGCAGACATGAATCCTTTATAGCTGTGAGGAGAACTTCAACTACCATAGCATTCCCACCTGACGCCACCCCAACCTCCTATTCCACCTCCTCCTCCAAGTTGCCTATTAATATTGGTTAATTTTTATTTATTTAATTTTATTTTAAGTCATTTCCCTATCCACATTTGTTTTCAGGGGATTTACTGACATTTTGCTGCCTTTTGCAGCCCTCTAGCCCTTTCTAGGGCTATTTTACAGCCATTTTAGTGCACAGAAGTCCGGGTCTCCATTGACTTTAATGGGGTTCGGGTTCTGGGTCAAGTCCGAGTCAAGTTCGGATCCCGAACCCGAACATTTTTGTGAAGTTCGGCCGAACTTTTTAAACCCGAACATCCAGGTGTCCGCTCAACTCTGTTCATGAGTACTGACCAGGGGTCCTCATGATGGAAGTAATGCCAATTTCGGACATGAGTAGAATTAACACCAATTGCATAAAAATGTGTGTATCCTAATCAGGTTAGATAGCAGCCAAATATCTTAAAAACAGTGAGTTCCGTAGGATACGTATTGCTAGGATATCTTTAAGACTATAGGAGTCCTGAAGGGTTGATAACGGCTGCATATCTTTAGGACTAATGTGTCACTATTAGGAAGAAGAATAAGCAATTGGCAGTTAGTCACAGAGGTGAATAGGACCTTCACCAAAGGAATTGTGGGTTCGGAAGTGATTAAATAATTGTTAAAGCTTTGTGTAACTGCTCAAGCAGGTTCGATAGTAATAAGATAGTAATAAGATGCTGTTTGATCTAGGTGTAACCACAAAAACAGGGCAATTCTAATGTTACAGGATATAATGAGGAGATGTTAACACTGGCTTAGCTAATGCAATAAATAGATGAAAAAATTTTCAGTTAAAAAGTTGAAAGCATTTTGTGATACTGTGTAGCAGAGATATCCGTTATTATCCAAAAAAGGAAGTATTGTGTAAGAGTTCCCCCTAGAGGCTGTATATCAAAATTGTATAAGAAGGAAAGTGCAGTAGGAGGTAGATTAGTTGAAAGTTTGTGGATAATGGTATTGGAGGATAATAATAGGCTGATGCAAGTTGAGGCATGGTGAAAATTGTCTATGAAAGTGATTGATAGAAAGTTGAAGTAAGTTGAAGAAATGAGCAGCGTTTCTATTGATGGATGATTTAAATAAAGAAGAAACCATGTGGCATCCCATCCCCCTGTTTTCCCTTTGGAATGTGCTCCTTTCCAAACGGGACCACCTCCCATCATGTATTCTGCTCCTTCCTTTCCATCTCCCTATTGTGCTTTTACTGAAGTCCCCCCTGGGGAATTCAACCCCCCTTATGGTGGGGGCTGGTAATTGGTAATGCATCTGTAAACTTTGAAGATAGTAAAATGTGTGTCTTATTTGTAAAGATGTTCCAGACAGGGCTCCAGTATTGGATTAGATTTAATGATGTCTGCAAATAACCTTTCCAAAGTGTATGTTCCACCAGTTAAAAATGTGCATGCAGAGATTATCCCTATGATGCCAACTGGAAATGTCCTTGACCAATACAGTCAATCTAAGGTTATACCCATTCTAAGTCCTTATTCAGATTTGAATGGAATTCAATCACAGGAAAATGTGTGATTTCGAGCATCATTTTATGATGCATGAAATCTGCTGCCCCCAGTAGTAACATCAATTTTACAGATGAATAGAATTCCTAACTCAGAGGACTTAGCTATGCTGTTTCAAAGAAAATTTGTTAAATTATGGAGAGTTTTTTCATGTTGTTAGTGGGATTTGGAGGATTTGGTCCAGTGTAAAGCTGTTGATTCTTTCTCTCAAATTATAGCCTCTGCGGTGGGATCTTGTGAGGGAGATTATCCTGTCACATTGTCTGAATATTGATCAGGACAGGGCAAAGAGTGTGGAGAAAGTTTTCACTAAACTCCAGGAAAGTTGGGTGGATTTGGGCTTTGAGCTTACCTTAGATATGCATGAGAAAATCTTAAGTGCTGCCTTTGTGGATGGTCTTAAGGATCATCTAGAAAGGTCTAGTACTAGATAGGCCTGAGTGAAGTTCACTATAGCCCTTCATTTTGTCCCTCCATTTTGTTGAAGTTGAATTGAACAAAGGCCTAAGGTGGGCGTGGCGGCCTATCAGTCCTCCCCACTAGAAGGGGGAAGGAAAATGTTGTACTTGCCCACTTCCTTGCCTGAGGGAGGATCTACAAATGTTCAGCCCTTCAAGTGCAATGCTCATAGGGAATTAACAATCCAGAATCAAATGCTGGATCCCTATTATCTATACAATTCTGAGGGTCTGCTTCCATTGCCTCATAACAAACATGTTCCATGATCTCTCATGGCTAAGGGTAGTATCACATGTGTAGGAATAGATAGTAATGCGGTTCCTACTCCTCTTAATAACTGTTCACCGCCTTAAAGGTGCATAAATATAGATCTGACTACTCTGCTGCCTCTGAAAGGGGGAGGGAGTAGTACTGTAGTACATCTTAAAATAAAAATTCAAATTCACATGACTATCTCCAATTAATAACCAAGCTTTTGAGTTTCTGGTAGATAATTTCAGGTTCTTGGAAGATAGATCATCTCAGATAGGATATGCTGTTCCTACTTAATCTGATGTTGTCAAGAAAGAACCACTCCCTCCAGCAATGTTAGTGCAGGAAGCAGAGCTGGAGACACTCGCTGAGGTTTGTAAGATGGCTAAGGGGAAGACTGCTAACATCAATATTAATCCAGATATGCCTTTGGTATCACTCATTATTATGGTCTAATCTGGTGAAGCGGAGATTTTGTTTGATCCATGGGTAAGCCCATCAATAATGAATGATGAGTGTATGAACGATGTTTGATGCCGTGATGCTGCCTGAGAAGGTAAAGGCTAAACTATTACCTGAAATCTACGCTAAGTGGAAGTGTGATACAGGATGGCTTAGGGCCAGTAGACTTCCAAAAGTTTTTATTTTTCATATACAGGCTACAGAGGCTGAAAGGAAACATCAAAAGATAAAGGTAGAAGTGATGATTAAGAATGGACTTTGGAGGGTTGGTAAGAAACTCTTCCTTCAGAGGGCACTCTACCTAAAGAGGATAGATTTAGAACATGGGCAAATCAAGAGAGAGAAGGTGTGATTGGGTTCTGTGGTGGATGGCTCCTGGGTTCAGCAATGCTGCCACTAGGTTAGTTGAAGGTGAATACTGCAATAATGATGGGAGAACTATTGGAGTTCCAGGAAGGCATAAGCCATTTCAGAGACTGCGGATTGACTGCATTCAGAACAAAGCTGGAACAGTGTAAATATGTCTGTGTCTGTATTGAGCTACAGCTAAAAGATACTAACTGAGGTGAGAGTACCTACCCCTGGGGCTTTTCTCCATCCGATACACCCCTAACTGGAAGATAGGCCTAAGTCCTTATGAAGTTCTCTTTGGGAATGCCCCTAGATTAGGTCTCTATTTTCCCCAACAGCTTCAGATACAGCATATTAGTTTTTCAAATGATGTTGTCTGTTGCACAAATTGATTGTCTAATGTATATTTCCAAGTTTTAGTTGTTTTCTAGAATCCAGACTCCAGAGGCAATTCATTCTTTACAATCAGGAGATTGGGTAGTGGTGAAATGAGAGACGTGTGCAAAGTCCTAGAGCTACGGTTTGAAGATCTACATCAAGTCTTGATAACCACCGCCACTGCTGTTGAATTGGAAGGAGACCCTGATTGGATCTACGTGTCATGTTGCAATCAAGTGCCAGGACCAGGGCTGCCATCAGAAATTTTGGGGCCCCTTACACAGCTCAGGGCCTGGGTGCCGAAGTGACTGAACTCATGCCCGCTCAGCCTGCGAGTACAGGATCAGATCAGCGACACAAGTCAGGGGCGGACTGAGAACCCTCAGGGCCCCCGGGCAAATAAAATCAAGGGCCCCCTACCAGGCCCCACCCATATCCCACCTCCATCCCCCTTTCACACCGCGATCGTTACGCTCCTGATCCCATCACTACAGTAATACAGCCCCACTTACCTTGCCTTCTCCTTTCAGACCTTTAGACCAGACCAACATTCTGTCGCCATTTCCCATCTCTACAGTTTGACAATGAAAAAAAAAATCTTAGTTTACTACTTTTCCATCATCCTCCCATCTTCTGGACAAATCATCCTACTACCCCCAATAATGTGCCCCTGTGGTCCCCAATACTATACTGCAGATAATACCCCTGATAATACTAGTACCATACAGAGCCCCCCATATAAAATACCCCTTCTTTGTGGCCTCAGTAGAAGGCCCCATAGTGCCCGATAATAATTTGCCAGTAACAAGTGCCCCCCAAAGATGCCCCCAATCATGTGCCAGTAACAAGTGCCAACCCCCCATGTGCCAGTAACAAGTGCCTCTCTTTCCCCAATCTGCCAGTATCAAGTGCCAACCCCCCCATGTGCCAGTATCAAGGGTCAAACCACCCCATGTGCCAGTATCAAGTGCCTCACCCCATGTGCCAGTATCAAGTGCCTCCCCCCATGTGCCAGTATCAAGTGCCAATGCACCCCCATGTGCCAGTATCAAGTGCCTCCCCCCCACATGCCAGTATCAAGTGCCAACCCCCCATGTGTCAGTATCAAGTGCCAATGCACCCCCCCCCCATGTGCCAGTATCAAGTGCCTCCTGCTCCCCCATGTTCCCCCCAAAATGTAATTTAAACCAGGAGCCAATAGCCTTTAGCTGTGCCACTGGAGCAAGACTAGAACATGGACACAGAAGCAGGACTGGATCATGGACACAGGAGCAGTATAAAGTGCCTCCTGCTCCCCCCAATCCTCCATGTGCGACTGTATTTAAAAAATGTATTTAAAAAAAAAACAACACTCATACTTACTTCCACTTCAGACTGCGATGCGATGCAGGCCTCTTCCGGCCTGTGTCCCGCGCTATACGGCTCAGGCGGCGCGATGACGTCACCACGCCGCCTGCACCAGCCTCTGATAGGCTGCCGGCACAAGGCCCACAGCCTATCAGAGGAAGAGGGAAGGGAGATGCCTCTCCCTCCTTTGACCTGCCGCAGCACAGCCATCTGTATCGCTGTCCTGAGGACGGCGATACAGATGACTATGGAGATGAACGCTTCCACAATGGAAGCGTTCATCTCCCTGTCACCTGCTGCCTCCGCGGGCCCCCTCCTAGCAGAGCCAGCGCAAGGCCACACAAAAAAAAAGGCTTAGGACCGACCGGGCCCTCCATGGGGTCCAGGCCCCTTACTGGGGTACTGGCTGTACCCCCCTGATGGCGGCCCTGGCCAGGACTATAAGAGCCATAATGTTTTTGCATATCGTATTGTTTGTTTCATATTGTACACGTGGGAAATCATAGTCAAATCAAACTCCAACGGTGTTATATTATCAAGATGACTCAGGAACAACTAATTTGACTTTTTCAGTACAGTAGATTGTAAGACAGATGACAGATAAGACACTTGGTTTTGGTCTGATAAGTACAGTCGTGGCCAAAAGTTTTGAGAATTACACAAATATTAGTTTTCACAAAGTTCGCTGCTAAACTGCTTTTAGATATTTGTTTCAGTTGTTTCTGTGATGTAGTGAAATATAATTACACACACTTCTTACATTTCAAAGGCTTTTATCGACAATTACATGACATTTATGCAAATAGTCAGTATTTGCAGTGTTGGCCCTTCTTTTTCAGGACCTCTGCATTTCGACTGGGCATGCTCTCAATCAACTTCTGGGCCAATTCCTGACTGATATCAACCCATTCTTTCATAATCACTTCTTGGAGTTTGTCAGAATTAGTGGGTTTTTGTTCGTCCACCTGCCTCTTGAGCATTGACCACAAGTTCTCAATGGGATTAAGATCTGAGGAGTTTCTAGGCCATGGACCCAAAATGTCAACATTTTGGTCCCCGAGCCACTTAGCTACAGTATCACCTTTGCCTTTTGGCACGGTGCTCCATCGTGCTGGAAAATGCATTGTTCTTCATCAAACTGTTGTTGGATTGTTGGAAGAAGTTGCTGTTGGAGGGTGTTTTGGTACCATTCTTTATTCATGGCTGTGTTTTTGGCCAAAATTGTGAGTGAGACCACTCCCTTGAATGAGAAGCAACCCCACTCATGAATGGTCTCAGGATGCTTTACTGTTGGCATGACACAGGACTGATGGTAGCGCTCACCTTTTCTTCTCCGGACAAGCCTTTTTCCAGATTCCCCAAACAATCGGAAAGAGGCTTCATCGGAGAATATGACTTTGCCCCAGTCCTCAGCAGTCTATTCACCATACTTTCTGCAGAAGATCAATCTGTCCCTGATTTTTTTTGAAGAGAAGTGGCTTCTTTGCTGCCCTTCTTGACACCAGGCCATCTTCCAAAAGTCTTTGCCTTACTGTGCATGCAGATGCGCTCACAGCTGCCTGCTACAATTCCTGAGCAAGCTCTGCACTGGTGGCACTCCGATCCTGCAGCTGAATCCTCTTTAGGAGACGATCCTGGCGCCTGCTGGACATTCTTGGACGCCCTGAAGCCTTCTTAACAAGAATTGAACCTCTTTCCTTGAAGTTCTTGATGATCCTATAAATTGTTGATTGAGGTGCAATCTTAGTAGCCACAATATCCTTGGCTGTGAAGCCATTTTTATGCAACGCAATAATGGCTGCACGTGTTTCTTTGCAGGTCACCATGGTTAACAATGGAAAAACAATGATTTCAAGCATCACCCTTCTTTTAACATGTCAAGTCTGCCATTTTAACCCAATCAGCCTGACATAATGATCTCCAGCCTCGTGCTCGTCAACATTCTCACCTGAGTTAACAAGACAATTACTGAAATGATCTCAGCAGGTCCTTAAATGACAACAATGAAATGCAGTGGAAAGGTTTTTTTGGGATTAAGTTAATTTTCATGGCAAAGAAGGACTATGCAATCTGATCACTCTTCATAACATTCTGGAGAATATGAAAATTGCTATAATAAAAACTTAAGCAGCAACTTTTCCAATTTCCAATATTTATCTAATTCTCAAAACTTTTGCCCACGACTGTACATCTGTGTAACTGAAACTGACCCAGTCTATAGTAATTCTGTTTAGATATGACCATACCAACTGTGGATATTGGAGATTAACAGAATGGAACAACAGTCTGAAGTATTGGGAATATAATAAAAAGTAACTTCACCAAAGATAGCCAAGAAAGTACATTTTTTACTAATATATTTGTCTGAATCACTATAGATCAGGTATACCAAGGACTCTCTGCCTTAGGGTAGGGCCACACAGAGCAGCCATGCTGAGGGCCGGTTATGGCCATGCTGCGGTGACAAACCATGTGGCCAATTAGCCCGTAGCTGCTTTTCATTAAATAATAAAGACAGCACTGTTTAGTCCTTCTTCATTGTTAATAGCTGCATTGCACCTTCAAACAGAGGCTGTTGGTGGTATGGACAATATGCATGTTATTGCTGTTCCTGACTGCAATTTCCTGCAGGTTATTTGACAGTAAACACAGAATATTAATCAGCTCTGGCATACCAACTTATCCAACCTCAGTTCTTCCCTGCCCTACAGGTGGGGGCCCTTCTGCTTCTATCTGCATTTCCTCCTTTTCCACATCATCTAATTTTGATGAGAATATGTCATCAGGAACATTCAGCTCCTCCTCTCTGCATCTTGCTCACTTTTCTAGGACAGGGAGACTTTGATAATTTAAAGTAAAGCCAACAAAAGATGAGGATGGTCAACATTAAGACCTGGCCCCCCTAATGAGTGCTGACTGGATGGTATTGGTTGGCACGCTGGCACCGGAATAATAAAAGTTTCCATCTTATTGTTATTGAACTACATATCTTAGTTAACAGCTGATGTAGGAATAAGTAACTGTAGGAATAAATAAATAAAACTGATGCAGAATAAGTCTCCCTGCACTTTCCCTCTCCGATATTCTTTTATTAATCATTTTTAGCAACACTTACCCTAGTGCACAAGCTCTTGCCATGTTTATTTCTATGCTCAACTTACGGGACAATGGCGGAGACCATTCAGGATGAGGATTTTATAGGGCTGTGACATCATAGGGGATAGCTATCTGTGGATTGGCTGGCTGCATGGCATTATAGGTGATCTCATGTTCACAAGCTTCTTGCTTTCACTTTATAACATGTGCAACCACCATTTTTGAAAAAAACACTGATTCCTTCCCATGAAGTGCAAGGAAATTCAGATTCCTTGCGAATCTAAGTTTTCCTAAACTTCAGACCAAATTGTGCTTCAAATGCTTTGCTTTGCTCAACACCAGTCAGTGGCGTTATCCAATCCCAAATTAGAAATGGCCCTGGCACTTCTTAAGGAGCTACGTTGCCTCTGTTCTTTACTGCTGTGGCTGCCTCCACCCACCTCCTGAACACCACAATCTAGCTCCGAAGTCCTGTCCAGCAAACAATCATCTATATATATAAAAAAGGACATATATATGTATGTGTGTATGTAGGTGTGCATGTATGTATGTTCTGCAAAAACTCAAACGCAACCATCCTTTTCAACGAAACTTGGTATACACATCCCTTGCTACCAGGAAAGAAATCTTGTTGGGAGTCTCAGCTCTCTAGGACATACCGTTCCCAAGATATTCCCAAAAAATGACCTGCATTATAGCCGATATAAGCCTGCCAGCCTTTCACTTAAACCCTAACTGCCATACCCGCAGTCACATGTCCCTTATCAGCCAATAAAAGCCAGCAGGTCTCACACCAGGTTCCCATAACAACTGATCACAGCTTTGGCCAGTTCCCACTGCTACATGTATGTGGGGCAGGGGCCACAGTTAAACGGAGGAGCGCTGTGGAGTTCACTGTTAAAGGGGCGGTCACTGTGAAAATCACCGTTAAAGGAGAGGTCACTGCTAAAGGAGTGGCCACTGTGAAAGTCACTGTTAAAGGGGCAGTCACTGTTAAAGGGGCAGTCACTGTGAATGGGAAGGCCACCATGAAAGTCACTGTTAAAGGGGCGGCTACTGCGAAAGTCACCGTTAAAGGGGCGGCCACTGTCAAAGTCACAGTTAAAGGGGCAGTCACCATTAAAGGGGCATCCACCGTGAAAGTCAGCGTTAAAGGGGCGGTCACTGTTAAAGATTTGGCCATTGTGAAAGTCACTGTTAACCACCTCAGCCCCCTAGCTTAAACACCCTTAAAGACCAGGCCACTTTTTACAATTTTGCACTACACTACTTTCACCGTTTATTGCTCTGTCATACATTTTACCACCCAAATTAATTTTACCTCCTTTTCTTCTCACTAATAGAGCTTTCATTTGGTGGTATTTCATTGTTGCTGACATTTTAACTTATTTTAATATTAATAAAAAATGACCAAAATTTTTGCAAAAAAATGACTTTTCACTTTCTGTTGTAATTTTTTTTTTTTTTAAAACTACATTTCTATATACATTTTTCTCTAAATTTATTGTTCCACATGTCTTTGATTAAAAAAATGCAATAAGTGTATATTTATTGGTTTGGGTAAAAGTTTACAAACTATGGTGCAAAAAAGTAAATTTCCGCATTTTGAAGCAGCTCTGACTTTCTAAGCACCTGTCATGTTTCTTCAGGTGCTAGAATGCCAGGATAGTATAAATACCCCCCAAATGACACCATTTTAGAAAGAAGACACCCCAATGTATTCGCGAAGGGGCATGGTGAGTTCATGTTAGCGGAAAATGACACTCTCTGAGGAAAAAAAAAATAATAAACTTTCCATTTCTGCTAACTTCTAGCAAAAAAAAAATAAAAATCTCCCACGGACTCACTATGCCCCTCAGTGAATACCTTGGGGGGTCTTCTTTCCGAAATGGGGTCATTTGTGGGGTGTGTTTATTGTTCTGGCATTTTGTCCGGGGCTAAATTGTGAGCAACCCTGTAAAACCTAAAGGTACTCGTTGGACTTTACGCCCCTTTACGAACCTAGGCTGCAAAAAAGTGGCGCTAATGTGGTATCGCTGTACTCAGAAAAAGTATGGCAATGTGTTTTACAGAGATATTTCTCTCACCCAGCATGGGTATATGTAAAAACACACCCCAAAACACATTGCCCTACTTCTACTGAGTACCGCGATACCACATGTGTGACACTTTTTTGCAGCCTAGGTGCGCAAAGGGGCCCAAATTCCAGTGAGTACCTTTTAGGAGGGCATTTTTACGCATTTGGATTCCAGATTCTTCTCACGCTTTAGGACCCCTAAAATGCCAGGGCAGTATAAATACCCCACATGTGACCCCATTTTGGAAAGAAGACACCCCAAGGTATTCCGTGAGGGGCATGGCGAGTTCATAGAGGTTTTTATTTTTTGTCACAAGTGAGCGGAAATGGAATTTATTTATTTTTTTTCCAAAGTCTCATGTCCACTAACTTGTGACAAAAATTTTTTGTCACTGTGGCGGGGCGGGTTTGGGTGAACGCACGTGTGGGTGACTGATCAGGACTGATCGGGCAAACACCGCATTTTGGGTGGGGGGCGAACTAAGGTAACACTAATACTATTATAGATCTGACTGTGATCAGTTCTTATCACTTACAGATACTATAGCATTTGTAAGTACAAATGCTGATTAGCGCTACGCTAATCAGCGAATCAATGACTGTGTTGTGGTAGGCTAGGCGCTAACGGAAGCTAACCTACCTACCAAAGGGGCATAAACTAACCTAAACCTAACAGTCAATACTAGTGAAAAAAAAAAAAGTGACAGTTTACACTGATCACTTTTTTCCCTTTTCACTAGTGATTGACAGGTGATTGAAAGGGGTGATCAAGGGGTTAATTGGGGTGATGGGGGGTGATCTGGGGCTAAGTGTATAGTGTTTGGTGTACTTACTGTTACCTGTGCTCTCTGCCGGGTCCAACCGACGAAAAGGACCCAGCAGAGAGCACAGAAGCCATTTAACACATTATATTTATATGCTTTTGATTCGATTTTTTAAAAGTCATCAGCCTGCCAGTGCTGATCACTGGCTGGCAAGCTGATGACCAACTCCTTCTAAAACTTTTACCGCTGCGCACTGCGCATGCGCAGCGGCATCAGTGCGTCATCTCGCGTCTCGCAAGATGACGCACTGATGCGTCCACCCAGAATAACCCGACTGCCCGCCGAACGCATCCGTGCGTTAGGCGGTCCTGGAGAGGTTAAAAGGGCGACCACTGTGAAAGTCACTATTAAAGGGGTGGTCACTGTTTAAAGGAGTGGTTAATGTTAAAGGGGCGGCCACTGTAAAAGTCACTGTTAAAGGGGCGGTCACTGTTAAAGGGGTGGCCACTGTGAAAGTCACTGTTAAAGGGGCAGTCACTGTTGTCGGGCATTTTCATGAGTGTATATGATACCTGATCATATTATATTCAAAATTGATGCTCATTGTCTTTAAGAGACAGACTGAACCAAAATTACAAAGTTTTGCTGTATGGCTGAAACAGGCCAACATGAGGTTATGCAAAGTTCAGTCTGTGAAAAAGTTTACTGAATACTGAATACAAAGAACAGTGTATTTTAAAAAGTTATTGAGACAGATGTGGGCTTATCTGTTGGGAGTACACTGGATTCTCCAGACATGTCCGTCTGAAGAGAACAAGGCCCTTCCATATTATTATTGTCCATAGATCAACAGTGTGAGAAACATTCAGAGAGACGCCTAGAGGTCTGTCTTTAGTTGTTTCAAAGTTTTCTAAACTAATCCTTATATCTGATTTACGACGATGAGGGTCAAATGTATATAATACAAGTATACCCTAGTTAACTCTTCATGGTATGGTGTTAATAGCTTGCACAACAGTGCCATCCGGAGACAGATGGACATCGTTACACCATCCTCCATAGTTGCATTATGGGTAAACATGATCTCATAGGATCTTATTACATATGTTTACACCCCTCAATTGATTGGAGAATACTAATCCAGGGGTGGTAATGTTAGATTACAAGGGAGATAATTACCCTAGATAGATCAGCATCAGGAGAGAGGAGAGAGGCAAGAAGGAGAAGCTAAGGAACAAAGGAGGAAGCATAGCATTCCAACATTCCAGGAGCCAACACCCAAGATGAAAGCCATGGTGATGGACCATCCAGCTTTCCTAGGAGCAGAAGTGAGATTCTTGCTAGGACTTGGTAAGAAACACAAAGAATGATGTTTCATTTTATTAAGACTATTTAGATAATGTGGGTAAAATCATAGCATCTATGTTGGCGAACATATTAATTTATGTATCATCTCTTTATATGAGATGTAGTCTTAGATATAGAATAATTGTGAGCCTTCATTCTACCTGCAGAAGAATCAAGTTTCATAATTTATCAGAGTATTAAATGATTGCATATATATATCCGGAGATATATTGATAGTAGCATTCTTCGCCAAGCTAGATGATAAATTCCCACTGGAAGATTTGTTCCAAGTTCTTCCAATTTCTGTTGTCTTAATAGTCTTACCAGATTATACAGATATGAAAGTAGTATTGACAGAAGTATTAAAAGTAGTCTAGGATTTGACTACTATCTTCTAAGTTATTTACTTGAATGGATTTGCCCATTACTACATGTGAGGTGTATTTTAGTTTGGTTAGAGAGGGGTGGGAAATGTATTTATCATTCCATATAGATGTCTAGGATTAGACACGCCTCTGAACAGGAGTAATGTATATAATGTAACTTCTTGTTTTGATATCCTAACCAAATAGCTTTGTTATAATGTGACAAGCTGCTCTTACCCACATGTGTTTATTTACTTATTGTGAAGCTTCTAGTGCCTGATATCAATGCCATATATATTAATTGGCATATATCATTGTTTATTTACTTATGATAAGCTTGTAATGCTTCATATATCATTGCCATATATATTCCTTGGCATATATAATCGTGTTTATTTACCTATTTGTTTATAATCGCGTAACTAATAAAATCTGCATATTTTTATAATATCTGCGCATTATTTGATGTCAAAACTACATCTTTAGCATTAATGTCATCTCACATGAAAAGAACTTATTATCTGAGGAAATAGTCGGCCTCAGATGTGAATTGTATCGATTGGGTTATCTACAATTCACCAGGTCATGATTTTTACAAGTTATGAAAAATTCTTGATTAATTATTTTTATGACCATAATTAATAATTCTTAATTGAATTATTATTATTATTATTCCGACACTGTGAACGTCACTGTTAAAGGGGCGGCCAAGTCACTGTTAAAGATGCGGTCACTGTTAAAAGGGTGGTCAACGTTAAAGGGGCATCTACAGTGAAAGTCAATGTTAAGGGGGCGGTCACCGTTAAAGAGGCGGCCAATGTGAAAGTCACTGTTATTTAATATAAAATTGCAATAAATATATACCCGAGCAAAGCCGGGTCATCTGCTAATAATAAATAAAAGAAGACTTCTGCATCCCATTATGTTGCTTAACGTTCTGTATCAATGTATTAAGGTGAGTTTCCAGTATGTTTACAACGGAAGGTTTTTAGCCACACATCCTTCATCAGAATACTGGATGGGTTGCACCGGGGGTTTGCAGTACAGGAAAGGGCACAACGGACTAGTGTAAAATCATGGTGCAAAAGTAAGTAAGGCAAGTGTGCCATACAAACCGGGCACTTGCCCTACTTACTTTTGCACCATGATTTTACATCGAGCCAATGGGGAAGAATAAAGGGTAAATATAGATGATATAAATTGATAAGGAAAGCCAAAGGACTCCAAGGTTTTGTGCATATATCGCCAACTCACTCTATCAAACACCTTCTCGGCTCCAGTCCCAAGAAGGACCAAAGGGGTGTGGGGAGTCGCTCTGGTAGACAGCGGTGCGGGTGCAGTACAGAGGCCAAAGGGAGTCCAGAAGGTGCAGCAAAACAGTGTTTATTCACACTTGCATAAACAAAACAGTAAAAAGTCACTTGGTGTTAACTCACACTCAGCGGAAAACGTGAGGCAAAACAAAACAACCCAATGCAGGTTCCAGTCACCTGGGAGGTTTAGGTGCGGGTTCGCACCTGGCTGTCAGCCCAGCCGCAGGACAGACCACCTTCAGGCTTCCAGGAAAAACACCACTCTGCTAAGCTTTTTCCTCCAGATCAGAGAGCTCCACAGCACTATTAGCAGCTCCAGGACAATCACACCACACCTGCTGGTGCTGGCTGTCTTTTAAAGGTCCGGGAAAAACCGGCCTGGACCGTGGGGAATAGGCACTCGCCCAACTCTTTGCCTACTCCCAGTAAGAGCCGGCCCGGATTGGCTTTGCAGCCAAACTAAATACAAATGTGTCAAGCAGCACTAGCTGCTGCTGACACCCAAGAAAACCCGGCTCTTACCTCACCGAGGCCAGGAACCTCGGTGACACGTACCTCCCGTCGACCACGGTACCTTGCACCCTCTTACACACCCCCCCCCCCTTTGTTCAACCCTGAGGGGGTGAACACATGTGAGGCAGTTGACGCGGGACAGGGCATCTGCGTTACCCTGCAAGCGGCCTGCCCTGTGTTCTACCGATAACTTGAAATTTTGTAAGGATAGGAACCACCTGGTGACCCGAGCATTCCTCTCCTTGGCCTGGCTCATCCACTTGAGAGGGCATCCACTACCGCCTGCACTTTGGGCAAATGGCTTTCCCAGTCGGTGCTGTGGATGATTACATCATCTAAGTAGGCCGAGGCGTACCGACGATGAGGTTGCAGCACTATGTCCATTAACCTTTGGAAGGTGGCGGGGGCGCCATGCAGGCCAAAGGGTAACACCTTGTAGTGATACAGGCCCTGCGGGGTAACAAAAGCGTTTTTTTCCTTGGCCGCCTCCGTTAAGGGTACTTGCCAGTATCCTTTAGTGAGGTCTAGCACAGAAAAATAACGGGCTTGCCCTAAATTCTCAACAAGCTCGTCTACCCGGGGCATGGGATACGCATCAAACTTGGACACTTCATTTAACTTGCGAAAATCGTTGCAGAACCGCAACGTCCCATCCGGCTTGGGTATTAGAACTATGGGACTGGCCCACTCACTTTTCGACTCCTCAATGACATCAAGCTTCAACATTAATTGCACTTCCTCCGCGATGGCCCGTCGCCGAGCCTCGGGTACCCGGTATGGTTTTAACCGGATCTTGGCCTGAGGCTCAGTGACGATGTCATGTTGGATGAGAGACGTGCGGCCAGGGAGGTCCGAGAACACATCCGTGTTCCGACTGATGAACTCCCTGACTTCCTGAACTTGTTTGGAAGACAGGCTGTCTGCAATTTTTACCGTGGCTACCGCTTGGCAATCCTTGAACTGTGGGGCCGGACCCTTCTCACCCAGAAGCCCTGGCCGGGGGCTGTTGTCGTCGGTCGTGTTCCTATCCTTCCACGGCTTTAGTAAATTCACGTGGTACACCTGCTCCGGCTTGCGCCGCCCTGGCTGGTGTACCTTGTAATTTACTTCCCCTACCTTCTCGATCACCTCATAGGGGCCCTGCCACCTAGCTAGGAACTTGCTTTCAAGGGTGGGTACCAGAACCAAAACCCGATCTCCCGGATTGAAGTACCCGAGCCTGATGATTATACACCCTACTCTGGGCTTGTTGCGCTGCCTCCATATGCTCCGGACCAGCGGCAACACCCTTTCCATCCGTTCCTGCATCTGGGTGACATACTCAATGACACTTTTGTGGGGGACAGGCTGTTGTTCCCACGCTTCTTTGGCGATATCCAACAGGCCCCGAGGGTGTCTGCCATAAAGCAGTTCGAAGGGCGAGAACCCAGTAGAGGCCTGGGGCACCTCTCGCACTGCGAACATGAGATAGGGCAGAAGAAGGTCCCAGTCCTTCCCATCTCTAGACACCACCCTTTTTAACATATTTTTTAGAGTTTGGTTAAACCTTTCGACAAGACCGTCCGTTTGCAATTGCTTTATACGCAATAATTTACACAGTTCCCTCATAACTAGTGTTGAGCGAACAGTTCGAGAATCGTTCGGGTCTGTACCGAATTTTGGGGTGTCCGTGACACGGACCCGAACCCGGACATTTTCAAAAAAGTTTGGGTTCGGGTCCGGTGTTCGTCGATTACTTCCCGCTTTCTGAAGGGCTGCACAGCAGCCAATCAGCTAGTGTTTTACTTCTTGCCCTAAGAGCCCATCACAGCCATGCCTACTAATGGCATGGCTGTGATTGGCCAAGTGCAGCATGTGACCCAGCCTCTATTTAAGCTGGAGTCACGTAGCGCCGCACGTCACACTGCTCTGATTAGTGTAGGGAGAGGACGCAGCTTCTGTGAGGGCGAGATAGGCAGGGATAAAGAAGTGAATGATCTACCTTTCTACACCTGTGCATCAGAACAACTCAGCTGAGCTGTTCACTGAAAGTCACTATTTTGTTGAGACTGGCCAGAGCGATTTTTACTGGCACGTGTAACTGGGCTGACCGGCGGTGGCCATTTTGGGACTTGTGGTGCGCCAGCACAAGCTGCCACAGAGTCTAAACCAAAGCTCCAAAGAAGTGAAAAATCTACACCTGTGAATCAGAACAACAGCGATTCAGCTGCTCAGTCAAAGTCAATTTTTTTTCTGGCTGGGCAGACCGTTTTCTGACACATGTTACTGGGCTGATAGGCGGCGGTCATTTTGGGACTTGTGGTGCTACAGCAAAAGCTGCCACAACGTCCATTAATCTCATGTAATAGTCGATTTTTTCATAGATATACTACATCAGGGGTTTGGCTGTGCTTGTGTCACCCATACTAACTGCAAAGATATTTAATATATCAGTGGTGAAACTGAAAGTAACCCACTTGGATAGCAAATCCCATGAATGTGCTGTTCCAGCTAGGCTAGCCAGTGCCACTACAGCCAAGTCCAATACTCTCAGCCAGAAATATTTTTTTTTTTTATGTGCCAGAAATATAAATTAAAAAAAGCTTTCACCGTAATAATAAAATTATTCTGGCGTTAGACCAGAAGAAGCACTCCTGTTGTAATTAATACTGTAAAAAGGCTTAGGCAATATTTCTCCCAGTGTGGGAAATTTATCTAGCAAAACTAGCATTTTAAAAATTCCGGTGTTCTGAAATACCAGCAGTCCTCTTGTAATTAATACCGCAAAAAGGCATTATATCGTCCAGTGTTGTAATTTTGGTGAAAAAAAGGCCAATTTAATCAATCTGGTGTTAGTTACACCAGAAACAGTAGGCCTCATGTTTTTACTCCTGTAAAAAGGAATTAATACCTGAAAAAGGCATTACATTGTCCAGTGTTGTAATTTTGGTGAAAAAAAGGCCAATTTAATCAATCTGGTGTTAGTTACACCAGAAACAGTGGGCAGCAGGTTTTTACTCCTGTAAAAAGGAATTAATACCGGAAAAGGCATTACATTGTCCAGTGTTGTAATTTTGGTGAAAAAAAGGCCAATTTAATCAATCTGGTGTTAGGTACACCAGAAACAGTAGGCATCACGTTTTTACTCCTGTAAAAAGGAATTATATCTCTCCGTGTGGGAATCTATGTACCAAAACTAGCATATTAAAAATTCTGGTGTCCAATTTGCAGCAGTTTTCTTGTAAATTATACCGGAAAAAGGAATTATATCTTCCAGTGTGGGAATTTTGGGGCTAAAAAATAATATATTTTATTGTGGTGCGAGTTGAATCACCACAGCACGTTCACCACATTGTCTTCCGCCCAGTCTTCTGCGGAAAGCGCACAGGTGGCACCTGAAAACCAAGCCCATCAGTCTGTCACATCACCCCCATGCATATCAGGGAAACTGTCTGAGCCTCAAGTTATGCAGCAGTCTCTTATTCTGTTTGAAGACTCTGCTCCCACGGTTTTCCAGGGCCGTCCACCTAGCCCTTCCCCAGTGGTGGAAGACATTCCATGCACTGACGCACAACCACTTATGTATCCAGATGATGAGGACATGGGAATACCACCACAGCAGAGTGACCGAGTCTCTGATGATGATGAAACACTGGTGCCCACTGCCGCGTCTTATTGCAGTGTGCAGACTGAACAGGAGGAGGTCAGGGAGGAAGACTGGGTGGAAGACGATGCAGAGGACGATGAGGTCTTAGACCCCACATGGACTGAAGCTCGGGGCCGCTGACTTAAATAGTTCAGAGGAAGAGGCAATGGTGAGACTGAGACAACAGCGAAGCCAAAGTGGGAGTAGGGGGCAAAAGCAGAACAGCCGCCGTCCAGAGAGTTCGCCTGCTATTGGCCAGCGCCAATAGGGACCCAGCACCCCAAAGGCATCTTCAAGGAGATCCCTGGCATGGCACTTCTTCAAACAATGTGCTGACGACAAGACCAGAATGGTTTGCACGCTGTGCCATCAGACCCTGAGGCGAGGCATTAACGTTCTTAACCTGAGCACCACCTGCATGATCAGGCATCTACATGCAAAGCATGAACTGCAGTGGAGTACACACCTTAAAAACAAGGAACCCGCTCAGGCTCCCCCTGCTCCCTCTACCGCTGCTGCCTCGGCTTCCGCCTCGAGAGGAATGTTGCCACCTGCCGAGCAGCAAACAGAGGATGTGCCACCGACACCACCACCACCACCGTCACCTAGCGTCTCCACTATTTCACACAGCAGCGTTCAGCTCTCCATCTCTCAAACCTTTGAGAGGAAGCGCAAATTCCCACCTAGTCACCCTCGAGCCCTTGGCCTGAATGCCAGCATTTCTAAACTACTGGCCTTTGAAATGCTGTCATTCCGGCTGGTGGACACAGACAGCTTCAAACAGCTGATGGCCATGGCTGTCCCCCAGTATGTGGTTCCCAGCTGCCACTACTTCTCCAAGACAGTCATGCCTTCCCTGCACATGCAAGTGTCCGATAAAATCAAGTGTGCACTGTGCAACGCCATTTGTGGCAAGGTCCACCTAACCACAGATACGTGGACCAGTAAGCACGGCCAGGGACGCTATATCTTCCTAACTGCACACTGCTTAAATGTAGTGGCGGATGGGCCCCAGGCGGAGAGTTCCTTGGCGCACGTCCTTCCGCCGCCAAGGATCACAGGGCATCATTCTTTGCCTCCTGTAGCCTCCTACTCGGCTTCCTCCTCCTCCTCTGCTTCCACCAGCTCATCCAGTCAGCCATACACCTTCACCACCAACTTCAGCACAGCCCGGGGTAAACGTCAGCAGGCCATTCTGAAACTCATATGTTTGGGGGACAGGCCCCACACCGCGCAGGAGTTGTGGCGGGGTATTGAACAACAGACCGACCAGTGGTTGCTGCCGGTGGGCCTCAAGCCCGGCCTGGTGGTGTGCGATAATGGGCGAAATCTCGTGGCAGCTCTGGGACTAGCCGGTTTGACGCACATCCCTTGCCTGGCGCATGTGCTGAATTTGGTGGTGCAAAAGTTCATTCACAACTACCCAGACATGTCAGAGCTGCTGCATAAAGTGCGGGCCGTCTGTGCGCGCTTCCGGCGTTCACATCCTGCCGCTGCTCGCCTGTCAGCGATACAGCGGAACTTCGGCCTTCCCGCTCACCGCCTAATATGCGACGTGCCCACCCGGTGGAACTCCACCTTGCACATGCTGGAGAGACTGTGCGAGCAGCAGCAGGCCATAGTGGAGTTTCAGCTGCAGCACGCACGGGTCAGTCGCACTGCGGAACAGCACCACTTCACCACCAATGATTGGGCCTCCATACGAGACCTGTGTGCCCTGGCGATGCCACTGTTATCAGCGTTACAATACCAATTCTATGTCTCCTAGAGAAAACGCTTAGGGCGATGATGGAAGAGGAGGTGGGCCAGGGCCAAGAGGAGGAGGAGGTGGATGACGGGTAGTTTTTAGCACTTTCAGGCCAGTCTGTTAGAAGTGGCTCAGAGGGAGGTTTTTTGCAACAGCAGAGGGCAGGTACAAATGTGGCCAGCCAGGGACCACTACTGGAGGACGAGGAGGATGAGGAGGAGGTGGAGGAGGATGAGGATGAAGCAGGTTCACAGCGGGGTGGCACCCAGCACAGCGCAGGCACATCCCTGGTGCGTGGCTGGGGGGATACAGAGGATGATGACGATACGCCTTCCACAGAGGACAGCTTGTCCTTACCTCTGGGGAGCCTGGCACACATGAGCGATTACATGCTGCAGTGCCTGCACAACGACAGCAGAGTTGCCCACATTTTAACGTGTGCTGACTACTGGGTGGCCACCCTGCTGGATCCACGGTACAAAGACAATGTGCCCACTTTACTTCCTGCACTGGAGCGTGATAGGAAGATGCGCGAGTACAAGCGCACGCTGGTAGACGCGCTCCTGAGAGCATTCCCAACTGTCACAGGGGAACAGGTGGAAGGCCAAGGCCAAGGCAGAGGAGGAGCTAGAGGTCGCCCACGCAGCAGTGTCACGGCCAGCTCCTCTAAGGACAGGGTTAGCATGGCAGAAATGTGGAAAAGTTTTGTCTCCACGCCACAGCTAACTGCCCCACCACCTGATACGGAACGAGTTAGCAGAAGGCAACGTTCGGCCCCATTCAACTTCTGGGTTTCCAAATTGTCCACGTGGCAGAATTAGCATGTTATGCCTTGGAGGTGCTGTCCTGCCCGGCGGCCAGCGTTTTATCTGAACGTGTATTCAGCACAGCAGGGGGCGTCATTACTGACAAACGCAGCCGCCTGTCCGCAGCCAACGTGGACAAGCTGACGTTTATAAAAATGAACCAGGCATGGATCTCACAAGACCTGACCCTCCCTTGTGCAGAGTAGTCCTTATTAATAACTGCCTTAAAGCATGTTGTCTTGTACTCCTGGCCACTTCTTCGTTGAAAAATCAATTTTTGAAATTAAGTAGGATCTTGGGGTGCAACCCAGAGTTGAATGAATCTTCCCTCTGTCTGGGTGCCGGGGCCAAAGTACATGAAAGTGTCCTTCTCCTGTGCTGGGTGATATGAATGTTATACTTGTGCTGTCTGACATGTCTCCTTTGTGTGGGTGCAGGGGGCCAAAGTCACTGAAAGCGGCCTTCTCCTGTGGTGGGTGATCGAAATGCCTGATTCTCTGCTGTGGGACCTCTCTCCTCTTTCTGGGTGCAGGGGTCAAAGAAACAAAAGGTGGCCTACTCCTGTGGTGGTTGATGTAAAACTGATGCTTGTGCTATCTGACCTGTCTCCTCTGTCTCGTTGCTAAGGCCTAACTCACTGAAAGTGGCCTTGTCATGTGCTGGGTGATATAAATGTGATACAAGTGCCATCTGACATGGTTGAAGCTATCAAATTAACTAAAGGTGGCCGACTCCTGTAGTGGGTGATCAGTAAAACTGATGCTTGTGCTATCTGACCTGTCTCCTCTGTCTCCTTGCTAAGGCCTAACTCACTGAAAGTGGCCTTGTCATGTGCTGGGTGATATAAATGTTATACTTGTGCCATCTGACATGTTTGCCGGGGTCCCATTAAATGATGGCCTACTCCTGTGGTGGGTGATCTAAATGCCTGATTCTCTGCTGTGAAACCTCTCTCCTCCGTCTGGGTGCAGGGGTCAAAGTCTCTAAAAGTGGCCTTCTCTTGTGCTGGGTGATGTAAAACTGATGCTTGTACCATCTGACATGGTTGCCGGGGTCCCATTAAATGATGGCCTACTCCTGTGGTGGGTGATCTAAATGCCTGATTCTCTGCTGTGAAAACCTCTCTCCTCCGTCTGGGTGCAGGGGTCAAAGTCTCTAAAAGTGGCCTTCTCTTGTGCTGGGTGATGTAAAACTGATGCTTGTGCCATCTGACATGGTTGCCGGGGTCCCATTAAATGATGGCCTACTCCTGTGGTGGGTGATCTAAATGCCTGATTCTCTGCTGTGAAAACCTCTCTACTCCGTCTGGGTGCAGGGGTCAAAGTCTCTCAAGGTCGCCTTCTCCTGTGCTGGGTGATGTAAAACTGATGCTTGTGCCATCTGACATGGTTGCCGGGGTCCCATTAAATGATGGCCTACTCCTGTGGTGGGTGATCTAAATGCCTGATTCTCTGCTGTGAAAACCTCTCTACTCCGTCTGGGTGCAGGGGTCAAAGTCTCTAAAAGTGGCCTTCTCTTGTGCTGGGTGATGTAAAACTGATGCTTGTACCATCTGACATGGGTGCAGGGGTCAAATTAACTAAATGGTGGCCTACTCCTGTGGTGGGTGATATGATGCCTGAATATGTGCTGTGGGGCCTCTCTCCTCTTTCTGGTTGCAGGGGTCAAAGTAATTAAAAGTGGCCTTCTCCTGTGGTGGATGGTATAAATGTAATGCTTGTGCTATCTGACATGTCTCCTCTGTCTGGGTGCTAAGGCCTAAGTCACTGAAAGTGGCCTTCTCCTGTGGTGGTTGATATGATGCCAGATTCTCTGCTGTGGGACCTCTCTCCTTTGTCTGGATACTGGAGTCGAAATAATAGTAAGCGATCTTCTCCATTGGTGGGTGATTTGAAGCCTGATTCTGTGCTATGGGACCTAACTCCAATTAATATTGGTTAATTTTTATTTATTTTATGTTAAGTCATCATTTCCCTATCTACATTTGTTTGCAGGGGATTTACCTACATTTTGCTGCCTTTTGCAGCCCTCTAGCCCTTTCCGGGAGTCTTTTACAGCCTTTTTAGTGCCCAAAAGTTCGGGTCCCCATTGACTTCTATGGGGTTCGGGTTCGGGATGAAGTTCGGGTTGAGTTCGGATCACGAACCCGGACATTTTCCGGAAGTTCGGCCGAACCTCTCGAGCCCGAACATCCAGGTGTTCGCTCAACTCTACTCATAACTTTGGACATAAAAGGGGTCCCTTGGTCTGTCAGAATCTCTTTTGGCAGGCCCACACGGGAAAACATTTCCATTAACTCTTTGGCAATGAGCTTAGCCGAGGTATGTCGCAGAGGCACCGCCTCCGGATACCGAGTGGCATAGTTGAGAACTACCAGAATGTGTTGGTGACCTCTGGCAGACTTTAGTACAGGCCCGATTAGATCCATAGCGATACGCTCAAACGGGACCTCAATGATTGGAAGAGGCACAAGGGGACTACGGAAATGTGGCTGGGGGCTATTTACCTGACAGGTTGGACAAGATTTACAATATTCTTCTACCTTCTTAAACACACCAGGCCAATAAAACCGCTGCAGTATGCGGTCTTGGGTTTTCTGCCACCCCAAGTGTCCCCCAAGAACAAGTTGGTGGGCAAGCTCCATGACAAGCTTGCGATACGCTGTGGGCACCACCAACTGTTCAACAGGTTCACCCCGGATTTGGTTCACCCGATATAACATTTCTTGGTGAACGACAAAGCAGGGAAATATTAACTCAGCCCCTGGTTTCTGGGGTTTACCATCAATTTCCACCACATTCTCCCAGGCCCTGGTTCGGGTTTGGTCCCGGTGTTGGGCGGTCCCAAAATTGTCTCCGGAGACGTGGAGGTCTGCCAACTCAGGTCCCGGTGGCAAGTCCTCCATGTCTCCCACCATTACACTCAGTGGGGGTGTCTCCCCCTCTATCACAGAAGTGGTGGTCACCCCTACCGCAGGCCCTTCGGACTCGGGCACCCAGGGCTCTGGCCTCCCACTGGAACCAGGCCACTCAGCTAGGGTTACCCCTGTCTCAGGGCTATTAGTCACTTTCATCTCAGGCCATAGGGACGGAAAACCAGGGAAGTCTCTCCCAATTATTAGTTCATAAGGTAGCTTTGTGGAGATCGCCACTTCACAAGTCCATGTGCCGGCCACCGTGGACAGAGACATTACGGTAGTGGGATAGTCCTTTAAGTCTCCATGTATGCACACCACACCAACTTTCCGGCCCGTATACTGGGAGGGCTGTACCAGGGCAGCACTTACCAGGGTTACTAGGCTCCCTGAGTCCAGCAGCGCCACTGCCAGATTATCACCCACTTGCACCTGGCACAGATGACGATTGTCTATTGTCTCGGGGGTGCCGGTTGCACACAGTCTCCGGGCATACATGGAAGCCCGGTAACCATAATTAGTCTCCATGGGTTCTCCCCACTGTGGACAGTCGGCCCTTACGTGGCCAGGCTCGTGACACCGCCAGCAGACTATCGGGGCCGGGTCTACAGGGGGTACACCCCGAGCAGGTTTCTCGGGTACCAGTCATCGGGACTGGATGGGAGACCTCCGGGGTTTGACCGGCCCCCTCCCAACAACACCCCCTTTCAAGTTTTTTGTGGCCTCATAGCGCTCCACCAGGTCGACCATTTCTAGGGCATTAGTGGGTGATACCTGGCCGATCCAGTGTTGAAGGGGGTAAGGCAAGGCCCTCCAGAACATGTCAGCCAGCAGACGGTCCAGCATAGCAGTCGGACTTAGAATATCAGGCTGCAGCCATTTTTGCAACCTGTGCAGCAACTCATAGTACTGCGGCCGGGCGGGTTCCGCCGCTTTAAAGTCCCACTGGTGGACCCGCTGAGCCCGGACTAACACGTTTACCCCCAGTCTGGCCAGGATCTCCCCCTTCACCGTGGGGTAATCAGCAGCCTGGTCATCTGCCAAATCAGAGAAAACCTGCTGGGGTCCGGATGCCAGGAACTGAGCAACCACTTCAGCCCACTGGTCACGGGGTAACTTCTCCCTCACGGCCACCTTTTCAAAGACCGCCAGATAGGTCTCAACGTCGTCCGAGGGGGTCATCTTTGGGATCGCCGCACGGACCGCTTTCCGGGCATCATGGACGTGTTGGGACGCTCCTGCCGTTTGCAAAGCCATCACGTGTTGCAAAAGCAGCTGATTAGTCTCCTGCTGCTGCTTGTTAGCCTCCCGCTGCTGCAGGTTAGCCTCCATGAGAGCTTTTACGACCGCCTCCATGTTGCCAGAAATTCCTTCTTGCAACTTTGCCGGTTTAATATATGCCATGCACTTGTGCTCAGCAAAACAAAAAAACTTTGGCATTCACGCCAGCCTCACTGCGCATGCCCGCATCCGACACCAAATGTGAGGAGTCGCTCTGGTAGACAGCGGTGCGGGTGCAGTACAGAGGCCAAAGGGAGCCCAGAAGGTGCAGCAAAACAGTGTTTATTCACACTTGCATAAACAAAACAGTAAACAGTCACTTGGTGTTAACTCACACTCAGCGGAAAACGTGAGGCAAAACAAAACAACCCAATGCAGGTTCCAGTCACCTGGGAGGTTTAGGTGCGGGTTCGCACCTGGCTGTCAGCCCAGCCGCAGGACAGACCACCTTCAGGCTTCCAGGAAAAACACCACTCTGCTGAGCTCTTTCCTCCAGGTCAAAGAGCTCCACAGCACTATTAGCAGCTCCAGGACAATCACACCACACCTGCTGGTGCTGGCTGTCTTTTAAAGGTCCGGGAAAAACTGGCCTGGACCGTGGGGAATAGGAACCCGCCCAACTCTTTGCCTACTCCCAATAAGAGCCGGCCCGGATTGGCTTTGCAGCCAAACTAAATACAAATGTGTCAAGCAGCACTAGCTGCTGCTGACACCCAAGAAAACCCGGCTCTTACCTCACCGAGGCCAGGAACCTCGGTGACACGTGCCTCCCGTCGACCACGGTACCTTGCACCCTCTTACATTGGCAAAATACACAGCATATAAAACTCTACTAATGTTGTGCCTACCTTCCTGACCCTGAACTAAGCGCACCTGATCCTCGTCCACAAGCCCAGGCAGCATAGTTGCTATGCGGTCACTCAGCAGCTTGGCCCACCATTTCAGATCTGTGTTAAGGAGGGAGATGGGTGTGTAACTTCCACATAACTCCAGGTTCTTCCCCTCCTTATAAAGAATGTTGATGTGTGCAGCCTAAACCTGAGGGGGAAGGGCAGATCCCTATAATAGGAAGTTGCAAACCCTAACAAAATAGAATGTTAAAGTGTCACTCAATTTCTTATAGTAAGATATAGGAAAACTGGCAGGTGCAGAGCTCCTTCCAGAAGGGATTGCATGTAAGACCTTTTTGACTTCCTCAGAAGTGAATGGTTGCAACAGTTGGGTTTTGTTGTTGTCAGTTAGGGTTGTAATTTTAATTAAATGAAGAACAGAATCTATGTGGGAGTCTAGGTGTTGGTGGTCAGTGTTAGGTGGAAGGTCCTCACCCTTTAAGTTGTATAGGGAAGTATAAAACTTGCAAAATTCTTGTGCAATGGAGGGGTTTGTAAGTAGTCTATTACCCTCTTTAGACTTTATTGCATGTACAAAGGTTTTATTCCTCTGAGATCGTAACATGTTAGAAAGGACTTTGGATCCCTTGTCTCCATGGGAATAGTAATTAAAGCACAGGGATTGCATTATCTTGGTGGTTTTAATGTTCAATAAGTCTTTCAATTTGGAACGAAGGGATTTTAGAGTATTTCCCCTCTCTTTAGATTGTGATGTCTTGTGCAAGCGTTCTAATGAGGATATTTGAAGCAGCAGAGAGTCCATTTGCTGAGTTCTCTGTCACTTCACTCTAGTTACCAGGGCAATTAGGTCTCCCCTAATAACGGCTTTATAGGCCTCCCATAGTATTGGTGTGGGGAAATAATTTGTGGTAAAGTAGTCTTTAATCTATTGTTCTATATATTTCCTGTTGATCTTATCTTCAATAAGGGTATCATTTAGACGCCATGACCAGGCCCTGGGGGAAAGGTCTTGGAGTGTAATTTGTAATATAACAGGGGCATGATCTGAAATTGTGATGGATCATATGGTTATGTTCTGAACTGCGGGTACGAAAAGGAGATTTTAAACCTCTACCCTCTATCTTGTAAGGCACACATTGCACACCAATATTGCTATATTTTGCGAAACAAAAAAAAAATGAACAGATTTTGGTCAAGTATTTCATGTTTTCACTCTGAGATTTAAGCCACTTCTCCCTGTATTGTAAGACAGATGTTGTACATTTTTATTGCTATACAGATGAAGCCGAGCTAAACTTGATGGTTAACACATTAAGTAAACAATGGCAAGAAAATGTTAATTGACTTCTTATTTAATGGCTTTCCATGGCTTTTGTCATGAGATAACACTGTGCCATGTGTTATCAGAGTCATTTTTAGCTTAGCTACATCTGTATTTCATAAAAATATAATAATAATAACTATCTGGAGATGCCCTGACACGAATTTCTAATTATGGAAATATGTGATCTGCATTTCTCTACTATGGTCCGGGGGCTCATGAGAGAAAAGTAATCTGAGTTTAGGAATATCCACGTCACTCCAGTTTGAATATATGCAATTATTTTTAATGTTCAGAAAAAAGGATTCACATCACTTAGTTTTCCATACAGTGTTTGTTTATATCCAGGATTAGAGAGAGTATATTAGCCACATTGTGTTCCCCGGACGTTTCAGTCTATCATTAGACCTTTTTCAACGGGATCTCATTGGTGGCAGGGGGGCAAGGACAACCCTGACACAAATTTAGGACTAATGTTTCACATTATCACTCAGAGATTTCAAATGCTTTCTGTTATATTGTAAGACATGTTGCAAAGGTATATTGCTATATTCTGAAACCTGTCCCTGAGTGTTTCACTTGGAACCCTTCCATATTGCTGAAATTTGTGGGTCTAATTTACACAATCACAGAAAGTATGCAATGGTTTGCAAGTCTGTTTTATGGAATTAAAGACAGTGAGGCACTTCCCTTTCCATAAACACACTGAACACACTGTAACTGACAATTGACTTAGGAAATAATGCAGTATCGGCATCACTAACAGATTTGGGCCTAATGTCTTTGGTGTGTTGAAAATTTCAAATTCAGAAAATACCTTTCTTAAGTGTAAAAGTTGTCAAACTACCATGAGATTTTCATCACCACACACACCAACATTTGAACTATCTGGAGATGGCCTGACACAGATTTTGTACAAGCTTTCAAACACTACCCTCTGGACTGTAAGACACATGTTACACACTTGTATACCGTGCTGCTATATTTTTTTGGGGAAAAAAACTGTCTGGAGATGCTCTGACACAGATTTCAGACTAGTATTTCACATTTTTACTCGGAGGTTTAAAACACTACCCTCTGTATTTTAAGACATACTATGCACACATATATTATTATTTTCCCAAACCCAAATTAAATAAATAAAAATTTCGCTGTCTGGAGATCTCCTGACACAGATTTTGGTCTGTTTTTTTACATGTTTTCACTGAGATTTAAAATGTGATCTATCCTCTGGAGTGGTAAAACAAGTGTTGTACAGTATTTATTTCTGTTAAATGAGAAAAATAAAAAAAAGGTTTTGCAGATATCTGCTTTTTTGAAGTTCTGCAGCAGCTACAGCTGTGATATAGAGCATTAACTGCAGCTACAAGGCACACCCAGCATTAGATCCTCACTTTTCGCTCCCTGGCTGAACGTTTTCCCTGCCTTTCTCTTTTCTACACAATTATTTCTTTTTGTGTATTTCCCTTCTCTATCCTTCTCACACTAGAAGCTTGATTGAGACTGTACACTGTCCCTAACCGCACATCATTGCCTACTGTAGCGCTATTTGGCTCATCCAGGCTTTCTGTCGGTCTCAGCCAATCAGGGTAAGCCCCCACTAGTTCCTCTCAGTGTTATGTGACTATCCTTCTTCTTCCTCCTCATGCTTTTTCCTGCTGACATGTGCACTAAAATGCTGCTGCTCCCTGTTTTACTAGGTTCATCTGAAACAAACCTGAGAAGCTTCGGGTACATCTGGTGGATGACATTTTGGGAAGTTCATAACAAACCCAGTTCATTATGAACTAATTCTCCCATCTCTAATGTGGATAATAAAACACTGAGGGCAATCTGAACTGTGCATTGTACACTCCTGAATTAAGTGGATATTAATTTGCTAATGCATTCTATTAGACCATACAGATACTGCATAAAACATTATGTTATACCTTGCAGATACTGAAAGACTATCAGAGTCATTATATGCCATTTAATTGACAGATTATTGAATACCTGATATGAGATGGCTGATGGAATTAGCGTCTGACCATGATGAAATAGCATGGCAGGTGGTTGTGGAGATGCTGAATGCAGCAGAAAAGCACGCTGGCATCTTGTGTTATGAGGATGAACTAGGGGTGAAAAACAGGGGAGGGGGCTTGTCGGATCTCACATTAATGAGGCAAGCACTAGTGTTGGGCGAGCATGCTCAGCTAGTTCGGCTCGAGCATCGCGATGCTCGGCACATCGAGGTGTGCGGCTGAATACCTCATGCGCTCGAACGCAATACTCAAATCTTCTCCCCGCACGTTTTTTGGATGCTACACAGCTAATAAACATGCAAGTAAGTACGGCCATTCACTGTAATGCCATAGCCATGTGGGCTGCTGGTATTACAATGATTGGCTGGCCGGAATATAGCACCCAATGCCACGTGTTCAGCTCAGAGAGAGCTGGAGAGTAGAAGGGAGAGATAGTGTAGAGAGTGAAATAGGAATATTTTAGTTTTTATACTTGATATAGACCCAAAAGTCCTTTTAAGAACTATTGTGTGTGGCAGAATTATATATTTTTAGCACAACCTCCACTTAATTGCTAAAACTTCTTAGAGACCCAAAAGACCTTTAAAGGACTATAGTTGTATCTGGCAGCAATATATCTTTTTAGCGCAACCTGCACTAAATAGCTTGCAATTGTTTGGCTGCTGCAGACAGCGACATTATCTGCACTACATCTCCTGTGCAGAGCCTAAAAATATCTGTGACATCCAGTGTACTTTTTCCATGGACGGTGTCCTCTGCAGACAGTAACTTTACATGTGCTACATCTCCTCCTGTAGAACGTTTGCGTATCCGAAATACCAGTGATAGTGTTAATCGAGCATGCTTGGGTCGAGTATCTAGATGCTCAGCACATGGCGGTACTCGGCCGAGTACTGCATGTGCTCGAGCGCAATGCTCGAGTCTCCTCTCCGCAGCCAAAAAACGTGCATGGAGGTACTGGCATGCACTATAATGCCATATCACTGTTGGCTACTGGCACTGTTGGCTACTGGCATTACAGTGATTGGCTGGCCGGAACGCATCAGCACCCGATGACACGTGTTCGGCTCAGTATTAGTCAGGGAGAGCTGAGCATAGTAAGGGACAGACAGAGTAGGGAGTGTTATTGGAAGATATTTATTTGAAAAACTTTTCAGAGACCCAAAAGTCCTTTTAAGGACTATTGTGTGTGACAGCAGCAATATATGTTTGGAGCGCAACCTGCTTTAAATTGCTCAGTCTTAGGGAGAGCTGTGCATAGGAAGGGACAAACAGTGTAGGGAGTGTAATTGGAAGATTTTTATTAGAAAAACTTTTCAGAGACCCAAAAGTCATTTTAAGGACTATTGTGTGTGACAGTAGCAATATATTTTAGCACATCCTAATTAGCATTTAATAGGACGCTGCAGATAGTTAAATTATCTGCACCACATCCTTTGTTTAAAGTTTGCACATCCCTAAAATATCAGTGGCATCCACTGTACTTTTTCTGTAGACTGTGTCTGCTGAGGACGGTTAAATTATATGCGCCACATCTCCTGTATAAAGTGTGTAAACATTTGGAGCAGGGGCCTGCTGGTGATCCTCTAAAACATTACGGGTGAGGGTCTGCTGAGGAGCTAACCCTCTAAAGCATTAGGGATGAGGGGCTGCTGGTGAGCTGACCCTGTAAAACATTATGGTTGAGGGCCTGCTGGTGAGCTGACCCTGTAAAACATTATGGTTGAGGGGATGCTGGTGAGCTGACCCTATAAAACATTATGGTTTAGGGCTTGCTGGTGAGCTGACCCTGTAAAACATTATGGTTGAGGGCCTACTGGTGAGCTGACCATCTAAAACATTAAAGGTGAAGGCCTGCTGGTGTAGAGCGCAAGTTCGTGCCACGTGTCTTCCTTGGTCACCCAGTAGTTGTAAGACACTGAGGGATCATTTAGGATGCTGACACGGTCTGAAATGTATTCCTTCACCATATTCCAGAACGTTTACCTCCTTGTAGCACTAGGACGCAATAGGGTGAGGTTGCTGGCGGGGTGTCATGAAAGTGTCTCATGCCATGGAGAGTAATGCCCTGCCTCTGTTGGAACTGCTGTGTGTTCCCCTTGTCTTCCTTCCTCGTTTACCTAAGGAAGTATGGACTCTGCCGGCCACGTTGTCAGATGGAAAATTTTGGAGCAATCTCTCAACAAGTACCTTCAGGTATTGCACCATTTTACTCGTCGTCTCAAAAACAGGAGTGAGAGATGAAAAGTTCTCTTTGTAGCAGGGGTAGAGAAGTGTTAACACCCAGTAATCTGTGTTATCTAAAATGTGCATAATGCGAGGGTCGAGGGAAAGGCAGCCTAACATCAAGTCAGCCATGTGTGCCAGAGTACCAACAGGCAAGACGTCGATATGGACGTCAGGATGACTTTTCATCTCCTCATCCTCCTCCTCCTCTTCTGCCCATCCACACTGAACAAATGGAATTCAAGTTCCATGGGTACTAGCCTCTGTAGCAGAGGCAAGTGTCTACAGCTCATCCTCCTCCTCCTTCTCTTCATGGCCCCGCGCTGAGAAGACGAACTGGGGGAGGTCTGGCTATCACCCTGTGTCATCTCCTCCTCCATTACCGCATACTACTTAATTGTGAGCAGGCATCGTTTGAGTAGACACAGCAGTGGGATGGTTATATAATAGCATTATCGCCACTAACCATCTTTGTGGATTGATAAAAGTTTTTTAAAACATCACATAGGTCTGACATCAATGCCCACTCCATGCTTGTGAATAGTGGCAGTTGACTGGAAAGGCGACGATCATGCTGCAGCTGGTATTCCACAACTGCCATCTGCTGCTCACAAAGCCTGGCCAACATGTAAAACGTAGAGTTCCACCGTGTGTTCACGTTGCAGAACAGTTGGTGAGCTGGAAGCCGCTAGCACTGCTGCAGAGTTGACAGACCGGCTGAAGCTGTGGATGACTTTCAGAAATGGGAACACAAGCGGCAAGCCTTCACTAGTAGCTCCTGCAAATTGGGGTAGGTTTTGATAAACCGCTGAACCACTAAGTTTAAGACGTGGGCTAGGCATGGAATGTGTATCAGATTGCCGAGCTCCAAAGCCACCACCAAGTATTGGCCATTGTCGGACACAACCATGCCTGTTTCTAGGTTGAGTGGCGAGAGCCACAGCTCAGTCTGGTCCCTTATACCCTGCCATAGCTCTGCAGCGGTGGGCTGTTTGTCCCCTAAGCAGATCAGCTTCAGCACGGCTTGTTGGAGGTGGAAGTTGAGGAGGAGGAGGTGCCGGAGGAGGAGAAGTGGGGGTTGGTGCCAGTAACATAGGTGCTGGCGAAGAACCTGATGGACGTAGGGCCCGCAATCCTGGGAGTGGGTAGCACCTGTGCCATCCCAGGGTCCGAAGCACTCCCGGCCTCCACGACATTCACCCAGTGTGTGGTCAGGGAAATGTAGCATCCCTGACCACCAGCACTTGTCCATGTGTCCGTGCTGAGGTGGACCTTCCCAGTAAGTGCGTTGGTCAGGGCAGGGGTGATGTTCTGGGACACATGCCCGTGTAAGGCAGGCATGGCACACCGTGAAAATTATTAGCGGCTGGGGACTGCGTACCGAGGGACGGCCACCGACATCAGGCTGCGGAAGGCCTCAGTTTCCACAAGCCTAAATGGCAAGATTTCAAGGGCCAGTAATTTCGAAAGTTGCGCATTTAGTGCTATGGCCTGTGGGTGGGTGGGTATTTGCGCTTGTGTTCAAATGCCTGTGTTATCAACATTTGGACGCTGCGCTGGGACAGGGAAGTGGATGTTGTTGCTGACGGTTCATGTGAAGGTCCAAGTGCAGGGCGAGGGGCATCCGGGTCTGACCCTTTAACAGGGGATTGGCCAGCAATGCGTAACACAGGGGAAGAGGAGGCAATAGTCTGACCCGCAGACCCAGATTGTAGACCCCAGCATTCTGCCCACTTATTAGGGTGCTTGGATGCCATGTGGCGGATAATACTGGTGGTGGTGAGGTTGCTAGAGTTCACGCCCCGGCTCATTTGGGAACGGCACAGGTTGCAAACTACCACTCTGTTGTCACCTGCACTTGAAAAAAGCGCCATACTGCAGAACACCTACCCCTTAGCAAGGTAGATTTATGCATGGGGGTACTCAGTGTAATGGTTGCGGGCCTGATTGCTGTGGGCCGACTTCTCCCTTTTGCAACCCCACTGCCTCTTCCAGACTGTTGCAGTGCTACCGATCCCTCCCCCTCTTTACTGCTGTCCCCACTTGGCTTTTTACCTTCCCATGTTGGGTCAGTGACCTCATCGTCCACCACCTCCTCTTCCACTTCCTCACTCTGCTCATCCTCCTGACTTGACCTAACCACAACCTCAGTGATTGACAACTGTGTCTCATCATCATCCACGTTGTGAATGAATGATTGCCGTTCACCACCATCATCTTCTCAAGAGCTTGGGAATTAGGGCACAATATCTCAGATACCTCTTTAAGCGTGCTTGTCGAGAGAGCCAAACCAAGTATTGGCGTTGAAAAGAGGTCATGTGAATATCCGAGTGTGCGATCACTTGTTTAGAAAGATGCAGCATGGTGGGAGGAAGGAGGATCAGAGTGAGGATTCGGTTGACCAGACTCTTGGCTACAGAGACTAGACTTAGTGGAAGAGAGGGTGGTGCTTAACTGACTGGAAGCATTATCTTCAGCAATCCAACCGACCACCTGTTCGCACTGGTCTGAATTGGACAGTGTTGTCCTGTGCCGCCCAGGTAAGTTGGACATGAAGCTGGGTAAAGTGGAGCAGGCACAGTCTCATTGCGCCCAGGGCCACGGCCTCTGCTTGCACCATGAGCATCACGCCCACTTCCCTGTCCCTTTGTGCTTGCCTTCTTCATATTAATGGTTTTGTCTGTAGATGTGGTGCAGATTGTTTTACTATCCACTAAAGACACTGTTTTCTGATGCAGTACAGTATTGGTTACAAAACACCACAGATGTTGGACACTACACTAGGACCAGATTAATGAAAGTTGGAATATTGACAGTGTTTTTAAATGCTGTTCAGTATGGGATACAAAAACCCACAGATTGTGGACACTTTACTAGGCCCAGATTAATGGAAGTTGCAATATACACACTTTTTTCTGATTCAGTTCAGTATTGGATACAAAAACCCACAAATTGTGGACACTTTACTAGGCCCAGATTAATAGAAGTTGCAATTAACACACTTTTTCCTGACGGTTCATGTGAAGGTCCAAGTGCAGGGCGAGGGGCATCTGGGTCTGACCCTTTAACAGGGATTGGCCAGTAATCGTAACACAGGAAGAGGAGGCAATAGTCTGACCCGCAGAGCCCAGATTGTAGACCCCAGCATTCTGCCCACTTATTAGGGTGCTTGGATGCCATGGCGGATAATACTGGTGGTGGTAGGTTGCTAGAGTTCACGCCCGGCTCATTTAGGAGCGGCACGGGTTGCCAAGCTACCACTCTGTTGTCACCTGCACTTGAAAAAAGCGCCATGCTGCAGAGCCACCTGCCCCCTTGGCAAGGTTGAGTTATGCCATAGGGGTACTCAGTTGTAATGGTTGCTTGGGCCTGGTTTGCTGTGGGCCGGCTTCTCCTTTACAGCCCACTGCCTCTTCAGACCCTGTTGCAGTGCTGCCGATCCCTCCCCTCTTTGCTGCTGTCCCCACTTGGCTTTTTACCTTCCCATGTTGGGTCAGTGACCTCATGCGTCACCACTCCTCTTACCACTTCACCTCTGCTCATCCTCCTGACTTGACCTAACCACAACCTCAGTGATTGACAACTGTGTCTCATCATCATCACGTTGTGAATGAATGATTGAGTTCACCACCATCATCTTCTCAGAGCTTGGGAATTAGGGCTGTATCTCGAGATGCTCTGCTAAGCGTGCTTGTCGAGAGGAAGCCAAGCCAAGTATTGGCGTTGAAAAGAGGTCATGTGAATATCAGTGTGCGTCACTTGTTTAGAAAGATGCAGCATGGTGGGAGGAAGGAGGATCAGAGTGAGTTCGGTTGACTCAGACTCTTGGCTACAGGAGCTAGACTTAGTGGAAGAGGTGGTGCTTAACTGACTGGAAGCATTATCTTCAGCAATCAGCCGACCACCTGTTACGCACTGGTCTGAATTGGACAGTGTTGTCCTGTGCCGCCCAGAGTAAGTTGGACATGAAGCTGGGTAAAAGTGGAGCAAACAGTCTCATTCGCCCAGGGCCACGGCCTCTGCTTGCACCATAGAGCATCCGCCACTTCCCTGTCCCTTTGTACTTGCACCTTCTTCATATTAATGGTTTTGTCTGTAGATGTGGGCTGCAGATTGTTTACTATCCACCTAAAGACACTGTTTTCTGATGCAGTACAGTATTGGTTACAAACACCACAGATATTGGACACTACACTAGGACCAGATTAATGAAAGTTGGAATATTGACAGTGTTTTTAAATGCTGTTCAGTATTGGATACAGAAAGCCACAGATTGTGGACACTTTACTAAACCCAGATTAATGGAAGTTGTAATATACATAGTGTTTTCAGATTCAGTTCAGTATGGGATACAAAAACCCAAAGAATGTATACACTTTACTAGGCTCAGTTTAATGGAAGTTGTAATATAGACAGAGTTTTCAGATTCAGTTAGGTATGGGATACAAAAACCCACAGATTGTGGTCACTTTACTAGGCCCAGATTAATGGAAGTTGTAATATAAACAAAGTTTTTAGATTCAGTTCAGTATGGGGAACAAAAACCCACATATTGTGGACACTTTACTAGTCTCAGTATAATGGAAGTTGTAATATATGCACTTTTTTCAGATTCAGTTCAGTATTGGATACAAAAACCCACAGATTGTGGACACTTTACTAGGCCCAGATTAATGGAAGTTGTAATATACACAGTGTTTTCAGATTCAGTTTAGTATTGGATACAAAAACCCACAGATTGTGGACACTTTACTAGGCCCAGTACAATGGAAGCTGTAATATATACACTTTTTGCAGATTCAGTTCAGTATTGGATACAGAAAGCCACAGATTGTGGACACTTTACTAAACCCAGATTAATGGAAGTTGTAATATACACGCTTTTTTCAGATTCAGTTCAGTATTGGATACAAAAACCCACAGATTGTGGACACTTTACTAGGCCCAGATTAATGGAAGTTGTAATATACACACTTTTTGGGATTCAGTTCAGTATGGGATACAAAAACCCACAGATTGTGGACACTTTACTAGGCCCAGATTAATTGAAGTTGTAATATATGCACTTTTTTCAGATTCAGTTCAGTATGGGATACAAAAACCCACAGATTTGGGACACTTTACTAGGCCCAGATTAATGGAAGTTGTAATATACACACTTTTTCAGATTCAGTTCAGTATTGGATACAAAAAGCCACAAACTGTGGACACGTAACTAGGCCCAGATTAATGGAAGTTGTAATATACACGCTTTTTTCAGATTCAGTTCAGTATTGGATACAAAAACACACAGATTGTGGATACTTTACTAGGCCCAGATTAATGGAAGTTATAATATACACAGTGTTTTCAGATTCAGTTTATTATTGTTTATAGAACACCACAGATTACGGACACTATATGAGGACCAGATTATTGGAATTTTTAATGCTGACATTGTTTTCTGAGGCAGCACAGTATTGATTACAGAAAGCACCACAGATTATGGACACTAGATGTGACCCAGATTATTAAAGAGTTAGTCTGCGGATGATGTACAGTATATGTCAATAATAGTAATAAAATAAAAATATCTTGCTGCTGTGAAACACACACAGTAGCCCTTAAAAGGATTTTGAGTTCTTTGAAAAGCTTTTGGTAGTAAATACAGAATTTTTTTTCCCTGCACTGTCCCTTCCTTAGCATGGATGTCCCTGACACTGCCGGTAAATATTGTTGTTGATCTAAAACACACACACAGTAGTCCTTAAAAGGACTTTTGGGCCTTTGAAAGGCTTTCTGTAACTAAAATTGCAGAAATTCGCTCCCTGCTCTGTCTTTCCCTTCCTACCTGATGCTGTCCCTGACTATGTCTGAGCCGAACATGCATCATCGGGTGCTATATAACCTCCGATGATGCGTTCCGGCCAGCCAATCACTGTAATGCCAGCAGCTAACATGGCTAATGGCATTTCATTGAGGGCAGTACTTACCTGCACTTTTATTGGCTGCTTAAAACACACAAAACATGAGGGGCGGAGACTCGAGCATTCCGCTCGAGCCGAACCGGTATTCGGCCGAGCATGCTCGTTCATCACTATTTAGAACATATAACTGCACAGCTGAATGACAAATAATATTTATTTTTTTGCCATAAATACACTCCAGAAAGGGCTTTAGAACATATAACTGCACCACACAATGGCAAATACTTTTTTGTTGTGCCACTAATACACGCCAAAAAGGGCTTTAAAACCTATAACTGCACCACTGACCGGCAAATAATATATATCTTTTCGCCACTAATACACGCTAAAAAGGACTTCAGTACATATAAGTGCACCGCTGAATGGCAAATAGGCCCTTATTTTTTTCCACTTTTCCACACCACAAAAGGCTTTAGAACATACAACTGCACCGCTGAACGGCAAATAATATATATTTTTTTGCCACTAATACACCAAAAAGGGCTTTAGAACATATAACTGCACCGCTGAACAACAAATAATATATATTTTTTTGCCACTAATACATGCTAAAATGGGCTTTAGAACATATAACTGCACCACTGAACGGCAAACAGTAAATATATTTTTGCCACTAATACATGCCAAAAAGGGCTATAATTTTCTCACTTCACCATACAATGGCTAATAAGCCCATTTTCCCCACTAATACAAGCCAGAAAATGCTTTAAAACATATAACTTCACCACACAAGGGCAAACAAGACATAGAAATATTTCCTTATGATAAACCCTGTTAATGGCTTTATCAAACATCACTTGCACCCCAATAACAAGAATGGTTTGCAGGAATTACAGAGCTGTATAATGGCAATTTGAATACGCAGTCAGTGCAGCAAGGTGTAATAGGATTGTTCCTATTTCCCAGGCTGTAACCTCCCCTACTGAGCCCTGTTCTGCTTCAATACTGTGGAATGATTCCACCCTATCCTTTCCCTGAACTTCTATACAGCTTTTCTACCACTGTCCCTAGCGCCTGCTGACATCTCTCCCTGCACTAAGTACACTGCAAAATGGCTGAATAAATGGCTATAAGTTCTCTATTTTGAAGATTCGTTTTTTTTTTATTGTTATATTTTTTTCTTTCCCACTTCCCAAAAGTAGTTCATATCTGTCCTGAGGATTCCTTGCTGCTCCAGTCAGTGCCCATTGCCGCTTCTGCCGACTTCCGTGCTTATGGAGCGTCCCCATCACCATGGGAACGCCTTCATACTAGAATGTACTGTCGGATGTGAGAATTAAGTTGAAATCATAATGCGATTAATATAACTTGAAGTAATCGCATTGCAAATTTCTACTTAGAGCTGTGTTTCTAATGGGTCAGTTTGCTAGAATTAATGAAGTTAACGAATATGGAATATAGCAGTGCTAAGTTGAAATCACAATGCGATTACTTGAAGTTATATTAATCGCATTGCGATTTCAACTTAGCACTGCTATATTCCATATTCGTTAACTTCGTTAATTCTTGCAAGCTGACCCATTAGAAACACAGTTCTAAGTTGAAATCGCAATGCGATTAATATAACATGAAGTAATCGCATTGCGATTTCAACTTAGACCTGGTTTACTATGGTTGGCTTGGCAGAATTAGCGAATATGACAACTGTATTTGTCATGTTCCTCAAAACGAAGATGACAAAATATTCTCCATCTTTGTTTTAGCTCCATATTCGTCAACTTCTCTAATTCTAGCAATCAAATAGGAATGTTGACTATAGAGACAGCTGTGTTTAATTTGCAATATGATTATATTACTTAGCTTTTTTTTAAGTAAATAGAATAATTATAATAATTATCAAGTATTATAATTATTCTATTTATTGAAAAAAAGCAAAGTAATATTATCGCATAGCGAACTAAAAACTTAGCTGTCTCTAGTCAACTTTACTATTTGATTGCTAGAATTAGCGAAGTTGACAAATATGGAGCTAAAACGAAGATGGAGAATATTTTGTTATCTTCGTTTTGAGGAATATGATGAATACATTCGTTATATATTCCACATCTTCGCTAATTCTAGATATCAAACCAATAGGAAAGTTGCCTTAAGTTAAAATGGCAATACGCAATTATTTAAAATCGCATATTAATCGCGATAACTAGAATAATGACGGATTTTCGATTTTGACGAATATGAGACGAATATTCTAGCGAATATTGGCGAATTTTGTCGAAAACGAATATGGCACCTAACGCTCATCACTTTTGAGCACCACGAACGCTGTATGAAGGACAAGGGTACGTGAAAATCCATCTATTATTATAGGGACATTAGTGGTGCAGCTCCATTCATTTGACTATTTTGGATATTGTGTAATTATAATAATGTGCAAGAATTATTTTGATTCTGTTCAATCTTCTTTTCTGATTTTCAAAATTAGTCACATATTCATTTTAGGTCTTTGTAAGACCACACAATCAGTTTTCCATAAAACTTTATCACAACCTGCTGAGCAATATTCTGGAAAAGTAAAAATAGAATTTGATTTCAAACACAGTATGTTAGGTATGTTAGTAATACATGCGGCACTTGCTGACCTAGTGTAATTGAATGCCAAATATATTTTCTATGTGTTTATTTCCCTGAATATAATGTTGATTAATGTAGCTGGCTTAGCTACAGTACTGTGCATATAAATTATTTAAAGTTAGTTACCAATTTGACAGTTAAAAAAAATTTGAGTTTTATATTTAAAAAATGCTGGGACCAAAGATATATTTTTCCCTTGACAAGTAAATTAATCTGTCATTGATTTTTAATCCATTAAAGTCTAAAAGTATTTTTCCTGTAGTTAAACAGCATAATGTAAAACCAAAATCAAAATGGCTGATTTGCTGTTTTTGGCTGCTCTAAATCTTAAAAAATTTAATACAAAGTGATTAAAAATGGAGTCAGTTTAGAGCAACCCTGGAACAGTAACAGTCTAAAATGGTATCAATAAAAACTGCATATCACCACACAAAACAGTGGCCCTTACTCAGCTCCAAAGACTTAACTGCAAAAAATGTATTTTTTGTTTAAATTTTTTTAACCCCTTAATGCCCGATGACGTACATGTAGGTTATATATGGACGTTACTTAACGCCCAGTGCCGAACATGTACGTCATGATGATCGGGTGGGTGCAGGAGCTGTGCTTGCCCGATCAGCGGCAGTGGTCCGGTTGTCACTGATAGCCCGACCCCTGCTGTATGTGCCAGCATCGGTTAAATCACTTATGTCAGCGCATTAACCCCTGCACGGCCACGGTCAGCGATGACCGCGGCACGTGCGGGCTTCAGACATGTGCGGGGTGCCCATCGGGTCCCCACGCTATTGTGATGGGGACCCGATGGCAGATAAGGCAGCCCGATGCCATTCTTAGGCATCGTGGCTGCCTTCTGTGACAGCCTTTGAGATCCAGCCCCCTGGATCTCACAGGCAAGCAGGCTAAAGTGTATTACGAGGTGTTACAATACTAGAAGTATACTAGAAGTATTGTATAGAAGTATTTTAATGCATTGTAAAGGGGATCAGACCCCCAAAAGTTGAAGTCCCAAAGTGGGACAAAAAATAAAGTGACAAAAAGTTAAAAAAAATAAAGTTTTCCATTTTTTTTTTAAACTTCAAGTAAAAAAAAGCGTCCTTTTCCCAAAATAAAGTGAAAAAACATATTAAAGACATATTAAGTATTGCTGCGTCCGTATCGACCGGCTCTATAAAAGTATCACATGAGGTGAATACAGTCAAATAAATAAACTAAAAACTATGCTAAATTAGCTATTTCTTTGCCACTTTACATCGCTAAGAGTGCAACACCACGTTATCCAAAATGCGTATGTCCCCCCAAATATCAATCTAACTGTCACCTAATCCTGCAAAAAATGAGTCCCTACCTAAGACAATCACCCACAAAATACAAAAAAACTATGGCTCTCAGACTATGGAGACACTGAAACCTTTTTTTTTTTTTTTCAAAATTGCTGTTATTGTGTACAACTTAAATAAAAAAAAAAGTATACATATTAGGTATCGCAGCATGCGTAACAACCTGATCTATAAAAATACCACATGACCTAACCCCTCAGATGAATACCGTAAAAAAAAAATTAAACAGTGTCAAAAAAGACATTTTTTGTCACCTTAAATCAGAAAAAGTGCAATAGCAAGTGTTTAAAAAGTCATACGCACAAACTATCAAACTATAATCTCATCCCGCAAAAATGATACTCTACCTAAGACAATTGACCACAAAGTTAAAAAATTATGTCTCTCAGACTATGTAGACACTAAAGCATTATTATGTAAAACTTACATTAATAAAAAAAAGTGTACATATTAGGTATTGCCACGTCCGTAACAACCTGCTGTATAAAAATATTACATGACCTAAAAACGGTTTAAAAAACACATCACAAAAAGTGTAATACCAACCGATCAAAAAGTCATACGCACCCCAAAATCGTACCAATCAAACCATCATCTCATCAGACCTTACAATCGCCCAAAAAAAAAATATGGGTCTCAGAATATAGAGATACAAAAAAAATTTATGTTTTTAAAAAAATACTTTATTATTTAAAACTGAAACAAACAACCAAAAAAGTTGTCATATTTGGTATTGTCGCATACGTAACTACCTGCTCTTTAAACAGAAACACAAGGGGGGTCAGTCAGCATGTCCCTGTATGCAGGTGCATGTAGCTATGGAAAAATAAACAAACACAAAAATGCAACAGCACTCTGCAACCAGCACTCTGCCCTGCCTCTATGCTAGAAGCTATACGTTTTGATAAAAAGGTAATAAGCCACTCGCCACGCCAAGGCCCCCTCTATGAGTGGTCCTAACGCTAAATCCTACCTGTTATGGGCCATGACAGCCACATAAAATCCAGGGAGTGCAGGCCCAGCATGCATGCTAGGATCCACCGTGCTTATTAACCCTTTCTGGTGCTATAATAGCCTCCATAAAACTTTGGCAATATTGTGCTTTATTTTCAACTCCACCCCATTTGGATTTTCTTTTCCAGTTTCTCAATACATTGTATGCAATTTTTAATTGGCACCATTAAAAGGTAAAGCTTGTCCCACAAAAATAAGCCCATATACTGTATAGCTTCCAAACAGAAAAAAAAGTAATGGCTCCAAGATAAAAAAAAAACAAAAACGTAATAGCTGTGTCATGAAGGAGAAGAACCTCCTCCTCCAAAGGATACTCTAACCCAGGGCTAGGGAATCTCTTGCACTCCAGCTGTTGTGAAACCACAACTCTCAGCATGCATACTTGCTCTGCTCTTCTAAGAACTCTCATAGAAATGAATGGAGCATAACTTGATCTGACCCTTCATTTTCCTAAGGTTTGGGGGCATATTTCGCGGCAGTGTGTTTGGTGACCTCACCGGCTCATATGGGCGTGCTTTAGCGCTGTCCTAGGCATTTTTACTGGCTTGGGCAGCACTAAAGCCCGCCCATCAGTGCCAGTGATGTCACCAGGCTCCCTGGCAGCCCCTTGGAGAGCCCGGTTTGTCAACGAAACTCCTGAAAATGCCTTTTCCCTGCTCGATTTAGCACAGGTAAAAGCAGAGCATCTGAGCATGAACTACTCCAATGCTCCTGTCAGGGGGGCTACCTGGGTGAAAATGGAGGTATGTCTGGGTTCAGCTCTGAACCCGGACAACCCCTTTATTGGGTCTTAACTAGTGTTGAGCGAACAGTTCGAAAATCGTTCGGGTCCGTACCGAATTTTGACACGGACCCGAACCCGGACATTTTCAAAAAAATTTGGGTTCGGGTCCGGTGTTCGTCGATTACTTCCCGCTTTCTGAAGGGCTGCACAGCAGCCAATCAGCTAGCGTTTTACTTCTTGCCCTAAGAGCCCATCACAGCCATGCCTACTAATGGCATGGCTGTGATTGGCCAAGTGCAGCATGTGACCCAGCCTCTATTTAAGCTGGAGTCATGTAGCGCCGCACGTCACACTGCTCTGATTAGTGTAGGGAGAGGACGCAGCTTCTGTGAGGTCGAGATAGGCAGGGATAAAGAAGTGAATGATCTACCTTTCTACACCTGTGCATCAGAACAACTCAGCTGAGCTGTTCACTGAAAGTCACTATTTTGTTGAGACTGGCCAGAGCGATTTTTACTGGCACGTGTAACTGGGCTGACCGGCGGTGGCCATTTTGGGACTTGTGGTGCGCCAGCACAAGCTGCCACAGAGTCTAAACCAAAGCTCCAAAGAAGTGTAAAATCTACACCTGTGAATCAGAACAACAGCGATTCAGCTGCTCAGTCAAAGTCAATTTTTTTTCTGGCTGGGCAGAACGTTTTCTGGCACATGTTACTGGGCTGATAGGCGGCGGCCATTTTGGGACTTGTGGTGCTACAGCAAAAGCTGCCACAACGTCCATTAATCTCATGTAATAGTCGATTTTTTCATAGATATACTACATCAGGGGTTTGGCTGTGCTTGTGTCACCAATACTAACTGCAAAGATATTTAATATATCAGTGGTGAAACTGAAAGTAACCCAATTGGATAGCAAATCCCATGAATGTGCTGTTCCAGCTGGGCTAGCCAGTGCCACTACAGCCGAGTCCAATACTGTCAGCCAGAAATATATATATTTTTTTTATGTGCGAGAAATATAAATTAAAAAAAGCTTTCACCGTAATAATAAAATTATTCTGGTGTTAGACCAGAAGAAGCACTCCTGTTGTAATTAATACTGTAAAAAGGCTTAGGCAATATTTGGGAAATTTATCTAGCAAAACTAGCATTTTAAAAATTCCGGTGTTATGAAATACCAGCAGTCCTCTTGTAATTAATACCGCAAAAAGGCATTATATCGTCCAGTGTTGTAATTTTGGTTAAAAAAAAGGCCAATTTAATCAATCTGGTGTTAGTTACACCAGAATCAGTAGGCCTCACGTTTTTACTCCTGTAAAAAGGAATTAATACCGCAAAAAGGCATTACATTGTCCAGTGTTGTAATTTTGGTGAAAAAAGGCCAATTTAATCAATCTGGTGTTTGTTTGACCAGAAACAGTAGGCCTCACGTTTTTACTCCTGTAAAAAGGAATTATATCTCCCCGTGTGGGAATCTATGAACCAAAACTAGCATTTTAAAAATTCTGGTGTCCAATTTGCAGCAGTCTTCTTGTAATGAATACCGCAAAAAGGCATTATTGTCCAGTGTTGTAATTTTGGTGAAAAAAGGCCAATTTAATCAATCTGGTGTTTGTTAGACCAGAAACAGTAGGCCTCACGTTTGTACTCCTGTAAAAAGGAATTATATCTCCCCGTGTGGGAATCTATGTACCAAAACTAGCATTTTAAAAATTCTGGTGTCCAATTAGCAGCAGTCTTCTTGTAATTAATACCGCAAAAAGGCATTATTGTCCAGTGTTGAAATTTTGGTGAAAAAAAGGCCAATTTAATCAATCTGGTGTTTGTTAGACCAGAAACAGTAGGCCTCACGTTTGTACTCCTGTAAAAAGGAATTATATCTCCCCGTGTGGAATCTATGTACCAAAACTAGCATATTAAAAAGTCTGGTGTCCAATTTGCAGCAGTTTTCTTGTAATTAATACCGGAAAAAGGAATTATATCTTCCAGTGTGGGAATTTATGTACACAAACAAGCATTTTAAAAATTCTGGTGTCCAATTTGCAGCAGTCTTCTTGTAATTAATACCGCAAAAAGACATTATTGTCCAGTGTTGTAATTTTGGTGAAAAAATGGCCAATTTAAACAATCTGGTGTTTGTTAGACCAGAAACAGTAGGCCTCACATTTGTACTCCTGTAAAAAGGAATTATATCTCCCCGTGTGGGAATCTATGTACCAAAACTAGCATATTAAAAATTCTGGTGTCCAATTTGCAGCAGTTTTCTTGTAATTAATACCGGAAAAAGGAATTATATCTTCCAGTGTGGGAATTTATGTACACAAACTAGCATTTTAAAAATTCTGGTGTCCAATTAGCAGCAGTCTTCTTGTAATTAATACCGCAAAAAGGCATTATTGTCCAGAGTTGTAATTTTGGTGAAAAAAAGGCCAATTTAATCAATCTGGTGTTTGTTAGACCAGAAACAGTAGGCCTCACGTTTGTACTCCTGTAAAAAGGAATTATATCTCCCCGTGTGGGAATCTATGTACTAAAACTAGCATATTAAAAATTCTGGTGTCCAATTTGCAGCAGTTTTCTTGTAATTAATACCGGAAAAAGGAATTATATCTTCCAGTGTGGGAATTTATGTACACAAACTAGCATTTTAAAAATTCTGGTGTCCAATTAGCAGCAGTCTTCTTGTAATTAATACCGCAAAAAGGCATTATTGTCCAGTGTTGTAATTTTGGTGAAAAAAAGGCCAATTTAATCAATCTGGTGTTTGTTAGACCAGAAACAGTAGGCCGCACGTTTTTACTCCTGTAAAAAGGAATTATATTTCCCCGTGTGGGAATCTATGTACCAAAATTAGCATTTAAAAAATTCTGGTGTCCAATTTGCAGCAGTCTTCTTGTAATTAATACCGGAAAAAGGAATTATATCTTCCAGTGTGGGAATTTTGGGGCTAAAAAATAATATATTTTATTGTGGTGCGAGTTGAATCGCAACAATGAGGAAACATTCTATTAAGGGACGAGGACGCGGTCGTGGTGGTGTCCGTGGAGCCTCTGTTGCTGGCAGAGGACGTGGACGTTCGGCCTCAGGCGCACAAGGTAGTGAACCAACTCCCTCAAGTAGCCGGCAGAATTTACAGCGATATTTGGTGGGGCCCAATGCCGTTATGAGGATGGTAAGGCCTGAGCAGGTACAGGCATTAGTCGATTGGGTGGCCGAAAGTGCTTCCAGCACGTTCACCACATTGTCTTCCGCCCAGTCTTCTGCGGAAAGCGCACAGGTGGCACCTGAAAACCAAGCCCATCAGTCTGTCACTAGAGATGGCCCGAACTATTCGCCGGCGAACAGTTCCCGGCGAACATAGCTTGTTCGCGTTCGCCTCTGCCGGGCGAACATATGCGATGTTCGGTCCGCCCCCTATACATCATCATTGAGCAAACTTTGACCCTGTACCTCACAGTCAGCAGACACATTCCAGCCAATCAGCAGCATACCCTCCCTCCCAGACCCTCCCACCTCCTGCACAGCATCCATTTTAGATTCATTCTGAAGCTGCAGTCTTAGTGAGAGGAGGGAGAGTGTAATTGCTGCTGATTTAATTGGGAAATTGATAGCTAGGCTAGTGAATTCAGTGTCCACTCCAGTCCTGAAAGACTCATCTGATCTCTGCTGTAAGGACAGCGTCCTGACAGCACCCCAAAAGCCCTTTTAGGGCTGCAACATTAGTCTGCTTTTTTTCCTTTATATGCATATTGTAGTTGCATGGCCTGCCTGTGTGTGAGGAGCTGCAGGCCCACAGACTGTAGTGTGCCCACTGCCAGTGCCCACCCCTGTCATCCTGTGTGGTACAGGACTTTGCATCAAATAAAGGCATTTAATTTTTACACTTTAATCTAAGGTTAGTTGCCTGCCAGTGTGTGTCAGGCTGACTTCCAGTGACTGTAGTGTGCCCACTGCCAGTGCCTACCACTCATACCGGCTGGCAGAGGACTTTGCATCAAAAAGGCATTTCATTTTTACACTTTAGTGTAATTTCAGCTGCTTGCCTGCTGCTAGTGTGTGTCAGGCCGACTTCCACTGACTGTAGTGTGCCCACTGCCAGTGCCCATCCCTGTCATCCCATGAGGCACAGGACTTTGCATCAAAAAAGTCATTTAATTTTTACACTTTAATCTAAGTTTAGTTGCCTGCCAGTGTGTGTCAGGCTGACTTCCAGTGACTGTAGTGTGCCCACTGCCAGTGCCCACCCCTGTCATCCCATGTGGCACAGGACTTTGCATCAAAAAAGGCATTTCAATTTTACACTTTAATCTAAGTTTAGTTGCCTGCCAGTGTGTGTCAGGCTGACTTCCAGTGACTGTAGTGTGCCCACTGCCAGTGTCCACCACTCATACCGGCTGGCAGAGGACTTTGCATCAAAATAGGCATTTAATTTTTACACTTTAGTGTAATTTCAGCTGCTTGCCTGCTGCTAGTGTGTGTCAGGCCGACTTCCACTGACTGTAGTGTGCCCACTGCCAGTGCCCACCCCTGTCATCCCGTGTGGCACAGGACTTTGCATCAAAAAAGGCATTTAATTTTTACACTTTAATCTAAGGTTAGTTGCCTGCCAGTGTGTGTCAGGCTGACTTCCACTGACTGTAGTGTGCCCACTGCCAGTGCCCACCACTCATACCGGCTGGCAGAGGACTTTGCATCAAAATAGGCATTTAATTTTTACACTTTAATCTAAGGTTAGTTGCCTGCCAGTGTGTGTCAGGCTGACTTCCAGTGACTGTAGTGTGCCCACTGCCAGTGCCTACCACTCATACCGGCTGGCACAGGACTTTGCATAAAAAAGGCATTTAATTTTTACACATTAGTCTAATTTCAGTTGCTTGCCTGCTGCCAGTGCGTGTCAGGCCCACTTCCACTGACTGTAGTGTGCCCACTGCCAGTGCCAACCACTGATACCGGGTGGCACAGTAGCTTGCCGATAAATAAGGCATTTCATTTTTACACATTAGTCTAATTTCAGTTGCTTGCCTCCTGCCAGTGTGTGTCAGGCCCACCTCCACAGACTGTAGTGTGCCCACTGCCAGTGGCAACCACTGATACCGGGTGGCACAGTAGCTTGCCGATAAATAAGGCACTTCATTTTTACACATTAGTCTAATTTCAGTTGCTTGCCTCCTGCCAGTGTGTGTCAGGCCCACCTCCACAGACTGTAGTGTGCCCACTGCAAGTGCCAACCACTGATACCGGGTGGCACAGTAGCTTGCCGATAAATATGGCATTTCATTTTTACACATTAGTCTAATTTCAGTTGCTTGCCTCCTGCCAGTGTGTGTCAGGCCCACCTCCACAGACTGTAGTGTGCCCACTGCCAGTGCCAACCACTGATACCGGGTGGCACAGTAGCTTGACGATAAATAAGGCATTTCATTTTTACACATTAGTCTAATTTCAGTTGCTTGCCTGCTGCCAGTGTGTGTCAGGCCCACTTCCACAGACTGTAGTGTGCCCACTGCCAGTGCCCACCACTGATACAGGGTGGCACAGTACCACTTATCGAAAAAAATGACAGGCAGAGGCAGGCCACCCCGCAGGGGCTGTCGTGGTCGTGGTGCTGTGATTTCCACTGTCCCTGGAATAATGCCTAGTGTTCAGAGGCCACGTACCCTGAACCCGAAAAATTCTGAGGACGTAGTTGACTGGCTTAGACAGGACACCCAATCTTCAACAGCTTCCGCTAAGAACCTTGACGCACCATCTTCCTCCAGCTCAGCTTTGGTCATCTGCTCTCAAATTACCACGCACCCGCCCGCCGCTGATAGGAATAGTACTAGTTAAGACACCACTCATATAGGGTGTCACAGCACATTGCTCTGTGCACGCGCAGTGCCCCAATTTGGGAGTATGAGGACTGACCAAGCTGCTTTTTCCATCTCCCGGTTCCTGAAATCAATTCAGTTTGGTGTATGAGAGTTTGGTCTATCACTGTAAAGGCAGTCGAAGGTACCCGGCCTAAATTTTTTCATCAAAAGGCAATCCCTGATATGGGATGTAACAGGGATTAAACTGATGAGAATAGTACTACAGAAAATACCACTCATATCGGGTGTGACAGTAAATTGCACGGCGCAGACGCAGTCACCGTGGATTAAAACAGAGTGGAGGGAGCCAGCGTTTTTTTAACCATCTCCCCGTTCGAAAAATCTATTCAATAAATGGCCCCCAGATTGGGAACGTTAGAGGGATTAAACTGATGAGAATAGTACTACAGAAAATACCACTCATATCGGGTGTGACAGTAAATTGCACGGCGCAGACGCAGTGAAGGTGGATTAAAACAGAGTGGAGGGAGCCGGCGTTTTTTTAACCATCTCCCCGTTCGAAAAATCTATTCAATAAATGGCCCCCAGATTGGGGATGTTAGAGGGATTAAACTGATGAGAATAGTACTACAGAAAATACCACTCATATCGGGTGTGACAGTAAATTGCACGGCGCAGACGCAGTGACCGTGGATTAAAACAGAGTGGAGGGAGCCAGCGTTTTTTTAACCATCTCCCCGTTCGAAAAATCTATTCAATAAATGGCCCCCAGATTGGGGATGTTAGAGGGATTAAACTGATGAGAATAGTACTACAGAAAATACCACTCATATCAGGTGTGAGAGTAAATTGCACGGTGCAGAAGCAGTGACCGTGGATTAAAACAAAGGGGAGGGAGCCAGCGTTTTTTTAACCATCTCCCCGTTCGAAAAATCAATTCAATTGACCTTTCGGGGACCCTTGGTGTTGTACGTGGCTGGGTGGAGGAAGAAACCTTCAATGACATCACCGGGACGTGGCTAGCTTGGTATCCAACCTTGTGCAAATGGGGAGTTTGTGGTTGTGCAAATGGACTGTTTGCGGTGCATTAAAAGGGGAGTTTGGTCTGTCAATGTCAGTGAAGCGGGCGTAACCCTTACACTCCCTGATCGATACAACATCATACCTGATCGTATACACACACTGGATGTTTTAAAGCATGTTATTCCAAACAATTTAGGAATGTTACGTGATTTATGCCCTTTATGGATTAAAACCCGACTCTGCGTCCACTACGTAATTTTCCATGGGAGTTTTGCCATGGATCCCCCTCCGGCATGCCACAGTCCAGGTGTTAGTCCCCTTGAAACAACTTTTCCATCACTATTGTGGCCAGAAAGAGTCCCTTTGGTTTTTAAAATTCGCCTGTCTATTGAAGTCTATGGTGGTTCGCCCGGTTCGCCTGTTCGCGAACATTTGCGGAAGTTCGCGTTCGCTGTTCGCGAACTGAAAATTTTATGTTCGCGACATCACTATCTGTCACATCACCCCCATGCATATCAGGGAAACTGGCTGAGCCTCAAGTTATGCAGCAGTCTCTTATTCTGTTTGATGACTCTGCTCCCACGGTTTTCCAGGGGCGTCCACCTAGCCCTTCCCCAGCGGTGGAAGACATTCCATGCACTGACGCACAACCACTTATGTATCCAGATGATGAGGACATGGGAATACCACCACAGCAGAGTGACCGAGTCTCTGATGATGACGAAACACTGGTGCCCACTGCCGCGTCTTATTGCAGTGTGCAGACTGAACAGGAGGAGGTCAGGGAGGAAGACTGGGTGGAAGACAATGCAGAGGACGATGAGGTCTTAGACCCCACATGGACTGAAGGTCGTGCCGCTGACTTAAATAGTTCAGAGGAAGAGGCAGTGGTGAGACCAAGACAACAGCGAAGCCAAAGAGGGAGCAGGGGGCAAAAGCAGAACAGCCGCCGTCCAGAGAGTTCGCCTGCTATTGGCCAGCGCCAACAGGGACCCAGCACCCAAAAGGCATCTTCAAGGAGTTCCCTGGCATGGCACTTCTTCAAACAATGTGCTGAGGACAAGACCAGAGTGGTTTGCACGCTGTGCCATCAGACCCTGAGGCGAGGCATTAACGTTCTTAACCTGAGCACCACCTGCATGATCAGGCATCTACATGCAAAGCATGAACTGCAGTGGAGTACACACCTTAAAAACAAGGAACCCGCTCAGGCTCCCCCTGCTCCCTCTACCGCTGCTGCCTCGGCTTCCGCCTCGAGAGGAATGTTGCCACCTGCCGAGCAGCAAACAGAGGATGTGCCACCGACACCACCACCACCACCGCCACCCTAACCTAGCTTCTCCACTATTTCACACAGCAGCGTTCAGCTCTCCATCTCTCAAACCTTTGAGAGGAAGCGCAAATTCCCACCTAGTCACCCTCGGGCCCTTGGCCTGAATGCCAGCATTTCTAAACTACTGGCCTTTGAAATGCTGTCATTCCGGCTGGTGGACACAGACAGCTTCAAACAGCTGATGGCCATGGCTGTCCCCCAGTATGTTGTTCCCAGCCGCCACTACTTCTCCAAGACAGCCGTGCCTTCCCTGCACATGCAAGTGTCCGATAAAATCAAGTATGCACTGCGCAACGCCATTTGTGGCAAGGTCCACCTAACCACAGATACGTGGACCAGTAAGCACGGCCAGGGACGCTATATCTCCCTAACTGCACACTGGGTAAATGCAGTGGCGGCTGGGCCCCAGGCGGAGAGTTCCTTGGCGCACGTCCTTCCGCCGCCAAGGATCACTGGGCATCATTCTTTGCCTCCTGTAGCCTCCTCCTCCTACTCGGCTTCCTCCTCCTCCTCCTCTGCTTCCACCAGCTCATCCAGTCAGCCACACACCTTCACCACCAACTTCAGCACAGCCCGTGGTAAACGTTAGCAGGCCATTCTGAAACTCATATGTTTGGGGGACAGGCCCCACACCGCGCAGGAGTTGTGGCGGGGTATTGAACAACAGACCGACCAGTGGTTGCTGCCGGTGGGCCTCAAGCCCGGCCTGGTGGTGTGCGATAATGAGCGAAATCTCGTGGCAGCTCTGGGACTAGCCGGTTTGACGCACATCCCTTGCCTGGCGCATGTGCTGAATTTGGTGGTGCAAAAGTTCATTCACAACTACCCAGACATGTCAGAGCTGCTGCATAAAGTGCGGGCCGTCTGTGCGCGCTTCCTGCGTTCACATCCTGCCGCTGCTCGCCTGTCAGCGCTACAGCGGAACTTCGGTCTTCCCGCTCACCGCCTAATATGCGACGTGCCCACCCGGTGGAACTCCACCTTGCACATGCTGGAGAGACTGTGCGAGCAGCAGCAGGCCATAGTGGAGTTTCAGCTGCAGCACGCACGGGTCAGTCGCACTGCGGAACAGCACCACTTCACCACCAATGATTTGGCCTCCATGCGAGACCTGTGTGCCCTGTTGCGCTGTTTCGAGTACGCCACCAACATGGCCAGTGGCGATGCCACTGTTATCAGCGTCACAATACCAATTCTATGTCTCCTAGAGAAAACGCTTAGGGCGATGATGGAAGAGGAGGTGGGCCAGGGCCAGGAGGAGGAGGATGACGGGTCGTTTTTAGCACTTTCAGGCCAGTCTGTTAGAACTGGCTCAGAGGGAGGTTTTTTGCAACAGCAGAGGGCAGGTACAAATGTGGCCAGCCAGGGACCACTACTGGAGGACGAGGAGGATGAGGAGGAGGTGGAGGAGGATGAGGATGAAGCAGGTTCCCAGCGGGGTGGCACCCAGCACAGCGCAGGCACATCCCTGGTGCGTGGCTGGGGGGATACAGAGGATGATGACGATACGCCTCCCACAGAGGACAGCTTGTCCTTACCTCTGGGGAGCCTGGCACACATGAGCGATTACATGCTGCAGTGCCTGCGCAACGACAGCAGAGTTGCCTACATTTTAACGTGTGCTGACTACTGGGTGGCCACCCTGCTGGATCCACGGTACAAAGACAATGTGCCCACTTTACTTCCTGCACTGGGGCGTGATAGGAAGATGCGCGAGTACAAGCGCACACTGGTAGACGCGCTCCTGAGAGCATTCCCAACTGTCATAGGGGAACAGGTGGAAGGCCAAGGCCAAGGCAGAGGAGGAGCTAGAGGTCGCCCACGTAGCAGTGTCACGGCCAGCTCCTCTGAGGGCAGGGTTAGCATGGCAGAAATGTGGAAAAGTTTTGTCTCCATGCCACAGCTAACTGCCCCACCACCTGATACTGAACGTGTTAGCAGGAGGCAACATTTCACTAACGTGGTTGAACAGTACGTCTGCACACAACTCCACGTACTGACGGATGGTTCGGCCCCATTCAACTTCTGGGTTTCCAAATTGTCCACGTGGCCAGAATTAGCATGTTATGCCTTGGAGGTGCTGGCCTGCCCGGCAGCCAGCGTTTTATCTGAACGTTTGGAGGGGGCGTCATTACTGACAAACGCAGCCGCCTGTCCGCAGCCAACGTGGACAAGCTGACGTTTATAAAAATGAACCAGGCATGGATCCCACAAGACCTGACCCTCCCTTGTGCAGAGTAGTCCTTAATAACTGCCTTAAACCATGTTGTCTTGTACTCCTGGCCACTTCTTCATTGAAAAATCAATTTTTGAAATTAAGTAGGATCTTGGGGTGCAACCCAGAATTGAATGAACCTTCCGTCTGTCTGGGTGCCGGGTGCCAAAGTACATGAAAGTGTCCTTCTCCTGTTCTGGGTGATACGAATGTTATACTTGTGGTGTCTGACATGTCTCCTTTGTGTGGGTGCAGGGGGCCAAAGTCACTGAAAGCGGCTTTCTCCTGTGGTGGCTGATATAAATGCCTGAATCTCTGCTGTGGGACCTCTCTCCTCCGTGTGGCTTCAGGGGTCAAAGTCTCTAAAAGTGCCCTTCTCCTGTGGTGGTTGATGTGAAACTGATGCTTGTGCTATCTGACCTGTCTCCTCTGTGTCGGTGCTAAGGCCTAAGTCACTGAAAGCGGCCTTCTCCTGTGCTGGCTGATATAAATGCCTGAATCTCTGCTGTGGGACCTCTCTCCTCCGTGTGGCTGCAGGGTCAAAGTCTCTAAAAGTGCCCTTCTCCTGTGGTGGTTGATGTGAAACTGATGCTTGTGCTATCTAACCTGTCTCCTCTGTGTCGGTGCTAAGGCCTAAGTCACTGAAAGCGGCCTTCTCCTGTGCTGGCTGATATAAATGCCTGAATCTCTGCTGTGGGACCTCTCTCCTCCGTGTGGCTGCAGGGGTCAAAGTCTCTAAAAGTGCCCTTCTCCTGTGGTGGTTGATGTAAAACTGATGCTTGTGCTGTCTGACATGTCTCCTTTGTGTGGGTGCAGGGGGCCAAAGTCACTGAAAGCGGCCTTCTCCTGTGCTGGCTGATATAAATGCCTGAATCTCTGCTGTGGGACCTCTCTCCTCTTTCTGGGTGCAGGGGTCAAAGAAACAAAAGGTGGCCTACTCCTGTGGTGGTTGACATGATGCCTGATTCTCTGCTGTGGGACCTCTCTCCTCCGTGTGGCTGCAGGGGTCAAAGTCTCTAAAAGTGCCCTTCTAATGTGGTGGTTGATGTAAAACTGATGCTTGTGCTATCTGACCTGTCTCCTCTGTGTCGGTGCTAAGGCCTAAGTCACTGAAAGCAGCCTTCTCCTGTGCTGGCTGATATAAATGCCTGAATCTCTGCTGTGGGACCTCTCTCCTCCGTCTGGGTGCAGGGGTCAAAGTCTCTCAAAGTCGCCTTCTCTTGTGCTGGGTGATGTGAAACTGATGCTTGTGCCATCTGACATGGTTCCCGGGGTCCCATTAAATGGTGGCCTACTCCTGTGGTGGGTGATATAAATGCCTGATTCTCTGCTGTGAAACCTCTCTCCTCCGTCTGGGTGCAGGGGTCAAAGTCTCTCAAAGTCGCCTTCTCCTTTGCTGGGTGATGTAGAACTGATGCTTGTGCCATCTGACATGGTTGCCGGGGTCCCATTAAATGGTGGCCTACTCCTGTGGTGGGTGATCTAAATGCCTGATTCTCTGCTGTGAAACCTCTCTCCTCCGTCTGGGTGCAGGGGTCAAAGTCTCTCAAAGTCGCCTTCTCCTGTGCTGGGTGATGTAAAACTGATGCTTGTGCCATCTGACATGGTTGCCGGGGTCCCATTAAATGGTGGCCTACTCCTGTGGTGGGTGATCTAAATGCCTGATTCTCTGCTGTGAAACCTCTCTCCTCCGTCTGGGTGCAGGGGTCAAAGTCTCTCAAAGTGGCCTTCTTGTGCTGGGTGATGTGAAACTGATGCTTGTACCAGCTGACATGGGTGCAGGGGTCAAATTAACTAAATGGTGGCCTACTCCTGTGGTGGGTGATATTATGCCTGAATATGTGCTGTGGGGCCTCTCTCCTCTTTCTGGGTGCAGGGGTCAAAGTAACTAAAAGTGGCCTTCTCCTGTGCTGGATGGTATAAATGTAATGCTTGTGCTATCTGACATGTCTCCTCTGTCTGGGTGCTAAGGCCTAAGTCACTGAAAGTGGCCTTCTCCTGTGGTGGTTGATATGATGCCAGATTCTCTGCTATGGGACCTCTCTCCTTTGTCTGGATGCTGGGGTCGAAATAATAGTAAACAACCTTTTCCATTGGTGGGTGATTTGAAGCCTGATTCTGTGCTATGGGACCTAACTCCAATTAATATTGGTTAATTTTATTTTATTTTATGTTAAGTCATCATTTCCCTATCTACATTTGTTTGCAGGGGATTTACCTACATTTTGCTGCCTTTTGCAGCCCTCTAGCCCTTTCCGGGAGTCTTTTACAGCCTTTTTAGTGCCCAAAAGTTCGGGTCCCCATTGACTTCTATGGGGTTCGGGTTCGGGATGAAGTTCGGGTTGAGTTCGGATCACGAACCCGGACATTTTCCGGAAGTTCGGCCGAACCTCTCGAACCCGAACATCCAGGTGTTCGCTCATCTCTAGTCTTAACGACCAGTTGCTAGTTGGGGCTGTTGTCACCCTCCCCATAGGAAGTGGTTAGAGCCTTCAGAGTAGAGACAGTGGATGTGTTTGCAATGTGATATATGCTGAGGCAGCAGAACACAGTCCTAAGACAAACCAGCTTATAAGAAAGCTTAACCCCTTCCATCCAAGCATCATATATATATATGGTGAAAGGAGGGGTTTTAAATATAGCTCCTTCTCACAAGTGTTTCAAACAGCAGAGGCCTGTGGTTAATGTCTGCAACTGGTGATAACGCCGATCGCAGACATTTAAGCTTTTATATGCTATGGTCAAATATGACTATGGCATCTAAATGTGTAAAAATCAGAAACAAGTGCTTCCAGGTGAGTAACTTCTCCACCATGTGGCAATTGGGGGAGCCATTCCTTTGCACTGATTGTGGCAGGGCTCCATAGGGTAGCCATAAATGGACCTTAGTTCTGTTGAACTATAATGTAAGCTAAAAGTGATATGGATAAATAAAGGAATGGATGGATCACTAGTGAAATCCGTGGCAGGTGCTCAGATCAAATCTGTCTCACCCAGACATATGGAAAAATGGAATAAAAATCAAAAGATGATCGACACTCAATATCTGGAACTCATAGACTGCAAATAGGTTAAAATAGATACCTATTTATTATTAAGATTAAATTATAACAATAAAACAACAATAAATTATTAATCCACCAATTCATCATAATTCATAGCAATCCATATCTCATCAAAGATGGTTAAATTGTCCTTGCACCAGTATCTGTCCTTTTATATATCCAAGGCTTATTATAGCCCAATATTCAGTTCATATCTTGCTGTTGTGTCCCCTATATATTGATTACTCCAAATAGTTATATAGTCAGATGGTAAAAAGTTTGCGGGTCAAAAGTTCATAAATATATTGCACAACACTGTCCTCCAAAAATAGCAGCCAAAAATGGTTTATGTTTAGCAGATAAATGTACGGCTTCCCTTATCATGCGCTCAGAGTAACGGGGTAGTCATTTACCTGAGTTCGGCGTTCTTCCCGGCAGTCCTCCTTAGGTCCCGACCGCAGCGTCCCACGTGTCAGGCCGATGCACTGAGGAGTCTTACCTCTGGAATCCCGTTCTACTCTGTATCACGCACTAGGATGCTGTTGATTTTCATCCCAATGTTCTCTGCTGTGCTGCCCGATATGTGCTGTTACTTGCTTGACCCGATGCTAATGCAGAGGGAAAATTGTATCAGAGCGCTCCGTGTCTATGTAGATTGGTTATTCCAGCTTAATGTGCATAATCCAATATGAATGTCGGGGGTCCTCCAAACCAACAGGAAAAAAAATCAGAATCTTGTGGATTGAGTACATTATAAAGCATACATTTAAATTGCTTTATTGTTCCTCATTAGCACAGCTTTCTTCTGGTGGAGTGGAGAAGTCAGGGGCAATCCAGGCCTTGTTCATTTTTATCTGAGACTACCTGTCAGCATTGTCAGTGGACAAGTGGATACGCTTATCTGTTATAATGCCACCAGCACCACTAAATACACACTCAGACAATACGCTGGCGGCAGGGCAGGTTAGCACCTCCAAGGCGTAGAGCGCAAGCTCGTTCCACGTGTCCAGCTTGGACACCAAGTAGTTCTAAAGCACTGAGGGATAATTTAAGACGCTGACACAGTATGCAATGTATTTCTTCACCATCTTCCAAAATTTTTCCCTCCTTGTAGCCCTAAGCCGCGATTCAGGGTGAGGTTGCTGGCGGGGTGTCATGAAAGTGTCCCATGCCTTGGAAAGTGGTGCCCTGCCTCTGTTAGAACTACTGTGTGTTCTCCTTGTCTCCCATCCTCGGTTGCCTAAGGAAGTACGGACTCCGGCGGCTGCATTGTCAGATGGAAAATTTTGGCGCAATCTGTCAACAAGTACCTTCTGGTATTGCACGGTTTTACTCGTCCTCTCCACCACAATAATCAGATATGAGAAGTTCTCTTTGTAGCAGGGGTCGAGAAGGGTGAACACCCAGTAATTTGTGTTACCTAAAATGTGTATAACGCGAGGGTCGCGGGAAAGGCAGCCTAACATGAAGTCAGCCATGTGTGCCAGAGTACCAACGGACAAGACGTCGATGTCAACTTCAGGATGACGTTCCATACCCTCATCTTCCTCCTCCTCTTCTGCCCATCCAAGCTAAATTGATGGAATTAAAGTACCATTGGTACTAGCCTCTGTAGCAGAGGCAAGTGTCTCCAGCTCCTCCTCCTCTTCTTCATGGCCCAATTGGCGCTGAGAAGATGAACTGGGGGAGGTCTGGCTATCACCCTGTGAAATCTCCTCCACCATTACCTCTTCTGCCACATTCAAAGCATCCTCCTTAATTGTGAGCAGCGATCGTTTGAGTAAACACAGCAGTGGGATGGTTACGCTGATAATAGCATTATCGCCACTAACCATTTGTGTGGATTGATCAAAGTTTTTTAAAACCTCACATAGGTCTAACATCAATGCCCACTCCTCGCTTGTGAATAGTGGCAGTTGATTGGAAAGGCGACGACTATGTTGCAGCTGCCATCTGCTGCTCACAAAGCCTGGCCAACATGTAGAATGTAGAGTTACACCGCGTGCTCACGTCGCACAACAGTCGGTGAGCTGGAAGCCGCAAGCGCTGCTGCAGCGTTGACAGACCAGCCGAAGCTGTGCACGACTTGCGGAAATGAGCACACAAGCGGCGCGCCTTCACTAGTAGCTCCTGCAAATTGGGGTAGGATTTGATAAACCGCTGAACCACTAAGTTTAAGACGTGGGATAGGCATGGAATGTGTGTCAGTTTGCCTAGCTCCAAAGCCACCACCAAGTATTGGCCATTGTCGGACACAACCATGCCTGTTTGTAGGTTGAGTGGCGAGAGCCACAGCTCAGTCTAGTCCCTTATACCCTGCCAGAGCTCTCTGGTGGTGTGTTGTTTGTTTCCTAAGCAGATAAGCTTCAGCACAGACTGTTGACGCTTACCCACAGCAGTGCTACACTGCTTCCAGCTAGCGACGGATGGCTGACTGCTGTTGGAGGTGGAAGGCGGTGGAGGAGGAGAAGTGGGGGTTTGAGCCAGTAACATAGCTGCTGGCGGAGACCCTGATGGACGTAGGGTCCGCAATCCTGTGGGTGGGTAGCACCTGGTCCATTCCAGGGTCTGACTCACTCTCGGCCTCCACAATATTCACCCAGTGTGCGGTTAGGGAAATGTAGCGTCCCTGGCCACCAGCTTTTGTCTATGTGTCCATGGTGAGGTGGACCATCCCAGTAAGTGCGTTGGTCGGGGCACGGGTAATGTTCTGGGACACATGCTAGTGTAAGGCGGGCACGGCACACCATGAAAAATAGTGGCTTACGGATAATGTAATTTTTACAGTAAGCACTGTATTTGCTTTCTGTAATGTACAGGAGACAGAGAAATACAATTTGTCACTAATACACTAGGCCACGGATAATGCAGTTTTTACAGCAAACACTGTATTTGCTTTCTGTAATGTACAGGAGACAGAGAAATAAATTTTTTACCACTACACTAGGCCAAGATAATGTAATTTTTACAGTAAACACTCTATTTGCTTTTTATAATGTACAGGAGACAGGTGATAGTGCAGTGTATATCTCAGTACCAAGGAACACTGTATTGAATAAGCCCCTTTTAATAATGTCTGCCCAACACACTGCTTTATGATAGTGCAGTGTATATTTCAGTACCAAGGAACACTGTAGTGAATAAGCCCCTTTTCATAATGTCTGCCCAACACACTGCATTATGATGGTGCAGTGTATATCTCAGTACCAAGGAACACTGTAGGGAATAAGCCCCTTTTGATAATATCTGTCCAACACACTGCTTAATGATGGCGTTTTGTAGATGTCACTAATCGGAAATCTTCCTGTCTTATCAAAGTTATCAAAGTGATTTTCAAGCTCTGCACTTATCTGTCCCTTCCTGGTGACGCCTGTCCCTGATAGTGCTGAATTAACCATCTTTCTTTTAAAAAAAAAGGTGCTGAACTTCTGTCAAACAGACACTCTAGTCCTTAAAAGTACTGTTAGGTCTTTCAATAAGGTTTTTGGAGTGAAATCAGTAAGTTTAGAGCAAATTGCTATCTGTCCCTGCTTACTGTCTGCTTTCCCTGACGCTGAATGAGCCGAGCACCGGACCTCAGCTCCTATATGAAATGATATTACGTGTTCCGGCCAGCCAATCAGTCTAAGGCTTACAACTAACATTGCTATGGCCTTACACTGAGGGGATTTACTTACCTGGACCTTGATTGGCTGCTTAGAAGACACAAAACATGCGGGGAGGAGACTCGAGCAATGTGACGAATACACGTGGTGCTCGGCCAAGTAAAGCCGAGCGCCGATCATAGCGATGCTTGAGCCGAACCAATACTCGGCCGAGCATGCTCGCTCATCACTAATGTTCTCCTCATGTTTGTGGGGGTTTCCTGCCACACTCAAAAGACATACTCATAGGGAATCTAGATTGTGCGCTTCATTGGGGACAGTGTGAAGCTAATGTCTATAAGGCACTGCGGAATATAGCATAACTATATAAGCGCATAAAATAAATTTAAAATTAAAAGAAGATCCCATAGTCTAGCTTCCTGAAGAGGGTGAGGGTAAAAAAAAAAGGTTTACAGTTTTTTTTTGTTTTGTTTTTTTATATTATCATTTGAATAACTCTCTTTTCCCCAGAATTGAAATAAAAAAATATATAAAAAACATAAAATTCAAGGGCATCCCCTTGTCCCGAAAAATATTTATCTCATATGACAAATCATGAAACAGAAAGAAAAAAAAAGGGCCAATCCACCATGTTTTCATTGCTTGACTTACCCCCCAAAAATGTGATCAAAAAGTCACATGCACTCTAAAATGGAATTATTAAAACATCTTTTTGTGGTAGAATTACTTTTTTTGCCCAATTCCACCCCATTTGGAATTTTTTCCACGCTTCCCACTACATTGTATGCAGGGGCATAGCTATTGGGATAGCAGGGGAAACAGCTGCTTTGGGGCCCGACCTCAGAAATGCCTCTCCAATACTTTAGTCCCCTCACTGGATCCTGGATCATCTGGTATGGTGTTGGATGCAGGGGAACATGTGATCGCTGAACCTATTGCTATTAGTGAAGTCAGTTGTGAGAGCATGTGTGATGCGCTGCTTGAAGAGGAGCCACCGAAGAAGAGAAATAGGAGGAGCAGAAAGGTCTATACTATGCCTCCTCATACCGATAGAGAGTGGAGAAGTAAACACAGTGAACCGGCTGTCATGAGAACAAATAAGAGAGGCATAGGGAACATCCCCATAGACCAACAGCAAGTCAACTTAACGGTCAAGAGGAACAGTTACTATGAGTGAGACTAGCTACACATTTACTACACCTAGTGACTTCAATATGCAGTGTACTACTAATAATCACAATCCATTTATGATCTTTAATGAGAACAGGCAACTTTTTAGAGAATTCCTGAGCTTTATGTCTGAAGTTGCAAAAAACCTCCAATTTCTCATTCCATTACCGATGTTTCGATTGATTGTTCAGACACAGATATATCTTGTAAGAATCATACTGTAACCCCTAATACCCTAACTGATGTTAACCCTTTCAGGACGATTTCTTGTGTTTTCTTTTTTTACTCACCACCTTTTCATAGCCATAACTTTTAATTTGTCTGTTCACATACCATGTGAGGGTTTGTTTGTTTGTTTTTTGTGGGACAAGTTGTAATATCTGGCGTTTTGTATTTATTTGGAATATTTAAACTGTAAAAATATGATAAAAATAGTAATCAATTATAATCTACAGAATAGTAATCAATAGAATAAAATAAAATAAAATAAATTGAAGTAAATTTGCCCCAAACTATTTTAGTGCAGCCGCTTTATAACGACATATGGTATATTTGACTCAAATATATATAAACATATGCATGATCTTCCTATTGGCAATAGGACATATTCAGTCTTAGAAAAAGCACAAAATATATCAAATCCAGGTGAGGTCAATATTCATAAAGTGCTTGTGCGTACTTCTGCTTTGCAATCAAATGTGTGGGCACCAAACTGGTGAAATAAATGTTTGTTGGTAGCAAGAAATATAAGTGAAACAAGAAATATTTGTGATCACAATTTCGTGAAACAAAGAACGAGTCCCAAATATTCGTACAGCGAGAAAAATTCGTAACAAAAAATTCGTAATAAAAAATCTTTGTGAATGTTCTTACATGTAAGTCCTATATGCGCATATGCTGGGAATTATAGGAAGGTTGTATAAGATTAAATGTTCTCGATATGTCCTTGCTATGGGGAGGTACTGTCGGTATATATGTCGGCTCATGTCTGGGGCTTCCCCCTGATCTACAGCCACTTACCTTCCCCTTGATCGGCTTCTATCGAGTGTCCCGGTTGCAGTGCGTCCAGAGTACTGGCGTCTCACATGACTTCAATAGGTCGGGTATCTCATATGGTCTGGTGTGTGACGCTTACACATTCGTCAGCTGATGTAGTTCCTATGCTATGATTGGAGTTCCGGATTTTTAAATGACTTTATTAGTCATCCGATTTGCGATGTAAGTTTTGGAATATTATCGCTTCTCTTCCAGCATAGTAATCAATTGGGTAGATCTTTTAGACGCAGCAGGCCAGACGCGTTTCGAGGTCACGACCTCTTCTTCAGTGGCTTTGGTCTATATTGAGTTTACCCCTTCCTTTTATATTGTCGAGTCTTAATTGTCCGTCTAAAATCTGGACTGGATTGCCGATTCATTTGGTATTAGCTAGATCTAAGCTGTGGTTCGAACATCCATCTATTAATATTTCTAATCAAGAGAAGAGGTCAAATTTTAGAAGAAACTACTGAGACAATCTCAGGGATTAAAGAAATAATTCAAAAATATCCTATAAATGAAGAAATCACAAATTATCATTAAAGAATTTGCAAAAATCTCGGTACTATAGAACAAGAAATAATCACGAAAAAAAGTAGAAAAATAAAAAATCAGATGAATATAAAGAAATCCACTTCTTATAAGGATCAACAACACAAACACCAACAAAAATTAAATATAGAAAATAGAGATATAGATAAAGACAAAAATATACAAATACAATATGACATTCCAGTAAGAAACAGATATGAAACTATTGCCAATGATAATTTTTTAGATGGGACCCCACCCCATCACAAAACCCGAATGCGACAAACGAGACAAACGACACCCGAATAGAGACAACATTACTCACCCATACAACATCCATACAATCTGAGATACAGAGAGAAATATCAAGAGAATTATTCACAACAAACTCAGAACACGAACTCCCCATATTACAACACAAGGAGGGAAGAATATACCAATCAGGGGAGACACACAAACAATCGATACCAACACCATTATGTTCAAGAACAAAGAGAACAAGAAGGGGAAAGAGAAAAACTAGGGAGTAGAAATTACAAGGAATAACAGCAGGCAATGAGACAGATGCTATTATAAATTTGAGTCAAATAACACTGACTACAACACAATCAAATTTATTTAATAAAAGGACTAAAATTTGCCCCTACCACGCAACCTAACAAGTTTGATATCTATATTGGGATAGAAAAATTTGTGAGGAAGCTGTGTTTGAAGAAACATTTCATGAGAAATCCCATTTTAGAAAATAGCACTGAATCAAGTATATACACACATACAAACTTGAAAATAAAGAGCAAAATGTATCCAAAACAATATATTGGAAGTGAAATAGCAGCCTTTAAGAAAAATGTAGAAGTAGGTATAAGGAGATTGAAGACAAACCCCAAGATTGGCAACAATTTAACACCACAAGAGGTACAAGCTTTGAAACAATTGCAGAAACAAGAAAAGATCACTATCAGACCAGCTGATAAAGGGGGCGCTGTAGTCATCAAGGAAACTCAAAAAGTATGAGGCTGAATGTCTGAGACAATTATCGGACACAACCACCTATTCCAGACTGACAGCAGATCCAACAAAAAACTACGGGGAAGAGTTGGAGAACTATGCCAGAGATGGTTGGACACGAGGAATTCTGAGGGAACAGGAATACAAATATATTACAAATACCCAACAAAGATTACCTGTTTTTTACAGTCTCCCGAAGATTCACAAGGACCAACAGAATCCTCCGGGTCGTCCAATCATCTCTGACATAGGTTCACTCACGTCCAATCTATCTGAATATATACAGATACAGCAAGGTTAGCAATCCTTTTTTCTGAGATTTCTGAGTTTGGTTATCTAATCTAAGCAAACACCTTCAATTGCTTTTCAATGGCTTTTTTCTCAAGATAATAAAATGAGTTAAGAAATTTGAGTTAACAGAGGGAGTGCTAACCTTGCTACATCTGTAGATAGATTACTTCAGCCGAGTGTAAAGAAGAACTAAGCTTACATTAGAGATAAGACACAAGTTATAGAAATAGTGGAAAAATTAAAATATGAAACAGGATGGACTTTGGGGATATTAGATGTCAACTCACTCTATACAGTGATCAATCATGACCAAGGCATACAAGCCTTAAAAATCCAATTAAAGAAAACAGTAATTTCCCAGAGGAACAAATAAATTTCCTGGCAGAAGGATTAAACTTCATTTTAAGGCATAACTATTTCGCATTTGGCCCAGACTATTACCTCCAGACTAGGGGCACTGCCATGGGTACCAGGTTTGCCCCCAGTTATGCAAATTTATTTATGGCACAGTGGAATGTGAACACATTGTGTCCATGCTGGGGGCAGACCTGGTACTCTGGCACAGATACATAGACAATGTTCTATTTGTCTGGAGAAATACCCAAGAAGAACTTAATAGATTTCTGGAGACAATCAATAACAACTCATATAATCTTAAATTCTCGGCTAATATAAGTACAGAACAAATCAAATTCCTAGATTTAACTATACAAACACAAGGAGATTAATTAATTTGTAAGACCTATCAAAAACCTGTCTCTAGGAATAGTTACATACGCTTCTCAAGTTGTCATCTACCAAGATGGCTAATAGATGTTCCACCGGGACAATTTAGAAGAATAAAAAGGAATTGCACCGAAGAAATAGATTTTGATAGAGAGGCCATAGTGATGAAACAACATTTTTTAGAAAAAGAGTACCCGCCAAATATATTGGACAGATCCCTAGCAAAAGTAAAAGAAATGAATAGGGAAACATTCTTTGAACAAAAATCAGATGGAAAATTGGGAGAAAGTAGAGAAGATAATTTACGCCCAATACTACCATATAATAAACAATATAAAAAGGTAGAAACAATTATCAGGAAGAACTGGTAACATTTAACAAGGGACAAGCTGCTAGGACCTATGTTGAAGGATGGACCCCTCTTCACCTACACAAAAGCTCCAAATTTATCTCTAAAATTAGGCCCAAAGATTAAAAAGAAAAAAAAAAACATACATCTGTACAAAAATTGGCAAATTTAAAAGGATTTTACAGATGCGGCAAGTGTAACAAATGTAAAATCACAGATTTTCCCAAAAAGACCACGAAAATATCTTCATATACGAATAAATTTGTGTGGGAAATACAAGACTAACAATTTCCCAAACAAGGACTGATTCTAAAAATTTACGCTATTAAAAAGTGTGAAATATTTTTAAAATCGCTGCTTACCTCCAGCAGAATAAGTGATAATTTACTTACAGGATCAGCGGAGTTAGCATAGATGGGGTCAGGGTGCTTCACTTTAACATGTGTGACAAGGAGCAATGCAATGCGACTGCGACTCGCAGTGTGCTGCATTGCGTCACCTCCGGCTGATGGGGAAAGCGCGGTTGCGTCGCTTCCAGTGTTTGGAGCGCACGCAATCGCGTGCGTTCCACTGCATCGAGGTGAATACCGGAACTTGCTGCTGACTCGGTTATTTAAGGAGCGTGGCGCTAGATAATGGTAGCGCACGCTCACTGGTTATGCTGCTGAAGTCTGGGCGGTGATTGTGGCCCCCATATCTTTGATATGCTGACCCATTGGTCAATATATGACCCTTATATCTGAGCAGAACGAGAGAAACTTCTCCACGAAACTTGATACAGATTTAAGGTATGTTTTCATTTTGGGTGTCTATATATTGTTTGGGTCTTTCCCCTTATCTTTGCATTTATATTTATGACTCTTTCTGGTCTATATGTTTTTTCTGCAGTGTTGACGGAATCCCCTGATGATTCCATTTATATGGATGAAACGTGACACGTAGGGTTAGTCAGAACTGCAATAGGGATTTGGCCATATATCAGGGTCAGGTTCGGTGTGGGGTCGCCCCTGTCGGGGCGGGTGCTCTGCGTGTGTAGGCAGGATACTCGACAGACCCCTTCTGTTCCTCTTTGATAGGGCATAATAGGGCGATAAAGGTTTAACCATCCTTGTCACACATGTTAAAGTGAAGCACCCTGACCCCATCTATGCTAACTCCGCTGATCCTGTAAGTAAATTATCACTTATTCTGCTGGAGGTAAGCAGCGATTTTAAAAATATTTCACACTTTTAATAGCGTAAATTAAAGGTTACGTTTTAGAATCAGTCCTTGTTTGGGTAATTGTTTGTAATTGTGTCAAGGAACGTTTCCCTCTGTTGTTCAAATACAATATATAAAGGAGGGTATATATAGTCTTTATGGAAATACAAGACTTCATAACCTGCAGCTCCAAAAATATCCCTTATATTATAGAATGCAAATGCAAGAAACAGTATATAGGAAGGACCAAACATACTCTTAAAAAAAGAATGGCGGAACATGTAACGAATATCAAAAATGGTTATGAGAAACATTCTCTATCATTACATTTTAAACAATGTCACAATAAAGACCCAAGAGATTTAGCATTCGCTGCATTTGAGAAAGTAGATATAGATTGGAGAGGCGGTGATCACATCGCAAGAATGTCAAGGCAAGAATCCAGAAGGATCTTTGATTTCGAAACACTGTTTCCACAGGGTCTAAACTCAGATTTCGAAATCTTTGGTTTTCTATGAAGTTCGGGAGGGGTGCCTTTCTCTGACAGGACATCCTGTGTCAGGCTGTTTTACCAGCACCAGGATATCCTCTCGGAGGTAGACCCTCCCTCCTCATACTCTACTCTACAGCAATGAATATGCTACATCAGTGAAAAGCTTACATTACACATTTAAAAAAAAGTATGACCTTGAATATTAGAAGATTTCTCTCAAAACAAATGAAAGAAATGAACAATTTATAACTGTAGAAACGCATTGATAACGCAATAAAACCGCAATTGCGTTTTTTTTTTTTCTTCATGACTCCTCTTTGGATTTTATACATCACTTTTAATACATACATTTTTATATATTGTATTTTTAACAAGAATATCTTAAATTTGGAAAGTATGTGATTAATGTGGGGCAACACAAAATGTAATTTTATTTACATGGATAACGCAGGTGAGTAGAAATAACGCAGGTGCGATTCATGTGATTAATATATGTTACAATGCTAAGGTATTAACGCAGAAACGCTTCAGGCGATATATATCGCACGAATAACGCACATGCTTTTTTATTTGATTTAGTTCTTATTCTTCATTTTAGATTCGATATATGTAGAGTTTTAGATCTGATATATGCAGAGTCTTTATGATCCATGTCTCAATTTACACAATTGGATATATTGTTTTGAGAAATATTAATAGATGGATGTTCGAACCACAGCTTAAATCTAGTTGATACCAAATGAATCGGCAATCCAGTCCAGATTTTAGACGGACAATTAAGACTCGACAATATAAAAGGAAGGGGTAGACTCAATATAGACCAAAGCCACTGAAGAAGAGGTTGTGACCTCGAAACGCATCTGGCCTGCTGCGTCTAAGAGATCTACCTAATTGATTACTATGCTGGAAGAGAAGCGATAATATTCCAAAACTTACATCGCAAATCGGATGACTAATAAAGTCGTTTAAAAATCCGGAACTCCAATCACAGCATAGAAACTACATCAGCTGAGGAAGGGGTGAAATACAAATCCCGAAACGCGTATGGTATTATTTTCCCTGTAAACAGAGACTGGATGTGGAAGCCCCCCCATAACATTGATCACAAAAAGGTACACCCTCATCATTCTGTAGGAAATCGTGCGGACACCGAGCAGGAATACAGCTAAAACACGCTGGTAAGAGAGGAGATACACGTGTTACTCCGATGAGACGCCGCTAAACGGAGACCTGCCACTACAAAGCAAAACCCCCAATATCGAGGAGAGAACATCCCAACGAAGGGAGTACAGTTACCCTACGGTCGGGTAAGATCTACCCTGCACTTTTATCTAAAGAGCTTCCATTTACTAGCAGTGACGGGACGCCGCCACACACCAAGTAGGAGCGGGACGCCGCTCCGGATCTATACAAAGGGGGATCCCCATTTAATTCTATTTATCCATAGACTGGTTAAGATGTGGATTTAAATAAGGACTAAATTACCGAATACTCATAAGAGATCTCTAACGTTGCAGAGACTAAATATATTAATACAGTCCTATTCATCTCCATCAACCTATAATTATACCACACCACAGGATCCATATCATTAGTGTACCTGTTTGAAATCTAAATGCATGCTACATTTGGACAATACCTGTTGGGTTCCCAGTGATTACTATTGATTGCTATCAATTCACTACGAGCGTCTATGCTACCCATCAAAGGATAAGAGTATTTAATTACGGTAGTTTTTTGTAACTATTGCCGGTCTGATTTTATCTTTTTTATGCACATTGTGTTTATTAAATCCAACATTTCTCTATGGCCCTGATCTCTTGAGTGTGCCCAGCTACAATATAATATTTTATTTTTGGTCTAGTGGGTGTGGCTTGCCAGCGAGGTCCACCTCATCTGATCTCACCTATCCTAGTGTGACTTCTCTTTTTCTCCAATATAGGTAATCCGTCTGTGAGTTCAGGGACCCAGGCAGTGACAAATTAACATTTTTTTCTGTAAAGTCCCCCTAATCTTCATATGTGACAGTGTAATTAATTCACTAAATTCATCTGATAGATCCTGGGGGGACAAATTCATGTTTTTTTTTTTTTTGCTACAAATTATGTTTGCGGCCTGGACTGCATTTCTGAGAGTGAAATATAATCAGTAAATACAACTGGGAAATTCTGGTTGAAAAAAAAAATAATAACTTTTTTTTTTGCCATAAAGTACCTTTGCAGCCTGCACTCCATTTCTAGCTGACTGAATGGTAAGGTGCTCAAATCAATATGTCTCACCCAGACATGAAAAAAGAAACCAATTAGAAAGGAATTATTGGAGCTCTGTATATGGAGATATAGAGAGATACTGCAAAAGTATCTAAGAAATCAGAATTTATTGTACAAATAGTAATTTAAAACATCAAAGAAAATAAAAACAATAAAACCAAATAAATGGTGTTATTTAAAAAAAACTACATGCTATTATTCAACATCCATATCATAAATGGTGCAATAGACCATAAACATGTGTTAAAAATATTGAATATTGAATACATATAGGTTATAGAGCCTAGCATTATAATAAATAGCCTGAAGGCACTGTAATAGTCCTTATTGCTATAAGTCTCCCTATAGCAATATTGGAGAGGATTCTGGCTTTCTAGATATGTCCCACAAATTAATTTAATATTGCGGAAATGAAAGGTAATTTCTATTGTGGTATATATCAGGTTCTGGTTTTCTATATATGTCCCATAAATGAAGAAGCTTAATATAGTGTAGCAATAATGTCCGGAATCCACGATGTAAATAGATGTAATGCTGATGTCACATTCGCTGAAATCAAGATGGGAAATTTACCAGCAGTGAAAGGTTAAGGCTAAAGGAATATAGTGATATGCGGCCAATCCTCATTGTATACATACGCAGAGGTTACCTGGTTCTCTTCTTGCTGAGTGATCAACCTCTGGTACTGGCCGCGGCATCCCATGTGCCACAACGCAGTATGGAGGGATCTTACCTCAGATGCCGTCTCTGCTGTGTAACGTGTACCAAGATGCCTGCGATATCAGACTCTGTGAGCACACTGTCAACTTTCCTTCAGCGATATATGCCGTCCCTCCTTACATGCTGTGCAGTCTCATCAGCGTTGGTATGGGTGAAGTCCATACCTGTAGCGGAGCGCTCCGTGGTTATTAGCAATACTGAATCTTCATCTGTAGTATATAATGCAAAATGTAAGGGGGTCTTTCCAACCCATACGCTTTTTGGGACTCTAAAGTGGTATGGTTTGGAAAGACCCCCCTTACATTGTGAATTATATACTACGAATGAAGATTCAGTATTGCTTAGAACCATGGAGCGCTCCGCTACAGGTATGGACTTCACCCATGCCAACGCTGATGAGACTGCAAAGCATGTAAGGAGGGACGGCAGATATCGCTGAAGGAAAGTTAACAGCGCGCTCACAGAGACTGACATTGCAGGCATCCTGGTACACGCTACACAGCAGAGACGCCATCTGAGGTAAGATGCCTGCATACTGCGGTCTGGCACGTGGGACGCCGCGGCCAGTACCGGAGATTGATCAATCAGCAAGAAGAGAACCAGGTAACCTCTGCATAAGTGTACGATGAGGATTGGCCGCATATCACTATATTCCTTTAGCCTTAACCTTTCACTGCCAGTAATTTTCCCATCTTGATTACAGCGAATGTGAAATCAGCATTACATCTATTTACATTGTGGATTCTGGACATTTTTGCAATACTATATTAAGCTTCTTCATTTATGGGACATATATAGAAAACCAGAACCTCTTTTTGATATATGGTAGTTAATAATGCGGAACCGCTCACTTTTTCTTTCTCACAGTAGGTGCTCAAATCCTCTTTGATTCACCCTTCAAAGTATGAATTGTTACAATATTTTACTCTGGGATTGGCACTCATATATGGAAAAATCACTAATATAGTAAAATTCAATATATTTATTAAAACTGGATGTATATTCAATTAGGTACACATTAAATCACAGTACAATCGTATTAGTGCAAGATTTTGGTGCCCATGTGCCAAACAGGAACTTTAGTCCGGCACCATACACACTACCGCCCGCTACCGTTTCTATCACTATCACTAAAAACATTACCACTACTCTATTTCAGCCTTACATGGGATCATGAGATAGACAATATACTCAATTACAACTGTATCGATTCACTCATGCGTTAGTATTTAGATGGTTCTATATTGCTACGCAGTTTCTTTAGAGGTATCCGCGGTAAGTGATCACAATACAAGGTGTTCTGTTTGGATATCCGGAGCGCTCTTAAATAGAATGTAAGTATTATGTCCAATGTTGCTGATTTCCAGCTGCAAATAGAAGCATTTAATACTTTCCTTTGTTCCAACAGGTTGTTTAAAAATCCCGTATCAATTGGAACCTGGCATATTAGATTCCACAATACTGTGGGCTACCTTCCCTCTCGATATGGACGGGGAAGATTGTCTTCAGACGTCGTGCTGGCCGGCGTCTTTCTTTAGACTCCCGCTGCTGCTCTTTTGTCCGTGCCTCAACTCTGTGTAGCTTGAATCAAGTATACACCTGGGAGAGGTCACGTGTTCTTTGTTCCAGCTTCTGTTGGCAGTATACTTACCTTAATTTTTACCGTGCACGGCTTCAGTCTTAGGGTACCAATTTGCTTTTAACGCCAAAAGCAAATTGGTACCCTAAGACTGGAAGCCGTGCACGGTAAAAATTAAGCTAAGTATACTGCCAACAGAAGCTGGAACAAAGAACACGTGACCTCTCCCAGGTGTATACTTGATACAAGCTACACAGAGTTGAGGCACGGACAAAGAGCAGCAGCGGAGTCTAAAGAAAGACGCCAGCCAGCACGACGTCTGAAGACAATCTTCCCGTCCATATCGAGAGGAAGGTAAGCCCACAGTATTGTGGAATCTAATATGCCAAGGTTCCAATTGATACGGGATTTTAAACAACCTGTTGGAACAAAGGGAAAGTATTAAATGCTCTATTTGCAGCTGGAAATCAGCAACATTGGACATAATACTTACATGCTGATTTAAGGAGCGCTCCGATATCCAAACAGAACACCTTGTATTGTGATCACTTACCGCTGATACCTCCTTAAAGAAACTGCGTAGCAATATAGAACCATCTAAATACTAACGCATGAGTGAATCGATACAGTTGTAATTGAGTATATTGTCTATCTCATGATCCCATGTAAGGTTGAAATAGAGTAGTGGTAATGTTTTTAGTGTAGTGATAGAAACGGTGCGGGGCGGTGGTGTGTATGGTGCCGGACTAAAGTTCCTGTTTGGCACATGGGCACCAAAATCTTGCACTAATACGATTGTACTGTGATTTAATGTGTACCTAATTGAATATACATCCAGTTTTAATAAATATATTGAATTTTACTATATTAGTGATTTTTCCATATATGAGTGCCAATCCCAGAGTAAAATATTGTAACAATTCATCTTTTTGATATATACCACAAAAGAAATTACCTTCATTTCCGCAATATCAAATTAATTTGTGGGACAAATCTAGAAAGCCAGAATCCTCTATAATATTGCTATAGGGAGACTAATAGCAATAAGGACTATTACAGTGCCTTCAGGCTATATATTATAACTAGAGTTGAGCGAATACCTGGATGTTCGGGTTCGAGAAGTTTGTCCGAACTTCACGAAAATGTTCTGGTTCGGGATCCGAACTCGACCCAAACTTCATACCGAACCTGAACCCCATTGAAGTCAATGGGGACCCGAACTTTTGGGCACTAAAAAGGCTGTAAAATAGTCCAGGAAAGGGCTAGAGGGCTGCTGCAAAAGGCAGAAAAATGTAGGTAAATCTCCTGCAAACAAATGTGGATAGGGAAATGAATTAAAATAAAATAAAATAAATAAAAATTAAGCAATATCAATTGGAGAGAGGTCCCATAGCAGAGAATCAGGCTTTAAATCACCCACCAATGGAAAAGGCCACTTTCATTTATTTAGGTCCCAGCACCCAGACAGAGGACAGAAGTCGCATAGCAGAGAATCAGGCGTTATGTCACCCACCAATGGAGAAGGCCACTTTTAGATAATTTGGCCCCTGGCACCTAGACAGAGGAGAGGTTCATTCAACTTTTGGTTGCACCGCAATATAATGGTAAAATTTAAAAAAGAGGATTCAATAAAGAAGTGCCCCGAAATACAAGAATATATGGTTGAGGGGGAGGCAGTTATAAATGTCTATTCTGCACAAGGGATGGACAGGTCCTGTGGGATCCATGCCTGGTTCATTTTTATAAATGTCAGTTTGTCCACGTTGGCTGTGGATAGGCGGCTGCGTTTGTCAGTAGTGTTGAGCGAACAGTTCGAGCATCGTTCGGGTTCGTACCGAATTTTGGGGTGTCCGGGACCCGGACCCGAACCCGGACATTTTCAAAAAAGTTCGGGTTCGGGTTCGTCGTTCGGCATGTATTTAGGTGCATTTTGAAAGGCTGCAAAGCAGCCAATCAACATGCATCATACTACTTGCCCTAAGATGCCATCGCAGCCATGCCTACTATTGGCAAGGCTGTGATTGGCCGAGTGCAGCATGTGACTCAGCCTCTTTATAAGCTTGTGCGCACGTCGGGACGTGCTCACTCCCGATGTGAATAGAATAGGGATAGACGCAGCTGATGCTAGGGCGAGAATAGGCAGGGATAATTGAATAACTGGAAGCAAATTTCTCTCCTCCACCTGTGATTCATCTGAACAACTGCAGCTGAGCTGCTTTTTTGATAGGGATTGGCTATTTTTAGAGTGGCCAGAGTGATTTTTCCATCCACATGTACCTGGGCTGACCGCCGGCCGCCATTTTGCGACTTGTAGTGCTGCAGCAGAAGCTGCCACAGTGTGCATTCAAAGCTCCAAACAAGTCAGACATCTACACCTGGGATTCAGACCAATAGCGATTTAGCAGCACAGTCCAAGGCTATTTTTTTAAAGGTTGTGCAGACCATTTTGTGGCACATGTTACTGGGCTGATAGGCGGCGGCCATCTTGGGACTAGTGCTGCAGCACAATCTCTCCCAACGTCCATTAATCACTTGTAATAGTGGTCTGTGCCATAGAAATCCTACATCAGGGACTTGGGTGTGCTTGTGTCACCCCTACTAATACCAGTCCACCTGTAATCCATACAGTCAAAAGACTGAAAGTATTCCAGTGAGGGAATTTTTTTTATTTAAAAAGGCCAAGTTAGTTTATCTGGCGTTCAATATACTAGATACAGTTAGGCCTGCGTTTCATACATCTGGAATTAGCAAATTAATGTGCTGGGGTTGGGAAAACATATATGTACCCATACTAGAATCTGTCAAAGAAAGCGGTACTCACATATAACAGTCATTCCATCTGTAATCCATACAGTCAAAAGACTGAAAGTATTCCAGTGAGGGAATTTTTTTATTTAAAAAGGCCAAGTTAGTTTATCTGGCGTTCAATATACTAGATACAGTTAGGCCTGCGTTTCATACATCTGGAATTAGCAAATTAATGTGCTGGGGTTGGGAAAACATATATGTACCCATACTAGAATCTGTCAAAGAAAGCGGTACTCACATATAACAGTCATTCCATCTGTAATCCATACAGTCAAAAGACTGAAAGTATTCCAGTGAGGGAATTTTTTTATTTAAAAAGGCCAAGTTAGTTTATCTGGCGTTCAATATACTAGATACAGTTAGGCCTGCGTTTCATACATCTGGAATTAGCAAATTAATGTGCTGGGGTTGGGAAAACATATATGTACCCATACTAGAATCTGTCAAAGAAAGCGGTACTCACATATAACAGTCATTCCATCTGTAATCCATACAGTCAAAAGACTGAAAGTATTCCAGTGAGGGAATTTTTTTATTTAAAAAGGCCAAGTTAGTTTATCTGGCGTTCAATATACTAGATACAGTTAGGCCTGCGTTTCATACATCTGGAATTAGCAAATTAATGTGCTGGGGTTGGGAAAACATATATGTACCCATACTAGAATCTGTCAAGAAAGCGGTACTCACATATAACAGTCATTCCATCTGTAATCCATACAGTCAAAAGACTGAAAGTATTCCAGTGAGGGAATTTTTTTATTTAAAAAAGGCCAAGTTAGTTTATCTGGCGTTCAATATACTAGATACAGTTAGGCCTGCGTTTCATACATCTGGAATTAGCAAATTAATGTGCTGGGGTTGGGAAAACATATATGTACCCATACTAGAATCTGTCAAGAAAGCGGTACTCACATATAACAGTCATTCCATCTGTAATCCATACAGTCAAAAGACTGAAAGTATTCCAGTGAGGGAATTTTTTATTTAAAAAAGGCCAAGTTAGTTTATCTGGCGTTCAATATACTAGATACAGTTAGGCCTGCGTTTCATACATCTGGAATTAGCAAACTAATGTGCTGGGGTTGGGAAAACATATATGTACCCATACTAGAATCTGTCAAAGAAAGCGGTACTCACATATAACAGTCATTCCATCTGTAATCCATACAGTCAAAAGACTGAAAGTATTCCAGTGAGGGAATTTTTTTATTTAAAAAGGCCAAGTTAGTTTATCTGGCGTTCAATATACTAGATACAGTTAGGCCTGCGTTTCATACATCTGGAATTAGCAAATTAATGTGCTGGGGTTGGGAAAACATATATGTACCCATACTAGAATCTGTCAAAGAAAGCGGTACTCACATATAACAGTCATTCCATCTGTAATCCATACAGTCAAAAGACTGAAAGTATTCCAGTGAGGGAATTTTTTTATTTAAAAAGGCCAAGTTAGTTTATCTGGCGTTCAATATACTAGATACAGTTAGGCCTGCGTTTCATACATCTGGAATTAGCAAATTAATGTGCTGGGGTTGGGAAAACATATATGTACCCATACTAGAATCTGTCAAAGAAAGCGGTACTCACATATAACAGTCATTCCATCTGTAATCCATACAGTCAAAAGACTGAAAGTATTCCAGTGAGGGAATTTTTTTTATTTAAAAAGGCCAAGTTAGTTTATCTGGCGTTCAATATACTAGATACAGTTAGGCCTGCGTTTCATACATCTGGAATTAGCAAACTAATGTGCTGGGGTTGGGAAAACATATATGTACCCATACTAGAATCTGTCAAAGAAAGCGGTACTCACATATAACAGTCATTCCATCTGTAATCCATACAGTCAAAAGACTGAAAGTATTCCAGTGAGGGAATTTTTTTATTTAAAAAGGCCAAGTTAGTTTATCTGGCGTTCAATATACTAGATACAGTTAGGCCTGCGTTTCATACATCTGGAATTAGCAAACTAATGTGCTGGGGTTGGGAAAACATATATGTACCCATACTAGAATCTGTCAAAGAAAGCGGTACTCACATATAACAGTCATTCCATCTGTAATCCATACAGTCAAAAGACTGAAAGTATTCCAGTGAGGGAATTTTTTTATTTAAAAAAGGCCAAGTTAGTTTATCTGGCGTTCAATATACTAGATACAGTTAGGCCTGCGTTTCATACATCTGGAATTAGCAAACTAATGTGCTGGGGTTGGGAAAACATATATGTACCCATACTAGAATCTGTCAAAGAAAGCGGTACTCACATATAACAGTCATTCCATCTGTAATCCATACAGTCAAAAGACTGAAAGTATTCCAGTGAGGGAATTTTTTTATTTAAAAAGGCCAAGTTAGTTTATCTGGCGTTCAATATACTAGATACAGTTAGGCCTGCGTTTCATACATCTGGAATTAGCAAACTAATGTGCTGGGGTTGGGAAAACATATATGTACCCATACTAGAATCTGTCAAAGAAAGCGGTACTCACATATAACAGTCATTCCATCTGTAATCCATACAGTCAAAAGACTGAAAGTATTCCAGTGAGGGATTTTGCTTATAAAAAATAATATATTTCATTGTGGTGCGAGTTGAATCGCAACAATGAAGAAAAATACTATTAAGGGACGAGGGCGCGGTCGTGGTGGTGTCCGTGGAGCCTCTGTTGCTGGTAGAGGGCGTGGCCGTTCGGCTGAGCGCACACAGTAGGGAGCGAACTCCCTCAACTAGCCGGCAGAATGTACCGCAATATCTCGTGGGGCCCAATGCCGCTCTTAGGATGGTAAGGCCTGAGCAGGTACAGGCATTAATCGATTGGGTGGCCGACAGTGCTTCCAGCACGTTCACCACATGGTCTTCCACCCAGTCTTCTGCGGAAGCGCACAGGTGGCACCTGAAAACCAAGCCCATCAGTCTGTCACATCACCCCCAAGCATATCAGGGAAACGGTCTGAGCCACAAGTTATGCAGCAGTCTCTTCTTCTGTTTGAAGACTCTGCTTCCAGGGTTTCCCAGGGGCGTCCACCTAGCCCTTCCCCAGTGGAGGAAGACATACCATGCACTGACGCACAACCACTTATGTCTCCAGATGAAGAGGACATGGGAATACCACCACAGCAGAGTCACCGACTCTCTGATGATGACGAAACACAGGTGCCCACTGCCGCGTCTTTTTGCAGTGTGCAGACTGAACAGGAGGAGGTCAGGGAGGGAGACTGGGTGGAAGACGATGCAGAGGACGATGAGGTCTTAGACCCCACATGGACTGAAGGTCGTGGCGATGACTTTCACAGTTCAGAGGAAGAGGTAGTGGTGAGACCGAGACAACAGCGAAGCCAAAGAGAGAGCAGGGGGCCAAAGCAGGCGAGCCGCCGCCCCAGAGTTCGCCTGCTACTGGACATCGCCAACAGGGACCCAGCCCCACAAAGGCAGCTTCAAAGAGTTCCCTGGCATGGCACTTCTTTAAACAATGTCCTACCGACAAGACCCGAGTGACTTGCACGCTCTGCCATCAGAGCCTGAGGCGAGGCATTAACGTTCTGAACCTCAGCACAACCTGCATGACCAGGCATCTACATGCAAAGCATGAACTGCAGTGGGGTACACACCTTAAAAACCAGGCACTCGCTGAGGCTCCCCTGCTCCCTCTACCGCTGCTGCCTCGGCTTCCGCCTCGAGAGGAATGTTGCCACCTGCCGAGCAGCAAACAGAGGATGTGCCACCGACACCACCACCACCGCCACCGTCAACTAGCGTCTCCACTATATCACACAGCAGCGTTCAGCTCTCAATATCTCAAACCTTAGAGAGGAAGCGCAAATTCCCCGAGTCACCCTCGAGGCCCTTGGCCTGAGCGCCAGCATTTCTAAACTGCTGGCCTTTGAAATGCTGTCATTCCGGCTGGTGGACACAGACAGCTTCAAACAGCTGATGGCCATGGCTGTCCCGCAGTATGTGGTTCCCAGCCGCCACTACTTCTCCAAGACAGCCGTGCCTTCCCTGCACATGCAAGTGTCCGATAAAATCAAGTGTGCACTGCGCAGCGCCATTTGTGGCAAGGTCCACCTAACCACAGATACGTGGACCAGTAAGCACGGCCAGGGACGCTATATCTCACTAACTGCACACTGGATGAATGTAGTGGCGGCTGGGCCCCGGCGGACAGTTCCTTGGCGCACGTCCTTCCGCCCCCTAGGATCGCAGGGCATCATTCTCTGCCTCCTGTAGCCTCCTCCTCCTACTCGGCTTCCTCCTCCACTGCTTCCACCAGCTCATCCGGTCAGCCACACACCTTCACCACCAACTTCAGCACAGCCCGGGGTAAGCGTCAGCAGGCCATTCTGAAACTCATATGTTTGGGGGACAGGCCCCACACCGCGCAGGAGTTGTGGCGGGGTATTGAACAACAGACCGGCGAGTGGTTTCTGCCGGTGGGCCTCAAGCCAGGCCTGGTGGTATGCGATAATGGGCGAAATCTCGTGGCAGCTCTGGGACTAGCCGGTTTGGCGCACATCCCTTGCCTGGCGCATGTGCTGAACTTGGTGGTGCAGAGGTTCATTCACCACTACCCCAACATGTCAGAGCTGCTGCATAAAGTGCGGGCCGTCTGTGCGCGCTTCCGCCGTTCACATCCTGCCGCTGCTCGCCTGTCTGCGCTACAGCGGAACTCGGCCTTCCGCTCACCGCCTCATATGCGGCGTGCCCACCCGGTGGAACTCCACCTTGCACATGCTGGAGAGACTGTGCGAGCAGCAGCAGGCCATAGTGGAGTTTCAGCTGCAGCATGCGCTCGCGTCAGTCGTACTGCCGAACAGCACCACTTCACCACCAATGATTGGGCCTCCATGCGAGACCTGTGTGCCCTGCTGCGCTGTTTCGAGTACTCCACCAACATGGCCAGTGGCGATGACACTGTTATCAGCGTTACAATACCACTTCTATGTCTCCTTGAGAAAACACTTAGGGCAATGATGTTAGAGGAGGTGGCCCAGGTGGAGGAGGAGGAGGAGGATGAGGGCTCGTTTCTAACACTTTCGGGCCAGTCTGTTCGAAGTGGCTCAGAGGGAGGTTTGTTTAAGCAGCAGAGGACAGGTTCACAGAGTCGCCAGCCAAGGCACTGTACTGGAGGACGAGGAGGATGAGGAGGAGGAGGTGGAGGGGACGAGGATGGCGCAAGTTCACAGCGGGGTGGCAGCCCAGGCCCATCACTGGTGCGTGGCTGGGGGGATACGGTGGACGATGACGATCGCCTCCCACAGAGGACAGCTTGTCCTTACCCATGGGTAGCCTGGCCCACATGAGCGAATATATGCTCCAATGCCTGCGCAACGACAGCAGAGTTGCCCACGTTTTAACGTGTGCAGACTACTGGGTGGCCACCCTGCTGGATCCCGGTATAAAGACAATGTGCCCACTTTAATTCCTGAACTGGAGCGCGACCGTAAGATGCTGCGAGTACAAGCGCTGCGCTGATAGAGCGCTCTTGAGAGCATTCCCACATGTCACAGGGGAACAGGTGGAAGGTGAAGGCAGAGGAGTGGCAAGAGGTCGCCAACGCAGCTGTGTCACGGCCAGCTCATCTGAGGGCAGGGTTAGCATGGCAGAAATGTGGAAAAGTTTTGTCTCCACGCCACAGCTATCTGCACCGACACCTGATACGGACGTGTTAGCAGGAGGCAGCATTTCACTAACATGGTTGAACAGTATGTCTGCACACCCCTCCACATCCTGACGGATGGTTCGGCCCCATTCAACTACTGGGTTTCGAAATTGTCCACGTGGCCAGAGTTAGCATGTTATGCCTTGGAGGTGCTTTCCTGCCCGGCGGCCAGCGTTTTTATCTGAGCAGCGTATTCAGCACGGCAGGGGCGTCATTACTGACAAGCGCAGCCGCCTGTCCACAGCCAACGTGGACAAGCTGACCTTCATAAAGATGAACCAGGCATGGATCCCACAGGACCTGTCCCTCCCTTGTGCAGAGTAGTCCTTATTAACTGCCTAAAACATGTCTTGTTGTGCTACGGGCCACTTCTTTATTTGATACAAATTTTATGAAACCCACAGTTGAATGAAACTCTTCTCTGTCTGGGCGCCGGGGCTAACCAGATGAAAGTGGCCGGTTAAACTAACGGGTGACATGAAGCCATAACCTCTGCCATGCTACCTCTGTCTTCTGTCTGGGTGCTGAGGCCTAAGTCAAATAAAGCGGTCTTCTGCTGTGCTGGGGATATGAAGCTAATCTCTGACCTCTCTCCTCTGTCTGGGTCCAAAGGCCTAAATCACTGAAAGAGGCCTTCTCCTGTGGTGTGTGATATGATGCCAGAATATGTGCTGTGGGGCCTCTCTCCTCTTCCTGGGTGCAGGGGTCAAATAAACTAAATTGTGGCCTACTCCTGTGGTGGTTGATATGATGCCTGATTCTCTGATGTGGAACCTCTCTCCTCTGTTTGGGTGAAGGGGTCAAAGTAACTCAATGGTGGCTTCTCCTGTGGTGGCTGATATGATGCCAGAATATGTGCTGTGGTGCCTCTCTCCTCTTCCTGGGTGCGGGGTCAAAGTAACTCAATGGTGGCTTCTCCTGTGGTGGCTGATATGATGCCAGAATATGTGCTGTGGGGCCTCTCTCCTCTTCCTGGGTGCAGGGGTCAAAGTAACTAAATGGTGGCTTCTCCTGTGGTGGTTGATATGATGCCTGATTCTCTGCTGTGAAACCTCTCTCCTCCATCTGGGTGTAGGGGTCAAAGTCTTTCAAAGTCGCCTTCTCCTGTGCTGATTGATATGAAGCTGATGGTTGTGCCATCTGACATGGTTGCCAGGGTCTGATTCAATGGGGGCCTACTCCTGTGGTGGGTGATCTAAATGCCTGATTCTCTGCTGTGAAACCTCTCTCCTCCGTCTGGGTGTAGGGGTCAAAGTCTTTCAAAGTCGCCTTCTCCTGTGCTGATTGATATGAAGCTGATGGTTGTGCCATCTGACATGGTTGCCAGGGTCTGATTCAATGGGGGCCTACTCCTGTGGTGGGTGATCTAAATGCCTGATTCTCTGCTGTGAAACCTCTCTCCTCCGTCTGGGTGTAGGGGTCAAAGTCTTTCAAAGTCGCCTTCTCCTGTGCTGATTGATATGAAGCTGATGGTTGTGCCATCTGACATGGTTGCCGGGGTCCCATTAAATTGGGGCCTACTCCTGTAGTGGGTGATCTAAATGCCTGATTCTCTGCTTTGAAACCTCTCTCCTCCGTCCGGGTGTAGGGGTCAAAGTCTGTCAAAATCGCCTTCTCCTGTGCTGATTGATATAAAGCTTATGCTTGTGCCATCTGACATGGTTGCCGGGGTCTGATTCAATGGTGGCCTACTCCTGTGGTGGGTGATCTAAATGCCTGATTCTCTGCTGTGTAACCTCTCTCCTCCGTCTGGGTGTAGGGGTCAAAGTAACTAAATGGTGGCCTACTCCTGTGGTGGGTGATATGATGCCAGAATATGTGCTGTGGGGCCTCTCTCCTCTTCCTGGGTGCAGGGGTCAAAGTAACTCAATGGTGGCTTCTCCTGTGGTGGCTGATATGATGCCAGAATATGTGCTGTGGTGCCTCTCTCCTCTTCCTGGGTGCAGGGGTCAAAGTAACTAAATGGTGGCTTCTCCTGTGGTGGTTGATATGATGCCTGATTCTCTGCTGTGAAACCTCTCTCCTCCATCTGGGTGTAGGGGTCAAAGTCTTTCAAAGTCGCCTTCTCCTGTGCTGATTGATATAAAGCTGATGGTTGTGCCATCTGACATGGTTGCCAGGGTCTGATTCAATGGGGGCCTACTCCTGTGGTGGGTGATCTAAATGCCTGATTCTCTGCTGTGAAACCTCTCTCCTCCGTCTGGGTGTAGGGGTCAAAGTCTTTCAAAGTCGCCTTCTCCTGTGCTGATTGATATGAAGCTGATGGTTGTGCCATCTGACATGGTTGCCGGGGTCCCATTAAATTGGGGCCTACTCCTGTGGTGGGTGATCTAAATGCCTGATTCTCTGCTGTGTAACCTCTCTCCTCCGTCTGGGTGTAGGGGTCAAAGTAACTAAATGGTGGCCTACTCCTGTGGTGGGTGATATGATGCCTGGTTCTCTGCTGTGGGACCTCTCTCCTCTGTCTGGGTCCAAAGGCCTAAATCACTGAAAGAGGCCTTCTCCTGTGGTGTGTGATATGATGCCAGAATATGTGCTGTGGGGCCTCTCTCCTCTTCCTGGGTGCAGGGGTCAAATAAACTAAATTGTGGCCTACTCCTGTGAGTGGTTGATATGATGCCTGATTCTCTGATGTGGAACCTCTCTCCTCTGTTTGGGTGAAGGGGTCAAAGTAACTAAATGGTGGCTTCTCCTGTGGTGGCTGATATGATGCCAGAATATGTGCTGTGGGGCCTCTCTCCTCTTCCTGGGTGCAGGGGTCAAAGTAACTCAATGGTGGCTTCTCCTGTGGTGGCTGATATGATGCCAGAATATGTGCTGTGGTGCCTCTCTCTCTTCCTGGGTGCGGGGGTCAAAGTAACTCAATGGTGGCTTCTCCTGTGGTGGTTAGTATGATGCCAGAATATGTGCTGTGGGGCCTCTCTCCTCTTCCTGGGTGCAGGGGTCAAAGTAACTCAATGGTGGCTTCTCCTGTGGTGGCTGATATGATGCCAGAATATGTGCTGTGGTGCCTCTCTCCTCTGTCTGGGTCCAAAGGCCTAAATCACTGAAAGAGGCCTTCTCCTGTGGTGTGTGATATGATGCCTGAATATGTGCTGTGGTGCCTCTCTCCTCTTCCTGGGTGCGGGGTCAAAGTAACTCAATGGTGGCTTCTCCTGTGGTGGCTGATATGATGCCAGAATATGTGCTGTGGGGCCTCTCTCCTCTTCCTGGGTGCAGGGGTCAAAGTAACTCAATGGTGGCTTCTCCTGTGGTGGTTAGTATGATGCCAGAATATGTGCTGTGGGGCCTCTCTCCTCTTCCTGGGTGCAGGGGTCAAAGTAACTCAATGGTGGCTTCTCCTGTGGTGGCTGATATGATGCCAGAATATGTGCTGTGGTGCCTCTCTCCTCTGTCTGGGTCCAAAGGCCTAAATCACTGAAAGAGGCCTTCTCCTGTGGTGTGTGATATGATGCCTGAATATGTGCTGTGGTGCCTCTCTCCTCTTCCTGGGTGCGGGGGTCAAAGTAACTCAATGGTGGCTTCTCCTGTGGTGGCTGATATGATGCCAGAATATGTGCTGTGGGGCCTCTCTCCTCTTCCTGGGTGCAGGGGTCAATGTAACTCAATGGTGGCTTCTCCTGTGGTGGCTGATATGATGCCAGAATATGTGCTGTGGGGCCTCTCTCCTCTTCCTGGGTGCAGGGGTCAAAGTAACTCAATGGTGGCTTCTCCTGTGGTGGCTGATATGATGCCAGAATATGTGCTGTGGGGCCTCTCTCCTCTTCCTGGATGCAGGGGTCAAAGTAACTCAATGGTGGCTTCTCCTGTGGTGGCTGATATGATGCCAGAATATGTGCTGTGGGGCCTCTCTCCTCTTCCTGGGTGCAGGGTCAAAGTAACTCAATGGTGGCTTCTCCTGTGGTGGCTGATATGATGCCAGAATATGTGCTGTGGTGCCTCTCTCCTCTTCCTGGGTGCGGGGGTCAAAGTAACTCAATGGTGGCTTCTCCTGTGGTGGTTAGTATGATGCCAGAATATGTGCTGTGGGGCCTCTCTCCTCTTCCTGGGTGCAGGGTCAAAGTAACTCAATGGTGGCTTCTCCTGTGGTGGCTGATATGATGCCAGAATATGTGCTGTGGTGCCTCTCTCCTCTGTCTGGGTCCAAAGGCCTAAATCACTGAAAGAGGCCTTCTCCTGTGGTGTGTGATATGATGCCTGAATATGTGCTGTGGTGCCTCTCTCCTCTTCCTGGGTGCGGGGTCAAAGTAACTCAATGGTGGCTTCTCCTGTGGTGGCTGATATGATGCCAGAATATGTGCTGTGGGGCCTCTCTCCTCTTCCTGGGTGCAGGGGTCAAAGTAACTCAATGGTGGCTTCTCCTGTGGTGGTTAGTCTGATGCCAGAATATGTGCTGTGGGGCCTCTCTCCTCTTCCTGGGTGCAGGGGTCAAAGTAACTCAATGGTGGCTTCTCCTGTGGTGGCTGATATGATGCCAGAATATGTGCTGTGGGGCCTCTCTCCTCTTCCTGGGTGCAGGGGTCAAAGTAACTAAATGGTGGCTTCTCCTGTGGTGGTTGATATGATGCCTGATTCTCTGCTGTGAAACCTCTCTCCTCCATCTGGGTGTAGGGGTCAAAGTCTTTCAAAGTCGCCTTCTCCTGTGCTGATTGATATAAAGCTGATGGTTGTGCCATCTGACATGGTTGCCAGGGTCTGATTCAATGGGGGCCTACTCCTGTGGTGGGTGATCTAAATGCCTGATTCTCTGCTGTGAAACCTCTCTCCTCCGTCTGGGTGTAGGGGTCAAAGTCTTTCAAAGTCGCCTTCTCCTGTGCTGATTGATATGAAGCTGATGGTTGTGCCATCTGACATGGTTGCCGGGGTCCCATTAAGTGGGGCCTACTCCTGTGGTGGGTGATCTAAATGCCTGATTCTCTGCTTTGAAACCTCTCTCCTCCGTCCGGATGTAGGGGTCAAAAGTCTGTCAAAGTCGCCTTCTCCTGTGCTGATTGATATAAAGCTTATGCTTGTGCCATCTGACATGGTTGCCGGGGTCTGATTCAATGGTGGCCTACTCCTGTGGTGGGTGATCTAAATGCCTGATTCTCTGCTGTGTAACCTCTCTCCTCCGTCTGGGTGTAGGGGTCAAAGTAACTAAATGGTGGCCTACTCCTGTGGTGGGTGATATGATGCCAGAATATGTGCTGTGGGGCCTCTCTCCTCTTCCTGGGTGCAGGGTCAAAGTAACTCAATGGTGGCTTCTCCTGTGGTGGCTGATATGATGCCAGAATATGTGCTGTGGTGCCTCTCTCCTCTTCCTGGGTGCAGGGGTCAAAGTAACTAAATGGTGGCTTCTCCTGTGGTGGTTGATATGATGCCTGATTCTCTGCTGTGAAACCTCTCTCCTCCATCTGGGTGCAGGGGTCAAAGTCTTTCAAAGTCGCCTTCTCCTGTGCTGATTGATATAAAGCTGATGGTTGTGCCATCTGACATGGTTGCCAGGGTCTGATTCAATGGGGGCCTACTCCTGTGGTGGGTGATCTAAATGCCTGATTCTCTGCTGTGAAGCCTCTCTCCTCCGTCTGGGTGTAGGGGTCAAAAGTCTTTCAAAGTCGCCTTCTCCTGTGCTGATTGATATGAAGCTGATGGTTGTGCCATCTGACATGGTTGCCAGGGTCCCATTAAATTGGGGCCTACTCCTGTGGTGGGTGATCTAAATGCCTGATTCTCTGCTGTGTAACCTCTCTCCTCCGTCTGGGTGTAGGGGTCAAAGTAACTAAATGGTGGCCTACTCCTGTGGTGGGTGATATGATGCCTGGTTCTCTGCTGTGGGACCTCTCTCCTCTGTCTGGGTCCAAAGGCCTAAATCACTGAAAGAGGACTTCTCCTGTGGTGTGTGATATGATGCCAGAATATGTGCTGTGGGGCCTCTCTCCTCTTCCTGGGTGCAGGGGTCAAATAAACTAAATTGTGGCCTACTCCTGTGGTGGTTGATATGATGCCTGATTCTCTGATGTGGAACCTCTCTCCTCTGTTTGGGTGAAGGGGTCAAAGTAACTAAATGGTGGCTTCTCCTGTGGTGGCTGATATGATGCCAGAATATGTGCTGTGGGGCCTCTCTCCTCTTCCTGGGTGCAGGGGTCAAAGTAACTCAATGGTGGCTTCTCCTGTGGTGGCTGATATGATGCCAGAATATGTGCTGTGGTGCCTCTCTCCTCTTCCTGGGTGCGGGGGTCAAAGTAACTCAATGGTGGCTTCTCCTGTGGTGGTTAGTATGATGCCAGAATATGTGCTGTGGGGCCTCTCTCCTCTTCCTGGGTGCAGGGGTCAAAGTAACTCAATGGTGGCTTCTCCTGTGGTGGCTGATATGATGCCAGAATATGTGCTGTGGTGCCTCTCTCCTCTGTCTGGGTCCAAAGGCCTAAATCACTGAAAGAGGCCTTCTCCTGTGGTGTGTGATATGATGCCTGAATATGTGCTGTGGTGCCTCTCTCCTCTTCCTGGAGTGCGGGGGTCAAAGTAACTCAATGGTGGCTTCTCCTGTGGTGGCTGATATGATGCCAGAATATGTGCTGTGGGGCCTCTCTCCTCTTCCTGGGTGCAGGGGTCAAAGTAACTCAATGGTGGCTTCTCCTGTGGTGGTTAGTATGATGCCAGAATATGTGCTGTGGGGCCTCTCTCCTCTTCCTGGGTGCAGGGGTCAAAGTAACTCAATGGTGGCTTCTCCTGTGGTGGCTGATATGATGCCAGAATATGTGCTGTGGGGCCTCTCTCCTCTTCCTGGATGCAGGGGTCAAAGTAACTCAATGGTGGCTTCTCCTGTGGTGGCTGATATGATGCCAGAATATGTGCTGTGGTGCCTCTCTCCTCTTCCTGGGTGCGGGGTCAAAGTAACTCAATGGTGGCTTCTCCTGTGGTGGTTAGTATGATGCCAGAATATGTGCTGTGAGGCCTCTCTCCTCTTCCTGGGTGCAGGGGTCAAAGTAACTCAATGGTGGCTTCTCCTGTGGTGGCTGATATGATGCCAGAATATGTGCTGTGGTGCCTCTCTCCTCTGTCTGGGTCCAAAGGCCTAAATCACTGAAAGAGGCCTTCTCCTGTGGTGTGTGATATGATGCCTGAATATGTGCTGTGGTGCCTCTCTCCTCTTCCTGGGTGCGGGGGTCAAAGTAACTCAATGGTGGCTTCTCCTGTGGTGGCTGATATGATGCCAGAATATGTGCTGTGGGGCCTCTCTCCTCTTCCTGGGTGCAGGGGTCAAAAGTAACTCAATGGTGGCTTCTCCTGTGGTGGTTGAGTATGATGCCAGAATATGTGCTGTGGGGCCTCTCTCCTCTTCCTGGGTGCAGGGGTCAAAGTAACTCAATGGTGGCTTCTCCTGTGGTGGTTAGTATGATGCCAGAATATGTGCTGTGGGGCCTCTCTCCTCTTCCTGGGTGCAGGGGTCAAAGTAACTCAATGGTGGCTTCTCCTGTGGTGGCTGATATGATGCCAGAATATGTGCTGTGGTGCCTCTCTCCTCTGTCTGGGTCCAAAGGCCTAAATCACTGAAAGAGGCCTTCTCCTGTGGTGTGTGATATGATGCCTGAATATGTGCTGTGGTGCCTCTCTCCTCTTCCTGGGTGCAGGGGTCAAAGTAACTCAATGGTGGCTTCTCCTGTGGTGGCTGATATGATGCCAGAATATGTGCTGTGGGGCCTCTCTCCTCTTCCTGGGTGCAGGGGTCAAAGTAACTCAATGGTGGCTTCTCCTGTGGTGGTTAGTATGATGCCAGAATATGTGCTGTGGTGCCTCTCTCCTCTTCCTGGGTGCAGGGGTCAAAGTAACTCAATGGTGGCTTCTCCTGTGGTGGCTGATATGATGCCAGAATATGTGCTGTGGGGCCTCTCTCCTCTTCCTGGGTGCAGGGGTCAAAGTAACTCAATGGTGGCTTCTCCTGTGGTGGCTGATATGATGCCAGAATATGTGCTGTGGTGCCTCTCTCCTCTTCCTGGGTGCGGGGGTCAAAGTAACTCAATGGTGGCTTCTCCTGTGGTGGTTAGTATGATGCCAGAATATGTGCTGTGGGGCCTCTCTCCTCTTCCTGGGTGCAGGGGTCAAAGTAACTCAATGGTGGCTTCTCCTGTGGTGGCTGATATGATGCCAGAATATGTGCTGTGGTGCCTCTCTCCTCTGTCTGGGTCCAAAGGCCTAAATCACTGAAAGAGGCCTTCTCCTGTGGTGTGTGATATGATGCCTGAATATGTGCTGTGGTGCCTCTCTCCTCTTCCTGGGTGCGGGGGTCAAAGTAACTCAATGGTGGCTTCTCCTGTGGTGGCTGATATGATGCCAGAATATGTGCTGTGGGGCCTCTCTCCTCTTCCTGGGTGCAGGGGTCAAAGTAACTCAATGGTGGCTTCTCCTGTGGTGGTTAGTATGATGCCAGAATATGTGCTGTGGGGCCTCTCTCCTCTTCCTGGGTGCAGGGGTCAAAGTAACTCAATGGTGGCTTCTCCTGTGGTGGCTGATATGATGCCAGAATATGTGCTGTGGGGCCTCTCTCCTCTTCCTGGGTGCAGGGGTCAAAGTAACTAAATGGTGGCTTCTCCTGTGGTGGTTGATATGATGCCTGATTCTCTGCTGTGAAACCTCTCTTCTCCATCTGGGTGTAGGGGTCAAAGTCTTTCAAAGTCGCCTTCTCCTGTGCTGATTGATATAAAGCTGATGGTTGTGCCATCTGACATGGTTGCCAGGGTCTGATTCAATGGGGGCCTACTCCTGTGGTGGGTGATCTAAATGCCTGATTCTCTGCTGTGAAACCTCTCTCCTCCGTCTGGGTGTAGGGGTCAAAGTCTTTCAAAGTCGCCTTCTCCTGTGCTGATTGATATGAAGCTGATGGTTGTGCCATCTGACATGGTTGCCGGGGTCCCATTAAATTGGGGCCTACTCCTGTGGTGGGTGATCTAAATGCCTGATTCTCTGCTTTGAAACCTCTCTCCTCCGTCCGGATGTAGGGGTCAAAGTCTGTCAAAGTCGCCTTCTCCTGTGCTGATTGATATAAAGCTTATGCTTGTGCCATCTGACATGGTTGCCGGGGTCTGATTCAATGGTGGCCTACTCCTGTGGTGGGTGATCTAAATGCCTGATTCTCTGCTGTGTAACCTCTCTCCTCCGTCTGGGTGTAGGGGTCAAAGTAACTAAATGGTGGCCTACTCCTGTGGTGGGTGATATGATGCCAGAATATGTGCTGTGGGGCCTCTCTCCTCTTCCTGGGTGCAGGGGTCAAAGTAACTCAATGGTGGCTTCTCCTGTGGTGGCTGATATGATGCCAGAATATGTGCTGTGGGGCCTCTCTCCTCTGTCTGGGTCCAAAGGCCTAAATCACTGAAAGAGGCCTTCTCCTGTGGTGTGTGATATGATGCCAGAATATGTGCTGTGGTGCCTCTCTCCTCTTCCTGGAGTGCGGGGTCAAAGTAACTCAATGGTGGCTTCTCCTGTGGTGGCTGATATGATGCCAGAATATGTGCTGTGGGGCCTCTCTCCTCTTCCTGGGTGCAGGGTCAAAGTAACTCAATGGTGGCTTCTCCTGTGGTGGCTGATATGATGCCAGAATATGTGCTGTGGTGCCTCTCTCCTCTGTCTGGGTCCAAAGGCCTAAATCACTGAAAGAGGCCTTCTCCTGTGGTGTGTGATATGATGCCAGAATATGTGCTGTGGTGCCTCTCTCCTCTTCCTGGGTGCAGGGGTCAAAGTAACTCAATGGTGGCTTCTCCTGTGGTGGCTGATATGATGCCAGAATATGTGCTGTGGTGCCTCTCTCCTCTTCCTGGGTGCAGGGGTCAAAGTAACTCAATGGTGGCTTCTCCTGTGGTGGTTAGTATGATGCCAGAATATGTGCTGTGGGCCTCTCTCCTCTTCCTGGGTGCAGGGGTCAAAGTAACTCAATGGTGGCTTCTCCTGTGGTGGCTGATATGATGCCAGAATATGTGCTGTGGGGCCTCTCTCCTCTTCCTGGATGCAGGGGTCAAAGTAACTCAATGGTGGCTTCTCCTGTGGTGGCTGATATGATGCCAGAATATGTGCTGTGGGGCCTCTCTCCTCTTCCTGGGTGCAGGGGTCAAAGTAACTCAATGGTGGCTTCTCCTGTGGTGGCTGATATGATGCCAGAATATGTGCTGTGGTGCCTCTCTCCTCTTCCTGGGTGCGGGGGTCAAAGTAACTCAATGGTGGCTTCTCCTGTGGTGGTTAGTATGATGCCAGAATATGTGCTGTGGGGCCTCTCTCCTCTTCCTGGGTGCAGGGGTCAAAGTAACTCAATGGTGGCTTCTCCTGTGGTGGCTGATATGATGCCAGAATATGTGCTGTGGTGCCTCTCTCCTCTGTCTGGGTCCAAAGGCCTAAATCACTGAAAGAGGCCTTCTCCTGTGGTGTGTGATATGATGCCTGAATATGTGCTGTGGTGCCTCTCTCCTCTTCCTGGGTGCGGGGTCAAAGTAACTCAATGGTGGCTTCTCCTGTGGTGGCTGATATGATGCCAGAATATGTGCTGTGGGGCCTCTCTCCTCTTCCTGGGTGCAGGGGTCAAAGTAACTCAATGGTGGCTTCTCCTGTGGTGGTTAGTATGATGCCAGAATATGTGCTGTGGGGCCTCTCTCCTCTTCCTGGGTGCAGGGGTCAAAGTAACTCAATGGTGGCTTCTCCTGTGGTGGCTGATATGATGCCAGAATATGTGCTGTGGGGCCTCTCTCCTCTTCCTGGGTGCAGGGTCAAAGTAACTAAATGGTGGCTTCTCCTGTGGTGGTTGATATGATGCCTGATTCTCTGCTGTGAAACCTCTCTCCTCCATCTGGGTGTAGGGGTCAAAGTCTTTCAAAGTCGCCTTCTCCTGTGCTGATTGATATAAAGCTGATGGTTGTGCCATCTGACATGGTTGCCAGGGTCAGATTCAATGGGGGCCTACTCCTGTGGTGGGTGATCTAAATGCCTGATTCTCTGCTGTGAAACCTCTCTCCTCCGTCTGGGTGTAGGGGTCAAAGTCTTTCAAAGTCGCCTTCTCCTGTGCTGATTGATATGAAGCTGATGGTTGTGCCATCTGACATGGTTGCCAGGGTCCCATTAAATTGGGGCCTACTCCTGTGGTGGGTGATCTAAATGCCTGATTCTCTGCTTTGAAACCTCTCTCCTCCGTCCGGATGTAGGGGTCAAAGTCTGTCAAAGTCGCCTTCTCCTGTGCTGATTGATATAAAGCTTATGCTTGTGCCATCTGACATGGTTGCCGGGGTCTGATTCAATGGTGGCCTACTCCTGTGGTGGGTGATCTAAATGCCTGATTCTCTGCTGTGTAACCTCTCTCCTCCGTCTGGGTGTAGGGGTCAAAGTAACTAAATGGTGGCCTACTCCTGTGGTGGGTGATATGATGCCAGAATATGTGCTGTGGGGCCTCTCTCCTCTTCCTGGGTGCAGGGGTCAAAGTAACTCAATGGTGGCTTCTCCTGTGGTGGCTGATATGATGCCAGAATATGTGCTGTGGTGCCTCTCTCCTCTGTTGGGTCCAAAGGCCTAAATCACTGAAAGAGGCCTTCTCCTGTGGTGTGTGATATGATGCCAGAATATGTGCTGTGGTGCCTCTCTCCTCTTCCTGGGTGCGGTGGTCAAAGTAACTCAATGGTGGCTTCTCCTGTGGTGGCTGATATGATGCCAGAATATGTGCTGTGGGGCCTCTCTCCTCTTCCTGGGTGCAGGGGTCAAAGTAACTCAATGGTGGCTTCTCCTGTGGTGGCTGATATGATGCCAGAATATGTGCTGTGGGGCCTCTCTCCTCTTCCTGGGGGCAGGGGTCAAAGTAACTCAATGGTGGCTTCTCCTGTGGTGGCTGATATGATGCCAGAATATGTGCTGTGGGGCCTCTCTCCTCTTCCTGGGTGCAGGGGTCAAAGTAACTAAATGGTGGCTTCTCCTGTGGTGGTTGATATGATGCCTGATTCTCTGCTGTGTAACCTCTCTCCTCCGTCTGGGTGTAGGGGTCAAAGTAACTAAATGGTGACCTTCTCCATTGGTGGGTGACTTGAAGCCTGATTCTGTGCTATGGGACCTCACTCCAATTAATATTGTTTAATTTTTATTTATTTTATGTTAACTCATCATTTCCCTATCTACATTTGTTTGCAGGGGATTTAACTACATTTTGCTGCCTTTTGCAGCCCTCTAGCCCTTTTCGGGTGTGTTTTACAGCCTTTTTAGTGCCCAAAAGTTCGGGTCCCCATTGACTTCTATGGGGTTCGGGTTCGGGATGAAGTTCGGGTCGAGTTCGGATCCCGAACCCGAACATTTTTCGAAAGTTCGGCCGCACTCGTCGAACCCGAACATCCAGGTGTTCGCTCAACTCTATTTGTCAGTAATGACGCCACCTGCCGTGCTGAATACACATCCAGACAAAACGCTTGCCGCCGGGCAGGCCAGCACCTCCAAGGCATAAAAGGCTAGCTCTGGCCACATGGACAATTTGGAGACCCAGAAGTTGAATGGGGCCGAACCATCAGTCAGTACGTGGAGGGGTGTGCACACGTATTGTTCAACCATGTTAGTGAAATGCTGCCTCCTGCTAACACGTTCCGTATCAGGTGGTGGTGCAGTTAGCTGTGGCGTGGTGACAAAACTTTTCCACATTTCTGACATGCTAACCCTGCCCTCAGAGGAGCTGGCCGTGACACAGCTGAGTTTCGGACCTCTTGCTCCTCCTCTGCCTTTGCCTTGGGCTTCCACTTGTTCCCCTCTGACATTTGGGAATGATCTCAGGAGCGCGTCTACCAGGGTGTGCTTGTACTTGCGCATCTTCCTATCGTGCTCCAGTGCAGGAAGTAAGGTGGGCATATTGTCTTTGTACTAGGAATTCAGCAGGGTGGCAACCCAGTAGTCCTCACACGTTAAAATGTGGGCAACTCTGCTGTCGTTGCGCAGGCACTGAAGCATGTAGTCGCTCATGTGTGCCAGGCTGCCCAGAGGTAAGGACAAGCTGTCCTCTGTGGGAGGCGTATCGTTATCATCCTCTGTATTCCCCCAGCCACGCACCAGTGATGGGCCTGAGCTGTGTTAGGTGCCACCCCGCTGTGAACCTGCTTCATACTCATCCTCCTCCACATCCTCCTTATCCTCCTCGTCCTCCAGTAGTGGGCCCTGGCTGGCCACATTTGTACCTGGCCTCTGCCGTTGCAAAAATCCTCCCTCTGAGCCACTTCTAACAGACTGGCCTGAAAGTGCTAAAAATGACCCCTCATCCTCCTCCTCCTCCTGGGCCACCTCCTCTTCCATCAACGCCCTAAATGTTTTCTCAAGGAGAAATAGAAGTGGTATTGTAACGCTGATAATGGCGTATTCGCAACTGGCCATGTTGGTGGAGTACTCGAAATAGCGCAACAGGGCACAAAGGTCTTGCATGGAGGCCCAGTCATTGGTGGTAAAGTGATGCTGTTCAGCAGTGCGACTGACCCGTGCGTGCTGCAGCTGAAACTCCATTATGGCCTGCTGCTGCTCGCACAGTCTCTCCAGCATGTGCAAGGTGGAGTTCCACCTGGGGGGAACATCGCAAATGAGGTGGTGAGCGGGAAGGCCAAAGTTACGCTGTAGCACAGACAGGCGAGCAGCGGCAGGATGTGAACGCCGGAAGCGCGCACAGACGGCCCGCACTTTATGCAGCAGCTCTGACATGTCAAGGTAGTTGTGAATGAACTTCTGCACCACCAAATTCAGCACATGCGCCAAGCAAGGGATGTGCGTCAAACTGGCTAGTCCCAGAGCTGCAACGAGATTTCGCCCATTATCGCACACCACTAGGCCGGGCTTAAGGCCCACCAGCAGCAACCAGTGGTCGGTCTTTTGTTCAATACCCCATCACAACCCCTGCGCGGTGTGGGGCCTGTCCCCCAAACATATGAGTTTCAGAACTGTTCTGCTTTTTCCCCCTGATCGCTCTTTTGCTACGCTGTTAGCTCGGTCTCACCACTGCCTCTTCCTCTGAACTATGAAAGTCAGTGGCACGACCTTCATTCCATGTTGGGTCTAGGACCTCATCGTCCCCTGCATCGTCTTCCACACAGTCTTCCCCCCTGACCTCCTGTTCGGTATGCACACTGCAAAATGACGCAGCAGTTGGCACTTGTGTTTTGTCATCATCAGAGACGTGCGGACTCCGATGAGGTGGTATTCCCATGTCCTCATCATCAGGAAACATCAGTGGTTGTGCATCAGTGCATTCTATGTCTTCCACCACTGGGGAAGAGCTAGATGGATTCCCTTGGGAAACCCTGCGAGCAGAGTCTTCATAAAGCATAAGAGACTGCTGTATAATTTGAGGCTCAGACAGTTTCCCTGATATGTATGGGGGTGATGTGACAGACTGATGGGCTTGGTTTTCAGGCGCCACCTGTGCGCTTTCTGCAGAAGACTGGGTGGGAGATAATGTTGTGAACATGCTGGATCCACTGTCGGCCACCCAAGTCACTAGCGCCTGTATCTGCTCAGGCCTTACCATCCTTAGAACGGCATTGGGCCTCACCAAATATCGCTGTAAATTCTGGCGGGTACTGGAACCTGAGGTAGTTGGTTCACTAGGACGTGTGGCTGTGGCAGAATGGCCACGTCCTCTTCCAGCACCAGAGGGTTCACTAACACCACCATGACCGCGTGCGCGTCCCTTACTAGATGTTTTCCTCATTGTTACCGTTCACCAAGCACCACAATAAGAAACAAAATATTTGGCCCAATGTATTGATTTCAAGGCCTTTTTTTACAGGCACCTAACACTATCTGCCTATTTATTTATGTACCGTATTACACTAATCCAGGCACAGCATTAACCACTGATTTAGGGGAATATCAATTGTAGGCCTAGTATTTTGGCCCTGGATGAAAGGTATCCTTTTATGGACAGATTTACACTTGGAGATGCACAATCGCGTGTGAAAAAATATGTAAGATTATGCCTTCAGCAATTGTATTTTAACACTTTGAGTAATATAGCCTTTAACAGACAGAAATACAATGGGAGATGCACAGTAGCGTGTGAAGTTATTGAGGATGACCTTCTCAGCACTTGTATATACACCTTGAGTGTAATATACCCATTTGCAGACAGATTAACACTTGGCCTCCAACAGCTGGAACACCAGATTCAGGGTATTGCTATATTGGCAAGTGAATTTCACCCCAGAACAAAATCTATCCTTTGACGGATACTATTAAACTTGTCCAGTCACAGCTGGAACACCAGATTTACAAGATTTACTGTATTTCTATTTTGGCAACTGAATTTCACCGCAGAAAAAAATATACCCTTTTACGGACAGATTTAAACTAGGCCTGCATTAGCTGGAACACCAGATTCAGGGTATTGCTATTTTGGCAATTACATTTCGTCCCAAAAAAAATATACCCTTTTACGAAAAGATTTAAACTAGGCCTGCAACAGCTGGAACAACAGTTTTATTGTATTTCTATTTTTGCAACTGAATTTCACTGCAGAAAATAATAAATCCTTTGACGTACACTATTAAACTTGCTAGGACACCAGATTTACGGTATTGCTATTTTGGCAATTGAATATCACCCCATAAAAAAAATATATTCTTTGCTGTACACTATTAAACTTGGCCAGCCACTTCTGGGACACCAGATTTACGGTATTGCTATTTTGGCAATTGAATTTCACCTCAGAAAAAATAAAAAAAATCCTTTGCCTTACACTATTAAACTTTGCCAGCCACAGCTGAAACCACTGATTTATGGTATTGCTATTTTGGCAATTGAATTTTGTGATGGAGCTCCGTGTACTCCGACCGAGTACCCTCCGTTGATGGATACTTCCTAGCTTGCGCCGAGGACCACAAGCACCGCACTGGACACCACAGCCACCGCAGACTCCACAACCGCCGTAGCTTAGCTGGAGCCTCGCCGTCTTTCGTCCATCCTGGATTGGCTTCTGTCCTCCAGGACCGTGTGGGGAAGACCTCTCCTCCTGTAGAGCGTATCGGGAACAAGCTCTTAAAAGGGCTAAGTGATTAAAGCTCAAGGGAGTATGTAGAACATAGCAATCCCCAGTGTGATATAGCAGTTCCCTCCAATAACGAGACAAGGCTGCATATTGAGGGTCACAAGGAACTCTTTATTGGATGGCAAAGCTTGGCCTTTTATGCAAGTCCTCCAGCAAGGGCTACTCCCCTGGGGACCTGATTGAGGACAGGCACACAAAATACAGCGACCAATCAACATACAGCCAGATATATCCCAACCCCACATGCATGGTCCATTGTGCTTGCTGATTAGGTCACAGGCAATGTCCATTGTGAATATTGATTAGGTCACAGGCAATGTCCATTGTGAATGTTGATTAGGTCACAGGCAATGTCCATTGTGAATGCCAACTGTCACTGGGGTCATAGTCACAGGGTAAGAGGCTGACAAGCAGGCCTCTCCAATGCCCAGGAATAAATGGCAGTTTGTCACATATCTCCCCTTTGGGGGGAAGACTAACCAGGCACCTGACCTCCTGTCGGTCAGTGCCTACGTTAGTCGATCCACCAACCCACAATAGACAAATGCCAGAGTAGCACACCCACAACAAACAGGTACAAGAGTGACCCACCCACATGAAGCAGTTACTGCACCCGGATATTCCTCTGGGGTGCTGAGGCAACATGCTGTGGGGACTTGAGGGAGGGCAGAGGCCGACTGCACTCTGCCCAGCTGCCAGCTCTCCTACTGGTATAACCTGCAGGACCTCAGGCTCTGGACAGTGGAAAAAGGGAGGGCAGATGCCGACTGCACTCTGCCCAGCTTCCAGCTCTTCTACTGGTATAACCTGCAGGACCTCAGGCTCTGGACAGGGGACAAAGGGAGGGCAGAGGCAGACTGCACTCTGCCCAGCTGCCAGCTCTTCTACTGGTATAACCTGCAGGACCTCAGGCTCTGGACAGGAGACAAAGGGAGGGCAGAGGCCGAGTGCACTCTGCCCAGCTGCCAGCTCTTCTGCTGGGGGGCTGGGAACATAGTCCGGCTCAGTAGCCAGGGGAACATGGGCGCCAGTGGGGGTTAACATTGCCTCTGTTAACCATGGGGCCAAGTTAGGTGTTAGCTGGGGAGGAGAGTTTGTACTTACCCCCTCCTCCTGTTGTCCCAGTGCGGGTAGTTGGGGATCTGGACAGGCTGTCCAGCATCCCTGTAGGTCAGGCACAGAGACCACGGTCCCATCTGCGCCGTCTGGGAGATTGATGTCTCCCCTTGTTAGGGTAAGCTGCCGCTGGGGAGAGGGGGTGCTGTGTTCCTCTCCCTGAAACACAGGCTGCCGCTGGAGTGGGAGACCGCCTGTCTCCACTCCCGGAACATTGTCCTGCTGCTGGAGAGAGAGACCAACTGTCTCTGCTCCCTTTATGACACACTGCTGCTGGGGGGAAAGGACGACACCTTCAGCCCCCTGTAACTCACACTGCCGCTGAGGGGGAAGGACGACACCTTCGGCCCCTTGTAACTCACACTGCCGCTGGGGCGCAGGGACAGAATACTTCGCCATCTCTGCCGATATTCTGCTTCCTCCTGCAGCTCCTCCGCCAGTTCTCTCCTTATTTTCTGTAAAAGTTCCTCTGTTAGGTAGGGCCTGTAGAGATCCAACCGCCTCTTCAGTATAGCGTCAAACTGTACATGACTATACCAATACTCAAGGTTTGCTTGGTGTTCACAGGATGCTGCTCCTCGCACTAGGGAAGCCATCCCACCGCTGCCACCACTGTGACGGAGCTCCGTGTACTCTGACCGAGTACCCTCCGTTGATGGATACTTCCTAGCTTGCGCCGAGGACCACAAGCACCACACTGGACACCACAGCCACCGCAGACTCCACAACCGCCGTAGCTTAGCTGGAGCCTCGCCGTCTTCCGTCCACCCTGGATTGGCTTCTGTCCTCCAGGACTGTGTGGGGAAGACCTCTCCTCCTGTAGAGCGTATCGGGAACAAGCTCTTAAAAGGGCTAAGTGATTAAAGCTCAAGGGAGTATGTAGAACATAGCAATCCCCAGTGTGATATAGCAGTTCCCTCCAATAACGAGACAAGGCTGCGTATTGAGGGTCACAAGGAACTCTTTATTGGATGGCAAAGCTTGGCCTTTTATGCAAGTCCTCCAGCAAGGGCTACTCCCCTGGAGACCTGATTGAGGACAGGCACACAAAATACAGCGACCAATCAACATACAGCCAGATATATCCCAACCCCACATGCATGGTCCATTGTGCTTGCTGATTAGGTCACAGGCAATGTCGATTGTGAATATTGATTAGGTCACAGGCAATGTCCATTGTGAATGTTGATTAGGTCACAGGCAATGTCCATTGTGAATGCCAACTGTCACTGGGGCCATAGTCACAGGGTAAGAGGCTGACAAGCAGGCCTCTCCAATGCCCAGGGATAAATGGCAGTTTGTCACAAATTTCACCCCAGAAAAAAATATAACCTTTGCCGGACACTATTAAACTTTGCCAGCCACAGCTGAAACCACTGATTTACAGTTGTGTTCAAAATTATTCAACCCCCACTGAAATTGAGTGTTTTGGCCAGTTTGACATTGATTTTGATCATTTCAGTCATCTTGTTTACAATTAAATCAAAGAGGCACTTGTAAGTCAGACAAATATAACATAACATTTATACTGAAATAACCACAAATGTCTTTTCTGTGCTCACATCATTATCAGTTTTATTCGACCCCCAAGTGACATTCAATCTTAGTACTTAGTACAACATCCTTTTCCAGTTATAACAGCTTTTAACCGTGAAGCATAGCTTGACACAAGTGTCTTGCAGCGATCTACGGGTATCTTCGCCCATTCTTCATGGGCAAAAGCCTCCAGTTCAGTCACATTCTTAGGCTTGCGCGCTGCAACTGCTTTATTTAAGTCCCACCAGAGGTTCTCAATTGGATTTAAGTCTGGTGACTGCGATGGCCACTTCAAAATGTTCCAGCCTTTAATCTGCAACCATGCTCTAGTGGACTTGGAGGTATGCTTGGGATCATTGTCCTGTTGAAAGGTCCAACGTCTCCCAAGCCTCAGGTTTGTGACGGACTGCATCACATTTTCATCCAATATCTCCTGGTACTGAAGAGAATTCATGGTACCTTGCACACGCTGAAGCTTCCATGTACCTGTAGAAGCAAAACAGCCCCAAAGCATGATTGACCCCCGCCATGCTTCACAGTAGGCAAGGTGTTCTTTTCTTCATAGGCCTTGTTCTTCCTCCTCCAAACATAGCGTTGATCCATGGGCCCAAACAGTTCTAATTTTGTTTCATCAGTCCACAGAACACTATCCCAAAACTTTTGTGGTTTGTCCACATGACTTTTGGCATACTGCAGTCGACTCTTCTTATTCTTTGGAGACAGCAAGGGGGTGCGCCTGGGAGTTCTGGCATGGAGGCCTTCATTACGCAGTGTGCGCCTTATTGTCTGAGCTGAAACTTCAGTACCCGCATCTGACAAATCTTTTTTCAGTTCCTCGGCAGTCACACGGGGACTTTTCTCCACTTTGCGCTTTAGGTAGTGCACAGTAGTCGAAGTTAGCATCTTCTTTCTGCCACGACCAGGTAGCGTTTCAACAGTGCCCTTTGCCTTGAATTTGCAAATGATGCTTCCTATGGTGTCTCTTGGTATGTTTAACATCTTTGCAATCTTTTTATAGCCATTGCCCTTCCTGTGAAGAGAAATCTCCTCTTGTCTTCCTAGACCATTCTCTTGACTTCACCATGTCTGTAAACACACCAGTAAATGTCTAGAAGGAGCTGAATATCACAGTCATTTTACATCTGCCTAATTGGGGCTTATTCTGCTTGATTGCTGCTCCTTGACATCCACAGGGGTTTTCAATACCTGATCGAAAACACGTGAATGAACCTCTGTTCTTAAGAGTGGTCGTCTTTAAGGGGTTGAATAATTGTGTCAATGAAGAAATCACAAAAAAAACATTTAATACTGTATTACAAAAACAACTGGTGTCATTTTAGGTGCATTTGGTTCTTTAAAAAGTCCTTGTAAGATTTCATTCTGAACACAATTACAAATGTACACTAAATTCCCTAAAACCCTTTACAGCATTGGGGGTTGAATCATTTTGAACACAACTGTATGGTATTGCTATTTTGGCAATTGAATTTCACTCCAGAAAATAATAAATCCTTTGCCGGACACTATTAAACTTGTCCAGTCACAGCTGGAAAACCAGATTTACGGTATTTCTATTTTTGCAACTGAATTTCACCGCAGATAATAATATATTCTGTGACAGACAATATGAAACTTGTCCAGTCACACCTGGAACACCAGATTTATGGTATTGCTATTTTGGCAATTGAATTTCACCCCATAAAATTACCTATCCTTTGCCGGACACTATTAAACTTGGCCAGCCACTGCTGCGACACCAGATTTACGGTATTGCTATCTTGGCAATTGAATTTGACCCCAGAAAATTATCTATCCTTTACCGAACACTATTAAACTTGGCCAGCCACTGCTGGGACAACAGATTTAAGTTATTTCTATTTTTGCAACTGAATTTCACCCCAGAATAAAATATATCCTTTGCTGGACACAATTAAACTTGGCCAGCCACAACTGAAACCACTTATTTATGTTATTGCTATTTTGGCAATTGAATTTCACCCCAGAACAAAATATATCCTTTGCAGGACACTATTAAACTTGGCCAGCCACAACTGAAACCACTGATTTATGGTATTGCTATTTTGGCAACTGAATTTCACCCCAGAAAATAATAAATCCTTTGCCGGACACTATTAAACTTGTCCAGTCACAGCTGGAACATTACGGTATTTCTATTTTTGCAACTGAATTTCACCGCAGAAAATAATATATCCTATGACGGACACTATGAAACTTGTCCAGTCACAGCTGGAACACCAGTTTTAAGGTATTTCTATTTTTGCAACAGAATTTCACCGCAGAGAATAATATATCCTATGACGGACACTATGAAACTTGTCCAGTCACAGCTGGAACACCAGTTTTAAGGTATTTCTATTTTTGCAACTGAATTTCACAGCAGAGAATAATATATCCTATGACGGACACTATGAAACTTGTCCACTCACAGCTGGAACACCAGATTTACGTTATTGCTATTTTGGCAATTGAATTTCACACCAGAAAATTATCTATCCTTTGACGGACACTATTAAACTTGGCCAGCCACTGCTGGGACACCAGATTTACGGTATTGCTATTTTGGCAATTGAATTTGACCCCAGAAAATTATCTATCCTTTGCCGGACACTATTAAACTTCGCCAGCCACTGCTGGGACACCAGATGTACGGTATTCCTATTTTGGCTATTGAATTTCACCCCAGAACAAAATATATCCTTTGCCGGGCACTATTAAACTTTGCCAGCCACTGCTGGGCACTAAATTTAGGGGATTGCTATTTTGGCAATTGAATTTTACCACAGAAAAAAATCTATCCTTTGCGAGACAACAGACAGTATTGCACTTGGCTAGCCACAGCTGGAACACCAGAGTTAGGGGATTGCTATTTTGTCAATTGAATTTAACCCCTTAATAAAATATAGAAATTTCTATCCTGAGTTTCTAGGGGTGACAGTAAGCACAGCCAAGCCCCTGATGTAGGATATAGCAAGTATTGATGGACTTGGTGGCAGCTTGTGCACCACAAGACACAAACTGACAGAAAAACGCTCTGTGCAGACTAAAAACCAGTGAGCAATTAACTAGCAGAAGTTGAATGATTCACAGCTGTAGATTTATTACTTCATTAGGTGCTGTTGCTTAGTTTTCCCTGCCTAATCTCGCCCTCACAGAAGCTGCTTCCTCTCCCTATACTAATCAGAGCAGTGTGAAGTGCGGCGCTACGTGACTCCAGCTTAAATAGAGGCTGGGTCACATACTGCAATTGGCCAATCACAGCTATGCCATTAGTAGGCATGGCTGTGATGGCTTCTTAGGGGAAGAAGTAAAACGCTAGCTGATTGGCTGCTGTGCAGCCCTTCAGCAAGCGGGAAGAAATCGCCTAACAACGGACCCGAACCCGAACTTTTTTGAAAATGTTCGGGTCCGGGTCCATGTTCCGAACACCCCAAAATTATGCTTGAACTGTTCGCTCAACCCTAATTATAACGCTAGGTTCTAAGAAAAGGACCACTATAACCTATATGTATTGAATATTCTATATTTTTTTAACACATCTTTATGGCCAATTGCACCATTTATCATATGGAAGTTGAATAATAGCATGAATTTTTGAAAATGACACCATTTGTTTGGTTTTATTGTTTTTATTTTCTTTGACGTTTTATATTTTTGTTTATACAATAAATTCTGATTTCTTAGATAATTTTGCAGTGTCTCTCTATATTTCCAGATACAGAGTGCCAATCATTCCTTTCTAATTGCATCCAAAAACAGTTACTGTAGCGCAAATTTAAATAATATGAGCCTAATCTAGTGTCCATAATGTGATGCTTTCTGAGTCAAATACTATACTACATCTGAAAACAGTGTCTGTAGCGCAAATTCAAATAATATGGGCCTAATCTAGTGTCCATAGGGTGTGGCTTTCTTTGAAAAATACTGTTCTACATCCGAAAACAGTGTCTATAGCACAAATTAAAATAATCAAGGCCTAATCCATAGTGTGTGGCTCTCTGTGAAAAATACTGTACTGCATCCAAAAAAAGTGTCTGTAGCACAAAGTTAAATATTCTGGTACTTATCTTGTTTCCATAGTGTGTGGCTTACTGTGACAAATACTGTACTTCATCCGAAAAAAGTGTCTGTAGCGCAAATTTAAATAATCCAGGCCTAATCCATAATGTGTGGCTTTCTGAGGCAAATACTGTACTACATCCAAAAACAGTGTCTCTAGCGCAAATTTAAAAAATTTGGGCATAATCCTACCTTTTGTATGACGTTCTTTGTTTTGGTTTCACTTTGTCAGCTCCTTTCCATCTGCCAGGTGTCACTTATTTAGACTAATCGTCTTCCTTTATATTCCCTCCCATGCTGCCTCACTTTGCGGTTTATACTACTTCCTGGATGAAGTGTTTACTGCTGGAGGCGCTAGAGATGTCCCAAACTATTTGCCGGTGAACAGTTCCCGGCGAACAGAGCTTGCGATGTTCGATCCGCCCCCTATACATCATCATTAAGCAAACTTTGAACCTGTACCTCACAGTCAGCAAACACATTCCAGCCAATCAGCAGCATACCCTCCCTCCCAGACCCTCTCATCTCCTGAACAGCATCCATTTTAGATTCATTCGGAAGCTGAAGCTCTTATCGAGAGGAGGGACAGTGTAGCTGCTGCTGATTTAATTGGGAAATCGATAGCTAGGCTAGTGTATTCAGTGTCCACTCCAGTCATGAAAGACTCATCTGATCTCTGCTGTAAGGAAAGCGTCCTGACAGCACCCCAAAAAGCCCTTTTTAGGGCTGCAACATTAGTCTGCTTTTTTTTTTTCTACATATATATATTGCAGTTTCCTGGCCTGCCTGTGTGTGAGGAGCTGCAGGCCCACACACTGTAGTGTGAGGAGCTGCCAGTGCCCACCACTCATACCGTGTGGTACAGGACTTTGCATCAAAAAAAGGCATTTAATTTTTACACTTTAGTCTAATTTCAGTTGCTTGCCTGCTAGTGTGTGTCAGGCCGACTTCCACTGACTGTAGTGTGCCCACTGCCAGTGCCCGCATCTGATACCGTGTGGCACAGGACTTTGCATCAAACAGAAGCATCTAATTTTTACACTTTAGTGTAATTTCAGTTGCTTGCCTGCTGCCAGTGTGTGTGTCAGGCCGACTTCCACAGACTGTAGTGTGCCCACTGCCAGTGCCCACCACTCATACCCGGTGGCACAGGACTTTGCATCAAAAAAAGGCATTTCATTTTTACACTTTAGTCTAATTTCAGTTGCTTGCCTGCTGCCAGTGTGTATCAGGCCGACTTCCACTGACTGTAGTGTGCCCACTGCCAGTGCCCACCACTCATACCGTGTGGCTGACCCCGCACCAACTGGAGATCGGCAAAGTGGTGTGTGACAATGGAACAAATTTGTTGTCGGCATTGAATTTGGGCAAGTTGTCACATGTGCCGTGCATGGCACATGTGTTGAATCTCATCGTACAACCCTTTGTGTCTAAGTACCCAGGCTTACAGGACGTCCTAAAGCAGGCCAGGAAGGTATGTGGCCATTTCAGGCATTCCTACATGGCCATGGCGCACTTTTCCGATATTCAGCGGCAAAACAACATGCCAGTGAGGCGCTTAATTTGCGAAAGGCCGACACGTTGGAATTCAACACTCCTAATGTTCGACCGCATGCTCCAACAAGAAAATGCCATCAACGAGTATTTGTATGACCGGGGTGCTAGGACAGTCTTTGCGGAGCTGGGAATTTTTTTGCCACGTTACTGGACGCTCATGCGCAATACCTGTAGACTCATGCATCCTTTTAAGGAGGTGACAAACCTAGTCAGTCGCACCGAGGGCGCCATCAGCGACCTCAACCCATTTGTTTTCTTCCTGGAGCGTGCCCTGCGAAGAGTGCTGGATCAGGCTGTAGATGAATGTGAAGAGGCAGAGGAATAGTTGTGGTCACTATCACCACCAGAAACAGCCTTGTCATCATCGCTTGCCGGACCTGCGGCAACGCTGGAAGAGGAATATGAGGAAGAGGAGTCAGAGGAGGAATGTGGAGGCTTTGAGGAGAAGGAAGACCAACCACAGCAGGCACCCCAGGGTGCTCGTTGTCACCTATCTGGGACCCATGGTGTTGTACGTGGCTGGGGGGAAGAACAGACCGTCACTGACATGAGTGAGGATGAGGAACGGGAAATGAGTAGCTCTGCATCCAACCTTGTGCAAATGGAGTCTTTCATGCTGTTATGTCTGTAGAGGGACCCTCGTATAAAAAGGATGAAGGAGAACGACCTGTACTGGGTGGCCACGCTACTAGACCCCCGGTATAAGCAGAAAGTGGCAGAAATGTTACCAGATTATCGATAGTCGGAAAGGATTCAGCAGTTCAAAACCAAACTAAAAAATATGCTTTACACAGCTTATAAGGGGGATGTCACAGCACAACGGAAATCTAACTGGGCAAGAGGTGAGTGAATGTAATCCTCTTCCTACCACGGCGGCAAGGACTGGACGATTTACAGATGTGTTGTTGATGGAGGACATGCAGAGCTTTTTCAGTCCTACACATAGCCACAGCCCTTCGGGATCCAACCTTAGAGAACGACTCGACCGACAGGTAGCAGACTACTTCGCCTTAACAGCAGATATCGACACTCTGAGGAGCGATGAACCCCTTCACTACTGGGTGTGCAGGCTTGACCTGTGGCCTGAGCTATCCCAGTTTGCGATAGAACTTCTGGCCTGCCCTGCTTCAAGTGTTCTGTCAGAAAGGACCTTCAGTGCAGCAGGAGACATTGTCACTGACAAGAGAAGTCGCCTCGGTCAAAAAAGTGTTGATTAGCTCACCTTTATAAAGAAGAATGAGACATGGATCCCGAAGGGACTGACAGTGGGGGATACTTTTGACTAACAAAAGGCCTAATGACATGCCTTGGACTCAAAATGGTCCCCACGCTGCTGTATTTAATGTTTGCATACCGGATGACTTTCGTGAATTCTCTGCCACCAACTAGGGTTCAAGCCGCATTGATTTAGTCACTGTTCTGCCTGGAAAACATAATTTTTTTCCGCCGCAGCTACAACTGCGGCTGCAACAATGCCATTATTTTTCAGGCATGTGTACATGCCTAATTTTTCTGTCCTATGGTGCAGCACTGTGGCTGCAAAAACATAACAAATAAAAAAAGGCACATACAAGTGTCAATTCCCCTTTGTGATCGTTGTGGTGAAGGGGCTTGCGTATCACAATGAAGCAATCATCACCTCTATGAGTGTGTTGGCAATGTTGCCACAACAAGGATGATAAGGCCGTTGTTTCATTATGGTCAGACCAAAAGCGATCGGATGGCTGGATAATATTTCATAGAAAAAAACATTAATTTCCCTTTTTTTTTTTTTTTGTTTTATGAGTTTTTGATACATAAAATAAAAAATCATAATTAAGTCTCTTAATAGTTTATTAGAAACTATTAAATTAAAAAAATCCCCATCAATTCCCATACAAAGCAAGTACAGAGCTCAGAACAAAATTATTTCATAATGTCGTAATGGCTTGTTAATTCGGCAATGGTTAATCAATTCGACCGGATAGGGTACGTAACAGGGATTAAACTGATAGGAATAGTACTAGTTAAGATACAGCTCATATAGGGTGTCACAGAACATTGCTATGTGCACGCGCAGTGCCCCAATTTGGGAGTAAGAGGACCGACCAAGCTGCTTTTCCCATCTCCTGGTTCCTAAAATCAATTCAGTTTGGTGTATAAGAGTTTGGTCTGTCACTGTGAAGGCAGTCGAAGGTACCCGGCCTAAATTTTCACAAAAGGCAATCCCTGATGTGGGACTTATCAGTGATTAAACTTATAGGAATAGAACTAGTTAAGACACCACTCATATCGGGTGTGACAGTAAATTGCAAGGCCCAGACGCAGTGACCGTGGATTAAAACAAAGGGGAGGGAGCCAGCGTTTTTTTAACCATTTCCCTGTTCGAAAAATCAATTCAATAAATGGACCCCAGATTGGGGATGCTACAGGGATTAAACTGATGAGAATAGTACTACAGAAAATACCACTCGCCTGCCTATTGAATTCTATGGCAGTTCGTCCTGTTCACCTGTTCGCGAACATTTGCGGAAGTTCGCTTTTGCCGTTCGCGAATGGAAAATTTTATGTTCGCGACATCACTAGAGGCTGCTGCTGCTGTTTGCGTAGACAAGTATTTTCCCTTTCTTGTGTTTTCTTCCTGGCTTGATTCTAGGTGACCCTGACTCCGTCCATATTCAGTGCAGGGAGCCGGTGATCGTGTCCCCTCACTATTATAGGGTTTTCAGGTGTCACACTGCCTTAGGTACGTGGGCATGCAATCGTCTACCATTGAGGCATTTGCATGGGTGTAGCAGTTAGAGAGAGCTCTTAGGGTTTTATAGGGCTCACCTATATGCTCCTTAGTTTGGGATCAAGTCAGTCAGTCGTTTATCTATAAGTTCCAGCAATCTGCAACATCATCCGTGACATTATAAACCGCCATACCTTCTTAAGCATGGATCCGGTTTCCACCTTGATTGACCGTATGCAAGGTCTTTCTCTGGAGGTAGCAGACCTCCGTAAAACTGTGTCTCAGTTTCAGGTTACCGGTTCTGCTGGCGTTCATGGAGTTTGTTCCGAGCCTAAGAGCTCGATACGTTCTCCGGGGGTAGTGAGAATTTTGTTTGCTTTAGAGAGGCTTGCAAACTCCATTTTCGCTTACGTCCTCATTCCTCTGGTGATGAGGAGCAGAGGGTGGGGATCATCATCTCGCTGCTCAGGGATAACGCTCAGTCTTGGGCCTTTTAGCTGCCGGTGGGGGCATGGCCCCTCCAATCGGTGGATGAATTTCTTGTAGCCCTGGGGCAGATATATGATGACCCGGATCGTATTGCTCTGGCTGAATCTAAACTGCGCCTTTTATGCCAGGGTAAACAGTCCGCAGAGATATATTGTTCTGAATTTTGGAGATGGGCAGCTGATAATGTTTGGAATGATACTGGATTTGATCCCGTGCTGAGCCACGCCCCCTGCACTGATCACATGACGGTGACGTCACCCCAGGTCCTTCGGCTGTTCAACAGTTCAGGTTGGTGGCAGTCGCCCCTTATGGATTCCATATGCCGCTATAGTGGAATCCATAACAGGATGCGCGACTTACCACAAGCCGAACCCCGAACGCCGGACTTTTTTTTAAAGTTCGCTCATCTCTACATTCTACCAAAACTGTTCCTTCTTTTCTCTCTGAATTTTCTGATGTGTTTTCCGAGAGTGGTGTCCAGGACTTGCTCCCTCACCGGGAGTATGACTGTCCTATTAATCTCATCCCTGATGCCAAGCTGCCAAAATCACGATTATACAATCTCTCTTAACCTGAGAGAGTCACCATGCGTGCTTATATCTCTGAGAGCCTGAGAAAGGGACATATCAGACCTCCAAGTCACCTGTTGCCGCAGTTTTTTTTTTTTTGTTAAGAAAAAAGAAGCTTCTTTAAGATCTTGTCAGGGAGCTTAACTGTATCATGATTCGTGACCCCTATCCGCTTGCTCTGATCCCGGACCTGTTTAACCAGATTGTTGGGGCTAAAGTTTTTTCCAAGCTGGATTTAAAGGGCATACAATCTTGTCAGGGTCAGGGAACGGGATGAATGGAAGACGGCCTTCAATACCCCTGAGGGTCATTACGAAAATTTGTTTTGTTTTGGTTTGATGAATGCTCCGGCCGTCTTCCAACACTTTATGAACAGCATTTTTTGTCATGTAATGGGGAAATTTGTAGTGGTGTATCTAGATGACATTTTGATTTTTTCTCCTGATTTCAAGACTCATCGGGACCACTTTTGCCACGTCTTGCTGATTCTGCGGGAAAATAAATTGTACGCTAAACTGGAAAAATGTGTGTTTGCGGTTCCGGAGATTCAATTTCTTAGTTTTCTTCTTTCCGCTTCTGGTTTTTGGATGGACCCGGAGAAGGTCCGCGCCGTGCTTGATTGGGAGCTTCCTGAGAATCATAATGCGCTGATGCGGTTTTTGGGTTTTGCTAATTATTACAGAAAGTTCATTTTGAATTATTCGTCTGTTGTTAAGCCACTCACTGATATGACTAAAAAAGGGGGTGGATTTTTCCTCGTGGTCGGAAGATGCGCTTAAAGCCTTTTCTAGTATTAAAGAGTGTTTTGCTTCCGCTCCCGTTTTAGTACAACCTGATGTCTCTCTACCTTTTATTGTTGAGGTGGATGCTTCTGAGGTCGGTGTGGGTGCGGTCTTATCTCAGGGTCCCTCTCCTGACAAATGGTGACCGTGTGCCTTTTTCTCAAGGAAAATCTCCTCTGCAGAGAGAAATTACGATGTGGGAAATAGGGAGTTTTTGACCATCAAATTGGCTTTTGAGGAATAGCGCCATTTGTTAGAGGGAGCCAGACACCCTATTACCGTGTTTACAAACCATAAGAATCTGGCCTACTTGGAATCAGCCAAGCGTCTGAACCCGATACAGGCCAGATGGTCCTTATTCTTTTCTAGGTTTAATTTTGTTGTTACATTCCGCCTTGGTGTTAAAAATGTGAAGGCGGATGCCCTGTCACGTTGTTTTCCGGAAGGGGGGAACTTTGAAGACCAGTGTCCCATTTTGGCTGATGGGATGGTTGTCTCTGCTCTTTATCCTGATTTGGAGGCAGAGGTTCAGGCAGAGGCTCCTGATCTTTGTCCTCCGGGGAGGTTATTTGTTCCTCTCACTTTACGACATAAGGTTTTTAACCACTTCAGCCCCCCTAGCTTAAACACCCTTAATGACCAGGCAACTTTTTACAATTCTGCACTACGCTACTTTCACCGTTTATTGCTCCGTCATGCAACTTACCACCCAAATGAATTTTACCTCCTTTTCTTCTCACTAATAGAGCTTTCATTTGGTGGTATTTCATTGTTGCTGACATTTTTACTTTTTTTGCCATTAATTAAAATTTAACGACATTTTTGTAAAAAAATGACATTTTTCACTTTCTGTTGTAAAATTTAAAAAAAAATGCATTTCTATATAAATTTTTCTCTAACTTTATTGTTCTACATGTCTTTGATAAAAAAAAGTCCAACAAGTGTATATTTATTGGTTTGGGTAAAAGTTATAGCATTTACAAACTATGGTGCAAAAAAGTGAATTTCCGCATTTTGAAGCAGCTCTGACTTTCTGAGCACCTGTCATGTTTCTTCAGGTGCTAGAATGTCAGGATAGTATAAATACCCCCCAAATGACACCATTTTAGAAAGAAGACACCCCAAAGTATTCGCGGAGGGGCATGGTGAGTTCATGTATCATTTCATTTTTTTTCACAAGTTAGCGGAAAATGACACTTTCTGAGAAAAAAAAAAAGTTTCAATTTCTGCTAACTTCTGGCAAAAAAAAATAATAAAATCTCAGACGGACTCACTATGCCCCTCAGTAAATACCTTGGGGTGTCTACTTTCCGAAGTGGGGTCATTTGTGGGGTGTGTTTACTGTTCTGGCATTTTGGGCGGGGCTAAATTGTGAGCCGCCATGTTAAACCTAAAGGTACTCGTTGGAATTTGGGCCCCTTTGCGCACCCAGGCTGCAAAAAAGTGTCACTTATGTGGTATCGCCGTACTCAGGAGAAGTAGGGCAATGTGTTTTGGGGCGTATTTGTACATATACCCATGTTGGGTGAGAGAAATATCTCTGTAAATTGTCAACTTTGTATAAAAATTTTTAAAAGTTGTCGTTTACAGAGATATTTCTCACACAAAGTATGGGTATATATAAAAATACACCACAAAACACATTGCCCTACTTCTCCTGAGTACGGCGATACCACATGTGTGCCACTTTTTTGCAGCCTGGGTGCGCAAAGGGACCTAAATTCCCATGAGTACCTTTAGGATTTCACAGGGCATTTTTACGCATTTGGATTCCAGACTTCTCACGCTTTAGGGGCCCCTAAAATGCTAGGACAGTATAAATACCCCACATGTGACCCCATTTTAGAAAGAAGACACCCCAAGGTATTCCGTGAGGGATATGGTGAGTTCATGTAAAATTTTATTTTTTGTCACAAGTTAGTGGAATATGAGACTTTGTAAAAAACAAAATAAAAAAAATATATATATCAATTTCCGATAACTTGTGCCAAAAAATAAAAATTCTGTGAACTCGCCATGCCCCTCACAGAATACCTTGGGGTGTCTTCTTTCCAAAATGGGGTCACATGTGGGGTATTTATACTGACCTGGCATTTTAGGGGCCCTAAAACGTGAGAATCCAAATGCGTAAAAATGCCCTGTGAAATCCTAAAGGTACTCATTGGTTTTAGGGCCCCTTTGCGCATCTTGGCTGCAAAATAGTGTCACACATGTGGTATCGCCGTACTCAGGAGAAGTAAGGCAATGAGTTTTGGGGTGTATTTTTACATATACCCATGCTGGGTGAGAGAAATATCTCTGTAAATTGAACTTTGAATTGAACTTTGAATAAAAAAATTTAAATAGTTGTCGTTTGCAGCGATATTTCTCACACAAAGTATGGGTATATATAAAAATACACCCCAAAACACATCTCGCGAGATGACGCGCCGATGCGTCATCTCAGAACTACATGACCGCCCGCAGGACGCATCCCTGCGTTAGGCGGTCCTGAAGTGGTTAAGGAGCACAACAATACTGTCCTTGCTGGGCATCCAGGGAGTAGAGCCACAGTGGACCTCATTGCTCGGAGATTCTGGTGGCTGGCTCTTTGTAAGACGGTTGATGGTTTTGTGGCAGCCTGCGAGACCTGCGCACGTGCCAAGGTCCCTCATTCACGGCCATCTGGATCTCTCCTCCTGTTACCCATTCCTTCCCGTCCTTGGACACATCTGTCCATGGACTTTATTACGGACTTGCCTTGCTCCTCGGGGAAGACTGTGCTTCTGGTGGTAGTGGACCGTTTTAGCAAAATGGAACATTCCAGATTCTGGAAGGCCTTTTGTTCTCACTTGGGGGTTCGGTTGTCGTTCTCTTCTGCTTTTCACCCGCAGTCGAATGGTCAGACCAAACGCATCAATCAGAATTTGGAGACCTATCTGCGCTGTTTTGTGGCGGAGAATCAGGAGGATTGGTATTCTTTTTTGTCCCTTGCTGAGTTTGCTTTAAATAACCGTGGCCAGTTGTCCTCTGATAAGTCACCATTTTTTGGTGCATATGGGTTTCATCCGCAGTTTAGGACATTCTCTGGAGAGGGGTCTTCTGATTTACCTGATGAGGAGAGATTTTCCTCGTCCTTGTCATTTATTTGGCAAAAGATTCAGGGTAATCTAAAGAGTATGAGTGAGAGATATAAGCGTGTGGCGGATAAGAGACGTGTGCCTGGTCCGGACCTGAATGTGGGTGATCTGGTGTGGTTGTCTACAAAGAACATCAAACTGAAGGTTCCCTCCTGGAAGTTGGGTCCTAGGTTTTTTGGGCCTTACAAGATCTTGTCAGTCATCAACCCCTTTGCTTTCCTTCTTGATCTTCCTCAGACTTGGAAGATCCATAATGTTTTTCACAGGTCCCTATTAAAACCTTATGTACAACCCACCTCTTTGCCTCCTCCTCCGATTTTAGTTGATGGTAATCTTGAATTTCAGGTCTCCAGGATTGTGGATTCTCGTATTAGTCGCGGTTCTCTGCAGTACTTGGTTCATTGGGAGGGCTATGGTCCTGAGGAGAGGATGTGGGTCACAGTGGCGGACATTAAGGCCACTCGTCTCATCAGGGCTTTCCATAGGTCTCATCCCAAGAAGTTCGGTTCCGAGTGTCCGGAGTCCACCTGTAGAGGGAGGGGTACTGTCACTACAAGTTCTGTGAGAAGGTCAGAAAGACGTTCTCCCCTACCTTTTGTTCTTTGTTTTGTTTTCACTTTGTCAGCTCCTTTCCTTCTGGCAGATGTCACTTATTTAGACTAATCGTCTTCCTTTATATTCCCTCCCATACTGCCTCACTTTGCGGTTTATACTACTTCCTGGATGAAGTGTTCACTGCTGGAGGCTGCTGATGCTGATTGCTCAGATAAGTATTTTCCCTTTTTTGTGTTTCCTTGCTGGCTTGATTCTAGGTGACCCTGACTCCATCTGTATTCAGTGCAGGGAGCCGGTGATTGTGTCCCCTCACTATTATAGGGTTTTCAGGTGTCACACTGCCTTAGGTACGTGGGCATGCAATCGTCTACCATTGAGGCCTTTGCATGGGTGTAGCAGTTAGCGAGAGCTCTTAGGGTTTTATAGGGCTCACCTAAATGCTCCTTAGTTTGGGATTAAGCCAGTCAGTCGTTTATTTATAAGTTCTAGAAATCTGCAACATCATCCGTGACAGTGGCTTTCTGTGACAAATACTGTACTTCATCTGAAAACAGTGTCTGTAGCACAAATTTAAATAATCTGGGCCTAATCTAGTGTCCATAGTGTGTGGCTTTCTGTGACAAATACTGTACTACATCCGAAAATAGTGTCTGTAGCGAAAATTTAAATAATTTGGGCCTAATCTAGTGTCCTTAATGTTGGGCTTTCTGTGACAAATTCTGTACTACATACGAAAACAGTGTCTGTAGCTCAAATTTAAATAATCTGGGCCTAAACTGGTGTCAATAGTGTGTGGTCTTCTGTGACAAATACTGTGCTTCTTCCCAAACAGTGTCTGTAGCACAAATTTAAATAATCTGGGCCTAATCTTGTGTCCATAGTGTGTGGCTTTCTTTGACATATACAGTACTACATCCGAAAACAGTGTCTGTAGCGCAAATTTAAATAATATGTGCCTAATCTAGTGTCCATAGTGTGTGTCTTTCTGTGACAAAAACTGTACTACATCCGAAAACAGTATCTGTAGTGCAAATTTAAATATGGGCCTAACATTAACATTGACAGACCAAACTCCCCTTTTAATGCACCGCAAACAGTCCATTTGCACAAGGTTGGATACCAAGCTAGCCATGTCCCGGTGATGTCATTGAAGGTTTCTTCCTCCACCAAGCCACGTACAACACCAAGGATCCCCGAAAGGTGAATTAAATTGATTTTTCGAATGGGGAGATGGTTTAAAGAACGCTGGCTCCCTCCCCTTTATTTTAATCCACGGTCACTGCGTCTGCGCCGTGCAATTTGCTGTCACACCCCATATGAGTGGTATTTTCTGTAGTACTATTCTCATCAGTTTAATCCCTCTAACGTCCCCAATCTGGGGTCCATTTATTGAATTGATTTTTCGAATGGGGAGATGGTTAAAAAAACGCTGGCTCCCTCCCCTTTGTTTTAATCCACAGTCACTGCGTCTGCGCCGTGCAATTTACTGTCACACCCGATATGAGTGGTATTTTCTGTAGTACTATTCTCATCAGTTTAATCCTTCTAACGTCCCCAATCTGGGGGCCATTTATTGAATTAATTTTTCGAACGGGGAGATGGTTAAAAAAACGCTGGCTCCCTCCACTTTGTTTTAATCCACGGTCACTGCGTCTGCGCCGTGCAATTTACTCTCACACCCCATATAAATTTTGTCTTAACTAGTACTATTCTCATCAGTTTAATCCCTGTTACGTCCCATATCAGGGATTGCCTTTTGTGAAAAAATTTTTAGGCCGGGTACCTTCGACTGCCTTCACAGTGACAGACCAAACTCTCATACACCAAACTGAATTGATTTTAGGAACCGGGAGATGGAAAAAGCAGCTTGGTCGGTACTCTTACTCCCAAATTGGGGCACTGCGCATGCACAGATCAATGTCCTGTGACACCCTATATGAGTGGTATCTTAACTAGTACTATTCCTATCAGTTTAATCCCTGTTACTTACCCTATCCGGGGACGTGTGTCGAATTGATTAAACATTGTTGAATTAACGAACCATTACGACATCATGAAATAATTTTGTACTGAGCTCTGTACTTGCTTTGTATGGGAATTGATGGGGATTTTTTTAATTGTCTGCATCATTTCTAATAAACCATTAAGAGACTTTATTATGATTTTTTATTTTATGTATTAAAAACCCATACAACATATAAAAAAAAAAGGGAAATTATTTTTTTTTCTATGAAATATTATCCAGCCGTCCGATCGCTTTTGGTCTGACCATAATGAAGCAACGGCCTTATCATCTGGAGTGTGGCAACATTGACAACACACTCATAGAGGTGATGATTGCTTCATTGTGATATGCAAGCCTCTTCACCACAAGGTAACGATCACGAAGGGGAATTGACACTTGAATGTGCCTTTTTTTTTGTTTTGTTTTTGCAGCCACAGTGCTGCACCATAGGACAGAAAAATTAGGCATGTACACATGCCTGAAAAATAATGGCATTGTTGCAGCCGCTATTGTAGAAGCGGCCGGAAAAATTGATGTTTTCCAGGCACGAAAGTGACTAAAACATTGCGGCTTGAACCGCAGTTGGTGGTGGAGAATTCACGAAAGTCATCCGGTATGCAGACATTAAATACAGCAGCGTGAGGACCATTTTGAGGCCAAGGCATGTAATCAGGCCTTTTGTTAGTCAAACGTATCCCCCACTGTCAGTCCCTTCGGGATCCATGCCTCATTCATCATTATGAAGGTGAGGTAATCAACACTTTTTTGACCGAGGTGACATCTCTTGTAAGTGACAATGCCTCCTGCTGCACTGAAGGTCCTTTCTGACAGGACACTTGAAGCAGGGCAGGCCAGAAGTTCTATCGCAAACTGGGATAGCTCAGGCCACAGGTCAAGCCTGCACACCCAGTAGTGAAGGGGTTCATCACTCCTCAGAGTGTCGATATCTGCTGTTAAGACAAAGTAGTCTGCTACCTGTCGGTCGTGTCGTTCTCTAAGGCTGGATCCCGAAGGGCTGTGGCGATGTGTAGGACTGAAAAAGCTCGGCATGTCCTCCATCAACAACACATCTGTAAATCGTCCAGTCCTTTCCGCCGTTGTAGGAGGAGGATTACACTCACCTCTTCCCCTGTTAGATTCCCGTTGTGCTGTGACATCCCCCTTATAAGCTGGGTAAAGCATATTTTTTAGTTTGGTTTTGAACTGCTGCATTCTTTCCGACTTTCGGTAATTTGGTAACATTTCTGCCACTTTCTGCTTATACCGGGGTCTAGTAGCGTGGTTACCCAGTACAGGTTATTTTCCTTTATCCTTTTTATACGAGGGTCCCTCAACAGACATGACAGCATGAAAGACCCTATTTGAACAAGGTTGGATGCAGAGCTACTCATTTCCCGTTCCTCATCCTCACTGATGTCATTGACGGTCTGTTCTTCTACCCCAGCCACGTACAACACCATGGGTCCCAGATAGGTGACAACAACGAGCACCCTGGGGTGCCTGCTGTGGTTGGTCTTCCTCCTCCTCAAAGCCGCCACATTCCTCCTCTGACTCCTCTTCCTCATACTCCTCTTCCAGCGTTGCCGCAGGTCCGGCAAGCGATGATGACAAGGCTATTTCTGGTGGTGATGGTGACGACAACTCTTCCTCTTCACGTTCATCTACAGCCTGATCCAGCACTCTTCGCAGGGCACGCTCCAGGAAGAAAACAAATGGGATGAGGTCGCTGATGGCGCCTTCGGTGGGACTGACTAGGTTTGTCACCTCCTAAAAAGGACGCATGAGCCTACAGGTATTGCGCATGAGCGTCCAGTAACGTGGCAAAAATATTCCCAGCTCCGCAGAGGCTGTCCTAGCACCCTGGTCATACAAATACTCGTTGACGGCTTTTTCTTGTTGGAGCAGGCGGTTGAACATTAGGAGTGTTGAATTCCAACGTGTCGGGCTGTCGCAAATCAAGCGCCTTACTGGCATGTTGTTTTGCCGCTGAATATCGCAAAAGTGCACCATGGCTGTGTAGGAACGCCTGAAATGGCCACACACCTTCCTGGCCTGCTTTAGGACGTCCTGTAAGCCTGGGTACTTAGACACAAAGCGTTGTACGATGAGATTTAACACATGTGCCATGCACGGCACATGTGACAATTTGTGCGTTTAGGGCGGACAGGAGTGCAGGTCCTTTGTGGCTCTCTGCTTTCAGGCAAGTCAACCCCAAGACAGCGTGACACTGTCGTATCCGGGATGTGGAATAGCCCCTGGGGAACTGGGGGGATTCAGTTGATGTGCAGCCAGACGCCGCAGCAGAAGAGGACTCAGCCGAGGAGGATATCGAAGAGGATGGAGTAGGAGTAGTGGAGGTGGCAGTAGGTCTGCCTGCAAGTAGTAGCAGTGTCACCAACTCCGCTGCGGAGCCTCCCATTCAATGCTTGTCAGCCGTCAGCAGGTTGACCCAAAGCGCAGTGTACGTGATATACCTGCCCTGACTCTGCTTTGCAGACCAGGTATCAGTGGTCAGATGGACCCTTGCCCCAACACTGTATGCCAGAGATGTCATGACTTCCTTTTTAATGACATTGTTGAGGTTTGGGATTGCCGTTTTTGAAAATTGTCCACTGTGGTGTCCCACTAGCGACAAATGTTTTGAAGGCCTCAGACTCCACCAGCTGGTATGGTAAAAGCTGGCTGGCTAAGAGTTCCGTCAAGCCAGCTGTCAGTCACCGGGCAAGGGGGTGATTCTGTGACATTGGCTTCTTACGGTCAAACATGTCCTTGACAGACACCTGACTGTGGGCAGATGAGCAGGAACTGCTGAAGGTGAGAGACGGAGTGGCGGTTGGTTGAGAGGGGGCAGGGAGGGCAGCAGTGGTTGACTTGGCTGAAGATGCCGGACCAGGAGGAGCATGGTGGCTTTGAGTTTGTGTGCTGCTTGTACTCATGTGTTGATCCCATAGGAGTTTGTGATGTGAGATCATGTGCCTTCGCAAAGCAGTTGTACCGAGGTGGGTGTTGGACTTCCCACGACTCTTTTGGCGCAGGTTGCAAATGGCATTGCTGTTATCAGAGGCAGACACACAAAATAAATGCCACACTGCTGAGCTTTGCAATGACGGCATTCTGGTGGTGGCAACAGATGCGTTGACAGGCGTGCTGTCTGGCTGTCCCCGGGTTGCCGATACATGCTGTCTGACTGTTCCACTAACTCCTTGCGACGACCAACCCCTGCTTCCAACTCGTCTCCTCCTTCTTTCTGTCTCCCCTTCTGAACTTTCCCCCTTTTCTTCTCTTCGAGCAGGCACCCACGTGGCATCCGTAGACAAATCGTCATCTTCAACCGCTTCACTTGTATCTGACACCTCAGCAAAGGAAGCAGCAGCGGGTACAACATCACCATCATTATCATCATCATCACACTGTACGTCCATGTGTGTAATCCTGCCTGACTGAGACATATCCCTGTAATCTACATCATTTGGCAATAATGGTTGCGCATCACTAATTGCATCCAACTGATGTGTAAATAACTCCTCTGAAGGATCAAGTGAAGCGGCTCTGGTGGCTGTGGTGGTAGTGGTGGTGGTGGCGGCGGGCGAGAGGGTGGTAACTTGAGAGCAGGTGACCGAAGCTGAGCTGGAGAAGAATGGTGAGTCAAGGTTATTAGCGGAAGCTGTTGAAGATTGGGTGTCCTGTCTAAGCCAGTCAACTATGTCCTCAGAATTTTTCGGGTTCAGGGTACATGGCCTCTGAACACTAGGCATTATTCAAGAGACAGTGGATATCACAGCACCACGACCACGACGGCCCCTGCGGGGTGGTCTGCCTCTGCCTGTCATTTTTTTTAAGATAAGTGATACTACGCGTGCTAGGTACTGTGCCACCCGGTATGAGTGGTGGGCACTGGCAGTGGGCACACTACAGTCTTTGGAAGTGGGCCTGACACACACTGGCAGCAGGCAAGCAACTGAAATTAGACTAATGTGTAAAAATTAAATGCCTTATTTATCGGCAAGCTACTGTGCCACCCGGTATCAGTGGTGGGCACTGGCAGTGGGCACACTACATTCAGTGGAAGTGGGCCTGACACACACTGGCAGCAGGCAAGCAACTGAAATTAGACTACTTTCTAAAAATTAAATGCCTTATTTATCGGCAAGCTACTGTGCCACCCTGTATCAGTGGTTGGCACTGGCAGTGGGCACACTACAGTCTGTGGAAGTCGGCCTGACGCACACTGGCAGCAGGCAAGCAACTGAAATTAGACTAATGTGTAAAAATGAAATGCTTTATTTATAGGCAAGCTACTGTGCCACCCGGTATCAGTGGTTGGTACTGGCAGTGGTGACACTACAGTCTGTGGAAGTGGGCCTGACACACACTGGCAGCAGGCAAGCAACTGAATTTAGACTACTGTCTAAAAATGAAATGCCTTATTTATCGGCAAGCTACTGTGCCACTCGGTATCAGTGGTGGGCACTGGCAGTGGGGACACTACAGTCAGTGGAAGTCGGCCTGACACACACTTTCAGGCAAGCAACTGAAATTACACTAAAGTGTAAAAATGAAATGCCTTTTTTGATGCAAAGTCCTGTGCCACACGGGATGACAGGAGTGGGCACTAGCAGTGGGCAAACTACAGTCAGTGGAAGTCGGCCTGACACACACTAGCAGGCAAGCAACTGAAATTACACTAAAGTGTAAAAATAAAATGCCTTTTTTTGATGCAAAGTCCTGTGCCACACGGGATGACAGGGGTGGGCACTGGCAGTGGGCACACTACAGTCTGTGGGCCTGCAGCTCCTCACATACAGGCAGGCCAGGCAACTGCAATATATATTTGGAGAAAAATAAAAAAGCAGACTAATGTTGCAGCCCTAAAAAGCGCTTTTTGGGGTGCTGTCAGGACGCTGTCCTTACAGCAGAGATTAGATGAGTCTTTCAGGACTGGAGTGGACACTGAATACACTAGCCTAGCTATCGATTACCCAATTAAATCAGCAGCAGCTACACTGTCCCTCCTCTCACTAAGACTGAAAATTCTGAATGAATGTAAAATGGATGCTGTTCAGGAGATGGGAGGGTCTGGGAGGGAGGGTATGCTGCTGATTGGCTGGAATGTGTCTGCTGACTGTGAGGTACAGGGTCAAAGTTTGCTCAATGATGATGTATAGGGGGCGGACCGAACATCGCATGTGTTCGCCCGCCGCGGCGAACGCGAACAAGCTATGTTCGCCAGCGGATAGTTCGGGCAATCTCTAACTGCCATTATCAGACACAACAACCAACCATGCCTGGTTGTAGGTTGAGTGTCGAGAGTCACAGCTTAGTCTGGTCCCTTATACTCTGCCACAGCTCTGCGACGGTGTGCTGTTTGTAACCTAAGCAAATGAGTTTCAGCACGGCCTGTTGCCGCTTCACCACTGCCGTGCTACATTGCTTCAAGCCACTGACTGAAGGCTGACTGGTGCTGCAAGATGAGAATTCAGAGGTGGAAGTAGAGTAGGAGTATGAGACTGGGGGGGGGGGGGGTTGCTGCAACTAATGTAGGTGGTGGTGAAAATCCTGATGGAATGGGGGCCCGCAATCCTTGGCATTGGTTGGTACTGCGTACCTGACTGGGAAATACATTTTGTAAATCCATCTATTAGTTTGGTGGGTGAACGCAAAGAATGAGGAGAGCGTCAAATAAGTGACGTGGCCCTGGTCGTGGTGCTGCTGGTGGTGGAGCTCCTGTTGCAGGGACAGGACATGATCAATCTGTGCCAAACACAAATGAAACACCTTCCTTAGGTGCGCGTAGGCGACAGAACGTTCAGCATTATCTTGTAGGCCCAAATGTCGCTCTACGAATGGTGAGGCCAGAACATGTTCAGGTGATAGCAGATTGGGTGGCTGACAGTGCCCCCAGTTCCTTCACATTGTCTCCCACCTGGTTCCCTGCTGAGAGCGCAGAGTTGGCACCTACAGCCCATTGGCATCTGTCTTTCACCTCACCCCCTTCCAAATCAGCCAAGCAGTCTGAGTCCCAAGTCATGCAGCAGTCTCATATGCTTTTTGATTACTCTGCCGGCAGGGTTTCTGTGGGTCATCCACATAGCTCTGCCACAGAAGTGGAAGAGATTGAGAGCACCGATGCCCAACCACTTATGCTTCAGGATGTGGACATGGGAGGACCACCGCAGCACGTCTCTGATAATGACGAAACACAGGTGCCAACTCCTGCGCCTTTCTGCAGTGTGCAGAATGACAAGGGCAGGGATGAAGAGTGAGTAGAAGATGATGTGGAGGATGATGATGAGGTCCTAGACCCCACATGGTATCAAGGTCATGCGAGTGATGTGTGCAGTTCGGAGGAAGAGGTGGTGGTCGCACAGAGCCACCAGCTTAGCAAAAGATGAAGCAGGGTGCAAAAGCAGAGTGGCCGTCCACTAGACATTACGCCTGCTCCTGCCCACCACACCCAGGGACCGAGCACACCAAAGCCAGCTCCAAGGAGTTCCCTGGCGTGGCATTTCTTCAGACAATGTGCAATGCCACCACGTCCATCACCATCACCAAGCATCTCCACAATGTCCCATGAAAGCGTTCAGCTGTCCATCTCCCAAACACTGTAGAGATTGCAGGGCATTTCTCTTTGCCTCATGCTGCCTCCTCCTCCTACGCCGTTTCCTCCTCTACCACCTCCTCATCCGCTCAATGTACCGCCTTCAACACCAACTTCAGAACAGCCTGGAGGAAACGACAGCAGGCTGTTTTGACACTCATCTGTTTGGGGAAAAAATCCCACAATGCGCAGGAGCTATGGACGTGCATCGAACAACAGACCGATGAGTGGTTGGTGCCACTGAGCCTCAAGCCAGGCCTGTGGGTGTGCGATAATGGGCGAAATCTCGTTGCAGCTCTGGGCCTAGCCGGTTTGACGCACATCCCTTGCCTGGGGCATGTGCTGAATTTGGTGGTGCAGAATTTCCTGAACTACTTTGATATGTCAGAGCTGCTGCAGAGAGTGCAGGCCATCTGTGCGCGATTTCGGCGTTCTCACCCTGCTGCTGCTCGCCTGTCTGTGCTGCAGTGTAACTTCAGCCTTTCCATTCATATAAGACGTGCCCACAAGGTGGAACTCCACCTTGCACATGCTGTAGAGACTGTGCGAGCAGCAGCAGGCGATAGTGAAATTTCAGCTGCAGCATTCATGGGTGAGTCGTTCTGCGGAACTGCACCACTTCACCAATGAGTGGGCCTCCATGCGAGACCTGTGTGCCATGTTGCGCTGTTTCGAGTGTTCCACCATCATGGACAGTGGCGGTAACGCTGTGATCAATGTTACTATCCCACCTCTATGTCTCCTTGAAAAAACGCTTTGGGCGATGATGGAAGCGGATGTGGCAGGAGGAAGAGCAATCATTTCCACAGTTATCAGGCCAGTCATTCACAAGTGGCTCGGAGGGTGGGTTCCTACACCAACATAGGCCAGGTACACAATTGTCCAGCCAGGGCACAGTTCTGGAGGATGAGGAGAAGGTGGAGGAACCGTGTTCACAGCAGGGTGGCACCCAAAGCAGCTCAGGGCCATCATTGCAGCGTGGCTGTTGGGATATGAAGGACACAGACAATACACCTCCCACAGAGGACAGCTTGTCCTTGCCTCTGGGCAGCCTGGCAAACTTGAGCGACTACATGCTGCAATGCCTGCGCAACGACCGCTGAGTTGCCCACAATCTAACCAGTGTTGATTACTGGGTGGCCACCCTGCCACAAGAACCAGCACCACCAGCTGATATGGAACGTTGTAGCAGGAGGCAGCATTTCAGCAACATGGTGGAACAGTATGTGTGCACATGCCTACACGTACTGACTGATGGGTCTGCCTCATTCAACTTCTGGGTCTCCAAATTGGGCACATGGCCTGAGCTTGCCCTTTACACCTTGGAGGTGCTGGCCTTCCCTGCAGCCAGTGTATTGTCTGAACGTGTGTGTTTAGCACGGCAGAGGGCGTTATCACAGACAAGTGAAACCGCCTGTCCACAGCTAATGTGGACAAACTCACATTCATTAAAATGAACAAGGCATGGATCCCACAGGACTTGGCCATACCTTGTGCAGAATAGAAATGTATACCGGCCTCACCCACTTTATTATACTCCAGTGCACTTTCTCTTTGTTTTCTTTTCTATATTTCCCAATGTTTTGGGGTCTACCCAAATTTAAAACAAACAAAACCAAAAACAACCTCCTCTACCTGCTACTCCATATGGACCTCCTCCTCCTCCTAGTTCAAGATTATTATTTTTAATGTATTTAATTTTTATGTATTTTATGTCATTTTAATTTTGCAGGACAATTGTCCTGTTCTTACCCCCCTTTTGCAGCCCTCTAGACCTTTCCATTACTTTATTAGAACCATTTTAGTGCCCCAAAGTTTGGGGCCCCATTGACTTCAATGGGGTTCGAGGTCAAGTTCAGTTCCTGAACTCAAACTTTGCTACAAAGTTCGGCCAAACCCAGCAAACCAGAAGTTCCAGGTGTTCGCTCAACCCTAAATGTCGGGATTCAAACCCGTGACCAGCCACATCCCAGGCGGTAGCCCTGCTTACTAGGCTAACGTCCTCTCTGGACATTCCTCCCTGAAGCCTATTATTTAACCTCAGTCTTGCCAAGCCTTGCTCATCACCCTTGATTCCCCATACCTGGTACTTTCCTATATAAGTCCAGCCCCTTGCATTCCAGCTTGCTGATTGTTGAGCTCCTGAGCCTTGATCAATCGTCTCCTCATCTGCTGCTCTTGCTACTATCGTAAGTTCACTGCTGACCAGGAATTCACTACCGACTACTCTTCTGCTTTGTCCCTACCTACTAAACTGCTACTACCGTTGCCGAACTGGATTGTCTGACCACGCTTACTGCCGCCTGCCCTGACCCACCGCTTGCAAACCGGCTACGCCTCTGCCAGACTTCCTGCACCTACTACCTGCCTGCGGTCCTTGCCACTGGGCTCCACTCCTACCTCCAGCCAGCTGTCCTCTGACTCAGGTGAGCCTGTAGGATTGTTACAGAATAATCAGCTACACTATGGAGTCCGCAATGGCCACTCTGCTTAAGCAGGTCACTGAACTTCAAGAATTTGGTACTACATATCAGGAGAAATTTGCCCAGCTCCAAGGAGTAGTCCAAAGCCAACAGAGGGAGATTATTGAACTACAGAGGCAACTCCTGGACGTCCGCGGCATGGCCGCAGACACCTGCATGCCACTCCCATCAAGATTCGGCGGCGACAGACGCCAGTATCGGGGGTTTCTAAACCAATGCCGCATCTATTTTCAGATGTACCCAGCCCCCTTTTCCACCGAGAAAAAAAAGGTGCTATTCATGGTCAATTTCCTGACGGATGAAGCATTAGCATGGGCATCACCATACGTGGAGACTAACAGTCAGATCCTGCACGACCTAAACAACTTCATCACCGCCATGGGCCAAGTCTTCGATGACCCCAACCGCTGTGCGACATCCGAGGCGCGACTATATAGTCTGTGGCAAGGGAGACGCTCCGTCGCCAAATACACCCCCAAATTTCGCCGTTGGGACACGGACACCACCTGGAACCCAGCAGCACAGAGGAGCCAATTCCGGCAAGGCCTGTCCGAATTAATAAAAGACGAACTCGCCAGGGTGGAGGCCCCGGACGATCTGGATGACTTCATTCAGTTATGCATCTGGATAGATCTCTCCGAGAGGAAGAACGAGAGACTCTGGTCCTCGGACCACAGACCCACTTACTCGTTCTCCTCTACCGCCCAGCGCGACCACCAGTCAGCAACTGAAACTATGCAGGTGGATGCACTACGTAGGTCTCTATCCACAGCTGAGAAGGAGAGATGGCTGACCGGAAACCTCTGCCTCTACTGTGGGGAGACGGGTCATTTTTCCATCAAATGTCCTAATAAGATCTCAAAGACTATTGCCGTCATGGAACTAAAAGAGCAACCACGGACTCCAACCCCACCAGCAGCCCCTGAAAATAACAACACGGCGGCTCATAGATCCCACTTCATCGTCCCCATCCTCATCGACATTGAGGGGCGACAACTCCCCTGTTCAGCGATGTTAGACTCCGGGGCGGGAGGCAACTTCATGGACCTAACCTTCGCCCGCGAAAAGGTTATTCCACTGACAATCAGGGCAGCCCCCGTTGACCTGGAATCCGTCGACGGATCCCCACTCTCCTCGGGGCCGGCCACTCACGAGACCACTGAACTACAACTCCTCATAGAACCCGATCACCGCAAAAAGATACACTTCTCGCTGATCGCCTCCCTGAAGTTCACGGTGATCTTGGGCATCCCATGGTTGGCCACCCACAACCCCTCGGTGGACTGGGAAACCCGCTGCATACGGTTCCCGTCCGAGTTCTGCTCGCTAAATTGCTCCCACAAACCCGTCCCTCCACCTGAAGACACCGCCATCTCAAAACTATCCGTCAAGGATCTGCTACCCCCTCAATACCGCAAATTCCAAGATGTCTGTGACAAGAAAAATGCAGACAAGCTGCCACTACACCAACCCTACGACTGCCCTATAGAACTGTTTACCGGGGCCAAAATACCCTTTGGCAGTATGTACTCAAGGCTCTGAATGAGTACCTGGATGAGGACCTGAGGAAGGAGTTCATCCAGCCCTCTACCATCCCCGCGGGAGCCCCCTTTTTCTTCGTAGAGAAAAAAGACTCCTCCCTGCATCCCTGCATAGACTACAGAAAGCTTAACGACATAACCGTAAAGAACAGTTACCCGCTCCCACTGATTAAATAACTCCTTGAGAGACTCCAGTCAGTGAAGATCTTCACTAAACTCGACTTTCGAGGGGCCTACAACCTCGTCCGAATACGTCCTGGGGACGAATGGAAGACCACCTTCCGGACACGTTATGGTCACTTCGAGTACCTGGTCATGCCATTTCGGACTCTGCAATGCTCCCGCCACCTTCCAGCACTTCATTAACGACGTCCTCAGGGACATGCTGGATCTGTTTGTAGTTGTTTACCTGGACGACATCTTGATCTTCTCTGAAGACCTCGAGCAGCACAGCGAACACGGCTGCAGGGTACTGCAGAGAATCCGACAGAACTCTCTCTATATCAAGCTAGAGAAATGAGAGTTTGAGCGAACCATCACTCAGTTCCTCGGATACATCATCTCCCCAGAGGGCCTAAGTATGGACCCGGGGAAAGTCCAAGCCGTGATGAACTGGCCCATTCCGAGAAACGAGGAGATACAAAGATTTATTGGCTTCGCCAACTTCTATCGGAAGTTTATCCGGAACTTCTCCAAGGTCATAGCACCAATCACGCAACTCACCAAGAAGGCAGTCCCCTTCTGTTTTACGAGCCCTCACAGAGGAACAAGGGCCAAACAACATCCTACCCGAGAGAAGGGTCGTATGTCCCACCTAAAAAGAACTCCTGGGCACAATCAAAGAAGGATACAAAAATGACCCTTTCCTCGCCCATCCCACAAGGAATGTCAGCCTTACGTTTAAGAACGGTCATTGGTTTCATCAGGGCCTACAACAATATATGTACAAGAAATCGCATGGCTCGAAGTGCTCATACTCAACCATGACTCCAAGCTGGCCGGCCATTTGGGCACAAGGAAGACCCAGGAGCTTCTCTCACGCTCCTTCTCGTGGCCAGCATATAAGGAGGACATCAAGAGGTACATCTCCTCGTGCACGGTCTGTGCCCGCAATAAGACTCCTCGTTCCTCTCCCGTGGGTCTGTTACAACCCCTCCCGATTCCCTCCCGCCCCTGGGGCTCGATCTCCATGGACTTTGTGGTAGACCTTCCTCCTTCAAAGGGATGAACACCATCCTGGTCGTGGTTGACCGCCTCACCAAGATGGTCCATTTCATCCCCTACAAAGGCCTACCCACCGCCAAACAGACGGTCGATCTTATTCTCAGAGAGGTCTTCAGGCTGTATGGGATCCCGGACGACGTGGTTCTCTGACCGAGGCGTACAATTTGCCTCAAAGTTCTGGAAGAACTTTTGCCTGGCGCTCGGGGTTAAAGTGAACCTGTCCTCCGCTTTCCACCCTCAGTCAAACGGGCAGACGGAGAGAACTAATCAGACCCTAGAGCAGTACCTACGCTGTTTCAGCTCCAACCTGCAGGATGACTGGCTTGACCATCTCCCCACGGCTGAGTTCGCCTACAACAATGCTGAGCACAGCTCAACCAAGCAAAGCCTCTTCTTTGCTAACACAGGCTCGCACCCGGTGTTCATTCCCCACCTACCCGTAGCATCCACCCTCCCAGCAGTGGCTGAACGCCTAACAACCCTACAGGAGGCACAAAGGAACATTATAGACAACCTCCAGCTCGCCCAGGAGGTTGTCTATAACAGGGAGCAGACAGATGCTGCAAACCCACCCCGTGCTTCCATGTGGGAGACAAGGTGTGGCTGTCCACCAAGAACCTCAGATTGAAGGTCCCCTCCAAAAAGTTGGCCCAAAGATACATGGGTCCATTCTGGATCACCGCACATATCAACGAGGTCATGTTCCGGCTCGACCTTCCGGACTCCATTAGTGTGCACCTTGTTTTCAATTGCTACCTCCTCAAGCCATACTTGGAGAACACCTTCACAGGCCGCCACTTGCCCCCTCCACCACCCGTGAGGGTACAGGGTGAAGAAGAATACGCTGTCGCAAAGATCCTCAACTCCAGGATCCACCGGGGAAGACTACAATACCTAATTGGGTGGGAGGGCTAACCTCCCGAGAATAACTCCTGGGAGCCAGAAGAAAACATCCACGCCCCCAGACTGGTAAAAGAGTTCCACCAATGGCACCACGATAAGCCTGCACCTGCGGTGCCCGGAGGTCACCTTGGAAGGTGGGGAGTACTGTCAGGATTCAAACCCGTGACCAGCCACATCCCAGGTGGTAGCCCTGCTTACTAGGCTACCTTCCTCTCTGTACAGTCCTCCCTGAAGCCTATTATTTAACCTCAGTCTTGCCAAGCCTTGTTCATCACCCTTGGTTCCCCATACCTGGTACTTCCTTATATAAGTCCAGCCCCTTGCACTCCAGCTTGCTGATTATTGAGCTCCTGAGCCTTGATCAAGCGTCTCCTCATCTGCTGCTCTTGCTACTATCATAAGTCCACTGCTGACCAGGAATTCACTACCGACTACTCTTCTGCTTTGTCCCTACCTACTGAACTTCTACCACCGTTGCCGATCTGGATTGTCTGACCACGCTTACTGCCGCCTGCCCTGACCCCCCGCTTGCCAACAGACTACGCCTCTGCCAGACTTCCTGAAGCTACTACCTGCCTGTGGTCCTTGCCACTGGGCTCCACTCCTACCTCCAGCCAGCTGTCATGTGACTCAGGTGAGCCTGTAGGATTGTTACACTAAATGCATACAATGTAGTGGGAAGCTGGAACAAAATTCCAAATGGAGTGGAATTGGAAAAAAATTAATTCTGCCACATTTTTACAGGTTTTGTCTTTATGACATTTTCTTATGCAATATAACTGACATGTGCCCTTCGTTCTCTGGGTCAGTACAATGGTGAAATGACAAAAAAATTACATTTTGGCATTTGGGATAAATATTGTTATGCTTTAATAGTACAGATGTTTTCAGACACAGAAAAGTTTTTATTTTTTATTTATTTAAATTTTATTTTTGGGGAACGGTGGTGATTTGAATTTTTAAATGTGCATTTATTTTTTATATTAAAGACAGGCAACTGTCTTTTGGCCACAGTGTACAGTAACTGAATCAGCAATGTAACAGATTAAGGATGAATGGTGCAGCAGAAACTAGAAAATATGTGCCTATATATTACACCGCTTGTTGATAATGAGTCTAATGCACACTAAGTCTATGTATAACAGAACAGATTAAGTATATGGCGCAGAAGATGAACTAGGTACACACACCTTTATATTAGACCTACTGGTTGGTGATTTATGCAGCTTGTGCTGACAAATGTAGAGGCTCTTGGGTGAAATAATTAATGGAATCCCCAAGAAGTTACCATATATTGGAAACTCCACCCATCCGAGAAGGTTACCAGGCTCAAGGAGATCCACCAGGCTCCGGACATTCATGTCGCTAATAGTTCAAAATTAGTTAGTTACTTATTTTCTGTCCAGGAGCGGTATTTAACACCAAGCTCACAATAACTTTATAACTACTTTATTAGAAATTTAATTTTACTCTCAATTTTTAAAATTATCACCAAATAAATGGTGCAGCTTGAGGACAGTTTGTGGATTTGGTTACACAAATTTATTTTTAGGGCGGTGGAAGGATTTGGGGAAGGTACATTGATGATGTACTAATTTTATGGGATGGTAGCACTTATTTAATGCGTTTATTACATGTCTGAACAACGACAGCAATGGAATGAGATTTACCTGAAATACATGATAAAACTATCATGTTTTTGGATATAAAGATTACCCTGGGGCCTGATGGCATTGTCAACACAGAAATCTACCGGAATCTGAAAAAATCTGAAAAAAAGGGATCCCAACTGGCCAATATATGAGGGCAAGAATAAATTGCTCAGAAGATATAACTTTCCAGAAGGCATGTGATCTGCACCACAGAAGATTTAAAGCCAGAAGGTATCCCATGAAAATTCAACATACAGCCTATGCCAGGTCCCTGGCTATTAACCCCAGGTACTTACTAATCAATAACTTCAAGACCAGTACCAATAAAATCCAATGCCTAGGAACTTGTGATCAGCAGAATAAAACAGTTAACCAAATTTTGCGACACTGGCATATGCCCAGGTATTGTGCCCAGGTCAGTGTTAGACATGTAATCCACAAGTGGGTTTTCAGGTATCAGTGCAGGGTTTATTCACAACAAATTAAATATCAGCATTTTCCAGGAGAAAAACAAAGTCCAATGATTTAAAGAATGTTATAACTCCTGAACCTTCCATTACTTACCATAAGGCTAAAAACTTGAGGGAGGCCCTTGTTCACATCCATCTTCCGGCGATGTTATCTCAGGCATGGCTGAATTCCACCATGATGCAGTAGCTGTATCATGCTGTAGATTCTCTTTTTGTAGTAATATGAAAAAAACACGTATCTTAAAATCTGGTCACCAACAGAAAATATACCATTAGAGAATTTGTTAACTGTCAGAGTTGTATATGCTGCCAAATATACCTGTCCCCAAATCTATGAGGGCAAAACTATACAAAACTTAAATCAGCGGAGTTCCCAGTACATCAGTAATATCAATACAAAAGCTGACACTGCCCTCTCACACCATATTTGAGATATCCATGGAGGAGATTCAAAATGTTTGACTTTCTGGGGAATCTCGACACACACTTGCTACAAGAATAAATCCAGGTCCACAGTAAATGATGGCTTTATATTTGCCTCATTTTTATAATTTATAGTTATTGTGTTATAGTGATACTTGAAAATAAAAAATTGAATTGGTGAGACACCTTTAACAAGTTCAAAGCAAAAGTACAATATTATGCAATAGTTTTCACATACAGCATATGCATGGAATGCGACACCATAAATATATATTATTTTTTACATTTCTCAATGAAACTTCAAATTCCTTCAGAGAGTGGATTGTTGGCATCTGTAAGGACAAAATAAGGTTAAAGTCAATTACTAGTGGAAGAGAAGATAGTTCCCACTAGTTCAAAATAGCAACATATGAAACAAGATTAAATAAGTACTTTAACCCCTTAAGGACCAGAGTTTTTTTTATTTTTTGCGGGGGGTTTTTGCGCTCCCTGCCTTCTCAGAGCCATAACTTTTTTTATTTTTCAGTTTACATAGCCATAAAAAAGGCTTGTTTTTTGCGGGACAAGTTGTACTTTCCAACACCACCATTTAATATTGCATATGATGTAGTGGGAAGCGATAAAAAAATTCCAAATGGGGTGAAATTGCAAAAAAAAAGCAATTCCACCACAGTTTTGTGGGTTTTTAAATTCTGACGTTTGATGTGCGATAAAATTTTATTCTACAGGTCAGTACGAATACGGTGATATCCTATATGTATAGGTTTTCTTGCGTTTTGATAGTGAAAAAAAAGAATTTAAAAGTGGGAAACAAATCAGTTCTTTACACTCATGCACTGTATCTTAAAATACTACATTGAATTGAAAATCAAGACTCTATATAGCTGCATCAACATATACTCTAATTTAAAAAGCTATGGATTTTGGAATATGAGAAGTCAAAAAAACTAAAATAATATGCAAAGAGGTGCCTTTCTGAAAACATGAACTGTGTCACTAGTGCTACCTAGTGAATCCTAGAGACATCAGTTAAAGGGAAAAATTATGAACCTTGTGGCAGAAAACTGACTCTGCCCCTTTTCCCATATCAGTGTTGTTGTTAAGATGATTGAAGTACAGTATACTGAGTGAACGGCCTGACGGCTCATCTGGTAATTCTGTCAGAATACTAATTGGATGCCATATGGAGGGCACTACTACTAATGGGAAGCATTATAATGGAGGCACTATTTGGGGGCAGAATTATAATTGGTGGGACTTTTGGGCGCACTATTTGCGCGGGGGGGGAGCTATTTGTATGGCACTGTTATTTCTTCAGTATAGTATTTCGAGGCACTGGGGAGCACAGTGGGCACAGTTTTGAGGTAGCAGCATAATAACGCTCTTTGGGAACCAGGGGGAAGAGTATGATGGAAAAGTGAGGAATCTAAGATGTATGTATGGCAAACTCTGCAAAGACAAGACATGGCTGAAAGAAATCATCAATGTCACGAGTTGGAAGTCCCGCAAGAGACTTCCGCGTCATTTAGCAATAAACATACGGCAAACAGGCACAGTCACATCAGAGTCTAGTGGAGAACATCAGAAACACATACACAGCTCATGGTTACCAGCAACATGAGAGTTACTGCATGGGTGATGCCCGCTGCACCAGCAGTGGAAGGGCTGCTCCGGGGGCATAACCAAGAGGACAAAGTAACACAGACATAGCTCATGGCTACCAGCAACACGAGAGTTGCTGCACGGCGATGCCCGCTGCACCAGAAGCAGGAGAGCTGCGCCGAGGCCATAACCATGACACAATAACGTTCCCCCTCCGAGGAACGACAGACCCCCTTCCGAGGGAGACAGGAAAGCAAAGCAAGGAGAAGACATAATAATCACAAGGTGACTCAAACATTAACAAATCAGGGCAAGGCATCAAGACATGGAATACGGACAACAATGAACAAGTAGGCGAACCCACAGAGCACAGACAGACACGGATCACATGTGTCAGCAGCATGGGAGACAGAGTATGATCCAGGAGCAGGACAGGACAAACAAACACCAGGAGAGCTGACCTAGAACTGAGGGAACATAAGCCTTATATACAGTTTCCATGGGTGTAGCAGAGAGGCCACATCCATGGAGCAGACAGAGAGGATTAACTCCTGATAGGAACATAGGGGAGTTAACCCATGCAAAATCACTAAGAATACACAGAAACGAAAGCGCAGCGAGGAGCTTCTGTACGAGCATGGATGGAAGGTCACAGCCAGAGATAGCAGCTGTGACAATCAAGGTGGTCTGGGACGTCGGAGGCCGCCCTGTTTACGTAGACCTGCTCTATCTTCAGGAGCAAGGCTACCTGCAGGCTGCTTCAGGAACCCCAGTTCAGCAATGCAGCAGTTGGGTACCGTGAGTACGATGAACTAAACACTAGGACTAAGGTAATGGCCTAGGCGTGTGATGTCAAAGGCATATATATGGTAAACTCCAGGCATATGGTCTCCTGTAAAGCTAAGCAAGGATGGTTACTCAGAAGTTAAAAGTCTGGCAGACTATGTGTTAATAACCTGCTTAGCAGACCAAGTCGGGGCTCATATGGGGTTTTATAAAGTTTGGCATCTTATTTTTATCGTCCACTATTTTGTCATTACTCCTCCTATATTCCACTGGGTCTTAATAACAACATAAAAGATCAAGTGAAAAGAAAGGGAGGAAAAAGGGAAAAAGAAAGGAAGAAAAGAGGAAAGAAAAAGAAGCAGCTATAAGAGAATAAAGAACTGCTGATTAGTGTGTTATACTGCGCAAGTTCTGGTCCTATTGTGGTAATGCTCGTGAACTTTCTTTCAGTTATTTTTTCTCTTAGAAAGAGTTCCATCTTACTGGACTGCTTCTCTCAAGTTTCAACAGGTGGAAATTGTGCAATTTAATGAACTAACATTTCTCTCTTGAGTCCATTGAGGACGCTACTATAAGATTATCAGCCTATGCCCCTTTATGTCCATTTAAAGTTGTGTAATATAACGGTTGGGGGGGTAAAGTATTTGGCCTGTTCGGGGCATTGTGACTAGTGCCACAAGTTAAGTAATCTTGGTTGTCTAATTCTCTGATTACGGCCGAGATTTTTTAGCGTATCCCTGTATTTTCACCGACAAGGTTGTTATGACACGTACAGGCTATTCCTATTTAATGCTGTGTAACTTAATGTTTTGGGTTAATGTATTCAGCCTCTTCTGGTCCTTGTAATCAGTGTTTTAGGTCAAGCAATTTCAGATGCGCATCTCCTTGTGAAGAACATAGTTGAGATTTTTAGCGTATCCAATCTAGCTTGTGCTCGCTTTCTGAAATTACTTTCTTTTGTAATGGGGAATTATACTCTTCACTTGGTTTAAACATCATACTAGTACTGGTGGTGGCGATCTAGCACTGAGTAGACATTGTGACTAGCATTAGATCACGAGCCCATTATTATAAGTTATAAGTTATAAAAAGTTATATGCAGGTCACAATGGCTCCAAAAGCACAGAATAGGAAGTCTGGTGTCTCATCCTCACCAAAATGTAGCGGCAATGAAGGACAGGTTACTAAGTTGGATAGATTTTTAAAAACGCAGCAATCAAAGACTAGAGCTGGGCATAAGGTAATATCCCCAAGAGGAAGCAAGGTCTAATCTAGACCAGACAGCTAGAGATCCTATACAGGAAGATAGAACAGAGAATATTGACAAAAAATTTGAGGATATTCTCAGTGCGGTCAACCAGTCCAACCATAGCATAGGAGACATCTGCTAAACTGGCTTCAGTACAAACTGATATTATGCTTATAAAAGATTATATGAATAGTATATGAGACAGGATCAAATCCCTGCAGAATACATCTCAGGAAACCAGAAGAGACCTGGATAAGGTAATCAATCGAGTAGAAGTGGTGCAATTGAAGAATAAACAACTGAGAGAAAAAATAACAGATCTCAAAGATAGAGCAAGGAGCCATAATCTGAAGCTGGTTGGGTTCCCAGAACGTAGCGAACAGGAGGACCCTACGCGATTCACTCAAGAATTGTTATTAGAAGTTATGGAGCCTTCCTATTTATCCCCCAATTTTATGGTGGAGAGAGCCCACTGAATCGCCAGAAAAAGACTACCTCCTGGTAGCCCTCCCCGAGCAATTATGATCAGGTTAGCATCACAGAGAGATAGAGATTCTAAAATGCGAAGGAAACGGGAACTTGGAGATCTTGAATATAATGGAAATATGATAGGGATTTATGCGGATTTCTCCCAGGCTACACAAGGCAGATGGAGGGACTTCCAGTTAGTGAAGAAAAGGCTGGCTCAGGTTTGGATTCAATATTCTTTACTATACCAAGCCACTCTTAGAGTAATTTACCATGAAAAGATCCTCTTCTTCACCAAATCTGAAGAGATGGTGGACTGGCTTGACCGTGAGAGTATCTAGATGGTAATACGCGATGGAGGTTGTTGGGGGGGTGGATGGGATGGGGGCGGATCAGATGGGGAGAGGCTTTTGTGATTGATTCACTTAGGCCAGTGTGCTGGGGATGGGAATGTGGGTGAGGGTTTTGGTTGGGAGGGCTTCCCAGGGTCGGGGGAACTTAAAAAAAAATATATATATGTTTCCTTTCCCTCTCTCTTTAAATGAGCAGTGTGAATTCTACTAAGCTATTTGCCTGAGACGTCCACGGATTAGCAGACAGGGTAAAAAGGGTTGAAGTATTTGATCGCGTTAATAAGCATTTACCAGCTATTGTGGGTCTTTTAGAGACTCATTTCACTGCAGAGAAAGTTGACTACTTGAAAAAAAGATGGGCCAAATTTGAGTATCACTCATATGTGGTGGCTTACTCGCGAGGAGTAAGTGTACACGTACATAACCAAGTGGACTATTAACCAATTAGCCATATGGTAGATATTGGGGGAAGATTTGTCTTCCTCCACTGCCGATGGAATAATGTTATATGTATTCTGGCATTTGTTTATATACCCCCACCTTTTTCACTAAGTGTGATGACCTGTCTTATTAATTTTGCGAATGAAAGACCTAAATGTCCCATTGTCGTCCTGGTGACTTTAATATTGTTATAGACGTGGTCAAGTACAGGATATCAAGATCAGCGAAGCCAATGATTTGAAAGGGAGCATATACTGCACACTATAAAGTTTGCCAAGAATGCTGATTAATTGACGTTTGCCGTCATCTTTATGGCTATAGATCTGCATTTTCTTGTTACATTTCCTCATACACTTCTATGTCCAGAATCAACCTTGCTTTTTCAACAAATGTTTTTTTAGCGAGTATTAGACCGAATAAAATACGAACATCATTCAGTTTCAAATCACTCTACCATCTTATTAACTATCAGACTTCATTATCAGTTGACTGGGACCAGAACTTTTAGACTTAACGCACACTGGTTCAATGTCATTCAGGATCATTCCAGGATAGGTGAAGACATAAAAGGTTTCTGGGCAATTAATTATGGTATTGCTCATATACATTCAGTTTGGGATTCCTTAAAAGCCTACATCGGTGGCTTATATTTTAGCCTCATTGGGAGAGAGAGAGCGTTGTTTGCTAAAAAATAAAAACAACTTTTCATCGTGCTGCTCTACCTGAGGCCTGCATTCCTAAGTGGCTGCTTTCATAAGTGGAGTTAAAGAAACCGGAGTTTATGAAAAGGAGCAAGAAACAGAGATTCATTAGATCATCCTTGTATACAGTTGGTTTGATTCTAGCTAGTCTTCCTACTTCTGTAAGGGACCACAGTAAGTAAGAATCTTGATATCACTGCTCTATATTGTATTTTATTTATTTATTTCCCTCTCTTTTCCTGTGTAATCCCCATTTAGTATGACTTCCATTATTGCATACATCATACAAGTGCACATCTTGTATGATGTATGCAGTCCTGGAACAGCCGTTCGAGGGTGTATATGTTTGTTCAAAAATGTCAGCAAATTACCCGTTTGGAATTTCACATCGAGTCTCTAAACATGCGAGTTGCAACACTGAAAGCCACTGACAATTTGGAAAAGAGTTTGCTGCTCACTGAGCAAGCACTCTATGGGGTAGATGTGGGGGAAGGTGGTAACGAGGAGGCTGAGGAGAGTGAGGTAGTTAGCTTGGTAACAGTAAGAAAGCGGGGTAGAGGGAAGAGTGCCAGGGAGGCTAGCCCTGATCTGACACACCCCAACAAGTTTGCATGGTTGGCAGATGAGGGGGATGACAGTTCAGGGACGGCACCGCTGCAGCCAGACACTTCCTCTGCCAGTCAGGGGAATGTCAGCTCCACTAAGCAGGGGACCAGGAGAGCAGGGCAGGCCAGACAGGTGCTGGTAGTGAGAGACTCAATTATTAGGGGTACAGATAGGGCGATCTGTCACAAAGATCGTGATCGCCGAACAGTGTGCTGTCTTCCTGGCGCTAGAGTTCGACACATCGCGGATCGGGTTGACAAATTACTGGGAGGGGCTGGAGAAGATCCAGCGGTCATGGTCCATATCGGAACCAATGGCAAAGTTAGAGGAAGGTGGAGAGTCCTTAAAAATGATTTCAGGGATTTAGGTCAAAAGCTTAGGGCAAGGACCCTTAAAAGTAATATTTTCTGAAATGCTGCCTGTACCACGAGCCACACAAGAATGGCAGCGGGAGATTAGGGAGGTTAACAAGTGGCTCAAGAACTGGTGTAGGAAGGAGGGGTTTGGGTTCCTGGAGAACTGGGCCGACTTCTCTGTTGGCTACAGGCTCTATCGTAGGGACGGGCTGCACCTCAATGGGGAAGGGGCAGCTGTGTTGGGGAGAAAGATGTCTAGAAGGTTGGAGGAGTGTTTAAACTAAGGACTGGGGGGGAGGGTAATTACGTTATAGGAGGGGAAGATAGTGCAGATAGAGACCAGGGGCAAGGTAGTGTGTCTGGGGGAGGAATGGAAGGGGGGACTAGAACAGCTCAGAATGAAAGATGTAGGGTAAAAAATACACATAAACCAGTCAAATGTATGTATACTAATGCCAGAAGCCTGACTAACAAGACTGGTGAACTGGAATTAGTGATGTGTGAGGAGGACTATGACGTTGTGGGAATAACTGAGACATGGCTGGATGATAGCTATGACTGGGCAGTTAATATAAAAGGTTACAATCTGTTTAGAAAGGATCATCAAAACCGGAGAGGTGGAGGGGTCTGCCTCTATGTGAAGTCGTGTCTAAATCCCGTAAATCGAGAATACATCTCTGAGGGACATGAACATGTGGAGTCACTGTGGGTAGAAATACATGGAGCAAAAAACAATAATAAAATACTAATAGGAGTGTATTATAAACCACCTAATATACCAGAGTCCACAGAAAATCTATTACTAAACGAGATAGACGAGGCGGCAAATCATAATGAAGTCGTTATCATGGGGGACTTCAACTACCCAGATATAGACTGGGAAACTGAAAGCTGTACATCCCAAAAATGAAACAGGTTCTTGGCAATAGCCAAAGACAATTTCCTTTCCCAACTGGTTCAGGACCCAACTAGAGGGACGGCCTTACTGGACTTAGTATTAACCAATAGACCTGATAGAACAACAGATGTGCAGGTAGGGGGACACCTGGGAAATAGTGACCATAAAGTTATAACCTTCCAATTATCCTTCAAACGAGAGTTTCTAAAGGGAGGAACAAAAATACCAAACTTCAAAAAAGCAAAATTTAGCCAACTAAGCGAGGCCATAGGCCTAACTAACTGGGACAAGGTCCTCAAAAATAAAAATACAACCATAAAATGGGAGATTTTTGAAAGCATTGTAACATCTAATTGTGAGAGGTACATACCTTATAGGAATAAAAGGCTAAGGAACAATAAGAAACCAATGTGGATAAATGGAACCGTAAAGAAGGCAATAAATGACAAAAAGAAAGCATATAAATCACTAAAATAGGAGGGGAGTCAGGAAGCACTGATAAACTATAAGGAAAAAAATAGAATATGTAAAAAACTAATAAAATTTGCCAAACTAGAGACCGAGAGATTAATTGCCAAAGAGAGTAAAACTAACCCTAAAATGTTCTTCAATTATATAAATAGTAAAAAATATAAATCTGAAGGAGTCGGCCCTCTACATAGCAATGAGGGGGGTGTTGCAGAGAGCGACGAGGATAAAGCAAAACTATTAAATATTTTTTTCTCCACTATATTCAGTGAGGAAAATAAACTGTCAGATGAAATGCAGAATGTAAAAGTAAATCCCCCATTAATAGTGCCCTGTCTGACCCAGGAAGAAGTACAAAAGCGACTTAAAAAGATTAAAATAGACAAATCGCCAGGACCGGATGGCATACACCCCCGTATCCTAAGGGAATTAAATGATGTCATAGCCAGACCATTATTTCTGATATTTACGGACTCTATAATAACAGGGAATGTTTCACAGGATTGGCGCATAGCAAATGTGGTGCCAATATTCAAAAAGAGTCCAAAAACAGAGCCTGGAAATTATAGGCCGGTAAGTTCAACATCTATTGTTGGTAAACTGTTTGAAGGGTTTCTAAGAGATGCTATTTTGGAGTATCTCAATGAAAATAAGCAAATAACGCCATATCAGCATGGCTTCATGAGGGATCGGTCATGCCAAACGAATTTAATCAGCTTCTATGAGGAGGTAAGTTCTAGACTTGACAGCGGCGAATCAATTGATGTCGTATATCTGGACTTCTCCAAAGCATTTGACACCGTACCTCATAAAAGGTTAGTATATAAAATGAGGATGCTTGGACTGGGAGAAAATGTCTGTATGTGGGTAAGTAACTGGCTAAGTGACAGAAAACAGAGGGTGGTTTTTAACGGTAGATACTCAGATTGGGTCACTGTCACTAGTGGGGTACCTCTGGGGTCAGTATTGGGCCCTATTCTTTTCAATATATTTATTAATGATCTTGTAGAAGGTCTGCACAGTAAAATATCTATTTTTGCAGATGACACTAAACTGTGTAAAGTAATTAACACTGAAGAGGACAGTTTTCTGCTACAGAGGGATCTGGATAGATTGGAGGCTTGGGCAGAAAAATGGCAGATGAGGTTTAACACTGACAAATGTAAAGTTATGCACATGGGAAGGAATAATGCAAGTCACCCGTACATATTAAATGGTAAAACACTCGGTAACACTGACATGGAAAAGGATTTATGGAATTTTAATAAACAGCAAATTAAGCTGCAAAAACCAGTGTCAGGAAGCTACTGCCAAGGCCAATAAGATAATGGGTTGCATCAAAAAGGGCATAGACGCCCGTGATGAGAACATAGTCCAACCACTTTACAAATCACTAGTCAGACCACACATGGAGTACAGTGTACAGTTCTGGGCTCCTGTGAACAAGACAGACATAGCAGAGCTGGAGAGGGTTCAGAGGAGGGCAACTAAAGTAATAACTGGAATGAGGGATCTACAGTACCCTGAAAGGTTATCAAAATTAGGGTTATTCCCTTTAGAAAAAAGACGACTGAGGGGAGATCTAATAACTATGTATAAATATATCAGGGGTCAGTACAGATATCTCTCCCATCATCTATTTATCCCCAGGACTGTGACTGTGACGAGGGGACATCCTCTGCATCTGGAGGAAAGAAGGTTTGTACACAAACATAGAAAAGGATTGTTCACTGTAAGAGCAGTGAGACTATGGAACTCTCTGCCAGAGGAGGTGGTGATGGTGAGTACAATAAAGGAATTCAAGAGGGGACTGGATTTATTTCTGGAGTGTAATAATATTACAGGCTACAGCTACTAGAGAGGGGTCGTTGATCCAGGGAGTTATTCTGATTGCCTGATTGGAGTCGGGATGGAATTTTTTTCCCCTTAAGTGGGGAAAATTGGCTTCTGCCTCACAGGGGTTTTTTGCCGTCCTCTGGATCAACTTGTAGGAAACAGGCCGAACTGGATGGACAAATGTCTTTTTTCGGTCTTATACTATGTTATGTATGTTACTAAGAGAGGATAAAGATCCTGCGGGAGGGGCTCCATCGAGATGACAATACAGATATTCGGCTTCAGTTACTGGCGGCAAGGGAGGAATATAACTAGCACCTTCAACAAAATGCACAACAAAAAAAATTTGGGCAGGTCAATGATATTATCGGGAAGTGGGGAAACCCGGTAGACTATTGTCTACCCTGGTTAAAAATCAATAAGGAACCAGCAAAATAGGTTCAGTAAGGGGGAACACTGGTTCCCTCATTACAGATCCTCAAGTAATAAGACAGGAGTTTAGGGCCTCTTTTTTGGCATTGTACAGCTCACAGATGAGATGTACCAAAAAAGATTATCAGCAATGTATGCATAAGGTGGATATAATCAAATTAAATGATCTAGATAAGAGCAGCTTGAATTGCCCGATAGAACTCGGTGAGATGAGAGAGGCTCTGAACTCTATTCAGGGCAATACTGCTCCAGGAACGGATGGCCTTTCCTTCAAGCTCTACAGACGCCATGCTGAGGTTCTTTTACCACTACTGTTACAGGTTTTAAAGGAATCCAAGGAACTGAGGAGTCTATCAGCTTCATCACTGCCAGACGCGGTCATTACTCTTATATTAAAAAAGAATAAAGATGAACTGGATATGGAGTCTTATCGACCCATATCCCTACTTAATACTGACTATAAATTGATTGCTAGAGTTTTAGCTAATAGATTGAAGAAGGTGGCTGAGAATCTCATCCATCCTGATCAGTCTGGTTTTGCCCCAAACTGCCAGGCTCAGATACATCTCTGTAAAACTTTGATAAATATCTACCTTGGCGGGGGGGGGGGGAGAGGGGGGGGGTCCACTCCATCCTGTCGCTTGATGCTTCTAAAGCTTTTAACAGGGTGTATTGGGACCTCCTCTGGTTCACCATGGAGAGTATGAATATGAGCTCTGCGTTTATCGGTTGGGTGCAACTTTTATACAGCCAACCCTGTGCCACTATTAACATCGACGGCACAAGAACAGACCCTTTTATTGTTCAACTGGGTATGAGGCAAGGTTGTCCCTTGTCCCCATTGCTGTTTGCTGTCTTTACGGAGCCCCTCTCTTGCAGGATTAGAATGGATGACAGTATCAGGGGTTTTGGTGAAAATGGAATAGAGGATAAAATTAATCTCTATGTGGACGACGTTCTCTTGTTTCTTAATGATGGGATTCATATTGTCCCCCATGTCATGAAGGGGAGTTTGGTAGAGTATCTGGGTTTGATGTAAACTGGCATAAAACAGTTCTTCTCCCTCTGAACAGAGTCCCAGAAATAAACAATGCTGAAATAAGGGTCCTGTCAAATCTAGACTCAATAGAATATATCGGAATTAGGATTGGCTCGGATATCCGACAATATTGCAAACTAAACATAAAACCCATTATTGAAAACATTTGGGGCAAAATCTATGTCTGGCAGAAGCTCAATTTATCGAAAGCAGACAGGATAGCACTGATTAAGATGATTCTACTCCTGCAAATAATATATAGGATTTCTCCATGTCTGACCTGGATAAAAGATGCTATCTTTTACCAGTTTTAATATCTCTTTAATTACCTCATATGGGGCCGTGCAAGAGTCTGTATCAAACAGAAATATCTCTGGTTACCGGGTGAAAAAGGGGGACTGTCTCTCCCTTTCATTTAGGGATATTTTCTAGCTGCCCGGATTCAATGGCTTATAAGCGTTGGAGCAAAGAAATCTTTCTTCTTAACAAAGGAATATCCCGGTCAGCATCGGAGTGTTTTAAGTATATTGGAAGCGGGCTTTTTTGAACAGGAAGGAAAGTTATGCCCAGTCAGCTATTCAATACACAGAGGGTGGTTTAGGATAAAAGAACTTCTTGAGATCCTATACGCGCTACGGAGATAGGAAAAAAGCTAAAGTTTCTATTTCACTAATATATAAGAAAATCATACACAGTTTGGCTTAAGTTATCAAATTTAAAAGTGAAGCTCGCTGGATCGCTGAGAGGTTCTAAATCCTCCATCAACTGGGAAAAATATATAAAAATATTAAAAAATCGTCTTTGTCTAGTAATTATAGAATGATTTAATTCAATATACTACATCGTTTGTACTATCATCCGATTATGCTACGCAGACTTTTTCCCAAGTCTAAGGCCTCATGCACACGACCGTTGTTTGATTCCGTGTCAGTTGCTCCGTTTTTCGTGATTTTCTGTGGACCCATTGGTTTTCAATGGGTCCGTGGAAACCTCGGCAAATGCACCGTTTGTCCTCCGCGTCCGTGGTCCATGATTCCAGTCCGTCAAAAAAATATAATCTGTCCTATTCTTGTCCGTGAAAAACGGTTCACGGACCCATTCAAGTTAATGGGTTAGTGAAAAAATGCGGATGGCCATCCATGTGTCATCCGCGTTCCGTGTCCGTTTTTTTTGCGGATCCCTTGGCAGGCACTTGGGAAAAATTGTCAGCCTGTCTTTTGGTAAAATCTTTTGGGTCATGTCCGCTAAAAAAACGGAAGACACACGGAAACACAACGGAAGGCAAAAACGGACACGGATCACTGAGCAACGGAACCCCTTTTTGCGGACAGCATAAAAAAAACGGTCGTGTGCATGAGGCCTTATTATGTATGTCACAAATGTGGAAGTGAGGACGCAGACTTTCTACATCTAGTCTGGAAGTGTTCAGTTGTTCAGTCCTTTAGGAGCGGGGTGTATGAAATACTGGAACGTAGAACTTATTACAGAGCCAACTTTGATATTGAAACTGCTATACTTGGTAATATTCAACCCTTTAAGTTGATGAAAGGTCGTGAAGACCTATTATGGTTGAAGTCCTTAATGTTAGCAAGGGTTGTTATCATTAGAGAGTGGGGCTCTACGAAATCCCTAGATATATCTGAGTGGTCATCCCTGGTTAGAAGGATCAAACAATATGAGAGGCCTGCTATGCTTAACCATCATCAAATTGATAAATGGGGCAAGACTTGTTCCTTTTGGAATAGTCGTATCTGAGGAATTAAAAATGAGGGTATAGGCATTGCGTTTTTGTTTTTTTTTTCTTTACGCCAGCACTGGAAACCCACAAGGGGATGGGGTGGGTGGGGAGGAGAAGAGGGATAGGGGGGACTTATGCTTCATATTTTTGATGAGTGAAACGTGAATGTAAAAAGCATAAGTAATTGTAATATTGTTAATGGCAATATTTTCTTCAAGTACTTATGTATTGTGCTGGAAAAATCAATAAAGATATTTAAAAAAAAAAGGTGGTCTGGGTCAAATAGATAGGATGAGGAAAGAGAACTTGCCTACTCACTGGATATAATAGTTATGTAGTACTGTATACTCCTGTATGTTTGGTAGTACTCGGGTGGGGGTGGGAACTTGGAAGCACATAAACATATTTCATATTCATCACACAACAAGTTGGCCTGTATGTTTTAAAATGCCAGGGCTAAATTTCTGATGGAGTTCAGCCCTGACTGGGTGGGTGGAAGAATAGGTAACATAAGAGAGCCCATTGATTCAATTTTCAGGGGCCCATCTAGAGCCAGCTTGTACATCAAATGCTAAGCCTCAACTTTGCAGCTTTGGAGATATCTCCTGAGTGTGAAACAACTTATTAAGTCATCCATAGTTCCTAATAGCACTTCAGAAATATGGTTATTCTCAGTTGTTTAAACTTTAACACTATACACTACCATATAAAACAGTCAGATTTACTGTGTTTACATAAAGAATTCCATGACAAAAAAGAACCCTATATCAATATATAGTATAAATGTATTTGGCTAGAAAAGCCAATCCTGCATTTTTCACTACGATGTACAGTATACCAAGGCTATACTAAGCTGTGTATATTAGCTATGAATTTTATTATCAAATTAGAATTTTAATAGAAAAATACAAATGATAAAAAAACAAAGTACAGTAAATAAAAAAAAGGAAAATTATTATAGTATGTTATCAAAATAACAGATAATTTCTGGGCCATGTTTCTATTTTTCAAAATAATGTTTTAACTATTTTATGTTTTAGCTGTTAATACATTAAGAGAAAAAAAAAAAAAATACGAAAAACCCCATGAGGTGAACTGAAATGAGGCTACAGTTTTCCAGTTCTATTCCATCTGCACACCACTCTAAGACATATTCAATTGTACTCTATCAAGAAGCATAACCCAAGGGCTATGATGCAATATGCACAACATCATATGGATGCTGTAGGAAATAAACAATGTAGTCCTGAGGGTTAAGAAAAGAATCCACACAATATAAATAAGAACTTACCATCTGTGCTTGTGGTATTCATGCTCACACTAGTTACATTTCCCTTTACTGAAAATAATCATCAAATAAACATGAACATACAGTATTAATATATCCAGTATATTTAACCCTTTCATTGCAGAATTTGGCAGATACTGGATCTGAAAATGAACATTGCAACTTCTTAGTGTTGATCGAGCACCCAAGTGCTCGGGTGCTCGGGCCGAACACATCGGGATGCTTGAGTGCTCTACAGAGCACACGAGTATAATGGAAGTCAATGGGAGAACCCGAGCATTAACCACCTCCCATCATGCTAACGCCGAAAGGCGTCCGGGAGGTGGTTCTTTCAGGTCTCAATGACGCCTATTGGCGTCATCTCGTGAGACCCGAGATTACATGTAAACGCGCGCTCACAGCACTGATCGTTCGCTGGCAGGGTGTAGATGTCAATAAATCACATCCAAATCGCATATCAGATGCTGTTTTGTAAACAGCGTCTGATATACCTGCTGCCTGCTCCTCTGGTGGTCCGCGGATCCGCAAAACACGGACACTGGCAATGTGCTTTACGCATTTCGAGTATCCGCACATTGCCAGAACTATATAGAAAATGCCTTTTCTTGTCCGCAATTGCGGACAAGAATAGGACTTTTCTATATTTTTGCGGACCTGGAAGTGCAGACCCGGAAGTGCAGATACACAATTCCGGATCCGAGCAGAACAAAGTCTGTCCCCATAGAAATAAATGGGTCCGCAATTCCGTTCCGCAAAATGTGGAACAGAATTGCGGACGTGTGAATTGGGCCTAAGGGTCCCTTATCACCGCCATTTAGTTAGCTACTTGTTAAGTCGTTAGCGCCCAGCCCACCGCACCGCAGTCACTGATTAGTAGCTGATTAGCGTCATCGCTGTCGCTAATCAGCACTAGTACTATATATTATCTGTAAGTGATCAAGACTGATCGCAATCAGATCTATATCAGTAAATTACGGTCACCTTAGGCTCTACAAAAAACACAGTGTTCACATGATCAGGCCTGATCTTGTGCGCACAATTGCTTTCAGTCCGCCCCAGCGCGGTGACAGAAATTTTTTTTTCTGATCACTGCAAAACACCGTAAAATCGCTGCAGCGCTATAAAGATCACTTTTGAGCTTTTTGGATCTTTATTAGCGATCGCAGCTTTAGGGTCCATTCACACGTCCATGGTGTGCTGCGGACCTGCAAATTGCGGATCCGCACTTCATAGAGATTCCAAATTCTTGTCCGCAGGTTGCGGACAAGAATAGGGCATGCTCTATCTTTTGCGGAGCTGCGGCCGGATGTTTTGGGGCTGAAACCCAGAAGTTTGCGGCCACAGCTCCGCAAATTCTGATGTGGAGAGCACATAGTGTGCTCTCCGCATCACCGCCAGCCCCATTCACACTGAATGGGTCCGCATCAATTCCGCAGAATTGCGGAATAGATATGGATGTTTTTGCGGACGTGTGACTGGGGCCTTACTTCGCAAGCACTCCTATGTCCTTTCCCCTCTTTTTTTTTTTTGCACATTTTTTGGCAGAGATTTTTTCATCCACATTGATCGATGCGAATTAAGAAATCTGTGCCATTCATTTTTTCTTTCAGCCCAGAGGCTGAACAAAAAAAAAAAATCTTATTACCCGTATGCTCAATATAAGTAGAATAGCAGAAACTCCTAATGCTGGCCATACATGTAATGATTGCGGAGACCCTCAAATGCCAGGGCAGTACAAACACCCCACAAATGACCCCATTTTGGAAAGAAGACAACCCAAGATATTTGCTGAGGGGCATATTGAGTCCATGAAAGATTGAACTTTTTGTCACAAGTTAGCAGAAATGAAGACTTTGTGAGAAAAAAACAAGAAAAATCAATTTCCGCTAACTTGTGCCAAAAAAAAAAAATCTTCTATGTACTCGCCATGCTCCTCACGGAATACCTTGGGGTGTCTTCTTTCCAAAATGGGGTCACATGTGGGGTGTTTATACTACACTGGCATTTTAGGGGCCCTAAAGCGTGAGAAAAAGTCTGGAATCCAAATGTGTAAAAATGCCCTCCTAAATTGACAACTAAATTGACAACTTTGTATAAAAAATGTTTACAAAAGTTTTTATTTACAGAGATATTTCTCACACCCAGCATGGGAATATGTAAAAATACACCCCAAAACACATTGACCTACTTCTCCTGAGTACGGCGATACCACATGAGAGACACTTTTTTGCAGCCAAGATGCGCAAAGGGGCCCAAATTCCAATGAGTACCTTTAGGGTTTCACAGGGCATTTTTACGCATTTGGATTCCAAACTACTTCTCACACTTTAGGGGCCCCAAAAATGCCAGGGCAGTATAAATACCCCACAAGTCACCCCATTTTAGAAAGATGACACCCCAGAGTATTCCGTGAGGGGCATGGCGAGTTCTTTTTTTTTTTGGCACAAGTTAGCGTTTTGGCACAAGTTAGCGGAGATTGCTTTTTTCAATTTTTTTATTACAAAGTCTCATATTCCACTAACTTGTGACAAAAAATAAAATCTTACATGAACTCACCATACCCCTCAAGGAATACCTTGGGGTGTCTTCTTTCTAAAATGGGGTCACTTGTAGGCTTTTTTACTGGCTGCAAAAAAGTGTCACTCATGTGGTATTGCCGTACTCAGGAGAAGTAGGGCAATGTGTTTTGGGGTGTATTTTTACATATACCCATGCTGGGTGTGAGAAATATCTCTGTAAATGACAACTTAAAAAAAAAAAAAATTATACAGTTGTCAATTTGCAGAGATATCTCTCTCACCCAGCATGGGTATATGTAAAAATATACCCCAAAGCACATTGCCCTACTTCTCCTGAGTACGGCGATACCACATGTGTGCCACTTTTTTGCAGCCTATGTGCGTAAAGGGGCGGAAAGTCCAACAAGTACCTTTAGGCTTTACAGGGTTGCTCACAATTTAGCCCCGCCCAAAATGCCAGAACAGTAAACACACCCCACAAATCACCCCATTTCAGAAAGTAGACACCCCAAGGTGTTCACTGAGGGGCATAGTGAGTCTGTGGGAGATTTTTTATTTTTTTTTGCCAGAAATGTAAACTTTATTTTTTTTTTTCCTCAAAATGTAATTTTCTGCAAACTTGTGAAAAAAAATTAAATCATACGTGAACTCACCATGCCCCTCCGCGAATACTTTGGGGTGTCTTCTTTCTAAAATGTTGTCATTTGGGGGTATTTATACTATCCTGGCATTTTAGCACCTGAAGAAACATGACAGGTGCTCAGAAAGTCAGAGCTGCTTCAAAATGCGGAAATTCACTTTTTTGTACCATAGTTTGTAAACGCGATAACTTTTGTGCAAACTAATAAATATATACTTATTGGATTTTTTTTAATCAAAGACATGTGGCACAATAAATTCTGACAAAAACTTGTATAGAAATGTAATTATATTTGAACAATTTTACCGAAAAATCTCAGCAGCAATCAAATACCACCAAAAGAAAGCTGTATTTGTTAGAAGAAAAGTAGGTAAAATTCATTTGGGTGCCAAGTTGCATGACTGAGCAATAAACCGTTAAAGTTGTGAAGTGCCGATTTGTAAAAAAGGGCCTGGTCACTAGGGGGGTATAAACCTGTGGTCCTAAAGTGCTTAAACCAGGCACCCCCGGCTCTGAAAAGGGGAGGGTGCCTGGTTCATAGGAAAAGGTCAGAAATTGATGGAAACACCACTGAAATTGTTCGAGAACAGCATGCGATGTCTGGATGGATCTTGGACTCCCAGGTCGCTGCTGGTAAAGATGTTGTCCGAGTAGTACGCCACTTTTTACAAACTGACAATAATAGGCACAAAACCAAAGATAATATAAAATTACAGGAAATGTCACAGGTATTTGGGATGAGGAAACGTTATCCAGGAGAGGTACCACCGGTAATGTCACTGTCCGCAGTGTCTACGGAAAAGTATACTGTATGTCACAAATTAAATTTTTATGCGCACACGTTAGACTGGAGATGTCGCTCTGGTAATGTCACTGTCAGAAGTGGAGATCTATTGAAAAAGTAAACTGTCTGTCACAAATTTTTTCAGCTCACACGTTACACTGCAGATGCCACGCTGGTAATGTCACTGTCTGCAGCAGACACCGTCTACAGAAAAAGTACACTGTATGTCACAAATAAATTTTGTCAGCGCACACGTTACACTGAAGATGTTGCACTGGTAATGTCACTGTCTGCAAAAGACACTGTCTATGGAAAAAGTACACTGGATGTCACAGATATTTTTTGGATGAGCACACTTTACACTGAAGATGTGGCACTTATAATGTCACTGTCAGAAGAAGACACCATCTATTGAAGTAGTATACTGTATGTCACAGATACATTTTTTTAAGCGCATACGTTACACTGCAGATGTGGCACTGGTAATGTCACTGTGAGAAGAGGACACCGCTATTGAAAAAGTACACTGTATGTCAGATACATTTTTTAACCGCACACGGTACACTGGAGATGTAGCGCTGGTAATGTCACTGTCCGCAGCAGACACCGTACACGGAAAAAGTACACTTGATGTCACAAATATTTTTTGGATGAGCACACTTTACACTGGATATACGTAGAGATGCCCCAAACTATTCGCCGGCGAACAGTTCCCAGCGAACATCGCGTGTTCGCGTTCACCGCGGCGGGCAAACATATGCGATGTTCGGTCCGCCCCCTATACATCACCATTGAGCAAACGTTGACCCTGTATCTCACAGTCAGCAGACACATTCAAGCCAATCAGCATACCCTCCCTCACGCCTCTTATTAAAAAACAAGGACAGCATCCATCTTAGATTCATTCTGAAGACGCAGTGTTAGTTAGAGCAGGGAGAGTGCTGCTGCTGAATTAATATAGGAAAAGCGTTAGCTAGGCCAGTGTTCTGTGTCCACTCCAGTCCTCAAAGACTCACCTGCTGTAAGGACAGCGTCCTGACAGCACCCCTAAAAAGGCCTTTTTAGGGCTAGTACATCAGTCTGCTTTAGTTTTTTTTTTTCTATATATATATTGCAGTTGCCTGCCTGTGTGTGAGAGGCCGCAGGCCCACAGACTGTACTGTGTGCATACCACTCATATAGGGTGGCACAGTACCTTGCAGATAAAAAAGTCATCACATTTTTACCCTTTAATATAATTGCAGTTGCCTGCCAGTGGGTGTCAGGCCCACAGACTGTACTGTGCCGACTGCCCACCACTCATATAGGGTGGCACAGTACCTTGCACGCATAGTATCACTAATTTTTAATAAAATTACTCTTTCTTGCTGTCATGCCTGTTGAGGGACCCTCGTATAAAAAGGCTGAAGGGGAAAGACCTATACTGGGTGGCCACGCTACTAGACCCCCGGTATAAGCAGAAACTGGCTGAAATGTTACCGAATTACCGGAAGTCGGAAAGGATGCAGCAGTCCCAAAACAAGTTAAAAAGTATGCTTTACATAGCATATAAGGGTGAGGTTACAGCACAACGAGAGTCTAACAGGGGAAGAAGTGAACGTAATCCTCCTCCTACCACGACCACCCCAGCAAGGACAGGACGCTTTACAGACATGTTGTTGATGGAGGACAGGCAGAGCTTTTTAAGTCCTATGCATTGCCACAGCCCTTCGGGGTCCACCCTCAGAGAACGACTTGACCGATAGGTAGCAGACTACCTCGTCTTAACTGCAGATATTGACACTCTGAGGAGGGAAGAACCCCTTGACTACTGGGTGTGCTGGCTTGACCTGTGGACTGAGCTACAGTATCCCAATTTGTGATAGAACTTCTGGCCTGCCCCGCTTCATTGTCACTGAAAAGAGAAGTCGCCTAGGTCAAAGTCTAGATTACCTCCCCTTTATTAAGATGAATGAGGCGTGGATTCCGAAGGGACTGACAGTGGGGGATGCATTTGACTAAAAAAAGCCTGATGAGATGCCTTGGGCTAAAAATGGTCCCCATGCTGCTGTATTTAATCTATGCATGCCGGATGACTTTTGTGCCTTCTCAGTCACCAACTAGGGTTCAAGCCGCAATGTTTTAGTACACTTTCTGCCTGTAAAACATAAATTTTTCTGTCCGCTGCTACAACAGAGGCTGCAACAATACCTCATTTTTCAGGCATGTGTACATGCCAAATTTTTCTGGCCTCTGGTGCTGCACTGTGGCTGCAAAAACAAAACAAAAAAAAGGCACATACATGTGTCAATTCCCCTTCGTGATTGTTACCTTGTTGAGGTGAAGGGGCTTGTGTATCACAATGAAGCGATCACCTCTATGAGTGTGTTGGCAATGTTGGCACTCCCCAGATGATAAGGTCGTTGCTTCATTGTGAACAGACCAAAAGCAATCGGCTGGATAATTTTTCATAGAAAAAACATTAATTTTCTTTGTGATCATTTAATGTGATCATTAAAGCCTACTAGGCCAACAATGGGCCCACACTGCAGAATCATTGTTTTCTGGGTCACTTCCCTGTCACTGAACTACCTCAGCACGATTATAGGCTTTGAAAAACCGCCATAGCCTGCAATCTCCCAAAGGTGCGCACGAGCACAGTCATCACTATACCAAGATTGATGCATAGAGGAATAAAATTAATGTCATGAGTGCATCAACTATTGACAACTCTTTGCGGTTGTCAAAAATCTATTCGATACACGTCCCCTGATAGGGGACGTAACAGGGATTAAACCGATAGGAATAGTACTACTTAACACAACACTCATATAGGGTGTCACAGTACATTGCACGGCGCACGCGCAGTGACCTGAAATTCTAACAAAGCGGACCAAGCATGGGTCTTTTTCCATCTCCCAGTTCCACAAATCTATTCACTACACTGGCCCTGGCCCTGATAAGGGACAAAACAGAGATTAATCTGATAGTAATAGTACTAAGTTAACACTAGTTGCATTAGTGGCAAATTCCATTGCAAATGCCCAAAATTAGAAGGAAGCGGACAGAGCAAGATTTTTTCTCTATCTACCCATGCAAGGATTCTATTCAATACACGTCCACTGATAGGGGACTTAACAAAGATTTAGAATATAGAAAATTTAGCGGCTCAACCTCTCACCGTAGATGGATAAGGTGCTCACCTAATTCGCCCACCCTCAGGCACAGAATGAAGGAATGTGATAAATGAAAAAGAGGGGCACACTCAGATGGAAGCACTTAAATGACCTAAATGGACAATTTATTAAAACATATAATAAAACAATATAAAAAATAACTACACATAAAAACATACACAAATGGCCCTATCCCACACCAGTACCTGTATAGCCTGTACTAGTTAGACACCGTCTAAAGAGCGAATAGATGACATATGCCAGATAGCCCAATGCTGATGGATGCAACATATGCACCTAAATGAATGTTTCAGACAGTCAGTCCCATGGGATAATGCACTGGGGTATGCGAAAGCAGTTTGGCAATTGTCCACTCGAATATATGTCTATAACCGCTCCTGAAGCGTATTCCAGATACAGTCCAAAAATGCGAGCGAGTGTCTTTCCGTAAGTTGAGCACTTAATGCAGCTCAGGGGTATCCGTCACATTCCCCATACCTGCACACTTATAAAGCAAAAACTCCCACAGGATCAGGGTCTTACCCTTTTTCGCCGACCCTCTGCAGCGCTAATCCCAGGCAGCCACACACCAGCGGCGTCCCACGTGGTGTGTTGGACCTCGGCGTGGCATCCCACGTGACCTGGTTGCTTGGAAACCGGATGGTGCTTTGATGACGTCACTAATAAGGGACGATTTTCACCGGATCCAGACTTTTGAGATTTTCTTTCTTTATCTCTTTATCTGTGGGGATTATTCTTGCTGCTGGACTGATGAGTGGAACGTTCACTCCTTTACGCCAGACGCGTTTCGAGGTGCTGTACCTCTTCCTCAGTGGCCAACTGAGTGAACGTTTCATCACTCTTATATAGGAGACCAATGTTCCCATAGTGCTTCACTTTCTCCAGCATTCCTAAACTCTGACATGGATCGGAATCTTCACATTATCCTACATTCACAAATCCCAATATGGGAACTACTCATATACTTTAAAATGCCCAATTGCATCCCAAATGGCATGTATCATGTATGGTAAAGTAATACAACACATATCAATTTACAATATGCTGAGAATTGGAAAAAATAATGCAACAGAAAATAACGCAACTAAAAAAAAAATGCAACCAAAACGCATTAGAATCTTTGGTGCGATTTCACCAATTTTAGGTTGCAATTCCCCATGATATATGGGGTATTGTCTGCATCAACACTTCAAAGGCTAAAAAGGGGGCATTGACATAAAGGTGCCATTTTCTTTGCGGTTTTCCATTATGGACTTCTTTAGTGGATCTGGAATAAAATTCCCATTTGAGTCCAAGTTTGTAAGTATATTTTCATTGGAGATGGAGCATCCTGGGAAAACGGGTTTAGGGAGAGCTATCCGATAGGGAGGGGAAATCGAAGTGTCGATAAACGACCAGACTCCGATGTCCCATCACCACCGGACAACCCCCCCAATCTTCCCAGGAACCCGAAGATCTCCATCTCAGCATTTAAACCCTTTGGGATCATCGTATCGAATTTGAAGATCCTCCGTGATTCCTGTCTAGACATATGCGCTATGTGATTCCCACCCCTCCATGGTTTTTTACTCTCTCAATCACCATGAATCTTATACTGGTAGGGTCGCAATTATGCATCAATTTAAAATGTCTTGATAGAGAGTGTGTGTCCAAGCCCTTCTTAATGTTTGAGATGTGCTCTGCTACCCTCTTTTTGAGGGTTCTTTTAGTTCTTCCTATATATTGCTTTCTGCAATTGCATTCTAGCAAGTATATGACATCCGTAGAATCACATGTCAAGCATTCTTGTATATCCAGACAAAAGGAGTTGGCTACAGATTCTACTTTGGTGGTTTTCTTGGGGAAGGTAGTAATTACAGTTAGCACATCTGTCACATTTAAAGAAGCCTTTTGCTACCAACCAATTGTCCTTGCTCTGCGTATCCCTCTTTTTAACAGTTGGGGCTACCTTCCCTGCCAAATTTCCTGCTCTCGTATAGGTAATTTTAGGGGCCTCACTTAGAAGGGGGCCTATCAGTTTGTCATTTAATAGGTGGCCCCAATGTCTCCATATTATTCTTTCAATTGCTCTATATTGGGAGTTAAATGGCAGGATAATTCTCAAGGTTTCCTCCTGTTGTTGAGGGGTGCTAGTGGAGAAGAAGTCTTTCCTTTCCATTTTCTTTACCTTATCTGGTGAACTATCTATTACCTGTACCGGATAGTCCTTTTCTATCAACTGTTGCCTCAATTGTACTACTTCATCCTCAAATTTGCTTTCTTCTGTGCAATTTCGTTTTAGTCTCCGAAATTGACTGGTGGGGACATTTAATCAACCAGCGCGGTAAATGACAACTGGAGAATCGAATAAAGCTGTTTCTCGTAACTGGTTTAAAGTATGTGTTGCATCACAATTTGTCCCCTTGAACACATATCTCCAAATCGAGGAACTCGACCCTTTCTTCACTTATATTTGGGCTGAATACTAAATTCCTCTCATTAATATTGATGTTTTTCAAAAATATATCCAACAACTCGAGTGTATCCCGCCACACAAACAAAATCGAGGTACATCGACGACATTTTGTTCGTGTGGCGGGATACACCCGAGTCGTTGGATATATTTTTGAAAAACATCAATATCAATGAGAGTAATTTAGTATTCAGCCCTAATATAAGTGAAGAAAGGGTCGAGTTCCTGGATTTGGAGATATGTGTTCAAGGGGACAAATTGTGATGCAACACATACTTTAAACCAGTTACGAGAAACAGCTTTATTCGATTCTCCAGTCTTCATTTACCGCGCTGGTTGATTAATGTCCCCACCAGTCAATTTCGGAGACTAAAACAAAATTGCACGGAAGAAAGCAAATTTGAGGATGAAGCAGTACAATTGAGGCAACAGTTACTAGAAAAGAACTATCCAGTACAGGTAATAGATAGTTCACTAGATAAGGTAAAGAAAATGCAAAGGAAAGACTTCTTCTCCACTAGCACCCCTCAACAACAGGAGGAAACCTTGAGAATTATCCTGCCATTTAACTCCCAATATAGAGCAATTGAAAGAATAATACGGAGACATCGGGGCCACCTATTAAATGACAAACTGATAGGCCCCCTTCTAAGTGAGGCCCCTAAGATTACCTATACGAGAGCAGGAAATTTGGCAGGGAAGGTAGCCCCAACTGTTAAAAAGAGGGATACGCAGAGCAAAGACAATTGGTTGGTAGCAAAAGGCTTCTTTAAATGTGGCAGATGTGCTAACTGTAAGATTACTACCTTCCCCAAGAAAACCACCAAAGTAGAATCTGTAGCCAACTCCTTTTGTCTGGATATACAAGAATGCTTGACATGTGATTCTACGGATGTCATATACTTGCTAGAATGCAATTGCAGAAAGCAATATATAGGAAGAACTAAAAGAACCCTCAAAAAGAGGGTAGCAGAACACATCTCAAACATTAAGAAGGGCTTGGACACACACTCTCTGTCAAGACATTTTAAATTGATGCATAATTGCGACCCTACCAGTTTAAGATTCATGGCGATTGAGAGAGTCAAAAAATCATGGAGGGGTGGGAATCACATAGCACATATGTCTAGACAGGAATCATGGAGGATCTTCAAATTCGATAAGATGATCCCAAAGGGTTTAAATGCTGAGATGGAGATCTTCGGGTTCCTGTGAAGATGGGGGTGTTGTCCGGTGGTGATGGGACATCGGAGTCTGGTCGTTTATCGACACTTCGATTTCCCCTCCCTATAGGATAGCTCTCCCTAAACACGTTTTCCCAGGATGCTCTATCTCCCAGGATGCTCTATCTCCAATGAAAATATACTTACAAACTTGGACTCAAATGGGAATTTTATTCCAGATCCACTAAAGAAGTCCATAATGGAAAACCGCAAAGAAAATGGCACCTTTATGTCAATGCCCCCTTTTTAGCCTTTGAAGTGTTGATGCAGACAATATCCCATATATCATGGGGAATTGCAACCTAAAATTGGTGAAATCGCACCAAAGATTCTAATGCGTTTTGGTTGTGTTTTTTTTTTTTTTGTTGCGTTATTTTCTGTTGCAGTATTTTTTCCAATTCTCAGCATATTGTGATAGATATGTGTTGTATTACTTTACCATACATGATACATGCCATTTGGGATGCAATTGGGCATTTTAAAGTATATGAGTAGTTCCCATATTGGGATTTGTGAATGTAGGATAATGTCGAGATTCCGATCCATGTCAGAGTTTAGGAATGCTGGAGAAAGTGAAGCACTATGGGAACATTGGTCTCCTATATAAGAATGATGAAACGTTCACTCAGTTTGCCACAGAGGAAGAGGTACAGCACCTCGAAACGCGTCTGGTGTAAAGGAGTGAACGTTCCACTCATCAGTCCAGCAGCAAGAATAATCCCCACAGATAAAGGGATAAAGAAAGAAAATCTCAAAAGTCTGGATCCGGTGAAAATCGTCCCTTATTAGTGACATCATCAAAGCATCATCCGGTTTCCAAGCAACCAGGTCACGTGGGACGCCACGCCGAGGTCCAACACACCACGTGGGACGCCGCCGGTGTGTGGCCGCCTGGGATCAGCGCTGCAGAGGGTCGGCGAAAAAGGGTAAGACCATGATCCTGTGGGAGTTTTTGCTTTATAAGTGTGCATGTATGGGGAATGTGACGGATACCCCTGAGCTGCATTAAGTGCTCAACTTACGGAAAGACAGTCGCTCGCATTTTTGGACTGTATCTGGAATACGCTTCAGGAGCGGCTATAGACATATATTCGAGTGGACAATTGCCAAACGGCTTTCGCATACCCCAGTGCATTATTCCATGGGACTGACTGTCTGAAACATTCATTTAGGTGCATAAGTTGCATCCATCAGCATTGGGCTATCTGGCATATGTCATCTATTCGCTCTTTAGACGGTGTCTAACTAATATAGGCTATACAGGTACTGGTGTGGGATAGGGCCATTTGTGTATGTTTTTATGTGTAGTTATTTTTTATATTGTTTTATTATATGTTTTAATAAATTGTCCATTTAGGTCATTTAAGTGCTTCCATCTGAGTGTGCCCCTCTCTTTCATTTATCACAAAGATTTAGAATGGTAAGAATAGTAGTTCACACTATTTGTATTGGTGGCACAGTACATTCTGCCGCGCACGTGCAGTGCCCCAAATTTGAAGTAAGAGGACCAACCAATCATCTTTTTCCATCTCCCGGTTCCTAAAATCTATTCCATACACGTCCCCTGATAGGGGACGTAACAGGGATTAAACTGATAGGAATAGTACTACTTAACACACCACTCATATAGGGTGACACAGTACATTGCACGGCGCACGCTCAGTGCCCCAAATTGGAAGGAAGCGGACCGACCTACCATCTTTTTCCATCTCCCGGTTCCTAAAATCAATTCCATACACCGTTACACCATTACACTGCAGATGTGGTACAGCTAATATCACTGTCCGCAGCGGACACCGTCTACAGAAAGAGTACACTGGATGTCAGATATTTTTGGGATGCACACACTTTACACAGGAGATGTGGTGCAAATAATTTAACTGTCCGCAGCAGCCTATTAGAAGCTATTTAGCGCAGGATGTGCTAAAAATATATATTGCTGCTGTCACACACAATAGCCCTTAAAAGGACTTTTGGGTCTTTGAAAAGTTTTTCTAATAAAAATAGTCCATTATCACTCTCTACACTGTCTGTCACTTCCTATGCACAGCTCTCCATGACTAAGACTGAGCCAACACTAGCCATCGGGTGCTATATAGCACCCGATGGCACGTATCGGCCAGCCAATCACTGTAATTCCAGTAACTAACATGGCTACGGCATTACAGTGAGGGCAGTATTTACCTGCAGGTTTATTGACTGCGTGGCTCAACACTACAATTTATATGTAAATCTAAGCATCCTAAACTTTAAAGCCACATAATTCGAAGGGATGTTTCTGCATCTGTTTATTACATATATTTTTTGTTACAAATAAAAAACAATACATTTTTTTATATATTTTTTGCTTAGTGACATATTTATCAGTGCAGTAAACCTTTGTCTCTGCATAGTTATGTGGTAAAGCCCACGGGTTAGGGTTACAGCAGTGAGTATGGAACCACTGTATCAACCAACTAATTTAACTTTGTACTATTCCTAAGGGCATTCTAGCAATCCCCTGGTCTGTATACAGGCAGGCAACAACATTTAGCAGATCTTTGAAGGAGCTAGTGGATTAGGAACCTCATTGCTCAGGCACCTTCTCACAGGGGAAGGCGCCTTGAGTACCCCAGGGTTTACAGCCATTGGCTGGTGAAGATTTGGTTGTGCGCATGCTAGCCCTTTAACCTCTTGCCGACCGCCTCACGCAGGATTGCGTCCTGCGGGCGGTCGGTCTGTTCCTCCTTGACGCGCCCGCGCGTCATCTCGCGAGAGGCGAGATTTCCTGTGAACGCGCGCGCGCGCGTGCGCGCGTTCACAGGATCACGTCGGGGACAAGGTAAGCTACAGCCTGCCAGCGCTGATCGTGCGCTGGCAGGCTGTAGAAGTTAAAAAAATGGCATATCAGACGCTGTTTTGTTAACAGCGTCTGATATGCTTGCTGATCGTTCCTTTGGTGGTCCCATTTGCTTGGGACCACCAAAGAAACTTTTATAAGTGCACCAAAACACCACACAGACCATCAATTTCCGCTAACTTGTGCCAATTTTTTTTTTCTCTGTGAACTCGCCATACCCCTCACGGATTACCTTGGGGTGTCTTCTTTCCACAATGGGGTCACATGTGGGGTATTTATACTGCTCTGGCATTTTAGGGGTCCTAAAGTGTGAGAATCCAAATGCGTAAAAATGGCCTGTGAAATCCTAAAGGTACTCATTGGTTTTAGGGCCCCTTTGCGCATCTTGGCTGCAAAAAAGTGTCACTCATGTGGTATCGCCGTACTCAGGAGAAGTGGGGCAATGTGTTTTGGGGTGTATTTTTACATTTACCCATACTGTGTGTGAGAAATATCACTGTAAACGACAACTTTTTACATTTTTTTATTCAAAGTTGTCAATTTACAGAGATATTTCTCACACAAAGTATGGGTATATGTAAAAATACACCCCAAAACACATTGCCCGACTTCTCCTGAGTACGGCGATACCACATGAGTGACACTTTTTGCAGCCAAGATGCGCAAGGGCCCTAAAACCAATGAGTACCTTTAGGAGGGCATTTTACGCATTTTTCTTCTCACGCTTTAGGGCCCCTAAAATGCCAGGGCAGTATAAATACCCCACATGTGACCCCATTTTGAAAGAAGACACCCCAAGGTATTCGCTGAGGGGCATGGTGAGTCCATGAACAATTTAACTTTTGTCAAAAGTTAGCAGAAAGGTAGACTTTATGAGAAAAACAATAAAAATCAATTTCCGCTAACTTGTGCCAAAAAAATCTTCTATGAACTCGCCATGCCCCTCACAGAATACCTTGGGGTGTCTTCTTTCCAAAATGGGGTCACATGTGGGGTATTTATACTGCCCTGGCATTTTAGGGGCCCTAAAGCGTGAGAAGAAAAATGCGTAAAAATGCCCTCCTAAAGGTACTCATTGGTTTTAGGGTCCCTTTGCGCATCTTGGCTGCAAAAAGTGGCACACATGTGGTATCGCCGTACTCAGGAGAAGTCGGGCAATGTGTTTTGGGGTGTATTTTTACATATACCCATACTTTGTGTGAGAAATATCTCTGTAAATTGACAACTTTGAATAAAAAATGTAAAAAGTTGTCGTTTACAGCAATATTTCTCACACGCAGCATGGGTATATGTAAAAATACACCCCAAAACACATTGCCCTACTTCTCCTGAGTTCAGCGATACCACATGAGTGACACTTTTTGCAGCCAAGGTGCGCAAAGGGCCCTAAAACCAATGAGTACCTTTAGGATTTCACAGGCCATTTTTACGCATTTGGATTCTCACGCTTTAGGGGCCCCTAAAATGCCAGGGCAGTATAAATACCCACATGTGACCCCATTTTGGAAAGAAGACACCCTAAGGTATTCCGTGAGGGGCATGGCGAGTTCACAGAATTTTTATTTTTGGCACAAGTTAGCGGAAATTGATATATATTTTTTTTATTTTGTTTTTTACAAAGTCTCATATTCCACTAACTTGTGACAAAAAATAAAATTTTACATGAACTCGCCATGCCCCTCACGGAATACCTTGGGGTGTCTTCTTTCCAAAATGGGGTCACATGTGGGGTATTTATACTGTCCTGGCATTTTAGGGCCCCTAAAGCGTGAGAAGAAGTCTGGAATCCAAATGCGTAAAAATGCCCTGTGAAATCCTAAAGATACTCATTGGTTTTAGGGCCCCTTTGCGCACCCAGGCTGCAAAAAAGTTCCACACATGTGGTATCACCGTACTCAGGAGAAGTAGCGCAATGTGTTTTGGGGTGTATTTTTATATATACCCATACTGTGTGTGAAAAATATCTCTGTAAACGACAACTTTTAAAAAATTTTATACAAAGTTGTCAGTTTACAGAGATATTTCTCTCACCCAACATGGGTATATGTAAAAATACACCCCAAAACACATTGCCCTACTTCTCCTGAGTACGGCGATACCACATAAGTGACACTTTTTGCAGCCTGAGTGCAAAGGGCCCAAATTCCAACGAGTACCTTTAGGTTTTACATGGCGGCTCACAATTTAGCCCCGCCCAAAATGCCAGAACAGTACAAACACCCCACAAATGACCCCATTTTGGAAAGTAGACACCCCAAGGTATTCACTGAGGGGCATAGTGAGTCCGTCTGAGATTTCTTTTTTTTGCCAGAAGTTAGCAGAAATTGAAACTTTTTTTTTTTTCTCAGAAAGTGTCATTTTCCGCTAACTTGTGAAAAAAATGAAATGATACATGAACTCACCATGCCCCTCCGCGAATACTTTGGGGTGTCTTCTTTCTAAAATGGTGTCATTTGGGGGTATTTATACTTTCCTGACATTCTAGCCCCTGAAGAAACATGACAGGTGCTCAGAAAGTCAGAGCTGCTTCAAAATGCAGAAATTCACTTTTTGCACCATAGTTTGTAAACGCTATAACTTTTACCCAAACCAATAAATATACACTTATTGGACTTTTTTTATCAAAGACATGTAGAACAATAAATTTAGAGAAAAATGTATATAGAAATGTAGTTTTTTTAAAAAAATTTTACAACAGAAAGTGAAAAATGTCATTTTTTTGCAAAAATTTCGTTAAATTTGTATTAATGGCAAAAAAAGTAAAAATGTCAGCAACAATGAAATACCACCAAATGAAAGCTCTATTAGTGAGAAGAAAAGGAGGTAAAATTCATTTGGGTGGTAAGTTGCATGACGGAGCAATAAACGGTGAAAGTAGTGTAGTGCGGAATTGTAAAAAGTGGCCTGGTCATTAAGGGTGTTTAAGCTAGGGGGGCTTAAGTGGTTAAGTGCTGAAAGGAACTCATTTGCACCCCACGGACAAATGAGGAGAGACCTTGCTGGTAAGAAGTTCATCATATCCTGATTGGAGGAACATCAGTCAGTGTGTTTACTCCATCACACCTCTGATCAGCTCCTGCCTCCCAACCATGGGCTGATCGGCCGAGAGAAAATCAAGCATCACTGGTTGTCAGGAAAACTTATAGGCTGCCATAACAACCATTGACAGACACCTTATCTCTCCAGAAGATCATTTCCACAGGGAGCTAAGTCAGCTGCTGAGGCCCCAGTGCTGCACAAATGCAGGCAAAGTTTTATGAAAGAGCAGAAGATAACCTATTTCTATGTGCAATGAATTAAATGTATCCTGTTGCTGTGGCCTGCAGCATGGGGCACAGAAGTATTTCAACCAGGCAGAAGCTAGGTGTGTGATGGCTGCGGGCATGGATCAGTATCTAGTTCTTTGGGAGCCACAAGGTAACCCACCAGTATTCCCAAGTTTTAGCAACTGCCCAAACTTGGTAACTAGGTGAACATGAAGCAACAGGAAGATCCTTGTTGCTTGTGATACTTATGCCAGACACTTTGGAATGTGGAATACATCTATCTTTATTTGGGATAGTCTGGTGTAAGGTTTGTACCTACGGGGAGTTTAATATGAGGTCTGCATTAAGGGGCAGTTTGTCTTGAGGTGTAAATTAGGGTGCTTTAACACAAGGCATTTGGGAAAACGCCACTGCACTTTTCAAAGCAGCTTTTTAAAGCAGGAAGTATAATGGAAAAGTCCTATCTTTAGATTTCCTATTCCTTTTAAAGTGTAACTCATAGAGTTTTTTGTATTAATGTATATATTTTATTTTCAAATAAAAGAATTACAATAGGAACACAGCATCAGTACTAATCAATGTATAGTAGCAAAAAAGGAGGGGGAAACAGGGAGATGGGGGTAGGGTAGAGGACATGGATAACAAAACAGTCCTCAAGACTCTCTGAAATTAAGTTAGTCATGAAAGTCCATATGAAGAACATTCAAATAGCGAAGTCCAGTAGCAAAAATTTGACCAAACCATAATTGGTAGGATGGCTAAAAATGATAGTAGGATGTGTCGAACTAACCTCTCAATTTTAAAATCAGTGTGAGGGTTTAGTATTTCCGCAGAGTGCACCTGCCTTTGCTATGGTAATGTTTTTGATTGTTCTCCACATCTACATTATCGTTATCGTATGTAGGGTGGTTATTGTGGTACTTGTAGTCCGTTGCTGGCATCTTCCATTGTATGCATTTTTTGCTGTTGATTGCTCTTAGCAACGGACTACAAGTGCAGGATGTGCTCCCCTATATACATGCACAACTGAATATGGGTTTAGCATATCCTGCTTGTTAAACACCACACCATGTTTTCTAATGGTTTGTATAATATGCTTGGAGGTGTATAAACTCCAATTTAAATGTGCCTGCTTTTTATCTACAGGCTACATTCAGGTGCACCTGGGAGGCTCTGGGCCATATCAGCCGGTCTCAGGTGGGGCTCATAGGCACCTCCCATTGCAAGCATGGTTAAATGCTGGAGGTCACCGGTGAGCTGTTTGTGAGTCAGGCCTTACACTCCCAAAATGCCCAACAGCCCTTGGCATCGCCCATACGGCACAGGTAGGTTGAGTGGTAGGGTCTTGGGCTATTTGAGGGACCTTGGCGTGGTGTCCGAGCTTAAGACATGTCCTCCTAGTAGAATGTAGTGAACTAATCTCTCAATTTTAACATCAGTGTGAGGGTTTAGTATTGCCGCAGAGTGCACCTGCCTTTGCTATGGTTATGTTTTTGATTGTTCTCCACATCCACATTATCGTTATCGTATGTAGGATGGTTATTGTGGTATCTGTAGTCCGTTGCTGGCATCTTCCATTGTATGCATTATTTGCTGTTGATTGCTCTTAGCAACGGACTACAAGTGCAGGATGTGCTCCCCTATATACATGCACAACTGCATATTGGTTGAGCATATCCTGCTTGTTAAACACCACACCACGTTTTCTAATGGTTTGTAAAAATGATACAAGCGGAGAGATGTCAAAGGAGAAGGGTGTAGTGTTATGGAGGACTGGTCATAGTCCCTGAGTTCCAAAGAGTCAAAAATTTCAAGAAAGTTATCAGTTTCTGTTTATTCTATTTCCACATGGTTGAAATTTAAATGGTTTGGGGGTTTCGATTGAGTAAAACCAGCATATAGGTGATGGTAACTATTTCCCTGTGAGTGAGAACAAATTTAGTCCTTAAGCTGTTTCCTTTGACCCATTCAGGACCCCGACATTTTTCACCTTAAGGATCAGGCTTTTTTTTTTTAATCTGACATGTGTTACTTTACGTGGTATTTTAAAACGCTTTTACTTATCAAAACCATTCTGAGATTGTTTTCTCGACAGACATTGTACTTCGTGACAGTGGTAAATTTGAGTCAAAATACTTAATTTTCATTTATAAAAAAAATACCAAATTTACTAAAAAACAGATAAGTGATACCTCCTAAATGTCAAAACTTTCGGATAAGAATTATCAGTCCAACTATAAGGCCTATCCAAGTTCTATGAAACAATATCTAAAGTAGCCATTTTGCTGATGTAGTATTGTGAAGAGCAGGGTCAGTTCATATCCTTGGGACTAATGAATTACCACATAAAGATTAGAAGTCATAGATACTCTTGTCTGGTGCAGTTTCAAAGTATTTGCATAGCTGGATGGTCAGGGACCTGGATATACCAAAGTATGAATAACATAATATAATCGGAGAATGAGTTTTAGTTAATGAATAGAAATGTATCTGGTGTTAATAGTTTATAATCAAATAATTCAATGTAGGATTTATATTATTAGTGAAAATTGTATAAGGGTATCTAACTTGTAGTTTGGTATAGACAAATTCAGTGAATGTGTAGAAATAGTAACATAGTAACATAGTATATAAGACCGAAAAAAGACATTTGTCCATCCAGTTCGGCCTGTTTCCTACAAGTTGATCCAGAGGAAGGCAAAAAAAAAACTGTGAGACAGTATTTCTGTTTAATGTTACATTGTATGGTTGAACCAGTGTTGGATAATAGCTATTCATGGATTTCTTTACATTGGTGGTCAAGTGTAAACATTGAGTCTTCTCCGAAACAATGGTTCTAGTGTTACAATGTGTATTCTGGATTACTGAGGTCTGGTCAAGAGACTAAGAAAATAGTAATAGTAGTATTGGAAGGATCGGCACTCAAAGTAGTATATCTTCAAAGTTCTCGTTTATTCGCCATTGAATGAAGCAACACACTACACGTGTTTCGGCTGTATAAGCCTTTCTCAAGTGTACAAAACAGCAAGTGAAACAAACAGATTTAAATAGCCCGCTGTGACCTCCGTCACTTCCGGTAGCAGGTCACCATGGTAACCAAACAACATATAGACAGCAATCACAAAAAGATCATGACATTACAAAGTTTTAGTAAATATAAACTCACGACATAAATATTATTATATAACAGGCTCAGGTCTTCTGTGTCTATAAGAAAAGAACACAAAGAAAATAGAGGAAAAAAGAAAAAAAAAATTTAATATTAGAAAATTATTTTTAAAAATTTTTTTTTTTTTTTTTTATATAAAATTCTTTTAAGAAAAATTTGATGTTCACAGTGCAGCATTCAATTGATACTCTCTATTGAGACCTTTTGGCTCCAATGTCTGCAAAGTATGTATCCAAAAGCTCTCCCGCGATCTCAACGTTTGTAATCTGTTACCTCCCCGTCTGGGTAATGCAACTTCCTCAATGATTTGGAAACGGAGTTGCGATACGTTGTGAGCACATCGATGAAAATGAAAGGGAACTGGTAATAACAAATTTCCTGTACGAATAGTAGATTTATGTTTAGAAAACCTATCTTTCATTCTCATCGATGTCTCCCCAACGTAAAGCAGTCCACATGGACATTTCAATAAATACACCACAAAGGAGCTGTCACAGGTAAAGAATCCCTTTACCGGGAACCTTTTCCCTGTTTGAGGATGTGTGAAATACTCCCCTTTAATAACTGCAGAGCAGTGGATACAATGCAGGCATGGGAAGGTCCCTTTTTTTGAAGTAGATAAAAAGAGTTGTTTCGGTAATTTGAGAGCGCTACCCATATCTGCTCTAACGATGGCATCTCTAATATTTTTAGACCTTTTATAACACATCATTGGGACCTCTTGAAACTCCTCAATCTGAGGATATGCTGATCTCAAAATATTCCAATGTTTGTTGAACACATGTTTAACCCTGTGTATAAAAGGATGATATTGAACAACAAAAGGCAATCTTTTTCTCTTCTGGTCCTTCGGAATGTTCTCCCCAGTCTGGGTACGTATTAATTGTTCATCCAAAAGATGTTTCGGATAACCTCTCTTTTGGAATTTCATAGACATTTCCTGTAGTCTGGTTTTTTTATTATCTCTATCAGAGACAATTCTGTCTACCCGTTGAAACTGAGATAATGGTAATGATCTCTTCACGGCACTGGGATGGTTACTGGAGAAATGAAGCAAACTATTTCTGTCGGTAGGCTTAACAAAAAGATCAGTCTGAATGCCATTGTCATTTATCACCAGTACATCCAAAAAATTAATTCTGGTCTGATCCCATTGTACCGTGAATTTCAATTCTGGCCATACTTCATTCAAGTCAGAAGAGAACCGTTGTAATGATTCCACGCCGCCCCGCCATACGCAAAAAACATCATCGATGAAACGTCGCCATAATTTACAATGGCGGTTATATAATATATTGGTATAGACATATACACTTTCAAAATAAGCCATATAGCTATTTGCGTACGGCGGAGCGGCGTGCGAACCCATCGCGGTCCCACGTCTCTGCTTGAAGAAAGTATCCTGAAAGAGAAAATAATTCTCATTCAGGATTAAATGTAAAAGTTGCAAGAAAAATTATTTTTCAATCTGACTGTAAGGAGATGATTCCAATATCCACACAACAGCTGAAATGCCCTTATTGTGTACAATGGACGTGTACAAACTGCACACATCCATTGTCACCAAAAGATCTTCTGGTTGGATGTCAATGTTTTTAATTTCAGAGAGAAAGTGACCCGTATCCAGTAAAAAGGATGGAGTGTTACGTACCAATGGTGTAAGAACTTTCTCCAGCAAAATCGCTGGTGGTGAGAGTATTGAGTCATTTGATGCTACAATTGGACGACCAGGGGGGTGCGTTAGTGACTTATGGATCTTCTGTAAAGTATAAAAGATCGGAGTAACAGGATTATGGTTGATCAGAAACTGACAGAGCCTGCCATCAATCACTCGCATATCTTTATAATGATCTACTATATCGATCAATTTCTTTTTAACATCAAACACTGGATCTCTATCGAGACGAAGATAAGTCTCTTGATCCGCAAGCTGTGTCAGAATCTCAGTAACATAGTATTCCTTATCCAACATCACTAACGCACCCCCCTTGTCCGCAGGTTTAAATATTACAGACTTGTCATCCAATATACATCTCAATGCACACCGTTCCTCCCGTGTCAAGTTGTCTGTTATATATAACCCATGTTGTAGATTACTTAATAGATGTATTAGGTCTCTCTGCACTAGTGACACATATGTTTCCACTGGATGGTAACTTTTAGGAGGTTGGAAACTACTAGTCGATTTCAACTTAAATTGCTTCAATGTTAAACAATTATCCTCATTAGTATCACCCGTGGAAAGTGTGTCACTAGAACTGAAGTGAGCTCTTAATCTAAGTTGTCTAAAGAAACGATGGCAATTCATATCAAAGTCAAAAGTATTAAAAGTCCCGGTCGGACTGAATGAAAGTCCTTTTTGTAATAAACTCATCTGAGGTGATGTTAAATTTTTAGAAGAGATATTAATAATCAAACGTTCATTATCACCTGCGATCTGGTCAGCATTGATGCGTTTCTGTCTCCTGTGATGGCGTCCTGCCCTTCTTGTTTTCTTCTTCGTTGATCTCTCCTTCGCCCTAAAAAAGTCTGTGGGCGGTTTGATGTACCATACTCACTCCCCGATCCTGATGACTGAGAATCTGTCAATCGTGCAGTACGTCTGCCCAACGGAAAGGCCGTACCAGAAGGATCTTGCCATCTATAAACTTTGTTAGCTTGATAATCCTCCATATCCCTTGCGAATTTTTTTCTTTTTGTAATCTCAATATTTTTAGTTAAATCCGAACAGATTTTATCCACCTTTTGTTTCAATGCTGTTAGATCATCCATAGATAGAAGATCCCGCAATTGTTGTTCAGTGCTGGCAATCTCTGCTTTTATATCAGCAATTGCTCTGGATAGATGTTCAATAGTTAGTATCATCAGATCATATGAACACTTATTTAAAATGCTTGCAAACTGTGAACAATACTCCATACTGTCACAAAAGAAAGTCGGTCTTAGGTTCACTCGCAGTCCACGCGGTATCCTCTGAACCTTACAATATTCAGCCAATGTGACTGCATGCAATTCCCATGCCACCAGCCTTTTACGTTCCCTCTCCAAATCGCGGCTTCGTAGCTCTGCCGGGGGAGTCTTCAGAAACGCCGAGCTGGTAGTAATCTGGGACACGATCTCTCGTGCCCGATCCTCATCATAGGCGAATGTAGCCATTTAATGTGACTTCTAAAGATCCACAGGTGGGTGCACGCTCCGCAAACCAAATAGCAATAGAAGAAAGAGCAGGCGGCACTCCACAATACTCCACTATGGAGCGGTGCCCGTATCCCGAGTCGGTGTACTCACAAATAATAGTAGTATTGGAAGGATCGGCACTCAAAGTAGTATATCTTCAAAGTTCTCGTTTATTCGCCATTGAATGAAGCAACACACTACACGTGTTTCGGCTGTATAAGCCTTTCTCAAGTGTACAAAACAGCAAGTGAAACAAACAGATTTAAATAGCCCGCTGTGACCTCCGTCACTTCCGGTAGCAGGTCACCATGGTTACCAAACAACATATAGACAGCAATCACAAAAAGATCATGACATTACAAAGTTTTAGTAAATATAAACTCACGACATAAATATTATTATATAACAGGCTCAGGTCTTCTGTGTCTATAAGAAAAGAACACAAAGAGGAGTTTCAAGAGGTCCCAATGATGTGTTATAAAAGGTCTAAAAATATTAGAGATACCATCGTTAGAGCAGATATGGGTAGCGCTCTCAAATTACCGAAACAACTCTTTTTATCTACTTCAAAAAAAGGGACCTTCCCATGCCTGCATTGTATCCACTGCTCTGCAGTTATTAAAGGGGAATATTTCACACATCCTCAAACAGGGAAAAGGTTCCCGGTAAAGGGATTCTTTACCTGTGACAGCTCCTTTGTGGTGTATTTATTGAAATGTCCATGTGGACTGCTTTACGTTGGGGAGACATCGATGAGAATGAAAGATAGGTTTTCTAAACATAAATCTACTATTCGTACAGGAAATTTGTTATTACCAGTTCCCTTTCATTTTCATCGATGTGCTCACAACGTATCGCAACTCCGTTTCCAAATCATTGAGGAAGTTGCATTACCCAGACGGGGAGGTAACAGATTACAAACGTTGAGATCGCGGGAGAGCTTTTGGATACATACTTTGCAGACATTGGAGCCAAAAGGTCTCAATAGAGAGTATCAATTGAATGCTGCACTGTGAACATCAAATTTTTCTTAAAAGAATTTTATATAAAAAAAAATTTTTAAAAAATCATTTTCTAATATTAAATTTTTTTTTTCTTTTTTCCTCTATTTTCTTTGTGTTCTTTTCTTATAGACACAGAAGACCTGAGCCTGTTATATAATAATATTTATGTCGTGAGTTTATATTTACTAAAACTTTGTAATGTCATGATCTTTTTGTGATTGCTGTCTATATGTTGTTTGGTTACCATGGTGACCTGCTACCGGAAGTGACGGAGGTCACAGCGGGCTATTTAAATCTGTTTGTTTCACTTGCTGTTTTGTACACTTGAGAAAGGCTTATACAGCCGAAACACGTGTAGTGTGTTGCTTCATTCAATGGCGAATAAACGAGAACTTTGAAGATATACTACTTTGAGTGCCGATCCTTCCAATACTACTATTATTTGTGAGTACACCGACTCGGGATACGGGCACCGCTCCATAGTGGAGTATTGTGGAGTGCCGCCTGCTCTTTCTTCTATTAAGAAAATAGTAAGTGTTTGACCAGATAATAGATCCATTGTTTTGGAGATTTCTCAATGTTTGGCTGGACGGGGAGTTAAAGAATACCCCTATTTAATTAACAAAGAGATGTATGGGAATGAACCAGTTTTGGGCCAAAACTTTTACATGGAGTATTAGTGCCACCTAGTGTTAGGACAACGTTAAGGTCTTGATTACGTAATCAGAGGGGGAGGTCTTGGGATAGAAAACAAACCCCTCTGATGTCACTAGTCAATGATCAGACCAGACCAAGCCCCTTTTAAAGTTGGATAAAAAGGTGTGGAAAAAGACAGAAAAAAAGAAAAAAAAAAAACACAGGAGGTCATAGGAGGTCAGAGGAGACCAGACGAGATCCAATACTGTACAGGACATCTTTGATCAGCCATTTTAGCCAATTTATCCAGCATTGGAGACGGCCATCTTGAAACCAAGGGCACTGATTTCTACTAGTCGAGATTTGGTATAGTATAATTTTTCCTATAAAACCATACTATATTTCCATTGAGATCCTCTAAGACAGCATCTCTCAGAAAACCTTCAAACAGTTTCCCCACAATAGATGTTAAACTTACCGGCCTATAGTTTCCGGGCTCTGTTTTTGGACCCTTTTTGAATATTGGCACCACATTTGCTATGCACCAATCCTGTGGGACATTCCCTGTCAGTATAGAGTCCGCAAATATCAGAAATAAGGGTCTGGCTATGACATTACTCTGACATTATCCAATTCCCTTAGGATACAGGGGTGTATGCCATCCGGTCCAGGCGATTTGTCTATTTTAATCTTTTTAAGTCGCTGTTGTACTTCTTCTTGTGTCAAACAGGACACTTTTAATGGGGGATTTATTTTTACATTCAGCATTTAAACTGACAGTTTATTTTCCTCAGTGAATACATTGGAGAAAAAAATATTTAACAGCTTTGCTTTCTCCTCATCGCTCTCTGCAACTCCCCCTTCATTACTCTTTAAAGGGCCGACACCTTCAGATTTATACTTTTTAACATTTATGTAATTGAAAAAAATTTTAGGGTTAGTTTTACTCTCTTTGGCAATTAATCTCTCGGTCTCTAGTTTGGCCGCTTTTATTTGTTTTTTACATGTTCTATTTTTTTCCTTATAGTTTTTCAGTGCTTACTCGCTACCCTTCTGTTTTAGTGATTTATATGCTTTCTTTTTGTCATTTATTGCTTTCTTTACATTTCTATTTATCCACATTGGTTTCTTTTTGTTCCTTAACCTTATATTCCCATACGGTATGTACCTCTCACAATGAGAATTTAGGATGCTTTTAAAGATATCCCATTTTGTGGCTGTATTTTTGTTTTTGAGGACTTTGTCAAAGTTAGTTAGGCCTATGGCCTCGCTTATTTGGCTAAATTTAGCTTTTTTGAAGTTTGGTATTTTTGTTTCTCCCTGTAGAATTGCTCTTTTGAATAATAATTGGAAGGTTATTACTTTATGGTTACTATTTCCCAGGTGTCCCCCAATTTGCACATCTGTTGTTCTGTCAGGTCTATTGGTTAATACTAAGTCCAGTATGGCCGTCCCTCTAGTCGGGTCCTGAACCAGTTGGGAAAGGTAATTGGCTCCATGTATCTCTACCCACAGTGACTCCACATGTTCATGTTCCTCACTTATATCTTCTCGGACTGTGGGCTTTAGATAGGACTTTACATAAAGGCAGACCCCTCCCCCTCTCCGGTTTTGACGGTCCTTTCTAAACAGACTGTACATTAACTGCCCAGTCATAGCTGTCATCCAGCCATGTCTCAGTTATTCCCACTATATCATAGTCTAATTTATTCATAAATCATAAAAACTGTTAATCGGAAACAGTATAAATATCCCAACATAAAATATCTATTACTTTACATTTCCCATATGTCTACTTCATGTTTGGATCATTTTGTAAATTACATTTTCTTTTTTTGGGACGTCAGAAGGCTTAGACGTTTAGAAGCCCCTTTGAATCCATAGCAAAAAAAAAAAAAAAACAGGCTGGTGCAGTGAGCTCCATTTATATAAGCAGATATATCACGTGAGTTTGACTACGTCACGTGTTTGATTAAGTGTGTGGTTGTATAAGTGTGTGACTTAGATTAAGTGACTTCAGATTCAGGGACTTCAGTGGGAGACTGCAATTAGTCAGTTTCTTATTACTACATTATATTGTATTTTTCACTTTTGTTGTGTAATCCCCATTTAGTATATGTTGCACAATTGACAACACCGTCCCATGCACATCTTGTATGATGTATGCAGTCCTGGAACAGCCGTTCGAGGGTGTATATGTTTGTTAAAAATGTGGGAAAATTACCAGTTTGGAATTGCAAATCGAGTATCTAAACGGGTGAGAGGCATTGACAATTTGCAAAAAAGTTTGCTTTTCACTGAGCAAGCACTCTCTGGGGTAGATGAGGGAGAGGGTGACAGTGAGGAGGCTGAAGAAAGTAAGGTAGCTAGCTAATTAACAGTTAGAAAGCTGGGTAGAGGGAGGAGTGCCAGGGAGGCGAGCCCTGATCTGACACACTACAGCAAATTTGCACATTTGGTAGATGAGGGGGATGTCCTCTGCCAGTCAGGGGAATGCAAGCTCCAGGAGAGCAGGGCAATGCAGGAAGGTGCTGGTAGTGGGAGACTCCATTATTAGGGAACAGATAGGGCAATCTGTCACAAAGACCGTGATCGCCGAACAGTGGGCTGTCTTCCTGGCACTAGAGTTCGACGCATTGGGGATCGGGTTGACCGATTACTGGGAGGGGCTGGAGAAGATCCAGCGGTCATGGTGCATATCGGAACCAATGACAAAGTTAGAGGTAGGTGGAGTCCTTAAAAATAATTTCAGGGATTTAGGTCAAAAGCTAAGGGCAAGGACCTCAAACGTAGTATTTTCCGAAATGCTGCCTGTACCACAAGCCACACAAGAAAGGCATTGGAAGATTAGGGAGGTTAACAAGTGGCTGAATAACTAGTGTAGGAAGGAGGGGTTTGGGTTCCTGAAGAACTGGGCCAACTTCTCTGTCGGCTACATGCTCTATAGTAGGGACGGGCTGAACCTCAATGGGTAAGATGCAGCTGTATTGGGGAGAAAGATGGCTAGAAGGTTGGAGGAGTATTTAAACTAGGGACTGGGGGGGAGGATAATTACATTATAGGAAGGGAAGATAGTGCAAATAGAGACCGGGGGAGAGGTAGGGGGACTGGGGGAGAAATGGAAGGAGGAACTACAACAGTTGAGAAGGAAAGGTGTAGGGTTAAAAATATACATAAACCTCTCAATTGTATGTATTATAATGCTAGAAGCCTGACTAACAAAACTGGGGAACTGGAATTGTGATGTCTGAGGAGGACTATGACATAGTGGGAATAACGGAGATATGACTGGATGATAACTATGACTGGACAGTTAATGTACAAGGATTCAGTCTGTTTAGAAAGGATCGTCAAAACTGGAGAGTGGGAGGTGTCTAAAGCCCATAGTCCGAGAAGATATAGAGGGACATGAACATGTGGAGTCACTGTGGGTAGAGATACATGGAGCCAAAAACAATAACTTACTAATAGGAGTTTACTATAAACCACCTAATATACCAGAGTCCACAGAATATCTACTGCTAAACCAGATAGACGAGTCAGGAAATCATAATGATGTGGTTATTATGGGGGACTTCAAGTACCCAGATATAGACTGGGAAACTGAAAGCTGTACATCGCATAAAGGAAACAGGTTCTTGGCAATAACCAAAGACAATTACCTTTCCCAACTGGTTCATGACACGGCTAGAGGGACGGCCATACTGGACTTAGTATTAAACAATAGACCTGCCAGAACAACAGACATGCAGGTTGGGGGACACCTGGGAAATACTGACCATAAAGTAATAACCTTCCAATTATCATTTAAAAGAGCATTTCTACAGGGAGGAACAAAAATACCAGACTTCAACAAAGTTAAATTTTGCCAACTAAGAGAGGCCATAGGCCTAACTAACTGGGACAAAGTCCTCAAAAATAAAAATACAGCCACAAAATGGGATATCTTTAAAATCATCCTAAAATCTCATTGTGAGAGGTATGGGAATAAAAGGTTAAGGAACAAAAAGAAACCAATGTGGATAAATTGAACTGTAAAAAAATCAATAAATGACAAAAGGAAATGACAAAAGGAAAACACAGGAGGGTAGCAAGGAAGCACTGAAAAACTATAAGAAAAAAAATAGAACATGTAAAAAACAAATAAAAGCGGCCAAACTAGAGACTGAGAGAATAATTGCCAAAGAGAGTAAAACTACCCCTAAAATGTTCTTCAATTATATAAATGTTAAAAAGTATAAATAAAATATAGGGTGTTAGCCCTTTGAAGAGTAATGAGGGGTGAGTTGCAGAGAGCGACAAGGTGAAAGCAAAGCTGTTAAATTTTTTTTTTCCAATGTATTCACTGAGGAAAATAAACTGGCAGATGAAATGCTGAATGTAAAAATAAATTCCCCATTAAAAGTCTCCTGTCAGACCCAGGAAGTACAACAGCAACTTAAAAAGATTAAAATAGACAAATCACCAGGACTGGATGGCATACACCCCTTTACTCTAAGGAAATTAAGTAATGTCATGGTCAGACCCTTATTTCTGATATTTGCAGACTCTATACTGACAGGGAATGTTCCACAGGATTGGTGCATAGCAAATGTGGTGCCGATATTAAAATAGAGTCCAAGAACAGAGCCCGGAAACTATAGGCCGGTAAATTTGACATCTGTTGTGAGTAAACTGTTTGAAGGTTTTCTGAGAGATACTATCTTAGAGGATCTCAACTGAAATAAGCAAATAATGACATATTAGCATGGCTTCATGAGGGATCGGTCATGCCAAACAAATTTAATCAGTTTCTATGAGGAGGTAAGTTCTAGACTTGACAGCGGCAAATCAATGGATGTCATATAGTTGGACTTCTCCAAAGCATTTGACACTGTACCACATAAAAGGTTATTATTAGAGTTGAGCAAATACCTGGATGTTCGGGTTCGAGAAGTTCGGCCGAACTTCCCGAAAATGTTCGGGTTCGGGATCCGAGCTCGACCCGAACTTCACCCCGAAATCGAACCCCATTGAAGTCAATGGGGACCCAAACTTTTGGGCTCTAAAAAGGCTGTAAAATAGCACAGGAAAGGGCTAGAGGGCTGCAAAAGGCAGTAAAATGTGGGTAAATCCCCTGCAAACAAATGTGGATAGAAAAATGACTTAAATAAAGTGATTTGAAAAACAATAAATAAACATTCTAAACTTGAGCCCAAGTGAATGACAGTGGCACCTGTCACCCAGCAAACAGAGGATGTGGCAGCAACGCCACCACATCTGTCATCGTCACCAAGCATCTCCACCAAATCCCATAAAAGTGTTCAGCTATCAGCTGTCCATCTCCCAAACACTGGAGAGAAAAAGAAATAGAAAGAGGAAGTACCCCCCTACCCATGGCTCTGAATGCCTTATTTCAAACTTCCTGGTCCTTTGAAATGCTGTCATTCTGTCTGGTTGACAGTTTTAAAAACCTTATGGCGGAGGCTGTCCCACAGTACGTGTATCCCAGCCGCCGCTACTTTTGCAGGCGAGCCATCCCTTCCCTGCACAACCAAGTAGCGGACAAAATCAGGTGTGCACTGCGCAACGCTATCTATGGCAACGTCCACATAACCAACAACACAGTGGATAAATGTAGCGGCTGGCCCAAAGGCGGATAGCATTTTTGCGAATGTCCTTCCTCCCCCCGAGGATTGCTGGGCATTTCTCTTTGTATCCTGTTACCTCATCCTCCTCCTACTCTGCTTCCTCCTCCTCCTCCTCCTCTACCACCCCCTCATCCACTCAGTGTAACACCTTCACCACCCACAGCAGCACAGCCAGGAGAAATGACAGCAGTCTGTTTTAAAACTTGTGTGTCTGTGGAAAAAACCCCACAACCCACAGGAGCTGTGGACAGGCATGGAACAACAGAGGGAGGATTTGTTGATGCCATGGAGCCTTCAGCCCGGCCTGGTGTTGTGCACTAAAGGGGCAAAATGTAATAGCAGGTCTGGGCCTAGCCAGTTTGACGCACATTCCCTGGTTGCCACATGTGCTGAATTTGGGGTGCAGAAATTCCTAAACACCAGACAGTGAAAATCGATTCAGTTAATCGAACACACACAACACCCCCCCCACCCCCTTTCACTCAAACCATTAACAAACTATTTACAAATTTACTTAAAAACACATTAAAATAACTATAATGCAGCTATACTAACCATACAAACAAACAAAACTATATACACGCCTTATCCTTAACTTAAGGCCAGCCAATTACAAGTGGCTCAGAGGATAGGTTCCTGCACCAACATAAGCCCTGGCCTGAAACACAATTGTCCAGCCAGGGCACAGTTCTGGAGGATGAGGAGGATAAGTAGAATGAGGAGGAGTAGGAGGAACCGTGTTCTCAGCAGGGTGGCACCCAAGCCAGCTCTGGGGCAGCTGGGTCAGTCACCATCAGCACCTCAGAAGGCTGGGTTAGCATTGGCGAAATGTGGGAAAGCTTTGTCATCACGCCACAGCAACCTGCACCACCAGCAGATCTGGAACATCTTAGCAGGAAGCAGCATTTTAGCAACATGGAGGAAGAGTACATGTACTGACTGATGGGTTTGCCCAGGGGCGTAGCTACAGGGAAGCATGGGAAGCTACTGTTTTGGGTACCTGACCTATAAGGGGCCCATCCAGGAGGAGGAGGAGGATGAGGAGAACTAAAAAGACTTTGTCAGGGCCCCCTCAACAGTATTATACAATGAAATTATATACAGTGGCAATATAGACAGTATAGAAAGCGGATGGAAAATTATCCCAAACATCCTCACGCCCTACACACTCAACACCCCCACCCACCACCCCCTTTAACTCAAACCATTAACAAACAATTTACAAATTTACTTAAAAACATATTAAAATAACTATAGCTTGTCCTTGACTCTGGGCAGCCTGGCAGACATGAGCGACAACATGTTGCAGTGCCTGCGCAACGACCGCCCACCAGTTACTGCCACATTCTAACTTGTGCTGCTTACTGGATGGGCACTCTGCTGCATCCCTGTTACAAGGACAAAGTGCCGTCCTTAATTCCCTCACTGGAGTTTGATAGGAAGATAAGCCAGCTAGTAGACACGCTGCTGATGGCATTTACACCTGACACCGTGGACTCAGTGGAAGCACAAGGTGAAGGCAGAGGAGGAGGAGGAATAATTTGCCAATGCAGCTGGATTACCACCAACACCTCAGAAGGCAGGTTTATCATTGGCAAAATGTGGAAAAGCTTTGTCATCACGCCACAACAACCTGCACACCAGCAGATCTGGAACATCTTAGAAGTAGGCAGCATTTCAGCAACATGTTCGAACAGTACACGTACTGACTGATGGGTCTGCCTAGGACAGTGATGGCTAACCTCGGCACTCCAGCTGTGGTGAAACTACGACTCCCAGCATGCTCCATTTATTTCTATAGCGTTCTGAGAGCAGCCAAACAAGGGGGGCATCTTGGGAGTTGTAGTTTTACCACAGCAGAAGTGCCAAGGTTAGCCATCACTGGCCTAGAGGAATAGCTACAGGGGAAGCAGGGGAAGCAACTGCTTTGGGGCCATGACCTAGAAAGGGCCCATCCAGGAGGAGGAGGAGGAGTAAAGGACTTTGGCAGGGCCCCCACAACATTATTATACAATAAAATTATATACAGTGGCAGTATAGACAGCGTAGAAAGCGAATGGAACAGCTGCTGGGCCTGGTCTGAGAGAGCGATCTTTAGTAGCCACAGGCATGGCGGCATGAAAGGAAGGGGTTGCACAAAAATTACTGAGGGAGGGGGTCCCCATTCAAAAATTTGATTTGGTGCCCAATCATTTCTAGCTACGCTACTGGGTCTGGCCTATTCAACTTCTGTGTCTTCAAATTGGGCACATGTCCTGAGGTTGCCCTTTACATCTTGGAGGTGCTGGCCTACCCTGCAGCCACTGTATTGTCTGAACGTGTGTTTAGCATGGCTGGGGGCATTATCACAGACAAGCACAGCCGCCTTTCTTCAGATAATGTTGGCAACTAAGCTTTCGTTTATTAAAAAGAACCAGACATGGATCCCACAGGACTTGTTTGAACCTTATGCTGAATAGACATGTATACCAGCCTCACCAAACCATTGTTGTAAAATAAAAAATAAAAAAACAGTTATTGGAGACTACCGTTGGCTTCACAGCCCAAAAAGGCTTCATTTCATGCAAGAATGTAACAGCCAATTGTAAGTTCCCTGTCAGTTATGCAGTGCAGGGGATTGTACTTGGCAAAAATTGTAATATTTCACCCAACAATTTAAAATCTATCCTTTGCTGGGCAGTATTAAACTTGTCCAGCCACAGCTGAAACCACAGATTTTCTGTATTTCTATTTTTGCAACTGATTTTCACCCCAGAAAAAAATATATCCTTTGAGGAACACTAGGGAAATTGTTCAGTCAAAGCTGGAACACCAGATTATGGGTACTGCTATTTTGGCAACTGAATTCCACCCCAGAAAATATGAAATCCTTTGCCGGACACTACTAAACTTGGCCAGCCACTGCTGGGACACCAGATTTACGGTATTGCTCTTTTGGCAATTGAATTTTACCCCAGAAAATTATCTATCCTTTGCCGGACACTATTCAACTTGGCCAGCCACTGCTGGGACACCAGATTTACGGTATTGCTATTTTGGCAATTGAATTTCACCCCAGAACAAAATCTATCCTTTGCCGGACACTATGAAACTTTTCCAGTCACAGCTGGAACACCAAATTTACTGTATTTCTATTTTTGCAACTGCATTTTACCCCAGAAAATAATATATCCTTTGACGGACACTAGGGAAATTGTCCAGTCACAGCTGGAACACCATATTCAGGGTATTGCTATTTTGGCAATTAAATTTCACCCCAGAAAAAAATATACCCTTTTCTGGACAGATTTAAACTGGGCCTGCAACAACTGGAATACCAGATTTTCTGTATTTCTATTTTTGAAACAGAATTTCACAGCAGAAAATAATATATCCTATGACGGACACTATTAAACTTGTCCAGTCACAGCTGGAACACCAGATTTACTGTATTTCTATTTTTGCAACTGAATTCCACCCCAGAAAATATGAAATCCTTTGCCGGACACTACTAAACTTGGCCAGCCACTGCTGGGACACCAGATTTACGGTATTGCTCTTTTGGCAATTGAATTTTACCCCAGAAAATTATCTATCCTTTGCCGGACACTATTCAACTTGGCCAGCCACTGCTGGGACACCAGATTTACGGTATTGCTATTTTGGCTATTGAATTTCACCCCAGAACAAAATATATCCTTTGCCGGACACTATAAATTTTGTCCAGTCACAGCTGGAACACCAGATTTACTGTATTTCTATTTTTGCAACTGTATTTCACCCCAGAAAATAATATATCCTTTGACGGACACTAGAGAAATTGTCCAGTCACAGCTGGAACGCCAGATTCAGGGTATTGCTATTTTGGCAATTAAATTTCACCCCATAAAAAAATATACCCTTTTACGGACAGATTTAAACTAGGCCTGCAACAGCTGGAACATCAGATATACTGTACTTCTATTTTTAAAACTGAATTTCACAGCAGAAAATAATAATCCTATGATGGACACTATTAAACTTGTCCAGTCACAGCTGGAACACCAGATTTACTGTATTTCTATTTTAGCAACTGAATTCCACCCCATAAAATATTAAATCCTTTGCCGGACACTATTAAACTTGTCCAGCCACTGCTGGGCCACCAGATTTATGGTATTGCTATTTTGGCTATTGAATTTCACCCCAGAACAAAATATATCCTTTGCCGTACACTATTAAACTTTGCCAGCCACTGCTGGGACACCAGATTTAGGGGATTGCTATTTTGGCAATTGAATTTCACCAGGAGAAAAAAATCTATCCTTTGCCATACAGCAGACAGTATTACACTTTGCTAGCCAAAGCTGGAACACCAGATTTAGGGGATTGCCATTTTGGCAATTGAATTTAACTCCTTAATAAAATATAGAAATTTCTATACTGAGTTTCTAAGGGTGACCATAAGCACAGCCAAGCCCCTGATGTAGGATATAGCAAAAAAAAAAAAAAAACTAGTATTGATGGATTGATGGACTTAGTGGCAGCTTGTGCTGGTGCACCACAAGACACAAAATGGCCGCCAATCAAAGTGACAAAATAATGCTCTGTGCAGCCTTAAAACCAGTGAGCAATTAACTAGCATAAGTTGAATGATTCACAGCTGTAGATCGATCACTTAATTAGGTGTTTTTGCTGACTTTTCCCTGCCTAATCTCGCCCTCACAGAAGCTGCGTCCTCTCCCTACTCTAATGAGATCAGAGTGACGTGCGGCGCTATGTGACTCCAGCTTAAATAGAGGCTGGGTCACATGCTGCACTTGGCCAATCACAGCCATGCCATTAGTGGGCATGGCTGTGATGGCTTCTTAGGGCAAGAAGTAAAACGCTTGCTGATTGGCTGCTGTGCAGCCCTACAGAAAGCGTGAAGAAATCGCCTAACAACGGACTCAAACCCGAACTTTTTTGAAAATGTTCGGGTTCATGTCACGAACACCCCAAAATTTGGTACGAACCCGAACTATCCAGTTCGGGTTCGCTCATCCCTAGTTATTATATAAAAATTAGAATGCTCGGACTGGGAGAAAATGTTTGTATGGGGGTAAGTAACTGGCTGAGTGATAGAAAACAGAGTGTGGTTATTAATGGTACACACTCAGATTGGGTCACTGTCACTAGTGGGGCACCTCATGGGTCAGTATTGGGCCCTATTCTTTTCAATATATTTATTAATGATCTTGTAGAAGGCTTGCATAGTAAAATATAATTTTTTTGCAGATGACCCTAAAATGTATAAAGTAATTAACACTGAACAGGACAATATATTGCTACAGAGGTATCTGGATAGATTGGAGGCTTGGGCAGATAAGTAGCAGATGAGTTTTAACACTGACAAATGTAAAGTTATGCACATGGGAAGGAATAGTGAAAGTCACCCATACATACTAAATGGTAGAACACTCTGTAACACCGACATGGAAAAGGATCTAGGAATTTTAATAAACAGCAAACTACGCTGCAAAAAACTGTCAGGCAGCTACTGCCAAGGCCAATTAGATAATTGGTTGCCTCAAAAGGGGGCATAGACACCCGTGATGAGAACATAGTCCTACCACTTTACAAATCGCTTGTCAGACCACACATGGAGTACTATGTACAGTTCTGGGCTCCTGTAAACAAGGCAGACAGAGCAGAGCTGGGGAGGGTTCAAAGTAGGGCAACTAAAGTAATAACTGGAATGGGGCAACTACGGTACCCTGAAAGATTATCAAAATTAGGGTTATTAACTTTAGAAAAAAGACGACTGAGGGGTGATCTAATTACTATGTATAAATATATCATGGGCCAGTACAGAGATCTATCCCATCATCTATTTATACCGAGGTCTGTGACTGTGACAAGGGGACATCCTCTGCGTCTGGAGGAAAGAAGGTTTGTACATAAACACAGAATAGGATTTTTTACGGCAAGAGCAGTGAGACTATGGAACTCTTTGCCTGAGGAAGCTGGTGATGGTGAGTACAATAAAGGATTTCAAGAGGGGCCTGGATGTATTTCTGGAGCATAATACTATTACAGGTTATAGCTACTAGAGATGGGTCACTGGGTCCGATTGCCTGATTGGAGTTGGGAAGAAATTTTTCATTCCCCTTAAGTGCGAAAAATTGGCTTCCACCTCACAGGTTTATTTTATTTTTTTGCCTTCTTCTGGAAAACTTGCAGGATAACAGGCCGAACTGGATGGACAAATGTCTTTTTTCGGCCTTAGGTACTATTTCACATACTATGTTAGAAGCAAATCTTAAAATGTTTAGAAAAATTTCCAAAACCCAATTTTTAAGGACCAGTTCAGGTCTGAAGTCACTTTGTGGGGCTTACATAATAGAAACCACCCAAAAATGGCCCCATTTTAGAAACTACACCCAAATATGACATACTACATACCAAATATGACTACCTTTTTAGTTGTTTGTTTCAGTTTTACATAATAAAGCATTTTAAAAAAAAAAAAATTTTTGTGTTTCCATATTCTGAAAGCCTTATATATATATATTTTTTTTTGGGCGACTTTCTTATGTAGGGGCTCAATGAGATGACGGTTTGATTGGTACTATTTTAGGGTAATATGACTTTTCGATTGCTTGGTATTATACTTTTTGTGATGTAAGGTGACAAAAAATGTCTTTTTTTGACACAGTTTTTATTTTTCTACGGTGTTCACCTGAGGGGTTAGTTCGTTATATTTTTATACAGCAGGTTCTTATGGACTCGGCGATACCTAATATCTATACTTTTTTTTTTTTTTTTAGTTTTACAGGATAACAGCATTTTCTAAATAAAAAAATCATGTTTTAGTGTCTCCATATTCTGTATAATGGGTCGCCCGTTCCATTCTCAAATTGCGAAACGCACACGGACGCCATCCAAGTTTTGCAGATCCACAATTTGCGGACCGCAAAAAACACAACGGTCGTACCCTCGGTGAACTCTCTGAATACAGTGGTCAGCTTTACCGCGGCATACGAGGAGTTAACACGCCAGCATTGGTGTTTTCACAGATGCCGTCATAAGCAGCAAGGGCACAGCATTTCAGTGGCTGCAGCTCCTGCACCCGCCGATCAGCCCACCCTACGGCGCTGGTCCTTAAGGGGTTAATTCCGGTCTCCACATGATCTTCGGGGAGGTTGTTAAATATATTCAAACCAGCATATATACGTGATTACTATACTAATAGACTGTGGATTCCAAATGAAAGACCCAGAGCCATAATGTGTTTATTAACAGCATGTGGTCAGAAGAAGTAGTAGGCTGCAGTTGTCCCTGCTGGCTTCAGAAAGGCACAACATTATAGCTGAAAAGAAAGAGGATGAGATTGTGGATTGGATAGCTCACTCCTCTCAATCTCAGCAGGATAAAGTGGAGGTAACTTCAGAGGCTGACACCGTGCCACAGAGCCAGGGGTCACAGCTTTTCTCTTGCTCCTCATCCTTGCAGCCCCAAAGAAGCTTTCAGTGGCGTCCTCTTAATTTTCACTGCCCCATCCTAGCAGGGCGCCGTCCTTTTTCCTAAGAAGTGGCAAGAAAACCCCACCACACCTTATGGCAGATAGTCGAGAGTGTCTCCCTGTTGACGACTTGAGCATTCTCCATTTGTACCCCCTGATGAGGAGCTATAGTAGATGGCTGCAGACCCCATGAATAGCCATGTTGGTGGTGGTAGTAATGGTACCCCTAGCAGCGGTATTGGCGTTGGGGGCAGCGAAAGTGGCAGTTGGGACAAAGCAGGGGAGGGGGCCAAAGAACTTATCATGATATCCCACAGTCTGATAGAAGCAGCAGAGAGGGTGAGCACTCTGGTAACGATTATGAACTGGACAGGTCCTGGGAGCAGGATTGGGGTGCTGGGTAGGAGGCAACATCAGAGGAGGAGGGTGATGACGACAGCAATAAAGAGCAAAGGCCTTGTAACTCCCAAAGAACAGCCAGGGCCACATCTGCTTTGCGATCTGGTGATGTCGCTTACGCTGTGGATGGGTTAGGCCCAATACGTGTCAGAGCTAAGGTGAGCTTAGCTGCCTCTACATCTGCTGCATGAGTATTTCCTGTATGTAATTTTTTCTGCATGTTCCCGGAAGACATAGCAGTACCAGTTATTCAAGTCTGCTGCCTTTAGGGAGCCAATGGTGTGCACTCAGCCTCGTTAGAAGATTTCTAGCCTGCATTATTTCTCCAAAAAAGCCATTCGTGCCTTGTACTCTTACATTGTGGAGAATGTGAGCTGTTCCCTGCGATTCGAATTGTGCGGCAAGGTTCACATCGCAATGAACACCTGAAGCAGCTTTTGCAGGCAAAGACAGTGCATGTGTTTCACGGCCCACTGGGTCAATGTTTTTTCCCGTAGTGTCGAGGCAGCACCCTGGCAACGAGGCCAGGTCTTTTTGTCCCCACCATGTTTGGTCAACCTGACTCCCACACTAGGCACTGCTCCTCCTCCACTTCCATGGACAGATTCCCACCCCAACAGCAGCAGGGAACAGAGTCACTTGCACTACTACTCCTTCCTATAATATGCATTGTCATGCCATATTGGAGCTGATTGGTCTGGTAGAGAGTAGCCACACAAGCAGGCAGTTGCTCGAGCAACATCAAGCAGCAAACATCCCACTGGCTGTCACCCTGCCGACTCCAACTGAGCAAGGTGATCAGTGACAATGGGTGCAACATTATAGTCGAACAAAACTTGGGTCAAATAACACATGATCTCTGCATGGCGCACGTCATCAACCTAGTGGTCCAATGCTTTCTAAATAAGTACACTGGATTGTGCAAGGTGCTGGCAAAGTTCAGGAGACTGTCCAAGCACTTCAGCCATTCTTACATGGCAAGGAACTCACTTCTGGACCTACAGCAACAGAACGGTCACTACAACGCTTAATCTGTGAATTGCGAATTTGCTGGAATTCAACATTGCACATGCTTGAGAGTCTGTACATGAAACAGAAAGCTGTTAATGATTTTGTCATGCACCATATAGCCTCAGCTGCAGAGAACATGTGTTGCTTCGAGGTGAGTGGCAACTAATACAAGATGGTGTTCAAACCCTCCAAAGAGTCCACATAGTTTGTCAGCAGGGACAACTGCAGCATGAACAATGCCATCCATCTCATATTTATCTTAGAACAGATGCTGACGCTCATGCAGAGGGGGACTATAGAGGAAGAAGAGCAGCTGACGCATCTTGCTGTCCCCCTATAGTTGGTGGGGACACTCAAAGGGGATCTGTCATGGAGGAGGAGAAGCAGGATGATGAACATGATGCTGAGGAGCTGCCACTGCAAGAGGAGAAGGAGTCAGAGGTGGAGGAGCAAGAGAGGGATGGTGAGGATGGCACTGGCCAAGACACTCCTTTGTCTGATTGGCGGAGGAGCTGGAAAGAACTCGCTCCTCTGGCGCGATGGGGAGAATTGTTGCCTGTATGCTTGCTTGCTTATGCAATGACAGGCATATCATTGACATCAAGCAGTCTGAATATTACTGGATAGACATGCTTTTAGACCCTCGCTTCTAAGGCAAAATGGGGGAATATTTTTCTCTTGCAGAAAGCGGGGCCAAATTACATAATTTCCAGGAAACACTGTATACACAGCTTGCCGTAGCTTACGGCGAGTAGACACCTGCTGCTAGCATGTCTGAAAGGGAGGCCCTTCTCTGCCCCCCTGCAGAGTAACCCCCCTCCCATTGCCATGAGCAACAGAAGCTGTAGCAGCAGTAGCAGCGGCAGCAACCAGTTTAGTCTACTTAACACAATGGAGCTATTTTTCCACGGGCAAGTCACCAAGCTGACATATCCTGCACACGTTCAGGCCTACCTAAATTCTGACCACTTTCTGGCACATACCATGTTCCCTGACCTCATTGATTTCTGGACAGGCAGACTGGAACAGTGGCCTTAACTGGTACAGCATGCTCTCTTTCTTCTTTCTTGCCCAGCCTCCAGTGTCACCTCAGACAAGATTTTCAGCACTGCCGGGGGGTGACACCAAAAAGACAAAGTTGTCCTCCACCAGTATCCAAAACATAGTTTTTGTAAAAATGAACTAAGCCTAGATTCAGGAGGATTTTCACACTCCTCCGGCTGAGGCTGATGAATAGATCTGGCCTTGCTGGCAATACCCCTTCTTGTCACAGTTGCTATCCGCCGGCTACACAAGTGAGGACATTGGGCAAGGAACTCTGGGAAGGTGTCATGTGTCATGCATGCAGCCGATCAAGAGTCAGCCAGCCCGGTGATGTCACAGCCCCATAAATATGGCGGCCATCTTAGACGCTGCCATTAGTTGTTCAGGGACAGATGTGTATGCAGACGCTAGGGAGATTATCAGTGAAAGAAAAGCTAATTGCTGAACAGAAAAAACAAAGTGCTGGGAAAGGACAGTGAGAGGAGGAATCATTTTACAGTCAGGGATAGACATGTGCAGATGCTAGCAGGGAGAATTATAGTAAATTCCTCATTGTGAAAACTAGCGACTAGTGCAGTGAAACATTACATGGGGATCCAGATAGTCTCATAATACCAGCCTCTGTCATTCTAGCAATTAGTTATTTCTGGTGCAAGTGCTCTGTTGAAAAGCCTTTAGTGGTGTGACGGGACCAATCTCTCCACTGTGCATTGGAGGAGCCTGGTTGCCCGCCTCCTGCCTTTAGACTATGGCCCCATGTTGAAATGCTTGATTGTCCCCTGCAAAGACAGAAAAGCCATGCTTCATTTGGTCACAAAGAACTTTGACCTAACTTTTAAACCCCTGAACCTATTTAAGTGAATTTTGTATATGTTTGTCTCCAAGTTATGCTAGTAAAAATAATATGTTTTATGTGTATACGATGTAAACTCACAAAGTTATAAAAATGTATATAAAGTAACTTTTCAGCTTGGAGATAATTCAGTAGATACAGTATTTGACTCCATTATCTCCTAAGCAGAGGTGAGGAATATGCTGGGTGTGTTTCTATTGTCCCATTGTGTGTGATTGGCTACTCTGTGTCTCGGTCTTCCTTCTGGTCCCCTAGGGGAGTGTCCACCAGGTGGGAGACCTGCATAAATACTGGGTAGGTAGCCCTCAATAAAGCGGATTCCTGTTTAACCATCAATACGGAGTCTCGTCTCATACTTGGGGAGAATTGCTACTTTGGAATGTTCTCTTGCCTGTTCCAGGAAAGGAGGATTTTGTATGGTTCCAGTTCGGTGGATTCCAGTGTTTGTGGGTTGCTGTGCTCTTCGCCAGGGGAATCACCCGAACTGTATTAACCCTCACTATACCGGGTTATACCGTAACAACTGGTGGCAAGCAGCTGGATTGTTCCTACAGCCAGAAGGACAGAGACAGGAGTCACCATTCCGTGGATTTTACAATTTGAGGGCAACGCGTGTCCCAGTACAGCGACCCTAACAGCACCGGGATGGAACCAGCAGTGGAGTACGATGAGGGCGTCATGGATGACCGAGATGCAGTCCGCAAAGGCATCTGGCACCAGGCACTGGGTATTGTGGAATATCTGCGGGACGAAAGGCTCCCCAAGGACGACCAGCGACAGCAGAAACGATTAGCCCTGTGGATGCCCTTCCTAGGTGAGCAGCCCCTGAAAAAGGTGAGAACCTGGTATGGCGGGAGATGTGGCTGGAAGATGCCTACCAGGCACTCTGGTGGTATAAAGCTCAGTACCTACCCCGGACAGCCAAGCATGACAAGCCAGAGGGAGATGAGTTTGATAGTCCTGGATTGTTATGGGAGACTTTTGCAGAACCTGACTTTAGGAGCCCTGAAGATACCCGATTCAATGATCTCTTTGGGTGGAGGAAGAGCAGGTATGACTGGGATGACCTTTACGAGATTGAGCAAGACCTGGTCAACCTAGTGACCCGAGAAATCGAGCTGGAGCAGGACTACCAAAATCTGTTCCACTCCAGTGAGAAGGCGCAGCAGGGAAGCGGAGACCTAGATCCAGAAACCTTCAGCTGCGAAGAAATCATGTAAATTTATGGGAAAGAACCCCAGGTGGCCGGTGAAGATGGGACAGAGGTCTCTCCACCGGTCCTGCAGGGAATTGGGAGCTCAGTCTCCATTTCCCAGCAGCAGGCTGAGTTACAGGGGGCATAGACAGTCGGTAAGCGCAATAAGGGTAATATATACACACTGCTCTGTTTCGGTAATTTCTGGTGAAAGCGAATAGTAACATAGTAACATAGTAACATAGTATATAAGGCCGAAAAAAGACATTTGTCCATCCAGTTCGACCTGTTTCCTGCAAGTTGATCCAGAGGAAGGCAAAAAAAACCTGTGAGGTAGAGCCAATTTTCCCCACTTAAGGGGAAAAAATTCCTTCCCGACTCCAATCAGGCAGTCAGAATAACTCCCTGGATCAACGACCCCTCTCTAGTAGCTATAGCCTGAAATATTATTACGCTCCAGAAATACATCCAGGCCCCTCTTGAATTCCTTTATTGTACTCACCATCACCACCTCCTCAGGCAGAGAGTTCCATAGTCTTACTGCTCTTACCGTGAAGAACCCTTTTCTATGTTTGTGTACAAACCTTCTTTCCTCCAGACGCAGAGGATGTCCCCTCGTCACAGTCACAGTCCTGGGGATAAATAGATGATGGGAGAGATCTTTGTACTGACCCCTGATATATTTATACATAGTTATTTGATCTCCCCTCAGTCGTCTTTTTTCTAGAGTAAATAACCCTAATTTTGATACCCTTTCGGGGTACTGTAGTTGCCCCATTCCAGTTATTACTTTAGTTGCCCTCCTCTGAACCCTCTCTAGCTCTGCTATGTCTGCCTTGTTCACGGGAGCCCAGAACTGTACACAGTACTCCATGTGTGGTCTGACTAGTGATTTATAAAGTAGTAAGACTATATTTTCATCACGGGCATCTATGCCCCTTTTGATGCAACCCATTATCTTATTGGCCTTAGCAGCAGCTGCCTGACACTGGTTTTTACAGCTTAGTTTGTTATTTATTAAAATTCCTAGATCCTTTTCCATGTCAGTGTTACCACTCAGTATTGGGCTTGTTTCACTTAAAAAAGCGTAATATATAGCCACTGCACGGTTGCAGTAATTTCTGGTGAAAGTGCATATTGGGCGTATTTCAGTAATAAAAGCATAATATATACCCACTGCACTTATATCTTGGAAAAACTTTATTCACATATATCGTTAGAAAAATGAAAAAAATATTCAGCATTCACTGTTGCAGTTATATATGCAGTAAAGCCATTAGTGTCGTATTTCTGTACAAAAATCAAGATATATTCAACGTTGAGAACTGCAGTAATATGTGGGAAAGTACTTTTTGCGGTATAGACTGAATTACGTTGTGTAATGTTGAATTTGAAATGTGATGACGTTCATAATAGCGGCGCATCAATAAAGGTGAATACACTATGCACTAACCCTGCACAAAAATGCTTAATACTTCACACCAGCCCCCATACATCTGCAGTATTGCTTACTCAACACTACAGGGACTAATCTGCAACACAGAAACCGCACGAGGTCCGCGTCTCGCTCTTCCAGCGTTTACCGACTTCGTCCACTACGCCCCATTCACTTCAGAAAGAATCTTGTGTTCTGAGGTAAGCGCTGCATTAATAGGCGGTAAAATCTCTATTGAAATATTTTGGCGGTAAAAATCTTCTATTCTGCGTTAAGGGCTGCATTGATATGTGGTAAAACCTCTATTGAAATATTTTGGCAGTAAAAATCTTCTATTCTGTGTTAAGGGCTGCATTGATATGTGGAAAAATCTCTATTGAAATATTTTGGCGGAAAAAAAAAAAGTTCCCCTCCTCTATTAACTTCCTCATCTCTTCATTAACATCGGACACACTAACTTTACTCGCCCCCCGCCCCCAGCTATATATATAAGTGGTGCCAGCACCAGCAATACTAATATTGCCACACACCTCCACACTATGTCACCTTGCCAATCTGTGTTATCATGCTGTTGCTGCCATCTCCACACTTTGTCACCTTGCCAATCTGTGGTATAATGCTGCTGCTGTTGCAGCCATCTCCACACTATGTCACCTTGCCAATCTGTGTTATCATGCTGCTGCTGTTGCTGCCATCTCCACACGGTCACCTTGCCAATCTGTGGTATCATGCTGCTGCTGTTGCTGCCATCTCCACACTGTCACCTTGCCAATCTGAATTATCATGCTGCTGCTGTTGCAGCCATCTACATAAAATGTCACCTTGTCAATCTGTGGTATCATGCTGCTGCTGATGCTGTCATCTACACACTATGTCACTTTGCCAATCTGTGGTATCATGCTGCTGGTGCTGCTTGAAGGTCTTGGACTGATCACCCGCCCCACGATCTAATTAGGCTTGGGAACCGACAAACCCAACTTGCTTTTGAGGGTTGCATTAATCTGCAGGTTACCGTCGTACAGCTCTACAGAAAACTTTCCATCTGCATCTCTCAACAATCTGTGCCCTCAGTCTTTGATCCACACTATGTCATCTTGCCACTTTGTGGCCAACTCATGCTGCCATCTCCACACTATGTCACCTTGCCACTTTGTGGCCTACTCATGCTGCCATCTCTACACTATGCCACCTTGCCAATCTGTGTTATCATGCTGCTGCTGTTGCAGCCATCTACACACTATGTCGCCTTGCCAATCTGTGTTATCATGCTGCTGCTGTTGATGCCATCTACACACTATGTCACCTGCCAATCTGGGTTTTATCATGCTGCTGCTTGAAGGTCTTGGACTGATCACCCGCCACATGATCTAATTTAGGTTTTGGAACCGATAAACCCAACTTGCTTTGAGGGCTGCATTAATCTGCAGGTTACCGTTGTACAGCTCTACAAATAATTTTCCATCTGCATCTTTCTCAACAATCTGTGCCCATCTGTGCCACACTATGTCACCTTGCCACTCTGTGGCCTAATCATGCTGCCGCCTTCTCCAGACTCTGTCATTGTGCCACTCTGTTGCCTTCTTATACTGCTGCGAACTCCACACTGTGTCATTTTGCTACTCTCTAGCCTTCTTGATGCTATTAAGGACCTGTAAGACTGAGTTAATACTTGAATATAGTTATATGGAACATGCTGGTATAACCTGGGTATCTCTTGAATATAATTATATATGTACAGCTGGTATAAGTTATATATCTCCTTGTATATAGTGATATGAAGTGTGCTGATATAACCTGGATATATCCTGTATATAATTATACATGTACAGCTGGTATAAGTTATATATCTCCTTGTATATGACCTGGGAGTCCAAGATGCATCCAGATATCGTCCCCATGCTGTTCTAGAACCATTCCAGTGGTGATTCCATACAATTTCTGTCCTTTTCCTGTGAACCAGACACCATCACCTCTTCAGAGCAGGAGTGCCTGGTTTAATGCTCTGGTTCTCCCATTGACTTTCATTGTGCTCGGGTGCACATTGTGCTTGAGTTCAGATGAAAAAAATATAAATAATTAGTTTTTACAAATATATCACTATCTTCTACATATTCGTGATTTCTAGCAAGCCAACCCAATAGGAAAGTTGCCTATAACCTGCCCTTACTCGATTAACGCACATATATTACATTGCAGATTTTTCGCATAAGATAAAATGATAAAGAATATTCTAATTCAGTAGTGAATTAGAATATTTTTCATTATTTAATTTATTTTGGCTTATGCGAAAAATCAGCAATGTAATATGCCCGTTAATTGAGTAATGGCGGGTTATAGGCCATTTTCCTATTGGCTTGGCTTGTTAGAAATCACGAATATGTAGAATATAGTAATATATTCATAAAAATTAATATTTTTTTTTTCATCTGAACCCATTACATTTTATTTATGGGTTCAGATGAAAAAAAAAAAAAAAAAGAATATTCGTTTTCACTATATTCTACATATTTGTGATTTCTAGCAAGCCAACCCAATAGTAAAGTTGCCTTTAACCCGCCCTTACTCGATTAACGCACATATTACATTGCCGATTTTTCACATAAGATGAAATAAATAAAATAATGAATATAGAGTATTCTAACTCACTACAGACTACGATATTGCAGCCTTCTCACATTGGCACACAAGCAAGAAGCAGGCAGGTAATGGGTTCAAATGAAAAAAAAAAGATGAATATTTGTTTTAACGAATATATATCACAATATTCAAAATATTCTCAAATTCTCAAAGTGCCGATATTTGTGATAGAAATTCGCAATTTGAATATTCGCGCTCAACTCTAGTTACCGCCACAGATTGCATGCAGGCCTGCCTCTTCTTTCCCCCCTCCTACTCCATTCTGACTCCTCCTGTTCCACTGCTACTGCCTCTTCCGCTGCGCCCCCCAAGCTCCCCAGAACCTGTTCAACGTTTCTGGTGAGATGTTGCCATGCTGTGCTGCGGCTGTTGTGCCTGGAAGCCAAGAGCCACACTGGTCCTGCACTGCTTTCAGCTCTGCGGTCACAGGCCGATCAGTGGCTAACCCTGCTCAATTTGACAGTTGGTAAAGTGGTGTGCGACAACGGTGTCAATCTGATGAGCCTGCTGAAACAGGTCAAAATGACACACATGGCACATGTCCTGAAATTAGTCAAGCAGCAATTTGTTGCCAAAAAGAGCAGGATTTGAGGGGGACTTAAACTTTTCAGGGATCCCTCGTGTTGTCCGTGGCTGGGGGGAGGAGACCGAGGACGGCATTCTCCTGGACGATGAGCAGGAGCCAGGTCGATCCACCATTTACAATTTAGTGCAAATGGGGGCCTTCATGCTCCAGTGCTTAAAGAAGGACCCCCGTATAAAAAGCATAAAGGTCAAGGACCAGTACTGGGTGGCAATGTACTTAGACCCCCGGCACAAATGCAAAATGGCGGACATGTTACCAGCATCACAGAGAGCTGGCAGAATGCAGCATTTCCAGGCCTTGCTGCGAGAGATGCTGCATTCTGCTGTTGCAGGCGCTGGCAGAGGAATTTCCACCCACAGTGAAACAGGTGCGGGTACTAATCCTACTGCCCTTGCAAGAAGAGGGCTGTTTGAAGATGTGTTGGTCATTTCGGACATGAGATCATTCTTGCAGCCAACCCATCAACAGCCGCCCTCCGGATCCAGCCACAGGGAAAGCCTAAACCATCAGGTGTCTGACTACATTGTGTTAACGGCCGATGTGGACGCTCTGATAAGCGAGGAACCCCTGGACTACTGGGTGTGCAGGCTTGACCTGCAGGGGGGGATCATGACCGATAAGTGCACTCGCCTAGCTCACGAGAGTGTAGACTACCTCACATTTCAAAAAATGAATGAGGCATGGATCTCAGAGGAATTCAACACCTGTGACGACTATGTTTAATTGAATTTCCTCATGCCAGCCCACACATATCCTCCACCACCCAGAACAAAGAATGGTCCTTGTCTTATGTATATACAGCGGCATAAAAGGCCTTTTCTGTCAGGTGAATGCCTAATGTTTGGGGCCTGTACTCCAGTGACCTACAGTAAAATTGTTATCCACCGACCGCCTAATATACCTCCAGCAACATAATCACTTGTTCTTTTCTGTCCGGTGAATACATATATGTTTGGGGCCTGTACTCCACTGGCCTACAGCAAAATTGTTATACACTGACCGCCTAATATACCTCCAGCCACATAATCACTTGTTCTTTTCTGTCCGGTAAGTGCCTTATGTTTGGGGTCTGTACCCTACTAGCCTACAGTGAAATTGTTATCCACTGACCATCTAATATACCTCCAGCCACATAATCACTTGTTCTTTTCTGTCCGGTGAATGCCTAATGTTTGGGGCCTGTACTCCACTGGCCTACAGTAAAATTGTTATTCATTGAATGCCTAATATACCTCCAGCCACATAATCACTTGTTCTTTTCTGTCCGGTGAATGCATAATATTTGGGGCCTGTACTCCACTGGCCTACAGTAAAATTGTTATCCACTGACCGCCGAATATACCTCCAGCCACATAATCACTTGTTCTTTTCTGTCCGGTGAATGCATAATATTTGGGGCCTGTACTCCACTGGCCTACAGTAAAATTGTTATCCACTGACCGCCGAATATACCTCCAGCCACATAATCACTTGTTCTTTTCTGTCAGGTGAATGCTTAATTTTTGGGGACCATACTCCCGTGGCCTAAAATGCCAATAATTCCCCTCTGGTATGTCACTATCCATATTGTGGGACTAGTTGTGCACTTCTAGTAAGTATTTGGTGGCTGAAAATATGACCTCAAGGTTTTTCAAGTTCGTCTGCTATTAAAGTGAAGGGGGACCACCACGAACACGCAATTTGCGAACATTTGATCGTGAACGCGCTTTCCTGAATAGTCCCAGCCGATGTTTGTCCATCACTATTGCTTACGTTTATCCATAAGTTAAACAGCATTTTATAAAGTCACTTGAGATTTCTAAAGATAGTGCAAGTTGTAGAACAGATATATAGTGTTGAGCGAACAGTTTGAGCATAGTTCGGGTTCGTACTGAATTTTGGGGTGTTCGGGACACGGAACCCGGACATTTTAAAAAAAGTTCGGTTTCGGGTCCGTTGTTCTGCGATTTCTTCCCGCTTTCTGAAGGGCTGCACAGCAGCCAATCAGCTAGCGTTTTACTTCTTGGCCTAAGAAGCCATCACAGCCATGCCTACTAATGACATGGCTGTGATTGGCCAAGTGCAGCATGTGACCCAGCCTCTATTTAAGCTGTAGTCACGCAGCGCCGCACGTCACACTGCTCTGATTAGTGTAGGGAGAGGACACAGCTTCTGTGAGGGGAGAATAGGCAGGAAAAAGTCAGCAACAGCACCTAATGAACTGATCGATCTACAGCTGTGAATGATTTAACTTCTGCTAGTTAATTGCTCACTGGTTTTTAGGCTGCACAGAGTGTTTTTCTGTAACTTTTTTCTGGAGTGATTGGCGGCCATTTTGTGACTTGTGGTGCACCAGATCAAGCTGCCACCAAGTCCATCAATCCATCAATACTAGGGTTTCGTTTGCTATATCCTACATCAGGGGCTTGGCTGTGCTTATTGTCAACAATAGAAACTCAGGATAGCAATTTCTATATTTTATTAAGGGGTTAAATACAGTTGCCAAAATACCAATCCCCTAAATCTGGTGTTCCAGCTTTGGCTAGACAAGTGTAATACTGTCTGCTGTCTGCAAAGGATAGATTATTTTCTGTGGTGAAATTCAATTGCCAAAATAGCAATACCCTGAATGTGGTGTCCCAGCACTGGCTGGCAAAGTATAATAGTGTCCAGAAAAACATATATTTTATTCTGGGGTGAAAATCAATTGCCAAAATAGCAATACCCTGAATCTGGTGTCCCAGCACTGGCTGGCAAAGTATAATAGTGTCCACCAAAACATATATTTTGTTATGGGGTGAAATTCAATTGCCAAAATAGCAATACCCTGAATCTGGTGTTCCAGCAGTTGCAGGCCTAGTTAAAATCTGTCTGTAACAGGGTATATTTTGTTCTGGGATGAAATTCCATTGCCAAAATAGCAATACCCTGAATCTGGTGTCCCAGCACTGGCTGGCAAAGTATAATAGTGTCCGCCAAAACATATATTTTGTTCTGGGGTAAAATTCACTTTCCAAAATAGCAATACCCTGAATCTGGTGTCACAGCACTGGCTGGCAAAGTTTAATAGTGTCAGCCAAAACATATATTTTGTTCTGGGGTGAAATTCAATTGCCAAAATAGCAATACCCTGAATCTGGTGTTCCAGCAGTTTCAGGCCTAGTTCAAATCTGTCCGTAACAGGGTATATTTTGTTCTGGGGTGAAATTCAATTGCCAAAATAGCAATACCCTGAATATGGTGTTCCAGCAGTTGCAGGCCTAGTTTAAATCTGTCCGTAACAGGGTATATTTTGTTCTGGGGTGAAATTCAATTGCCAAAATAGCAATACCCTGAATCTGGTGTCCCAGCACTGGCTGGCAAAGTATAATAGTGTCCGCCAAAACATATATTTTGTTCTGGGGTGAAATTCAATTGCCAAAATAGCAATACCCTGAATCTGGTGTTCCAGCAGTTGCAGGCCTAGTTAAAATCTGTCCGTAACAGGGTATATTTTGTTCTGGGGTGAAATTCCATTGCCAAAATAGCAATACCCTGAATCTGGCGTCCCAGCACTGGCTAGCAAAGTATAATAGTGTCCGCCAAAACATATATTTTGTTCTGGGGTAAAATTCACTTGCCAAAATAGCAATACCCTGAATCTGGTGTCATAGCACTGGCTGGCAAAGTTTAATAGTGTCAGCCAAAACATATATTTTGTTCTGGGGTGAAATTCAATTGCCAAAATAGCAATACCCTGATTCTGGTGTCCCAGCACTGGCTGGTAAAGTATAATAGTGTCCGCCAAAACATATATTTTGTTCTGGGGTGAAATTCAATTGCCAAAATAGCAATACCCTGAATATGGTGTTCCAGCAGTTGCAGGCCTAGTTTAAATCTGTCCGTAACAGGGTATATTTTGTTCTGGGGTGAAATTCAATTGCCAAAATAGCAATACCCTTAAACTGGTGTCCCAGCCCTGGCTGGCAAAGTATAATAGTGTCCGCCAAAACATATATTTTGTTCTAGGGTGAAATTCAATTGCCAAAATAGCAATACCCTAAATCTGGTGTTCTAGCAGTTGCAGACCTAGTTTAAATCTGTCTGTAACAGGGTATATTTTGTTCTGGGGTAAAATTCACTTGCAAAAATAGCAATACCCTGAATCTGGTGTCCCAGCACTGGCTGGCAAAGTATAATAGTGTCCGCCAAAACATATATTTTGTTCTGGGGTGAAATTCACTTGCCAATATAGCAATACCCTGAATCTGGTGTTCCAGCTGTTGCAGGCCAAGTGTTAATCTGTCCGTAAAAAGGTATATTACACTCAAGGTGTATATACAAGTGCTGAGAGGGTCATCCTCAATAACTTCACACGCTACCGTGCATCTTCCATTGTATTTCTGTCTGTTAAAGGGTATATTACACAAAGTGTTAAAATACAATTGCTGAAAGCATAATGCTACATATTTTTTCACACGCTACTGTGCATCTCCAAGTGTCAATCTGTCCATAAAAGGATACCTTTCATCCAGGGCCTAAACACAAGCCCTAAAAGAGATATTCCCCTAAATCAGTGGTTACTGCTGTTCCTGGATTAGTGTAATACGCTACATAAATAAATAGGCTTCCACCAGCTCATCCAGTCAGCCACACACCTTCACCACCAACTTCAGCACTGCCCAGGGTAAACATTAGCAGGCCATTCTGAAACTCATATGTTTGGGGGACAGGCTCCACACCGCGCAGGAGTTGTGGCGGGGTATTGAACAACATACAGACGAGTGGTTTCTGCCGGTGGGCCTCAAGCCAGGCCTGGTGGTGTGCGATAATGGGCGAAATCTCGTCGCAGCTCTGGGACTAAGTGGTTTGACGCACATCCCTTGCATGGCGCATGTGCTGAATTTGGTGGTGCAGAAGTTCATTCACAACTACCCCGACATGTCAGAGCTGCTGCATAAAGTGCAGGTTGTCTGTGCGCGCTTCCGGCGTTCACATCCTGCCGCTGCTCGCCTGTCTGCGCTGCAGCGTAATTTTGGCCTTCCCGCTCACCGCCTCATATGCGACGTGCCCACCAGGTGGATTCCACCTTGCACATGCTGGAGAGACTGTGCGAGCAGCAGCAGGCCATAGTGGAGTTTCAGCTGCAGCACGCACGCGTCAGTCGCACTGCGGAACAGCACCACTTCACCACCAATAATTGGGCCTCCATGCAAGACCTGTGTGCCCTGTTGCGCTTTTTCTAGTACTCCACCAACATGGCCAGTGGCGATGACACCGTTATCAGCGTTACAATACCACTTCTATGTCTCCTTGAGAAAACACTTAGGTCGATGATGGAAGAGGAGGTGGCCCAGGAGGAGGAGGAGGAGGAGGATGAGGAGTCATTTTTAGCTCTGTCAGGCCAGTCTGTTAGAAGTGGCTCAGAGGGAGGTTTTTTGCAACAGCAGAGGCCAGGTACAAATGTGGCCAGCCAGGGCCCACTACTGGTGGACGAGGAGGATGAGAAGGAGGTGGAGGAGGATGAGGATGAAGCAGGTTCACAGCGGGGTGGCACCCGACACAGCTCATGGCCCATCACTGGTGCGTGGCTGGGGGGATACGGAGGAAGATGAAGATACACCTCCCACAGAGGACAGCTTGTCCTTACCTCTGGGGAGCCTGGCACACATGAGCAACTACATGCTGCAGTGCCTGTGCAACGACAGCAGAATTGCCTACATTTTAACGTGTGCGAACTACTGGGTTGCCACCCTGCTACAAAGACAATGTGCCCACCTTACTTCCTGCACTGTAGCGTAATAGGAAGATGTGCAAGTACAAGCGCACGCTGGTAGATGCGTTCCTGAGAGCATTCCCAAATTTCACAGGGGAACAGGTGGAAGCCCAAGGGGGAGCAGGGGAGGAGCAAGAGGTCGCTAACGCAGCTGTGTCATGGCCAGCTCCTCTGAGGGCAGGGTTAGCATGGCAGAAATGTGGAAAAGTTTTGTTTCCACTCCACAGCTAACTGCACCACCACCTGATACGGAACGTGTTAGCAGGAGGCAGCATTTCACTAACATGGTTGAACAGTACGTCTGCACACCCATCCACGTATTGACTGATGATTTGGCCCCATTCAACTTCTGGGTCTCCAAATGGTCCACGTGGCCAGAGTTAGCATTTTATGCCTTGGAGGTGCTGGCCTGCTGGGCGGCCAGCGTTTTGTCTGAACGTGTATTCAGCACGGCAGGGGGCGTCATTACTGACAAACGCAGCCGCCTGTCCACTGCCAACGTGGACAAGCTGACGTTCATAAAAATGATAGCAAAGAGTAAAGAGGAGCCGCAATCACCATCTGTGAAAAAACTGTCCCTTTATTATAGAATTTTCAGGGCTTGGGTGAGGAATCCCACCAGTGGGGACGGGGGAGACTCAACAGGATACACAAATGACAGCGACGGCCGTTTCGTGGCGTCCCGCTTCTTCCGGCTGTTACTAGATAAAAATGAACCAGGCATGGATCTCCCAGGACCTGTCCCTCCCTTGTGCAGAATAGACATTTATTACTGCCTCCCCCTCAACCATGTATTCTTGTACTCCGGGGCACTTCTTTAATGAATCCTCATTTTTTTTACTTTACCATGATCTTGCGGTGCAACCCAAAGTTGAATGAACCTCTCCTCAATCTAAATAACTGAAAGTGGCCTGGTGGGTGACATGTAGCCTGAACCTCTGCTATGCGACCTCTCTCCTCTGTCTGGGTGCCGTGGGCAAAATATCTTGAAGTGGCCTTCTCCAGTGGTGGGTGATATGATGCATGATTCCTTGCTGTACGACCTCTCTCCTCTGTCTGGGTGCTGGGCCTAAATAACTGAAAGTGGCCTTCTCCAGTGGTGGGTGATATGACGCCTTATTCCTTGCTGTGGAACCTCTCTCCTCTGTGTGAGCGCTGGGGCCTAAATAACTGAAAGTGGCCTTCTCCAGTGGTGGGTGATATGACGCCTTATTCCTTGCTGTGGGACCTCTCTCCTCTGTCTGGGTGCTGGGGCCTAAATAACTGAAAGTGGCCTTCTCCAGTGGTGGGTGATATGACGCCTTATTACTTGCTGTGGGACCTCTCTCCTCTGTCTGGGTGCTGTGGCCTAAATAACTGAAAGTGGCCTTCTCCAGTGGTGGGTGATATGACGCCTTATTCCTTCCTGTGGGACCTCTCTCCTCTGTCTGGGTGCTGGGGCCGAAATAACAGAAAGTGACCTTCTCCATTTGTGGGTGACTTAAAACCTGATTCTATGCTATGGGACCTCTCTCCAATTGATATTGGTTAATTTTTATTTATTTTATGTTATTTTAATTCATTTCCCTATCCACATTTGTTTGCAGGGCATTTACCTACATTTTGCTGCCTTTTGCATCCCTCTAGCCCTTTCCTGGACTATTTTACAGCCTTTTTAGTGCCAAAAAGTTTGGGTCCCCATTGACTTCAATGGGGTTTGGGTTCGGGATAAAGTTCGGTTCGAGTTCGGATCCCGAACTCGAACATTTTCGGGAAATTCGGCCGAACTTCTCGAACCCGAACATCCAGTTGTTGCTCATCTCTACAGATATACTGTTTTCATTTTTAGAGAAAATTATTTTCGCGTGGCTACACTCTGTTACCATTTAATTGACCCCCAAAGGGCTTATGGATATACTATTACAAATGACACCTACGTACAAAATCCAAATTCAAACTAAACAGGTGCCTAAAACATAACTTTTAATGTCAATGTTAAAAAGCCTCAAATGTGTATATATATATATATCGTACAATCACAATATGGGACTTGAATAAGCCTGGAGGAGCAACTAAGGATAGGGCGGGAAGGAACAAGGGAGGAAAACTGGGACTATAGCCCTCAAGTCTTTCCCTAATAGTATGGTTCCTACACCTATTGCACCTCTATATTACCCTCACATGCTCGCCCTGACAGTGCAGGACTTCCCAGTTTCGTCTTGAAATGGGAAGCAGGGGGTGGGGAGGCCCTCTCCTAGGCGGCTTCACTATTCCCAATACAACCACTGAGTCAAAATCACTCAGTCTTAAAACACAAACCAGAGAGGAAACAACCATTTTCCTCTCTTAGATCAACTCTGACCTTACACCCGACGCGTTTCCCTGGCCAGCCGGCCAGTTCATCAGGGGAGATAAGCATCAAATATAGAGCAAAGATATAGTGCTCAGCTTCAACAGTGCATAATAGCATAAACCAGGTAACTTAACTTGTATTAAAGCTCCAATCGAGTCTGTCATCTGGTACATGAGGTCATAAGGTCCATATGACACTCCGCCCGGCAGCGTATGGCAGCGGTCCCTTGCGTCCGCGTGTGATGCCGGTTTTAAAGGCACCTGTGGCGGGCGGAACTAGCATTTGCCCCGATCACATGGGCCGTGACGTCACTCCCGGCGGTCATGTGACACATCACATGACCGCAGGTCCTTGCAGGGCACACCTTTGGTCGGGGCTCTCACCTGTAATTGGGATGTTACAGAGGAGGGTCCAAAAAGGTGCTGACTGCGAGTTGTTTCCTGCGCTCTGCTCCCAGCATTGGAAAATTGCGAATAGCGAAAAATGGAAAGACAGGTGTAAGCGCCTGTAAAGACAGACAACAGCAGGCGCTAGGACCCAGCAAGTACCTGCCCTCCTATCCCTCTAGTGCTCCGCGTAACCTCCGGTCACGTGGGACGCCACGTTGGGACCGATACCACGTGGGACGCCAGTGGTACGGGGAGGTCGCATACACGCGGAAGCCGACTGAGCCACTACACGCCGGGAATGAGGTAAGGGGACACCGTCATAGCTAGAGTAACTGTGGACCTGCGCCGTAGGAACGCCATTAATATTTGTAACTCCTTTACAGCAAAAACAACGCCGCACACATAGCGGAATTTATAAATAGTACGGTGACTATATTGGGATTGACAATTATTACATCCAACACTAAACAGTAGATTTGGGAGCAGGAGTACATTACACTCTACTCCAATAGTGCACAGGACAATTTATACAACTAAGCACGGCAGCTGCTTAAAGATATATGGGCAGCTGGCTAATGGTGGATTACTAGAAGCACATTGGAAAACAAATTAATTGTGGACACTATATACAAACGCTAATAGAGCCGCAAACGGCTGAATTTTTGGAGTGTGAGTGAACTGATGTGGTTTTATGAGGAATTTTTTAAAAAAAATTTAAAAGTTGAAATTGACACATTCAAGTTTACACTGTCTATCACTTTTGCACGGTTTCATGCACTTGCTAGTAGAATGATGCAACTATGAATTGATGTACTGTAATAATTTATGCAATTTATGTATTTTAATAAACAAGTAATTTTAACGTGATCTTATGACCCACTTGGAGCAGTGTGCCCCCTATCGTTTCTTTGAGAATTTTTGTTTTCATTTTTAGCATTATCTTATTTTAATTCTTGGAATTAATTTTATGTTCAGTATCATTTGTGGATCTTAGAGGACAAAGATGGGAGAAAATCTAAAACTGCAATTAAAAGCATGTTTTACTGTAACACTTAATTACCATATATTACACAAGCCCAATGCTTATACAAGTCAGCCTGATAATTAAAAATGATCACTTGCAAATGACAGTAAGATCCCTTGCTAATTATCCTTCAAATACTATGCAGCAATGTTCTAGAACTCTAAGGATAAAAGCGCTTCATTACAAGTCTACACCCTCTCTCACTACAGATTTAACATATAAATACAGTGCACAATCCTGTCAGGAGTGATTTACAGGTTTCTAAATAACATTGCACTGTCATACCTTATACAGATTTAGCATGTATTAAATTGTCATTCTTTACTTGGCAACTGAAATGAGAGAATAAAATTGCCAGGTTCAAGACTTGAGTAAGTCAGATTGATTCTCATTTGAAGAATCAGTGGAGAAGATCATTTTAAAGATTTGCTCATTTTAACTGGACAATTTATTTCCTGTATCTGTAAAAGGCTGCCAGCATCCAGTCCATTTAGTCTAGCTCATGTTTTGCACACATGGGCTAGACTAAGACATAGGACTGTATATCCTTTCTTCAATCAGTGACGTAGCGTGGGGAAGGGGGGGGGTGTCTGATGTGTGGAACAAGAGCTGATATATCCCTCCCCCCCCTGTTCAGCTTCATAGGTCGATGGACACTAGGACTGAGACCTATGAGTCAGTGTAACTCTTGCATGGGGTCACAGGCGGTGTGATTATGTCAACACACTGCCTAAGACCCTGTGGGCACTACTGGAGGAACTTGGGCGGAAGCATTGTATGTACAAAGGGCATTATGTGTAGAGAGGCCACTACTGGGGTGCATTATGTGTAAAGAGGCCACTACTGGGGGACATTATATGTAAAAAGGCTGCTACTGGGAGCAATGAATGTAGAGGGCACTACTAGATGACATTATATGTAAAGAGGGCACTACTTGAGCCAATTTATATACAGATGGCACTATAGTGTGGCATTAAATGCAAAGAGGGCACTACTGAGGGGTGTTATATGTGGAAAAGGCACTACTGGGGGCTATGCTATGTACAAATGGCACTACTGGGAGATCTTATGTGTACAGATGGCCCTACTGGCGCATTATATGTACAGAGGTCACTACTGGGGGGATTATATATACAGAGGGCACTACTGGGGGACTTTATATCTATATAGTCTTTATGGAAATTACTACTGAGTGGAACTGATGGAAATAATTACTGAATGTGGGAAAATGAGGCATTATTGCTAAATAGGAGTGTTCTGTGTGTCAAATTATGCAGGAAGTTGTGGTCAGGAGACATTATCATATTTTTTTTTTTTTTTCTGGAACTCAATTTTTTTCCCATTAAATAATTTAGACTTAAATTCCCCTCCTTGAACACATTAGAAAATGTTACATTTCTGTTTTTTGAATGCTGTTTGAATACTCAACTCAATTATAAAACTGTATAGTGATATGGACCATGCTGGTATGACCTGGGTATCTCCTGTATAAAATGATATATGTACAGCTGGTATAAGTTATATATCTCCTTGTATACGACCTGGGAGTCCAAGATGCAGCCAAACATTGTCCCCATGCTGTTCCCGAACCAATTCAGTGGTGTTTCCATCAATTTCTGTATTTTTCCTGTGAACCAGACACCCTCCCCTCTTCAGAGCAGGGAGTGCCTGGTTTAATGCTTTGTTTCTCCCATTGACTATCATTGTGCTTCTGTTGCTCGGTAGAGCACCCGAGCATCCCGATGTGGTCGGCCCAAACACTTTGGTGCTTGGTCAACACTAGTTCTTTTCACAAAAGACACAAATGTGAATACAGCCTTATGCCGCATTCACACGAGGTGCAGCTCTAAACACAGATCAGGTGCAGATCTTTCCCTTATATCTTATCTCTGTGGAGGCGTCACTCCTGGTCTTGGCTCACAATCAATGATGGAAATCACTGACCAAACACTGACTGTGTGAATGAGGAATTGTGACTCATTCACACATCAGTGTTTTGGTCAGTGATTTCCATCAGTGATTTTGAGCCAAAACCATGTGCGGCTCTAAACACAGAACAGGTATAGATCTTTCCCTTATACTTTATGTCTGTGGAGGCTCCAATCCTGGTTTTGGTGCACAATCACTGATGGACATCACTTACCAAACACTGACGTTATATAATACGATCCTGTGCTGGTGGAGTATTGCTGCTGCCATGACAATGGAATTCATCAGAGCCCAGAGGGTACTCCACCATCTTTATCTTATAAAGATTTTACAGTGGATTCTGGATCTTCATTGGCTTTTTATGTTTTGTGAGAGTAGAACTGGTGTCTGACCACTATATAGTCACTGCATGTCAATATTATTGGTTATATTGGTGCTTATGTAGTGGACAGTGTTGGGTGAATCGAAGTTGACAAAGTGGAATTCAAACCGAATTTCAGGAAATAGTCTATTTGTCCTTAATCCGAATTTCCTGGTGATTTGTGGTGACAAATTGGATTTTTTCTAAAATGACTGCTGCCCATGTTACAAAGTGAAATTAAGAAGCCCGGTTATGAGAGATCACCCATAATGCCATGCAGCCATCCAATCAGTAGATAGCCAGCCCATGTGATGCCACGGTCCTATAAAAAGCCTCATCCTGCCCTTTCCCTGCCATTTTCCAGATAACTAAGTATAGGGACTGATGTGACAAGTGTTAGATAAAGTGGTTAGGAAAGACTTTATTGGAAAAATATTCGTTTTCAACTGTTCAGGGACAGCACAGAGATAGGGTAGGGATATAATAGGTAGACTTTATCCACCCTATAGTGTGATACTACTGATCTTGGAGTTTTTATGCTCTTTTATATATAAGTAAATCCATTCATCCTTTATTCTGTAATTGGGGTGACAGCGGTCCTATACTACTGATTTTGGGGTGAACAGGTTCTGTAGCATCAGACGGTGTAAAAAAAGAGTGCTCATTCACTCTATAGTAGAATCTTGGGCCACTGCACGTTTAATTCCTTTATACCTGATACTAACATCGACCTATAAGGCTGAGTTCACACCTCAGTTTTTTGGTCAGTTTTGACCCCGTAATGGCGGTGATGGAGACAGGTATGAAAACAGGCAGCAACAGTGGCAAGATGAGACTGGAGGCTGGGCAAGAAAGAAGATAGAGACAGTTTGCCTGCCCAGAAATTCGTTGGGGTCAGAGAACATGGCATACATGAGAGACTGGCCAGAGTTTAGGTGTTGAGGCAGGATCTGTTGGCTTGCTGATTGGCCTCAGACTGCTCCGTCATGTTGAGTATCTGCTACTAATGCTGCAGGAGCAGGGCGACCCTGCGGGGGGGATGCTCATGGGGGACAAGTGGAGAGAGGCCTCTCTTTCAGACATGCTGCCAGCAGGCGTTTGCTCGCCGTAAGAAGCGGCAAACTGAATGCACAGTGTTTTTGTGATAATAACATCATTTGTCATCCCTTTCTGACTAAATATTACCCCATGTTGCCTTTATAGCAGTGGTCTAAAAGCATGGCTATCCAGTAATAATGAGACTGCTTGATTTGAATGATATGACTGTCTCTGCATAAACAAGCGAGCATACATGTCACCATTGTGGCCAGCGTGCCCGAGGAACCAGTTATTTCTGGCTGCACCTCCCACTAAGACAATTGGATGCACCCATGGGGGACGTGTGTCCATGGACGAGGAGGTGGAGAAGTTCCTGGTATTGGAGCCAGGCCAACATAAACGTGTGTGTGTGGGGGGGGCAATAGGACCTGGCCTCATTGTCAGTGTTTTGGCTCTTCACTGCTGTAAAAAACATAGAACCGTGAAAGGCCATGAAAGATATGTACTGTCCCTGTCCATAAAAGCTGCTTCAGGTGTCCACCATGGCGTGAACCCTGCCACACAGCGAAAATTGCAAGGAGCGGCCCATGTTTTTCGCAACTTGAGAATATAAGGTAGGGATGGCTTTTTGTGACAAATAATGCTAGTTATGAATCTTCCAATGAGGCAGAGTGCACGCCATTAGCTCCCTAAAGACAACAGACTCATCTAAATCATGCAGCAGAATATACATATTGTACCGCCAGCAAGTTAGCCAGGTGAAGTCATGCATTCCGTTATTGATGGCTGACTATGGAGCAGAGGAGGAGTCTGAGCGTGAGAAGTGGAAACAGATGATGACAATGTGACAGATATGGTACTGCCCGTTGATGCAGCCTGGCTGCGACATGGGTAAACGGAGGAATGGAACTCCAGTTGCGTTAGCTGGCTGCCACCTCTGTTTGCCCATGGGACGGGGTGATGCCCCTTCATGTGGTTCAATAGAGCTGTGGTGCTTACATTTGTGTTTGCCTGCCCAAATCTTATTTTGCTCTTGCACAGCTTGCACAAAGCAATACTTTTGTCGTCTGTCAGCGTGAAGAAAGAAAAATGCCAGATGGGAGATATTCTTGCAGCCGAAGTAGAGGAAGCTGAGCTTGGCTTAATACTGACACATTTTGGGCCTAACCAGCCCACAACATCAGCGAAAAAAAAAAAAAAAGACATCTCACTAGGAAGGGGTAGTGAAGACTCCACTGAAAGCATTCTCATGAGCAGCAAGGAGGAGAAGCAGAAGGAACACTGTGACCCCTGGCTCCTTGGCACTGTGTCAGACTTCAAAGTCACCTCCACGTCATCCTGTTGCGACTGAAAGGAGGAGTGAGCCATCCAATCCACAATCTCATCTTCTTTCTCCTCAACCATAATGTTATGCCTTTCTGAAGTCAGCAGGGACGACTGTGGTCTACTACTACTGTTACTACTACTTCTGGCTGGATAGCTTGTGGAACTTCTCCCCACTTTCTGGCTCTGGGTCTTTCATTTGGAACCCCTCCATAGCCCTGACATATTTGCGACTCTCAGATAATATGGTGTGCTGTCCTGTGTATGGGTGTAGTAATCATGTATATGCTGGTTTTAATAATTTCAAACCCCCCAAGAAAAAGTAAAATAAAAAGATTGGAGATGTGTGGTGACAGAAATAAACATGAAGAGATTTAGAGCTAAATCCATTATCATTTATAGATAATGTTGTGCCATACCCTGTGTATTTGTGTAGTAATCCCGTATTTGCTGGTTTTAGTAATTTCAAACCCCCCCCCCCTAAAAAAAAATTACACTGTGTGGAGATAGAAATTAAGGGAAACTAAATAAAACCTCAATTCTGTAAAACTCACCTGTAAATTGTTGCTCTATCATGTGTATTTGTGTACTGATCCGCTATATGCTGGTCCCCCAAAAAATGAAATTGCAACTGTGTGAAAATACAATAGACTGAAACGGAAGATTGAGGCCTGCCTAGTGCTCAAATTCACATTCACAGGTAATATTGCCCCAGCCTATGTATTTCTGTGGTAATCACCTATATGCTGGTTTAATTAAACTGAATAAGTCCTCAAAAAAATTAAATTCCAACCATGTGAAAATACAATAGACTAAAAAAGGACATTTGATGCCTGACGCTTAATTTCACATTAACACTCACAGGTAACTTGCTGCACTAGCCTGTGTATTGGTGTACTGATCACCTATATGCTGGTTTAATTAAATTGAACAAGTCCCCCAAAAAATGTAATTCAAACCGTGTGGATATAGAATAAATGGAATTGGATGATTAAGCCTGCTCAATTTAATTTTAAAACTATAGGTAAATTGTTGCCATAGCCTGTGTATTGGTTTACTGTTCACTTATATGCTGAATTAAAGGGTTGTCTGGGCTTTTTCTATTGATGATCTATCCTCTGGAAAGGTCATCTATATCTGATCGACGGAGGTCCGACACCCCTGCTGATTATCTGTATGAAGGGAAGGCGCGCGCAGTGTGCAGTGCCATCTCCCTTCTCTCCTCCTGCTTTGCTGCTGTATGTCTATGGGACAGCAGCAGTGAACAGGAAGGGAGAAGGGAGACGGCAGTTCTGGACTGTGTGTGCATTCTCGTCAAACAGCTGATTGGCGGGGGTCTGATCTCATATTGATGACGTAACACAGAGGTCTTACTAATATTCTCTATGTTATGCTAGATAAATGGTATAACATTTGTTGTATAGTTTTTATTTCTCCCCCCCCCCCCGTGAAATTGGGTGAAAAATGAAAGGATTTCCTAATAGATAGCTGCTTTTAGGTTTGCAGCAGCTGCAGTTGTGCTAGCAGGAACAGGCAGCCTCAACATCTTACCTTTCACTTCCTAGCTGACAATTTCCCTACCTCCCTATTTTACACACACAATTCTTCTTCTTCTTTGTAGTTCTTGCATTTTCCTCCACTGTCCCTGGCTGTAGAATACAAACTTGATTGATTTCTGACTGTCCCTGACTGCCTAAAGTTGTTTTTTCTGTCAGACACTGCTAGCACAGAATGACGTTCTGCTCGTTCTGCTAGGCCACCTCCCTACCTGCACTGATTGTTTCATCCATGCTGTCTGTCGGTCTGTGAGCCAATCAGGACAAGCTCTCCCCCACTTCCTCAAAGGGTCGTGTGAGAACCCTTCCTCTTCCTTAGTACTTTATTTCCGAACGACAGGTGGACTAAAATGGTGCCACAGATTTGTCCTAAATAAACCTGTCATCTGAAAAATAACAGTTGGACAGAACCCAGTTAGGTCAGAACTGGTTTTCTCATCCTTTCTTACATTTCTTAATATTAGTACTACTGGCTTGTTTTACCTTAATTAACTTTTGGTCACCCTCCAGTTTAAATCTAAAAAAGTTGACCCATATTTCAGAAAAAAAAATCCATTGAGCTTCAAATTAACAGCATTACCAGTCAAGCAAGAGGTTATCAATGTAGGACACATGCTACACCATGCGTTCAAAGAAATGGTTATGCTCTGAAAAAAAAAAAAAAAAAAAAGCAAAGGATTCCGCCATTATGAATATAAGTAAATTTGCCAGGTTGAGGATAGAACCTTACCACCATTGCTGCGCCCTTGAGATCAGATATAATAACTGCTGGCCAAATGAGGAATCGGTGAATAGCTACTTTATGTATATGGCTGCCTTTAGGCATAGAGGTCCATAGAGACCATATTACTGTCAAATTGAAATGACCAAATAGGATTTTATTCTATATTCTAATTAAAAGTAAAAAAATAATACTTATAATAATAAAAATAGGCACACAGTAGGGCTGGTTTGATCAATGGCAGCAATGGGATTGTAAGTAATTATGGGTGACACAACTTAAGTAAAATAGGCAATACAATTATCCAACTTGTATTTATTATATCTAATTTGTGAGATCATTGTGAAATTATATGCATAAACGTTTCTATAATAATTTGTGAACCCTAGGAAACTATATTTTTATAACACTTTTCAGAACAATATTTATCATTTAAATACATATTTGGATAGTTTTTCTTTATCTAAAGATTTTCTTTTCAGATTGGCAATGGATGATAAGAGTCAGCTGTGTCTCTTTGCTTTACTAAGCATTAGCAACATAATTGACAGAAGTCCTGGAGGGTTTTGTCATTTGTCAAACTAATTAATGGCCAACTAAAATTTAAATCCGCACTAAAGGTCATGGATGTTATTTAATAATAATGAGTGCAAGACAAGTAATTGGCAAGTAACAGCCCAAAAAATAAACCACTTCAATACAAACTGCTGTTGCCATGGACAGAATATGTAATGATATTGAAAAAAGTTATAAAATTGTTGTATATTCAGACAAAACTTCAATCCATCTAAATGAACACACTTTCCAACAACAATATGGTAGTAAGTATATTAGTGGGTTTAATATTCTAAGCCATAATCCACAAGAAATATGTTTAGTATATTGGAGAAAGCAGAGATTGATCTATATTCTTAAGATAAATGAATCCTTTGTACCATATTGCCTCACCATGTGGCAGAGGAGAAATGTAATAAACCACCCCATATTTCTTTGCTGGCTTTTCTGGATTTGATTTAAGAAAATGTTTCCTTTCTTCAGTGTCAACAAGACTATATTTTACATTTTTTGCTATTTTTTTCTATTATAATTCTGCTATCCTCAAATCCCCCTAATTAGATTACAAAGTAAGGCTCTATATACACTGTGTGAAGATAGTGTATATGCTCAAGAGAAAAAAGTCATCATCTTGTGACAGATGACATACACCACGGCTCAGTGGTTAAAACTGGGTTCCTAGGTTTTAATCCAACCAGTGTAGCATTTGTATGGTGTTTGTATGTTCTCCCTATCATTGTTAGTTTCCTCTGAGTACTCTAGCCAAAGCCCCCCCCCACACACACACACACATACACACACACACTTCAAAGACATACTGATAGGGAATCGAGATAAGACAATCTGTCAAGGTTTGGCTCAAGTTCGCAGAATTTTCAAAAAAGTTTGGTTCAGATCTGAATTGGTTTGGGTTGAAGAGTCAAGTACCGACAATTCTACCGTCAGTGGGTCAGATATAAAGTGATATAGCTCTATAAGAAGTCACCGTGAAAATATCACTAAAAATTTACTTTTAATAAATCTTACTGGATAAAAGTAATGACAAGTGGTATCCCTAGTCCGGATTGGCAGGGGGGTATTTTTGGGGCAAGAGGAAGAGATACTGACCCTGCTCTAGCCCTAACCCACTATATTGCCCTGCCTAAAAAAACGAAATAGCCGCCCCGATAGTGGCAATCCCGTGTCAGGAACCTCCTAGTATTCCCTACCGGGTTCCTAGAATATAGTGCTATATATTCATTTTTAGAATATTCGTCATTTTTTCCAATTTAATGTAAACAGTCGTTGGCCCAAAAGCAACTTAAGCAGGGAGGAATCATGACTTCAGATAGAAAAAAATGACGAATATTCTAAAAAAAGAATAGCACTATAGAATATAGTGCGATATATTCATTTTTTAGAATATTAGTCATTGACGAATATTCTAAAAAATGAATATATAGCACTATATAATATAGTGCTATATATTTGTTTTTTAGAATATTCGTCATTTTTTCCAATTTATTGTGAACATTCATTGGCCCAAAAGCAACTTATGCAGGGAGGAATCATGACTTCAGATGGAAAGTTTTTTTAGAATATTCGTCATTGACAAATTTTCTCAAAAACAAATATATGGCATCGTTTTTTAGAATATTCGTAATTTTTTTCCAATTTAATGTGAACAGTCATTGGCTCAAAAGCAACTTAAGCAGGGAGGAATCATTACTTCAGTTGGAAAAAAATTACGAATATTCTATAAAACCGAATATATAGCAAAATATATATAACATTTTACTGGATTCATCCGAAACAAAGCTGAAAAGCTTCAGATTCTTCTGCTGGATGAAATTTCGGGAAGTTTGTTTTGCTGATCTCTAGCCCAAATTGATTCAGGTGTGAACCAAATCTTTTAACAAGGATGTGAGGATGTGCGATCCAGATTCACTCTCTAGTATATATCCAAATTACTCATTCGCTTTTTTTCTTTTCTGGTATCAGCACTCCTCCCATTTGGACTAGGTGTTTTTAATTAGCCTTAGCTGCAAGGGGTTTAAAAACTCCCACTATCTCTCAGATGCATTTCCTGAGGGTCGTGACTGGGTGAGCTCTTTGCACTCGTTCACATGGTGCAGTACTGCGTGTCGGCCATTGCTGCCTCAGTGCTGTGCTGGCGGGGGGGTGGGTCCCAGAGCCAAGGAGGCTTTGCTGCACAGTGGGGTTGCTGTGTGGCTCCTGGGTCCCGCTGTCTGCTGCTGGTGCAGTGCTGGGGCGCTGGTGGTCGCCGCGCACGTCTGCGCCATTTATAGGTTAGAGTAGTTTCCCACTTGCAGAGGCTTCCTTGTCGTGGAAAGTGGGCTTATGCTCTTTGATCAAACTGTAAACTAATGCCTCTTATGCACAGCATACAATGCATTACAAATTGTGCGGATACGCCACGTAATTATGCTGATACAGTCATTATATCAAAAGCATAGTGTTGAGGATGTGCGATCCAGATTCACTCTCTAGTATATATCCAAATTACTCATTCGCTTTTTTTCTTTTCTGGTATCAGCACTCCTCCCATTTGGACTAGGTGTTTTTAATTAGCCTTAGCTGCAAGGGGTTTAAAAACTCCCACTATCTCTCAGATGCATTTCCTGAGGGTCGTGACTGGGTGAGCTCTTTGCACTCGTTCACATGGTGCAGTACTGCGTGTCGGCCATTGCTGCCTCAGTGCTGTGCTGGCGGGGCGGTGGGTCCCAGAGCCAAGGAGGCTTTGCTGCACAGTGGGGTTGCTGTGTGGCTCCTGGGTCCCGCTGTCTGCTGCTGGTGCAGTGCTGGGGCGCCGGTGGTCGCCGCGCACGTCTGCGCCATTTATAGGTTAGAGTAGTTTCCCACTTGCAGAGGCTTCCTTGTCGTGGAAAGTGGGCTTATGCTCTTTGATCAAACTGTAAACTAATGCCTCTTATGCACAGCATACAATGTATTACAAATTGTGCGGATACGCCACGTAATTATGCTGATACAGTCATTATATCAAAAGCATAGTGTTGAGGATGTGCGATCCAGATTCACTCTCTAGTATATATCCAAATCTTTTAACAAATTTGGTGATCGAAACCAAACCGAATCTCAATAGGTTCGCTCATCTTTAAAATACAGATATCTCTGCAGCTGTTTAACATACAGACAAAAGACACATTTTGTTTGAATCAGCATGATCAACCATAATGAGCAGTATACCTGGTTTAATAGTGTTGATCATGCTGACAGAGTCTCTTTAAGGTGAAAATTTGGGACAAATTGGCATTATTTTGATGTACATCTAATTTATTGTAAAACTTGACAAACTTGACAAAGGTCTCATTGTGTGGATCGAAACGTTGAATGGAGAATAAAGAGGGTCACCTATATTCTCACTAAAGCTGGAGTGCTGCCTTGTCTTTGTAATATATATATATATATAAATATACTTATATACTGTATTTTTCGTTTTATAAGACACATTTTTCCCTCCAAAGTGTGTGTGTGTGTGTGGGGGGGGGGGGGGGGGAGTCACTGCGTTTTATAAAACAAGTTAGGTGGTTCAGTAGCTTTCACTAACAGCTCCTGAGCCTGCCATTAAACTGTTGGGCGAGCTGACGGCTTCACTGAAGGCTTCTGCTGCCAGCCCGCAGTTCATTAACAAGTCTGCACTATTGGCGGGCTGCTGGCTTCAATTACTGTGCTCTGTATGCCTTCAGCCCGCACGTCCATTGACGCTCCCCTATATCCCCAATAAACCATTGGGCGGGCTGGTGGCTTCACTTATTGTCCTCCGCGGTAGCCAGCCCACAAATCCGTCTTATCAAGGAGCTCCTGAGGCCACGTTTGGGAGGGCTGGCGGCTTCACTTACTGCGCTCTGCTGTCACCAGCCCGCACTTCATTGCTTTCCTATCTCCCGCCATACCAGCTCTGCTCCTGCTGTGTATGGCGGTTTTGTGGATCTAGTCCCTGGGTGAGTCGAGCTTGGGGGCTATTAGTGTGTCATAAATTACTATAACCCCACTCATCCATAGGTATCCATTCATATACTGCAGTATATGAGTGGATTTCTATAGATGACGGGGATTATAGTCATATTTAATATAAACACTGTCCAGGGACTGTTCTGCAATTAGAACGTGTTCATATTAAATAAGACTACAACCCTTCTCATCCATATGAATACACTCATATACTGCAGTAAATGGGTGGATTCCTATGGATGAGGGGGGTTATAGTCATATGCCAATTACAGAACAGTCCTTGAACTGTATTTATATTAAATATGACTATAATTCCCCTCATCCTTGAGAATACACCAATGTACAGTACCTACAGTACATCAGTGTATTCTTTAGGATGATGGGCGTTATAATCACATAACAGTGTCATCCACAGTTCCCTTATAACAGTGCGTCATCCACAGATGCCCCCATAACAGTGTCATCCACAGATATCCCCATAGCAGTGTATCATTCACAGATTCCCCATAACAGTATCATCCACAGATCCCCATAACAGTGTCATCCACAGATCCCTCATAACAGTGCGTCCTCCACAGATGCCCCCATAACAGTGTCATCCACAGTTCCCTCCACAGACCACCATTAGTTCAAAACCCACGAAAAGCACACCTTTGGTTCAAAATAGTTTTTTTCTTATTTCCCTCCTACAACCTAGGTGCGTCTTATCATCAGGTGCGTTTTATAAAGTGAAAAATATGGTGTATATATATATATATATATATATATATATATATATATATATATAGGCGGTGCCATTTTTTAAATTCTATTTTTATGGTAATCACTGTGTAGTATAAGTAAAAGAATCACATTATTTTGTGGGTCAGTACAATTATGCCAGTTTTTTTTTATTGTTTTCTATTTTTAAGCAAATCCAATTATGTAATTTTTTTATGTAAATAAACTTTGCAAGTCAATTTTTGCATTTATTACTTGATTACTTTCTATTTTTTCCAAACTTTTTTTTTTTTACTTTTATAATCTGTTTGGTATATCCCACTAGAGGTCTTGAACATGCAATCTACTGGTTTCTTTTATAATAGAAAATCACTTACAATGGTGCACTACAATAGTAAATGCAATTGAGCCATTTGTAGGTGGGACTCACAGCCTCCCCTTATCCTCCCATCGTATGTGTGATTTCACGTTGGAGGTAACTGGGAGCCTCTGGCTGTGTGTCTGATTTTATGCACCTATCATAAATTGTCCATATGGCATAGGTAGGTTAGCGTTAGGTCCCGTGCCATTTTGAGAGACCTTGACGGGGTGTGCGGGCTCTGGTATGTTCTTGCTATAAGAATATATTGGCGAAAGTCTTATTTTAATATCAGCGTGAGGGTTTAGCCAAATATTTTTAATTGCATTTTCCTTTGTAGTGCACCATTTTCAGTGATTTTCTGTTTTTTATAGTTCCATCCGCACATTTGTCTTACATGTGGTCCTTTGCTGGCATCCTCCATTGTATGTATTTTTTTCTGTGGATTGCTGTTTGCAACGGATCACATGTGCAGGATTTTCTCCCCCGGTTATAAATGTGCAACAGCATATGGGGTTTTGAGCATTTTCTGCTTTTGAGATCTGTGTAGGATGTTTTTGTGGTACATGTGGTCCACTTCCGGCATCCTCCATTGTATGCATTTTTGCTGGGGATTGCTGTTAGCAACGGATCACATGAGCAGGATTTGCTCCCCCAGGTATAAATGCGCAACAGCAGGCATGATCAACCTGCGGCCCTCCAGCTGTTTCAAGACTACAACTCCCAGCATTCTCGGACAGCCTACAGCTATCAACCTACAGCAGGGCATTGTGGGAGTCGTAGTTTTACAACAGCTGGAGGGCCGCAGGTTGAGCATCACTGCGCAACAGCATTTGGGGTCTTGAGCATTTTTTGCCTTTTAGACCACTTTATTCTGTGATTTGTGTACTCTTATTATACACTGTAATACTTCTGTTCCTCAGAGCACTACAACAGTTACTGTAAAAAATTGTATAATACCTATTTATCTTTTGGCAAAGCCAAACAGTCATTGTCCATGGGAGCAATTGATAGACCTCTAGCTGTCATAGCAACCCGTCCTTACACCACAATTGCATTGGGGGGGGGGGGGTTTGAAGGAGTGCCCCCTCCCCCTGTCTAACCCTTTAGAGGCCCTGGTCAGTATTGTCCACAGCATTGAAGAGATTATACTGTACTATACTATACAGCTGGCTCCTCACTCTCACTGTTGGGATCAGAAATAACTCTAATCCCAACAGTGAGAGTGAGGAGCCAGCTGTATAATACAGATGGCACCCATAACTGATGGTGAAGACACAGCTCCTGAGCCCAAACTACAAACCGGATTCCAAAAAAGTTGGGACACTATACAAATCGTGAATAAAAACTGAATGCAATGATGTGGATGTGCCAACTTCTAATATTTTATTAAGAATAGAACATAAATCACGGAACAAAAGTTTAAACTGAGAAAATGTACCATTTTAAGGGAAAAATATGTTGATTCAGAATTTCATGGTGTCAACAAATCCCCAAAAAGTTGGGACAAGGCCATTTTCACCACTGTGTGGCATCTCCCCTTCTTCTTACAACACTCAACAGACGTCTGGAGACCGAGGAGACCAGTTTCTCAAGTTTAGAAATAGGAATGCTCTCCCATTCTTGTCTAATACAGGCCTCTAACTGTTCAATCGTCTTGGGCCTTCTTTGTTGCACCTTCCTCTTTATGATGCGCCAAATGATCTCTATAGGTGAAAGATCTGGACTGCAGACTGGCCATTTCAGTAACCGGATCCTTCTCCTACGCAGCCATGATGTTGTGATTGATGCAGAATGTGGTCTGGCATTATCTTGTTGAAAAATGCAGGGTCTTCCCTGAAAGAGATGACATCTGGATGGGAGCATATGTTGTTCTAGAACCTGAATATATTTTTCTGCATTGATGGTGCCTTTCCAGACATGCAAGCTGCCCATGCCACACACACTTATTCAACCCCATACCATCAGAGATGCAGGCTTTTGAACTGAGCGTTGATAAAAACTTGGGTTGTCCTTGTCCTCTTTGGTCCGGGTGACATGGCGTCCCAGATTTCCAAAAAGAACTTCGAATCATGACTCGTCTGACCACAGAACAGTCTTCCATTTTGCCACACCCTGGCCCAGTGAAAACGCCTGAGCTTGTGGATCTTGCTTAGAAATGGCTTCTTCTTTGCACTGTAGAGTTTCATCTGGCAACGGCGGATGGCACGGTGCATTGTGTTCACTGACAATGGTTTCTGGAAGTATTCCTGAGCCCATTCTGTGATTTCCTTTACAGTAGCATTCCTGTTTGTGGTGCAGTGTCGTTTAAGGGCCCGGAGATCACGGGCATCCAGTATGGTTTTACGGCCTTGACCCATACGCACAGAGATTGTTCCAGATTCTCTGAATCTTCGGATGATGTTATGCACAGTTGATGATGATAGATGCAAAGTCTTTGCAATTTTTCGCTGGGTAACACCTTTCTGATATTGCTCCACTATCTTTCTGCGCAACATTGTGGGAATTGGTGATCCTCTACCCATCTTGGCTTCTGAGAGACACTGCCACTCTGAGAAGCTCTTTTTATACCCAATCAGGTTGCCAATTGACCTAATTAGTGTTAATTTGGTATTCTGCTACACAACATTTGCCCACAGATGTTGCAGCTGGGCCTGTAGATCTTTCACATCCATAGACTGCCAAAGCTGGTGTCCCAGCTGGTCCCATAATTGCTTGATTGGCGATTAAATTTCTCAAGCAGGCAGGCCAAAGAAGTGTTGCAATCTTGCTGAGACATTGCAGTTAAAAGGAATGTGTCATCAGAAAATGACCTATTGTTTAAATCACATTTTTGTTTATTTTTTTGTTTATTTTTAAATCATCTTTGGTGCTTTTATTTTTAATTTTCCATGTCACTGGATGCCACTTCTTGGTCTCCAGATCACTTTACGGCAGTTATCTGCTTATCTGTTTTCTAAACCTGCCTGTAATAATAAGGAGATATCACATCTGTGTACAGATAAGACAGGAACCACCATTTACAGTAGATGATTGTCAAAGCTTATCAATTCTTTCCTTGTACAATGACCTCTAAACAGGTCACAGAGCATGCCTAAAAAACTCTCCCATAGAAGTCAATGAGGTCCCTCCAGACCACTGTGTCTATGGACATGGGGCTGCCGTAAAGCAATTTCTTCATGCTTTCTAATGCTGTTATGAACAGCTCAGGCAAGATGACCACCCCCATAATAATGTTCAGGAAATAGAATAAAAAAATCTGTAATCAGAAAATAAGATTAGAAAAAAAGGAGATGTGTTACTATCTAGTTTTAATTGCCAGATAACATTTTTGGTAACATATTTCCTTTAAACCCTTGCTGTGTATGGTTGAGCATTATCACACTGATAAAAGCCAGCTGGTGTCCCTTGTATCTTACTAAGGGTGACTGACTGTTGTATGCAGTGACTCCCCAAATCATCACAACAGCAGTTGGGGCATTGTGTCGCTCCACAGCAAAAGCAGGATTGAGGCACTCACCACAAGGCCTCCATACTTGAACCCAACCATCGTCTGTTTCCAAACAGACCCTGAATTTGTCTGGAGATGATAAGGTTTCAGTCCATAGCAGTCCTCCAAGGGGCGGTGATTGGCTGTCAATGGCAGGACATATAATGGGCACTATGACATCAAATGTTCTTACTTATATTTGTCAATAAGTGTACTTACCTCCTAGCTACTTGCTTGAAGTGATGTAGCTGTAGAAAGGGGTTAAACAGGTTATATGAAACTTCAGCTTTATCAGCTTTAGAGGAGTATATTTTTTTAGCATTTCTACAAATTAAAGTTGTGAATTCACAAAAACAAGTATTTATAGAAAGATGCAACATAAATTTATTAGAAACCTAGTTTCACAAAGCTTCATTAGTACATCAGTACAGATTGTGTTATATGGAGGTCCCAAATGGGCAAATGCATGAACTTATCTGACGAGATCACACAGTAACAAATAACTACATACCTCTTTCACTTAGCTATTTGCGTGATTACATCTTGTCAGAAAATTTTTTAACATACAAAAGCATATAATATATGTGAATGTGTAACATCTCCTCTTTTAACACTTGATTCACACTGCGGTAATGTTTTTTTTGTTCTTTTTTGCGGTGATTGAAAAAGTGACAACTTTGCATTTGTTTAATTCATATAAGCTTTGTTCAGTCTCTCACCTATTGAGCTAAATTATAAGGAGTGGGTTATAAAGGATCCTGCAAAAAAATAAAATAAAAATGTTTGTCATATAAAACATAAAGACTGATAAAATGCTTTTGGAATCCATTTGGTATGCCTTAGAAATTTGAAACCTCTGTTTATCAATTTTTTGATGGTTCTTTTTGTTTGTTTTTGGAAAAATAATTCTATCTATCGATCTATCGATCTTTCCTTATCGTCCTTCAGGCAGCACACACAAAGGGTTAATTTCTTACTCCTCCCATCTATGACAGAAGATAAATGATTAGTAAATCAGACCAATTAACCCCCCTATAAAAGAATGCACACCCACTAGGCAGACATGTTTTTTTCTTCTGTCTAGGACAATGAAGCTCACGCATGCATGGGATTCTTCTGCTGTGAAGGCCAGTATGGTTGCTAAGCCTGCTATTATATAGCTGGAAGTGTTTTCCAGAGTATCGTGTATCATATGAGGTGTAGTGTTGAGCGTGAATATTTAAATTGCGAATTTTGATTGCGAATATCGGCACAAAATTTCGCGAATATTTAGAATATAGTGCTATATATTCGTATTCGCAAATAGTGTTGATCACGAATATTCTAATCGCAAATTTATCGTGAATTTATTGTGAATTTATTGCGAATATCAGCACTTAGCAACATCCCTAGCAACCAATAGAAAAGTGGCCTACTGTTTAGTGTTGATCGGGAATATTCTAATCGGGAATTCTTATTGCAAATATATTACATTGCCGATTTTTGCAATCAAGTAAATAATGACTGGAGATCACAAATTCTCGAATTTAAGAATTTATGGCGAATATTTGGCCGAAAATTTGCAAAATATTGCTAATTTGAATACTGCCTATGCCGCTCATCACTAATGAGGTGCTGGAAGTGTTCCAGAGTTATATCCATGTTATAGAGCTGGAAGTGTGTTCCAGAATTAACTGCATGACATAACTGAACTGGAAGTGGTTTTCAGAGTTTTTCCCCATCTGGTGTTCCATGGGATGATTGAGCTGAGACTTATCCTGGAGTGTTCCTGGTAAGTTTCTCAAATGCAGCGAGTGTTCGCTGCAGACTATCAATGTTTACCCCTGTGAGAAGTGCTGGTTTGGATGTTACAAGCACAGTAATTACCTTCAGGCCTGCATGCAATGTCTCCATCTCAAGAGCCATTTTTGAGTAGATCTCAATGAAGTATGCAGCTGAGCTAAACTTTATGGTTAACATGTTAAGTAAAAAATGGCATAATAGGTTAACTTACTCTTTCATTGTATTTTAATAGTTACTGTCACAAAATGGTATGAGCTAACACTGTGCCATGTGTTATCAGAGTTATATAGGTCGATCTTAGCTCAGTTACATCTGTGGCTCTGTACAGGTGTGAGATCTTACTGCAGCAGTGGAATCACAGCAGCTTTAAGGATCCGCTTTCCTGGAATGGATCATACATAGCTTGTGATGTATGTGTGAGTGAATTAATTAATATGTTACAATTACAGAACTCTGCAAAGAATTCCATAAAGCTAATGGTAGTATGTGCACCAACTGTGGATAGCCTGTTCCTGAAGATAATGTAGATGTCTTCACCATTGCCTCCCAGCTGAAGGTCTCCTGTGCAGACATACTGTAGTGCAGAGGTTGTGGAAGGGTTTACTTCCCAGTGGTCAGAAGCTTTCACTCAGGTGCTTTCTGCTCATATATCTATAAGACCTCACTTATCTACAACTCATGTCACCTTATCTCCTGCCTCATCTCATCTGGATGTGGATTCTCTCTGTGATCAGGGGAATTCTGAAGATCTTTGTTTCATGATGGTGTACCTTCATTTACCTTCATTATTAAAAGCTGTGTTAGCTCACCTTGAAATGGTTGCACCTACTGTAGAAAGGATAAGCCCAAAAGGGGTGAAAAACAAACAAACACTAGGGTATTGCTTGATAATCCTATATAAGAGGGATGTACGACGTCCCAGCCAGACAGGTAACATTATGTGGGAGCTAGATTAGAGCAGTGTGTTGCAGATCCTGCATTCTCAGCTCAGTGGGGAAACCCACCTAAGGTAATATCCCAGGGGACAGTCTAGCTAGGAACGATTTTTTTTTCTCGCAGTCGGTTATTCCTTGTCAGGGAACTTCTAGTCAAAAAGATTGTTTCCCTGCTGAAACATAGGAATTCCTTGTCTATGGCAGAGTGAAAAGTGTCTTTGGCTTCAGTTTCTAGGGACATAGGGATAGCTTCCCCATGAAGTTTTGCTTAGTCACTAAGATTGGCGGTCCATTCACAGAACCATATTCTATTTTGCGGACCACAGATTGCAGATCCATAGGACACGGATGCCGCTGTGTGCATTCTGCATTTGCGGATCAGAACATCCTGCCCTATGATGGCATGCCTATTTTGTCCTAAATACCGACAAGGGTGGGACATTTTCGATGTATTTGTGGGGCCACGGAATAGAAATACGGATGTGGACGGCTCACCTTTGGCTGTCCATATCTCTCTGTCCCATTGAAATGAATGGGTCCGCATGAGATCTGCAAATTGCGGGATGTGTGCGGAAAGAAAAAATACAGTTGTGTGAATGGGCCCTGAATTTGCCTCTGATTTCATTAATCCCCATAGGCACTCTCAGAGGAAATGCAGAGAGACATTCTGTTAGCACCATTTTGTTCCTTTCCACAATATACCTTTAGGCCTAGTTTCATTATTGTTATTTTCTTTCCAAATATCACCTAAGTGGGGTTCAGAGGGGACAGAGAGATAAGAGTAAGTTCTAAGTGTTCAGGTTCTCCAAGCACTAGAAAGTGGAAATTTGGAACAGGAAAACTTCAAATTTAAGATGCCAGGCTTTCGGTGGGAGTAAGATTACAAAACTTTTCTGAAATTGTACAAAGATTATCTCAGACACCTGGATAGAATATTGTACTCAGGTTACACCCTCAGGTTAAATAAATTGCCCTCAATGCAAATAAAAGTCAACCCTTCACAAAACCTCATATGGTAGTGTTTTCAGGACTTCACAGAAAAATTTTGACCTCTTTCCAAGGAAATTCCAGGGGTCTGAAGTCACAGGTAAGATGGAGGTTAGATCTAATGTGTCTAAACATATACCTTTTTCGGAAGAAGTTCATGATGGTGAATTTCCGTTCTGTCATGAACATTCACCAACAGGACGATTTTATGGCCAAGATCTCATAAATGCAGGTCTCTGCCAACCAATTGCAGGTTCTCAGGTTGGCCATCATTCACCAGGGTATCTCATCTTCAGTTCACTTACCATTGGTTAATCACTGCCTGGAGTTTTTACTAAGTTAGTTGTAGCACTTATTTCAGACTCCACAAACTGGTTGCTTAAGCTCTCACAGGAGCGGACCCAGAAATGAAGGTGGATGTGAGGTCTAAGGTCCCATCACCAAGTGCCAGTCAGGACCCAGTGGCATAACTAGAAATAACTGGACCCCACAGCGAATATTTGAACAGGGCTCCCCAACAACTTCTTTGCAACCCCATCCTCCCGTGAAACTCCACTCATGAGGCTAGTCAAGATCACTCTCTCAGACCAGGCCCAGCAGCCTCTCTGTTTTCAACACATATATAATATATGTCATGTCACTGTATATTACTCTTGAGGGTGCCCTGACAATAAAATCTTTTAGCCCTCCTCCTGGATGGGCCCCTTCCGAGTTTGGGTCCCAAAGCAGACGCTTCCCCTATAGCTATGCCTCTGTCAGGACCTCTAGGAGAATTTTAGGGAATCTGACCTCTTCAATAGAAGCCATAACATGGGCATCAGTGCACATTGCAAACCAGCATCATTTCAGGATTAAACCAATATTTATCAAGTCTGGTTTGTCTTGTGGTAATCAAGCCAGAAACTCGGGAAGACCCGCCTTGATGGCTTTGTCCGAGAAATACTGAACAGAGCAGATTATTCTGGCCATTCCAATAACTCTGGTTAGGAAGAACACTTCCACATTCTTTGAGTTCAGGGGAGGTGATCTCCTAAAGAGAAGTATCTGTGATCCTATATCAGAGACCTGGTAGCAATATATCTAGCTCTTCATTTAGGGCAGGCTCAAAAATCAGTCAGTGGTGGAGCAAGCAGAAAAATATATCCGCCATGTGCTATATCAACAATTGGCACAGGACTCCCTTTGCTCCATGGAACAGTCAATACAGTGAAATTATGACTTGGACAGTGGAATGTCAAACCTTAGACAGCCATCCATATTCAGGGTTCTTTGAATGTTCAGACGGATCTGTTAAACAGGTCACAGTTGAAGTCTCAATGGCTGTTTTTTAATGGTACCCCATTTAGATGTAATGGTTGATAGCCTCCAATGAAAATCTTAAGAAGTTCTGCTCCCTAAATCCAGCTTATCAACCAGAAAGAATAGATGGCCTGTCTTTTAGTTGGGAAGGAATTTTTCATCCAAATTTTCCTCCATTTCCTCACATATCCTGAGAGCACAGTAAAATCAGACAAGAGTCTGAACCATAGCGCTCATCTGGCCAGGAGGGAATGATTGCCTCAATGGCTACAACTTTCCAGAGGAAATTATTGGAGATAAAGTCCAGCCGAATCCTTTGGTTCAAGCAGGCCGGCAGAGCCAAGTTGGAGATGTTTCAGCTTAAAGCCTGCAATCTTATGGTTCAGGAGTCGGACTGAGGAAAGGTCTGTAAGATGTGGTGGTGGAAACGTTACAGAATCCTGATCTTTCTGAAGTCTTACATTTTTTACAGAAAGGTTTCTAGTTGGGTTAAAACCTAACACCTTTAAGAGTGCATTTCAAGACTGCTACTGCTCACATAGATGGAGCCTTCATATATTATTTTTGTTATTTACTTAATTTAATTTAAATTCATCGGTTAAGCCTCCTATTCCAGCATGGGATTGGGCTGTTCTCCTCAAGACCCTAGTGGAATCTCCATTTCAGCCTTTTACAGAAGCACCAGTAAGGTTTGTATCTTGGTAGGTCTAATTTCTGGTGGCAATTGCATCAGCACATTAAGGTGTAAGACTTTGCAAGCTCTATCATGGACCATATATCTGAAAGTACATCAAGAAGACTTGATTTTTAGTTGATTCAATACTGCTTTTCAAATCCCTTTGTGTGTGCTGCTTGAAGGACAATAAGCAAAGTCTAAATTTGCTTACTGAAATGTATCTTTCCTTGAGTCCAAAGGCAGCACATATATCCCTCCCTGAAAAAGACATGGAAAAAACACATCTGCCTAGTGGGTGTGCACTCCTTTATAGGGGGGTTAATTAGTCTGATTTACTAATGATTTGTCTTCTGTCCTAGGCGGGATGAGCAAGACATTAACCCTTTGTGTGTGCTGCCTTTGGACTTAAGAAAAGATACATTTTGGTAAGCAAATTTAGACTCATTATCTATATATCTCATTATCTATATATCTCATTATCTATCTATCTATCTATCTATCTATCTATCTATCTATCTATCTATCTATCCTGCAAGAAATTGTTAGTTTTTGGATGAGGGACGATATTAGAATGCAAAATAAAGCAGTTGACATCCTTAGTGAGTCCAAATCTCATTTGTGAAGTGAAGATACACTAGTATGAAAACTTTGGAATAACTGGTGGTATTTAAAATATCATAAAACCGATTACAATACAGTTTTAACAAAGTAGTTACTAAAGAGAACCTGTCAGCATGAAAATGCAAAGTTATCTGCAGGCAGCTTGTTATAGAGCAAGAGGAGCTGAGCTGATTAATACAGTATATTGTTTTGTGGGGAAAAAATTCACTGTAATGCCTCTTTCACACGTTATTGTTTTAGTCAGTGATTTCCATCAGTGATTGTGAGCCAAAACCAGGATTGGAGCCTACACAGACATAAGGTATAATGGAAAGATCTACACCTGTTCTGTGTTTAGAGCCGCACCTGATTTTGGCTCACAGTCACTGATGGACATCACTGACCAAAATACTGACATGTGAATAATGGTTAATGTGTATTTAACTCATTTAAATTCTGGTTCATTTGGAGTTTGTAGTCAAGGAGGGGGTCCTATCAGTGATAGACAGCTATCTCTGTATACACAGTCATAGAGGGAATGCTGTCAATCACTGATAAGACCACCGTAAAGGAAACCTGCCATCAACCTTATGCTGCCCATACTAATGGCAGCATAAAGAAGAGATAGGGGAGTTGATTTTAGCGGTCTATCATTTATAAGTTAAAAGTAAGTGGTTGCCAAGAACCAACATCAAAATCATTGCAGACTGGGCCTGGAAAAGAGTCACGGCCACCTGAGAAGAGTTATGGTTATTCATAAATTCCTGCTCTTCTGGCCCACCTCCTGATGATTGTCAGTCTTCTACTTGGTTTTCTCCCTTTCTGTCTAGGAGAGAACTGCCAATCATCAGCAGATGGGTGGGGAGAGCAGGAGATTATGAATAACCATGACTCTTCTTAGGTAGATTTGACTCTTTTCAAGACCTGTGCTGCAATGATTATGATGCTGGTTCTCAGCAACCACTTACTTTTAGTTTATGAGTGACACAGCGCTGAAATCAGCATTTCTGTCACTATTTTATGCTGCCTCAGTGAGGTCAGCATAAAGTTGATGACAGGTTCGCTTTAACTTCATAGCCCAGAATAAGTGTGGATATAAATTAGTAAATTGCAAGTTATGTTCAATCTTTTCCTATATACAACTATATATCAATCTGCTTAACTCCTCCTGCTCTATAACAAGCTGCCTGCAGCTCAGACTATGTGTTCAATGTGATAGATTCCCTTTAATCATACTGAAAATCATAATTAGTGCTTGAAATTCTTGACATAGCTTTTAAAGATTATTACTAGTATTGAACGAATTAAAACATCTGAAGCAGAATTCATTAGATTAGATTTGTAGCTAAGCCGTACTTCCTTGCGCTTCATAGTAACAAATCAGATTTTTTTCTAAAATTGCTGCTACATGTGTTGCAAAGTAAAAGTAGGAAGCCCGGGAACGCAATATGACCCATAATTCTATTCTGTTTTTTGATTGAAGACAACTTTATTTTAATCAATCAATATACATACATACTTTTGGTGCTATTCAGCACTCAATAAATTACATTCAATCGTCTTTGTGAACATGGGATTGTCATGTAAATCACAGGCTAACCTACGCTATACATCACAATACATGCTACACTTGCATACCTATTCAATCACAATAAACCTTTCAACAAAGCATAAAGACAGTTATGTGGGGTGGGTGTGGGAAGGAGGGGGTAGGTGGGGGGAAATCACATGCCCGAAGCTTTATTGACAAGACAGAAACAAACGGGGGGAGAGGGGGAAGGAGAGGGGTTTAGTTCTCTTCTTAGTTGTCGACGTCCTCTAAGATGTTGTAGTCCCTTAGCAGACTATGGATAAGCCTGCGGCAGTCCAGGACGGACATGGTCTCCCTCCTGAGAATAAGCCGGTTCCTGGTGACCCATTCTATGCTGTAAGCCAATCTGCAGATATCCATCCCCTGTGATGTCACATCCAAATAAAAAGTCACATCCAGCGCAGTCTTCTCCTCCACTGTGAGCTTAGCATAGGGAGAGAAGTGACAATCACTTATGCACTAGGGACAGTGTTTCAGAAAGCTTTTAATTGTAGAATATTGGATATAGGGAGCGCAGGGACAGTGTAGAGAGATTGTAGGGAGAGTTTTTAGACAATTTTAGGAGAGCATAAGGAGAGCATAGGAAGACTGCAGGGACAGTGGAGGTTGAGTGTAATCACCATGTGCATCTTGTACACCTGCTGCCACAATCCATTTTAATGTGTTAGTTTATGCATAGAATTACTGTGCCTCAGTATTAAAGGGTGGTCTAATATATCAACAGATGCATCTTGTTCTATTGTTTACATATTTTCAGATAATCTCTTATTTTACAGATGTAGCCAACACCAAAATCAGAATAGTGTGCAATCTCAGCAGGATAACTCAACAGCACCTTTAAGCTTTAGAAGCTTTGCACATATTTGAACAAAGTTAGTGAGATATGCTAGTGGGATAACACATCAGGTTTGACTTTAATGCTAGCTACATCTGTATATATAGAATTACTGTGCCGTAGTATTAAAGAGCGGTCTAATGTATCGCCATCTGCATTGTGTTGAAATGCTGACACATTTGCCGTTAATCTCTTATTTTAGAAATAGAATTACTGTGTCTCAGTATTAAAGTGCAGTCCATTATATCAATGTCTTCATCCTGTTGAACTTTCTTCTTGTGTTACGAGAATGCTAATCACCTGCTGCATCACAAGGTACAGTACTCTTCATATGTAGTTTTAGGTAAAAGGTAAGTCTAACTTAAATTATTAGGTTAACATTATTAGGTTAACATTAGTGATGAGCAAGCAAGCTCGTAATGAAACTGTGCCTGCTGCCAGTGCACCAGAAAAAAAAAAAAAAACATCCACCGTACCTAGTTTCATGTCCAACTTAGCTGGATAGCGCAGGACAACACTGTCCAGGTTGGACCATGGGAACAGTTAGTCGGTTGGATTTCTGAAGATAATGCTTTCAGTCAGTTAAGCACAACCCTCTCGTCCAGTTTCTGTAGTCTGGTCAACCGAATCCTCACTCTGATCATCCTTCCTCCCACCATGGAGAGGCTAGCCAAACGAGTGATCCCACACTTGGATATTCCGAGGAGCTCTTTCCAGCGCCAATATTAGATTTGGCCCTCACGCCCAGCATGCTTGAAGAGGTACCTGAGATATTGTGCCATGATTCCCAACCTCTTGAGCCTTCACAGTCTCAAGAAGATGACGGTGGTGAACATCAATCATTCGTTCACGAGGTGGATGATGATGAGACACAGTTGTGAATCACTAAGGTTGTGATTAGGTCAAGTCAGGAGGATGAGCAGAGTGAGGAAGTGGAAGAGGAAGTGGTGGCGATGAGGTCACTGACCCAACATGGGAATGTGAAAAGCCGAGCGAGGACAGCAGTGCAGTACAGAGTGGGAGGGATCCGCAGCACCATAACAGTCTATAAGAAGCAGTGGGGTTGCAAAAGGGAGAAGTCGGCCCACACCAAACAGGCCCTCTACCGTTGCACCGAGCATTTCATTCGTAAATCTATGTTGCCAAGGGGTAGGTGTTCCGCAGTATGACGCTTTTTTGAGGAAAGTGCAGACGACAAAAGAGTGGTAATTTGCAAATTGTGCCGTACCAAAATCAGCTGTGGCGTGAACACTAGCAGCCTCACCACGACCAGCATGTTCCCCCACATGGCATCCAAGCAACCTAATTAGTAGGCCGAACGCCTGGGTCAACAATCTTGGTCTGCGGGTCACACCACTGCCTCCTCTTCTCCTGTGTTACACACTTCTGGCAATCCCCTGACGAAGGCGCAGGCCCGGATGCCCCTCACCCTGCACCTGGACATTCGCCTGAACCATCAGCAACAACATCCACTTCCCTGCCCAGCGCATGATCCAAATGTCAATAACACAGGCATTTGAATGCAAGCACAAATACCCATCCAACCCACCCACAGGTCATAGCACTAAATGTGCAACTTTCAAAATAACTGGCCCTTGAACTGTTGCCATTTAGGCTTGTGGACACTGAGGCCTTCCGCAGCCTGATGTCGGCGGCCGTCCCTTGGTATGCAGTCCCCAGCCGCCACTATTTTTCACAGTGTGCCATGCCCGCCTTACACCAGCATGTGTCCCAGAACATCCCCCGTGCCCTGACCAACGCACTTACTGGCAAGTTCCACCTCACCACGGACACATGGACAAGTGCTGGTGGCCAGGGATGCTACATTTCCCTGACCGCACACTGGGTGAATGTTGTGGAGGCCGAGAGTGAGTCGTACCCTGGGATGGCACAGGTGCTACCCACGCCAAGAGACATCCATCATGGTCTCTGCCAGCCGCTATGTTACTGACTCCAACCCCCACTTCTCCTCCTCCGCTGCCTCCTCCTCCACTTCCACCTCCAGCAGCAGTCAGCCATCAGTCGCTAGCTAAAAGCAGTGTAGCCAGTGGCATAGCTACCAGGGAAGCTCCTGCTTTGGGGCCCGAGCTAAGAAGGGGCCTGGAGCAGTAGTAAACAGTCTTAGACTGGCCACATCCCCCTCTACACTCACTTCACTGCTCTAGAATGTCCTCGGAGCAGAGCAAGGAGATAAGCCCCGCTCATGAGCATGGACCATTAATAGAGAAGCCTGGCTGCTTAATAGTGTAGCCAGGGCTCAATACAGTGTGCTACAGGTAGATCCTGTTTCCCCTCCCTCTCCTATCTGCTACAGAGACTGCTCTGTAGTCGGCAATAACAGGTGGGAGAGGGGAGACTGAATACTGACAGGAAGTGATGCAGAAAGTAGAGCCTGTGCCTGTCACTCTCAGGAGCCCATACATTCCAGGCTTACCCCTGCCAACACTAGCTGTCCTGCATCTCATGTAGACCCCCCAGCTGCATTCATCTGCTGTCCTTTGCCTTCCCCCCCACAGTCCTCTGGGCCCCCTACTCATCTGATGTCCTGTCCTCTAGGCCCGCTATCCAACTGATGACACAGTCCTCTGAGTGCCCATGTGCTGCTTGGGGACACACCAGTATTAGGCCAGTCAGCTAACCCCCATCCAACCAAACATTTACAGAATGGGGACTGGAAGATCACGGAGCGGCGGGGAGCAGGCAAGTATGGTTTTTTCAACAACTGTACAATGCGCTGATAGTTCGCATTACATTTTTGTCCCACATTTAAGGCTGGGTTCACATCATGTTTTTCCCATCCGTTTAACATATAAAAAAAAACGCATTTGGATGCCCTATACTGATGCCATGACAGTGATATCCGTTCACCATAGAGTTCCATTGTAAAAATTACCGGACTGTGCAGGATACTAGAACGTGGAGTGCTGCGTTTTGGTGTCGTATACGTCATAGACCAGTAAAAACACATGTATGTTAAAGAATCTGTATTTTTTTTTTTTTACAATGTATGCATATGGTGTCAAATGCCACTGTATGACGCCCGCCAGATGCAACTGTGTAATGTTTAAGTAATGTGTATGTATACGCTGAACCTGATGCAAATACAGCCTATGGGCCAGTTTACACAGAGGTTTTTGGCGCTGATTTTGGAACGTTTCTGCTGCAAAATCAGCTTCAAAATATGTCTCAAAACAACATTCCAATCACTTCAATGGGAAGCAGCACTTCCTTTGTTTTACACATATAAAAAAAAAGTCTGGAAACAAAAAACAGCACACCCTATCTTGGTGCAGAATCAGCACTGAATCTTCTATTAAAATAAATGTCTGTCCATGTAGTTTTTGTGCATTTTCGGTGCTTTTTTGGGCACAGATCTCAAAAAACCTCAAGCTAAAAATTTACTTTTGTATAGAAGTGAACATCCATTAAAAAAAAAAAAGACACGTCAAAAAGAAAAAAAAAACATGGATTTCCATGCTGATTTTTTTTTAAGCATGTATTAGTTGTGTGGACTAGGCCTATGACTGGCATCAGTGGTGTATCTCTCAGGGAAGCAGGGAAAGCAATACTAAGGGTACATTCACACTTGCAGCATGGCTATCTAGTAGTGATCGTCAGACTAAAAAGTCGGACCTGAAAGTGTGTAAGAACCCTAAATGATTTTGTTGCCAGGCTCCCTCGACATGTGGTAAAATTAGTACCTGGCCTCCTTAATTCATGAATGGAAGGCCCACCAGCCCGATTAATATGGTGCTCTATGACCTTCCGTCTTGTCCTCATTGTTCCCTGGGCCGGCACGGCGCTATGTGTATGAGTGACGTGTGCAACACCTGCCCAAGAAACAGAAGGACCAGACCAGAATAAGAAGAAGGCATGCAGCCTTCTGCAGGTATGTGCCCGGCCTCATAGCAGAGAAAGGGCATCCTGCAGGTTTGGGGTATGAGGGTAAGGCAGCTGAGAGAGGAGAGGTATTTGTTAGGCTAGGGCTACATGGAGACACTGGTCGTGTGACAGCCAGGATCGCTGAGTACTGGTGATCCCATAGAAATGGATGGTATCGCTACAGCAGTCGCAAGAAAACCAACGTGCTGGATTTTTTGTGACTGCCACATGCTACAAGAGTGGGGGTTGCATGGGAGAAGGGGGTTGTGAAGGGGGTGGGGGGCCCGTTTAAAAATTTGCTGTGGGGCCTAGTCATTTCTATCTACGCCACTGAGTGTAGCACTGCTGTGGGTAAGCGTCAACAGGCTGTGCTGAAGCTGATCTGCTTAGGGGACAAACCGCACTCTGCCGCAGAGCTATGGCAGGGTATAAAGGACCAGACTGAGCTGTGGCTCTCGCCACTCAACCTACAGCAAGGCATGGTTTTGCATGACAATGGCCGTAACTTGGTGGTGTCTTTGGAGCTCGGCAACCTGACACACATCCCATGCCTAGCCCACGTCTTAAACTTAGTAGTTCAGCGGTTTATCAAAGCCTACACCAATTTGCAGGAGCTACTAATGAAGGTGCGCCGCGTGTGTGCCCATTTCCGCAAGTCGTCCACAGCTTCAGCCGGTCTGTCAACGCTGCAGCAGCGCTTGCGGCTTCCAGCTCACTGACTGTTGTGCGACGTGACCAGGTGCTGGAAATCTATGTTCTACATGTTGGCCAGGCTTTGTGAGCAGCAGAGGGCAGTTGTGGAATACCAGCTGCAACATGGTCATCGCCTTTCCAGTCAACTGCCACTATTCACAAGCGAGGATTGGGCATTGATTTCAGACCTCTGTGAGGCTTTAAAAAATGTTCATGAGTCCACACAAATGGTTAGTGGCGATAACGCCATTATCAGCTTAACCATCCCGCTGATATGTCTACTCAAACGATCGCTGCTCACAATTAAGGAGGACGCTCTGAATGTGGCAGACCAGGAAATGGGGGAGGATATTACACAGAGTGATAGCAAGACCACCCACAGTTCGTCTTCTCAGCGCAAATTAGACCATGAACAGGAGGACGGCGAGCTGGAGACAGTTGCCTCTGCTACAAAACTCTTAATTCTATCTGTTCAGCGTGGATGGGCAGAAGAGGAGGATGAGGATGAGGAGATGGAGAGTCATCCTGATGTCGACATCGACGTCTTGCCTGTTTGTACTCTGGCTCACATGGCTGGCTTCATGTTAGGCTGCCTTTCCCGCGACCCTCACTTTATACGCATTTTAGATAACGCGGATTACTGGGTGTTTACCCTTCTCAACCCCCGCTACAAAGAGAACTTCTCAGCTCTCAGTCCTGTGGTGGAGAGGACGAGTAAAACGGTGCAATACCAGAAGGTACTTGTTGAGAGATTGCTCCAAAATTTTCCATCTGACAATGCGGTTGGCAGAGTCCGTACCTCCTTAGGCAACCGAGGAAGGGAGGCAAGGGGAACACACAGCAGATCCAACAAAAGCAGGGCAACACTCTCCAAGGCATGGGACACTTTCATGACACCCCGCCAGCAACCTCACCCTGAAGCGTGGCCTAGTGCTACAAGGAGGGAAAGGTTTTGAAGGATGGTGAAGAGCATTGCAGTACGTTTCAGTGACCTAAATGATCCCTCAGTGCCTTACAACTTACACTCTACGCCTTGGAGGTGTTGACTTGGATAAAAAACAAGGCCTGGATTGCCCCTGACTTCTCCACTCCATCAGAGGAAAGCTGAGCTACTGAGGAACAAAAACACAATTTAAATGTATGCTATATAATGTACTCAATCCACAAGATTCAGATGCACCCTTTTCACCGCACAAAAATTGTATACTGTATGTTTGAATATTGTTTTCTCATCCGCCTCCTCCTCCGCCTCCTGTTCCATACAGAATATATATGCCCTCACTAGAATGTTTGATAGGGTTCGCTCGGCTTCAGGCCTTCACCTCCAATGCTTTATAGGGTCTGCTCACCTGTAGGCCATTACTGCAATGTTTTATGGGGTTCACTAGGCTTCAGGCCCTCACCTCCAATGCTTTATAAGGTCTGCTCACCTGTAGCCCATTACTGCAATGTTTTGTTGGTTTCTCTAGGCTTCAGGCCCTCACCTCCAATGCTTTATACCGTCTGCTCACCTGTAGGCCATCACTTCAATGTTTTATGGGGTTCACTAGGCTTCAGGACCTCACCTCCAATGCTTTATACGGTCTGCTCCCCTGTAGGCTATCACTGCAAAGTTTTCTGTGTTTCACTAGGCTTCAGGCCCTCACCTCCAATGCTTTATACCTTCTGCTCACCTGTAGGCCATCACTGCAATGTTTTATGGGGTTCGCTAGGCTTCAGGCCCAAACCTCTAATGCTTTATAAGGTCTGCTCACCTGTAGCCCATTACTGCAATGTTTTATCGGTTTCTCTAGGCTGTAGGCCCTCACCTCCAATGCTTTATACCGTCTTCTCACCTGTAGGCCATTACTGCAATGTTTTATGGGGTTCGCTAGGCTTCAGGCCCTCACCTCCAATGCTTCATAAGGTCTGCTTACCAGTAGCGCATTACTGCAATTTTTTATGGGGTTCTCTAGTTTTCAGGCCCTCACCTCCAATGCTTTATACCGTCTGCTCATCTGTAGGCCATTACTGCAATGTTTTATGGGGTTCTCTAGGATTCAGGCCCTCACCTCCAATGCTTTGTACTGTCTGCTCACCTGTAGGCCATCACTGCAATGTTTTATGGGGTTCTCTAGGATTCAGGCCCTCACCTCCAATGCTTTGTACTGTCTGCTCACCTGTAGGCCATCACTGCAATGTTTTATGGGGTTCGCTAGCCTTTAGTCCCTCACCTCCAATGTTTTATATGGTCTGCTCACCTGTAGCCCATCACTGCAATATTTTATTGTGTTCGCTAGGCTTCAGGCCCTCACCTCCAATGCTTTATATGGTCTTCTCAACTGTAGGCCATCACTGCAATGTTTTATGGGGTTCGCTCGGATTCAGGCCCTCACCTGTAATGTTTTATACAGTCTGCTCACCTGTAGGCTATCACTGCAATGTTTTATGGGGTTCGCTTACCTTCAGTCCCTCACTACAATTTTTTACAGGGTCCGCTCACCTTCAGGCTTTCAACTATAATGTTTTAGAGGGTAACCAGCAGGCCCTTGCTCCAAATGTTTTTGAGGGTCACCAGCAGGCTATCAATCATAATTTTTCAAGGGTGTGTATTATGCCCTACTTCCTTGTAATTTTTACCAGCCCTTTCACTTAGTGCATAGGCTTTATGAATGCAGCAGTGTACCTGAACAACTGTACCACCATATCATCATGTGAATGAGGCCCTCCTTTATGTGATATACAGGCTGTATCGGAGTGCTTTTTCCTTGTAATTTTTGGCAGCATTTGCACTTTATATACACTTTGGTGCTCGCTCATCACTATGTGGTAACGAATCGCATTTTTTCCTAAAATAGCTGCTATACGTGTGAGGACATGCGGCAAGGAACCCTGGGAAGGCGGGATCACCCATACTGACATGTATGCAGCCAATCAGGAGCCAGCCCTGTGATGTCACAAACCTATAAAAAAGGCAGCCATCTTAGATTCTGCCATTCACCAGTGTGCTTAGTGCAAGGAGAGACGTGTCTGCAGGTGCTAGGGACAGTAATAGGAAAGACTTGATTGTGGTGAAAAAAAAAAAAACAATTAACAAGTGCAAGGAAAGATTTCTCAAGCTGTAGGGAAAGGATAGGGAGGAATCATTCCACCAGCATTTGTGTTGAACAGGGTTCAGTTGGGTCGGTGATAGGAATAATCCAATTACACCTTGCTCCACTGAATGGGGATCCAAATTTCCATTATACAGCTTTGTAATTCCAGCAAACCTGTCTTATTAGGGTGCAAGTGCTGTTTGATACAGGTATTAACAGGGTTTATTATACGGAAATATTTCTATGTTTTATTTGCCCTTGTGCGGTGCAGTTATATGTTCTAAAGCATTTTTGGGCTTGTATTAGTGGGAAAAAAATGGCTTATTAGCCGTTGTGTGGTGAAGTGCGAAAATTACAGCCCTTTTTGTTGTATATTACTGGCAAAACTAAAATATATTTGCCGCTCAGAGGTGCAGTTATCTGTTTTAAAGCCTTTTTTGCATGTATTAGTGGGAAAAGAAAAAATATATTTGCAGCTGTGTTTGCCATGTATCAGTGGCGAAATAAAAATATAAGTAACAATAGGGGGGCACACTGCTCCACTTGGGTCATACACAGAGTGATTTCACTGATACATCAAGTGTAAAATTGATACATCAAGTTTAAAATTTTATTAATAAAACCGCGTGAATGTCCCAGTGAACTCAGTGCAATAAAAAACTCAGTGCAAACCTATGCAAGCTTAATTTTGTTCAGTGCAAATCTCTGCAAACTAAATTTTAATAAAACTCCTTCATAAATCCTCTTATAACACATCTAACAAATAACCCTAAAGTGGCTAAAAACAACAGTCCATAGTTGGATAGCTGCCAATAAGGTTCCGATAAGGTTTCAAATAGCTCCGCTTTCGGTCCAGTCTATATCAGGTGCAAAGCTAAAGGTACACTGGCTAATGGTCCCGATACAGGCAGAGCGCCCCTTCTTCTTGGGTCGCAATGTACCTTAGCGTACTTCCACAGTCTCACAATAAGTGTTTAGATAGAGTATATCATTACAGCCGCATGAATTTTCTTCTTACCTCCTTCCCGGCGTGTGTCAGTTTGTTGCCCTCCGCGCGTGTGAGCCTTCCTGGCACCACTGGCGTCCCACGTGGTGTCGGTCCTAATCGTGGCGTCCCACGTGACCTGAGGCTAAGCGGAGCGAGTCGGGGATAGGAGGAATAGCTGTTGCCGGGTCCTAGCGTCTGAGGATGACAATTTCTTCTGGCGCTTACAGGCGGCAATTTCTTCAATACTGCGGCGGATAGAGAATGTTATTCAATATACATCAAAGTCCGGACTTGATAGAACTGGTCAGTAATCCCATAGTTGTGCCTCCCTTTCAAAGTTTTCATCCAGGGTGCAATTGCGTTTGATACGTCTAAACTGGCTTGCTGGTAGGGAGGTGGCAGCTATCAAAATTGGATGTAGCTATTTTTTGCTACCTCCTTAAAATGTGTATTGCATACCTGTTTTTTTCCTTTTGCTTTTATGTCCAAGTCCAAAAATTCTATATTTGTTTGGCTCACAGTGGGGGAAAACACAAGGTTTTTATCATTTGTATTAATGTCTTGAAGGAACTGTTCTAACTCAAGGTGCGTGCCTTGCCAAATGAATACAATATCATCAATGTAGCGTCACCAGAGCACCAGACTCGCCCCCATTCTGGGTTGTATGATCTCTTGTTCCACTGAAGAAGGGGAGACCCCCGAAACGCGTCTGGGATTAATGACCAGTTCTATCAAGTCCGGACTTTGATGTATATTGAATAACATTCTCTATCCGCCGCAGTATTGAAGAAATTGCCGCCTGTAAGCGCCAGAAGAAATTGTCATCCTCAGGCGCTAGGACCCGGCAACAGCTATTCCTCCTATCCCCGACTCGCTCCGCTTAGCCTCAGGTCACGTGGGACGCCACGATTAGGACCGACACCACGTGGGACGCCAGTGGTGCCAGGAAGGCTCACACGCGCGGAGGGCAACAAACTGACACACGCCGGGAAGGAGGTAAGAAGAAAATTCATGCGGCTGTAATGATATACTCTATCTAAACACTTATTGTGAGACTGTGGAAGTACGCTAAGGTACATTGCGACCCAAGAAGAAGGGGCGCTCTGCCTGTATCGGGACCATTAGCCAGTGTACCTTTAGCTTTGCACCTGATATAGACTGGACCGAAAGCGGAGCTATTTGAAACCTTATCGGAACCTTATTGGCAGCTATCCAACTATGGACTGTTGTTTTTAGCCACTTTAGGGTTATTTGTTAGATGTGTTATAAGAGGATTTATGAAGGAGTCTTATTAAAATTTAGTTTGCAGAGATTTGCACTGAACAAAATTAAGCTTGCATAGGTTTGCACTGAGTTTTTTATTGCACTGAGTTCACTGGGACATTCACGCGGTTTTATTAATAAAATTTTAAACTTGATGTATTAATTTTACACTTGATGTATCAGTGAAATCACTCTGTGTATGACCCAAGTGGAGCAGTGTGCCCCCCTATTGTTACTTGTTTTTCCTGCATTCTTAAGACCTATTTGCCGTGTATTAGTGGTAAAATAAAAATATATTCACCATCCAGCGTTGCATATAGCTGTTTAAAAGCTTGTGTAAAAGTAGAACAAAATTTGGGCCTAATTGACGTTCTGCTGTGCAGTGATATATTGGGAAGCCCAGTTTACCATGTGTTACTGGCGAAATAAAAATATATTTGACGTCTAGCGTTGCATATATCTGTTGATAAGCCTGTTGTGTAAAAGTAGAAAACATTTTGGGCCTAATTGATGTTCTGCAGTGCAGTGATATATTCGGAAGCCCAGTTTTTCATGTATTAGAGGCGAAATAAAAATATATTCGTTGATAAGTAGTGATGAGCTGGAGGTGCCATATTCGATTTCGCAATATTTTGCCATACTTTGCGAATATTCGATTGAATATTAGTCGAAATCAAATTTTCATCATTATTTTATTTATCTCGAATAATATGTGATTTAATTATTCACGTATTGTGAATTGAACTTTGAACGGGGTATAAAGTCAACTTTCCTATTGGTTGGCTATCTAGAATTAACGAAGATAACGAATATAGCGCTATATTCTCTATATTCGTTAATTCAAGCAAGCCAACCAATAGTAAACCTGACTGTACCCAACTCTAAGTTGGATGCCCAATGCGAGAATATTATTTTGCCTATATTTTGCAATAAATAGATTAATGACTCAGTATTCTATTTATTGCAAAAAATAGGTAAAGTAATATTTTTGCATTGCGCATCCAACTTAGAGCTGTATAGTTAACTCTCCCATTGGCTTTCTAGAATTAGCGAATATTGAGAATATAGCGCTATATTCGTTAATTTTTCCCAGCCAAACAATAGTAAAGTAAGTTGCACATACCCCGCTCTAAGTTGTATGCACAATGCGAGTAATATGACTTAATATTCTCGCATTGCGCATCCAACTTAGAGCTGTGTATAGGCAACTTTCCTATTCGCTTGCTAGAATTAGCAAAGATAACGAATATAGCGCTATATTCTTGATCTTCGTGAATTCGAGCAAGCCAACCAATAGGAAAGTTATACCCCATTCAAAGTTATCGAAGATAGAGAACATAGCACAATATTCTCTATCATCAGCGGTATCTTGGGTTCAGATTGAAAACAAAAAACAAAACAAAAAACCAAATACTCGCGTTTTTCAAATATATAGCATTATATTCCAAATATTTGTGAATTAGCGAAGTGCCGATATTCGTAAAAAAAATTTGCTATTCGAATATTCGCGCTCAACACTATTAATAAGCCTTGTGTATTGTAAAAGTTCGAAAAAATAAAGGCCTATTTGCCATTCAGTGGTGCAGTTATATATGGTAAAGGCCTTTTTTTGTAAAAAATATTCTGTGAAGCGGGCTTTTTTTAGGAAATTTAATGGGTGCCTGTACACTTCCTTTTGCTGTATGGCGCAAATTATGTAGTGGTGACATTTTTGCTGTGAAACAGGCTTTTTTGGGGAAAATTCATGGGTGTCTGTACACCTCCTTTTGCAGTATGGACCGAATTACGTAGTGGTGAAATTTGTTATATGAAACTGGCTTTTGTTTGTCAAATTTATGGGTGATTGAACACCACCTTTTACGGTATAGGCCGAATTATGTAGTGGTGAGATTTTTCATAAGAAATTGGCTATTTTTTGTCAAATTCATGGGTGACTGTAGGTGAAATTTGTCATATGAAACGGTCTTTTTTTGGGAAATTTATGGGTGATTGTACACCTCCTTTTGCGGTTCGGGCCGAATTAGGTAGTGGTGAAATTTGGTGAAACTGGCTTTTTTGGGGAAAATTCATGGGTGATAATACACCTCCTTTTGCTGTATGTATCAAATTACATAGTGGTGAAATTTGTTTTATGAAACGGGCTATTTTTCGTCAAATTTAAGAGTAATTGTACACCTCCTTTTGCGGTATGGGCCAAATTACGCAGTGGTGAAATTTGTTGTATTAAACGGGCCTTTTTTCATCACATTTATGGGTGACTGTACACCTCATTTTGCTGAATGGACCATATTAAGTAGTGGTGAAATTTGTTATATGAAACAGGCAAATTTTAGTCAAATTCATGGGTGACTGTACACCTCCTTTTGCGGTACGGGCCGAATTATGTAGTGGTGAAATTTGTAATATGAAACAGGCTTTTTTTAGTCAAAATAATGTGTGACTGTACCCCTCCTTTTGCGGTATGGGCTGAATTACGTAGTGGTAAAATTTGTTGTATGAAACTGACCTTTTTTCGTCAAATTTATGGGTGATTGTACACCTCCTTGTGCGGTATGGGCCGAATTACATAGTGGTAAAATTTGTAATATGAAACTGTCTTTTTTGCGGAAAATTCATGGGTGACTGTACACCTCCTTTTGCTGTATGGATCGAATTAGGTAGTGGTGAAATTTGCTACATTAAAAAGGCTTTTTTCCGTCAAATTTGAGAATGATTGTACACCTGCTTTTGCGGTATGGGTAGAATTACGTAGTGGTGAAATTTGTTGTATTAAACAGGCCTGTTTTCATCACATTTATGGGTGATTGTACACCCCTTTTTGCGGAATGGACCAAATTACTTAGTGGTGAAATTTGTTATATGAAACAGGCTTTTTTTCATCAAATTCATGGGTGACTGTACACCTCCTTTTGCAGTATGGACTGAATTACGTAGTGGTGAAATTTGTTATATTAACTGGGCCTTTTTTCATCACATTTATGGTTGATTGTACACCTCTGTTTGCGGTACGTGCCGAATTATGTAGTGGCAAAATTTGTAATATGATATGGGCTTTTTTGGGGAAAATTCATGGGTGACTGTACACCTCATTTTGCTGTTAGGACCAAATTACGCAGTGGTGACATTTGTTACATGAAACTGGCTTTTTTTCGTCTAATTTATGGGTGATTGTACACCTCCTTTTACGGTACGGGCCGAATTATGTAGTGGTGAGATTTCTAAAATGAAACGGGCTTCTTTTAGTCAAATTCATGGGTGACTGTACACCTCCTTTTGTGGTACGGGCCAAATTACGTAGTGGTGAAATTTGTTATATGAAACAGGCTTTTTTTCGTCACATTTTGGGTGATTGTACACCTCCTTTTGCGGTATGGACCAAATTACTTAGTGGTGAAATTTGTTATATGAAACAGGCTTTTTTTGGGAAAATTGATGTGTGACTATACACCTCCTTTTGCTGTATGGGCTGAATTACGCAGTGGTGAAATGTTTAATTTCAAAGTAAACTCCGCTGCCCTGTATCTCTTGTGAGGTTAATGTCTCCAACTATGCCCCTTGCACGATTTACACTGAATACATTATTTTCATGTAAAGATCCAAGAATTATGTTGGACGCATGTACTGTATGCAAGCCATGTGCAACCCCTCTCATCACCCTCATGCTCTTCTGCTGCTGATTTGCCTGGGTGAATGGAGTCATATAGGGGAGGAACTGCTCCATGTTCTTCATCAAGAAATCAAATCCTGGCTTTGAAGTGGGCTTAAAGCTAAACCTAAAAGCCGAATTTTTCTGTTTTTCTAGACTCAAAGTAAAGGACAGAGATCCACTGGCTGTGCTCATACAGATTTCATCCAAGCCTCCACTCACCAGGGCAAGCACAGAGGACAAGATTGTGTGGACAATTTGGTTCTGCAGGATGTACACAGGGGACGATCTATTGGAAGTGTTACCAAAGACATTTACTTGCCTCCCGCTCTTCCTGTAAAATGGCTCTGAGGTGCTCATGGTTTTCATAGGGACGTGGTGCCAAAGAAACTTTGACTGTTGTTTTGATAAGCTGGGGATCAGTTCTCAGGACTGTGGCTAGCAGCGATGTGAAACTGGTGTAACATGTCTGGATCAGTGTCGGCCACAGAGCTTGTTTTCTGTGCCCGTCGAACCTCACATGGACATTTCTTATGCTTCAAGACTTTATGGAATGATATTCATAAATCAAAGGACGAGGTCACGTTGGAGGAAGTGGACAATTTATTCCAATGTCTTTACTCGCATTTCTTCAGACACTTTAGAATCCACTTATCAGCAACCCAGCTCGTCAAGGTGACGGCATCTGTGGCATCAGCGAATCGGGAAGGAAGGACTACCTAATCTGAGTATGGGGATTCATCATGGAGCTGGCCATCAATAACATCCAGTGTTGAAAATAGACGACTCTCATCTCGGACCTTGCCCACAATGTTCAGGACCCCCCGGACATCTTACATGTCTTAGACTTGATCCCTGCAGTGTTTACTACATGTTATACCTCTTCTCACCGCTCTTTTACAGCGACTATTAGACCGTCACATACTAAGGCTTATTTATGAAGATTTTCGGGTGTTGTCTGTACTGACCATTTACTTTCCAGCTGTGATTGTATAGCCTGCACTGTAGAAATGAGCTTGAGTTGGCTTGTTTGCTGGACTGTCCTCCAGTTATCAGCCATAACCCCATACATTTCATGATCAATATACATTATCATCGTGGTCACCCTGACATTGGTCATCAATCTATTCTTGTTGATCAAGCACTTTTTTTTTTAGTTTGTCTTTTAAATGTTGTGGTTTCGCCCCTTCTGTGTTGTATTTTATGTGTGTTAATGTCCTGTTTATTTAATAAAGCTTTTTTCCATTTCATCCACCATGACGGCCCACAATGAGATTGACCCTTGACCTCTGTAGGGGCAGGAACACATAGAGAGTTTAAATTCCCCCCACCCCTCCACCTCCTCGGTAGTTTCCTCCTTCCACCGTGACCAGGAGATATTTCTACCCTCCATTACCAGATCTCAGGATAGCGGGTCAGATGATAGAATGCGCCTGCTAGACGTCAGAAGCTCAGTAATTCAATATCTTGAGTCTACCCAGGAATTTAGGAAGGATAATAATCTCCTAATTCAGTTCTCAGGGAGAAATAGGGGGAAGAAGCTCTCTAGATCCTCCATAGCTAGGTGGATTAGATCCACCATTGAGTGTTGCTATGTGATTCAGGGCAAACCCAGTCCTGGAATCATTAAAGCCCATTCCACTAGGGCCACTGCCTCCTCTTGGGCTGAAAAGGGTGGTGTCTCACTTGACCAGATCTGCAAGGCAGCAACCTGGTCAAGTGCTAATACCTTTGTACGACACTATCGTCTTAATCTTCTGGACTCTAATGAGACTCTCTTTGGCCGGAGGGTTTTACAGGCAATATCCCCACCCACTTAGTCATTTGTTACCTCTCATTGTGGGCCGTCATGGTGGATGAAATGGAAAAACTGCAATTAGACCTACCGGTAATTCCGTTTCCTTGAATCCACCATGACGGCCCATACTATTCCCATCCCTAAAAAAAAAAAAGAAAAAGAAAAAAGATACAAATATATATATATATATATATATATATATATATAAAATATAAATAAATTTAACAAAATATACATATATATGTACATATATAATACACGGGGAAGATACAGATGATAATATATTGGGGGTATGAATCAATATCCTTTAATATGTTGTTCCACCTTTCTGGTAATTTGTAAAGCACTGAGGAGGTGGAGGGAATTTAAACTCTCTATGTGTTCCTGCCCCTACAGAGGTCAAGGGTCAATCTCATTGTGGGCCATCATGGTGGATTCAAGGAAACGGAATTACCGGTAAGTCTAATTGCGGTTTTTTCTCCCCCTTTCAAAAAAAAAATTAATAAAATGAATTGGCTTGGGATTTGGTAGCCAAAAGCAGGAGTGGGTACAAAACACTGAAGACATGCAAATATTCCATTCACGTGTTGTGGCGAAACAGCGGCAGTTTAACACACCAGGGGCAGACAGTAAGCCCCACAACCGTGCAGATGGGATCGTGGTCTCTGCAGTTACAGCACAGGGTGTAGGGACAGTCGGTCCTGTCCCCCAGCAACAGGGCTGTTTAGCCAAAGGGGAGACAATCGGTCTCCCCCTCCAGCAGCAGAGCTGGGTATCCAAAGGGGAGACAGTTGGTCTCCCCCTCCAACAACCAGGCTCCAACCGGGCTTATTCCCTGGTGAAGCTGGCACCAGGGCAGAGTACCGCTGATCCCTGCCCACAAAGCAACCTCCACTCCAAGCCAGGGAGCAACACAGAGACCGGGAGTACCAGTTACCAACATAACCTTGGTGGACTCACTGGACAGAGACAGGCTACCAAATTCAACAGGTCCAGTATTTGGTGGTTGGTGGACTGCCAGACTAACTCAGATACCGACCGGCGTGAGGTCAGGTATCTGGTTAGTCTTCCCTGGGAGGGGGAGATGTGTGACGAAACCAACCTCGCCACTGGGTTTTGGAGGGGCCTGTTTGCCAGCCTCTTGCCCCAGGATTATGAGCCCTCTCATCAGCCCATGCTAAACTTTTGAACCCCTGGTCTAATTCGTGCCATTTTTGGATATGTTAAATGTCTATGTGTACTGTAAAGGGTGGGACATTGTATATTGAATAGTGATGTCTGTCCTATTGTCTCCACGTGTGTATTGGTGATTTCCCTTTGTCCTGAGAGATAATTGAATTACTCTTCGGTTGTCTCCAGGACAGAAGACATTGTGTATTCTCCTGCCTGTGATGATTACATTAACCTGTGTAGGGTAATTGTATCACAGACAGAGGGGAGGAATATGCTGGGGGTGTTTCTATTGTCCCATTGGGTGTGATTGGCTTATCTCCTGTGTCTCAGTCTTCCTTCTGGTCCCCTTGGGGAGTGTCCACCAGGTGGGAGACCTGCATAAATACCGGGCAGGTAGCCCTCAATAAAGAGGATTCCTGTTTAACCATCTATACGGAGCCTCGTCTCATACTTGGGGGGAATTGCTACTTTGGAATGTTCTCTTGCCTGTTCCAGGAAAGGAGGACTTCGTATAGTTCCAGTTCGGTGGATTCGAGTGTGTGGGTTGCTGGGCTCTTCGCCAGGGGAATCGCCCGAACTGTATTAACCCTCACTATATCGGGTTATACCGTAACACGTGTCATCTCTGGTTTGGATCCACTCCTGTTTTTTTTTTTTTTTTTGCATTATTAATACTGATGGATTACTGACCAAAAGCTGAGCGAGTGAAGGCATTTTTTCCACAGACAGGTTCCTTTTTTGGGGGGGTTATTGTTCTGACAGATCAGAGGAAGGGCAAAATAATCAGTAATGTCAACACAAACTGCTGACTAGTGTTGGGCACGAATATTCGAATCACGAATATTAATCGCGAATATCGGCACTTCGAGAATTCGCGGATATTTAGAATATATTGATATATATTCGTTATTTCGAATATTCTAGATTTTTTTGGATAATCAGTAACCTCCCTTCTTGCTTGTTGCCTACCCTTTTAGTATATAAGAACCTCCCAAGCTGCCACTGTATGCAGTATTTTGCACTTCTGAGAGAGACAGCAGTTTTATTGCTGCGCTCTCTGCTTTCCTGTGTCATGACATTAGATAGGTAGTTAGTTAGTTAGCTTATATATATAATATAAATACTTATTGGGAGATAGTCAGTGTAAGTTACATAGTAATATAGTGTAGCTGTCTATACATACATGCTACATACGTACATAGTACTGTATGTATGTACGTACGTACGTACGTACGTACGTACGTACGTATGCTACATACATACAGACACGTACATAGTGCTGTGATGTCACAAGTTCACAAAAATACTTAGTGCACCAATCAATAACATGTATTTAGACCTGTTAAAATGTGAAGTTGCACGTATTGCACCAAAATATTCGCATCATTAATGCCGATTTCACAATCGTGAATATATTGGAGCACTCTATCTGCATAAAAAGCTATTGTAATGTTCTGCTGTGCCAACCATTTTCTCCAGTCTCAGGAACTTCTAACAGCTTGAAAAATATAGCTATAGCGACTCACGTCTGTATTTCGCGCACATTGCGCAAATATTACATTGCCGATTTTAAATTTTTGACAATCAAGAAAATAATCTCCAATTTGCGAATTTGCAAATTTATGACAAATGATCTACCAAATATTAGCAAAATATTGCGAATTAGAATATTGCCCCTGCCGCTTATCACTACTGGTGACACCCTCTCCACTCTGTCAGGAGGGGGGCTCTACTTGCTTAAGCGTTTAATAGAACAGGTTCTGTCTACATCTATGTGGAATCAGCTGATGACAGTGTAAAAGGAGTGCGCTTCCTCTTGATGCTAACATTGACCTGTAAGGCTGAGTTCATACTTGAGTTATTTGGTCAATTTTGGTCCCGTGACTGCCCAATGAGTGAAGTTTGCAGTGATTCTAAGAGCGACACCCATCATACGGACTCACAATATTATTATTTAACTAATGTAACTACCAAAGCAGACTTTGTGTGCGTGTTACTGCAAGGCAGAGTGTTCTACACCACTATAAAGGCTCTCTGCAGCCTGGAAATAGCTGTTTTTAACATAATTCGCCGCCAATATATTCGGATCGAACCAAATTTTTCCCTAAAAATTTGGCGTACCGGCAAATCGCATTTTTGAAAAATTCGCTCATCTCTGTCACCTCACCATCCTGAACTCCACAGCAGCAAAAAAATGTCCTGTCCAATATGACGGGGCAGGTCTGGATATCAGCAGCATTTGAATACGTACATGAGTATCAAACACTCCATAAAATACACACCAGGACAATGTCAGACAGTACATTGTGGTACTGATGTTGAGCACTGGATACTAATGTGAGAGAATTGGATGAATAGGTGAATGTTTTAGCTAGGCCCTAACAATAATATTTATGGGAAGGGGACAGATGTCGCCATATCAATTATAATGGGGCCACATGTGTCCAAAACTGTAAAGGGCGCATGCTATGTAGACATTACTACTATGTGCTGGAGCAAAGGTCAGGACATGCATTAAATATGTTGGTCTTCACACATTTTAACACAAAATGAATGACAAACATGCGCAGGCCAGACCAGAATTATCCTGTCCACAAAAGGGACATGAATATGACCTCATAGGATTACTAGCAAAAGAATTAGGGAAAACACAGGGGCAGGACACAAGGCCAGGACACAAGGGCCAGAACACAAGGGCCAGAACACAAAACAACATAGCTTGCACTAACGTGAATCAGCATGACCTCTGCTGTCTGCTCTGTCCCAATCAGATCAGTACTCATGCATCAAGCCACTTCGTCCCAGGACCCATCTTTTTTCTTCCGGTCATGGTACACATTGGTCCTGGTGTCCCAGAGCTCTGGGCGTTTCTGAACAAGTGCAATGAACTTCTCCACATCCCAACGGGGCATTATTTCCAAAGGGCTGACAACCACTCTCCTATAATGTCAAGACTCTGGCAAAACTGAGTTTCAACTTCCTGTATAGCTTTTTGCTTAAAGGTCAGAGGCCTTGGACACAGGTTTCTTGGCAACAGATCTGCAAAAAAATGCGGCTAACATTCTGATGGCTTCCGTTTGGCATCCATATTTTTTGCAGACCCATTGACTTGAATGGGGCCGGGGACCGTTTATTGCGGACAAGAATAGGTCATGCTTTCCTTTTTTTGCGGAATGGAACCATGGACAATGGATGCGGAAAACACACAGTTCACTATCCGTATTTTTAATGGCTCCATAGAAATGAATGGGTCCTCATCAGAACAGCAAAATATGCGGTACGGATGGGGAAAAAAACTGCGGTCGTGTGCATGAGGCCTAATATTTATGTAAATCTGTAGAAATTTGATTCTCACTCGCCTTCCCTTAGTTCCCATCATCACCCATCCCTTGGTTGAACCCAATGGACTAATGTATTTTTTCAACTCTACTATGTAACTATGTAACTATTGATTGCAATGTAACTAAATGTGTTATTTTTGTTAGTTTTTTATTTTATTTTATGGGAAACTGTGCATTTCAGTTTCGTTTATTAGTATTGCATTTGTAGCTTACTATATGCACTGATCATAAATGATGATATAACATGCAATATGTATTTTAGTAAATTAGTGTGTAAATCTAATTCAAATCTACTTTAGTTCAAATCTTTATTCCTATTATTACTTCACATTATATAAATGTGAAAAAACAGCAGCAGAGTGACCAGATTGACTAAAGTATAGAATATGAAAACACACTTTCAATAAAACATAATTATTGATGAACACATTAATTATGTTGTTTAGCTTTAAAGTCACTCCATCTAGTCATAAGCGTTCATAATACATCTTCTAGCTGATACATAATGTCTTGGTGTATCATAGCAACCATTATGCAATTAATGAATTAAGCAGCGTTCTCACTTAGTAACATATATTGAAAGTGCAATAAAGAGAGCCTACTCAGGCATAAAACACTCTCATATCTTTAACACTTCTTACATAAGATTTGAGTTTTAAATAGCTTTCCAAGGTTAGTCTCTAATGCAATACACTGAGTTGCACAAAGAGATGTAGAAAAAATAAAAGCTGACATGTGACCATCTAAAGAAATTTCAGTTACTTTGTAAATACATAAATAGGTAAGATTTACTGTTGAGCGAATCAAAGCGAAATGACTTGATTTCAATCCGACTTTCAGGAAAAGTTTGATTCGCCATGAAGTCAAATATCATTGCACTTTGTGGTAATGAATACATTTTCCTGAAATGGCGGTAAAAACAAAAACACACTCAGCCTCTTCATTTGCTTGTGGAGAGGCCGTTTTTACAGACTGTCCAGAATTTCTGCACAGTTGGCAACCCTGTGTGGCATCCCTGCTTTCTTCTTCCTTGACTTGTTTTTCTCTGACCTTGTTTCTGTACTAGGATTGGTGTTTGTGTTTTTCCTTTTGTGAATGAAAATCTTTCTGCACCAGAGCACCCCTTATATTCAGTCTTATACTATGCTGATTTCTAATTGCCAAGCCTTGTCTATTCCTTATCATATTCTGAATAGCATCATAGAAGTACAGATGTAGCAAGCACCAAAATAGCCACATTAATGTAGCCTGTTGTGCATCATAGAATTGAATAGAGAGCAGTGGTGTGCTACAGTAATATTATTGTGTGGCTGTATATTTGATGCTTGCTACATCTGTATACTGCTATCATTATGTTGCTTGTAATTTTCTTTGTTTTATTGATGTTTATGTACCTGAGTATCTATTGTAATCTATCACCTTCAGGGTGACTGTATGTACTGTTCTAGTACTACAGACATGAAATGAGAAATACTTCATCAGGCTGCACTCTATGGATACAGATGCTATAACTGGCTAGAAACATGTTCCTAACCTACCTTTCATAGGCAAGAATAATGAAAAGGCTCTTTCTATCCAGCAGGATTTGAGACAATCAGGCAATAGCATCTACAGTATAATTCTTGTAGTCTACTTTCAGAAAACAATATAACACCAGATCAGTACTCACATGAGGTATCGAAATGACTTACTCAAGGCAAGAAACAGGGACAAATCCGGCTTTTTATTCCCCATTAGAGATGAGTGAATTTCTCAAAAATTAGATTTGGCCATTTAGCCGAATTTTCAGAAGCAATTTGGTTCGATCCGAATTTATTTGTGGCTAATCACATTAAAAAACGGCTATTTCCAGGCTGCTGAGAGCCTTTATAGTGGTGTAGAACACTGTGCCTTGCAGTAACATGCATATGGCTGTGAGTCAGTATGACATGTAGATGACAGGCGTCGCTATTAGAATCACTGCACACGTCACTTCTTTGGGCAGTTACTTGGCCAAAACTGACCAAATAACTCAAGTGTGCACTCAGCCTTACAGGTCAATGTTAGCGCCAGGTATAAAGAACTGTGCAGAGGCCCAAGATCCTACTATAGCATGAAAGAGTGCACTCCTTTTACACCAATTCACTGATTCCACATAGATTTCTACAGAACCTGTTCTATTTAACGATTATACAAGTAGAGCCTCCCGGACAGAGTGGAGTGGGTGTCAGTAGAGATGAGCGAATCAAAGCTGACTAAGCGGAATTTGATCCGAATTTCAGGAAAAATTTGATTTTCACCGAAGTCGAATTTCCTCACGCTTCGTGGTAATAAATTGCATTATTTTCCTAAAATGGCGGCTGCACGTGTGAGGATATGGAGAAAGGAACTCTGGGAAGGCAGGATCACCTATAATGCCATGCATGCCATGCAGGGTCCCCCTGCTGTTAGATATATAAGTATCCCCCCCCCCCTTCCAGGTCTCACCATAGTTCAGTGATAGGCCAGCATCAGGACGTTCTGTGTGTGCGGAGGAAACATAGTCCCGCCCCCCAGCCTTTGGCTGCACTTGCTCTACGCTGCAATTCCCAAACATCCAACTGGGTGACTGGGCCTTCTGCTGCATCCCACTGGCTCTGACCTCAGCTGCCAGACTGCAGGAGCTGCCAGGACCCTCCTGCTAAAGCACCTAGTAAGTCCATCTAGTAAGAAGCATGCAGCAGTGTCTGTGGAGGAGGGGGTGCAGGGCTGCTGGGGTCACACTCTCATTGTAGCAGCCCTGCACTGCCCTCAAATACTGATGGTCACTGACCTGTGAGTTCCCACTGTCAGCTCTGTGTTTTCTCTGTGCCCCCTGTGCCTCCGTGTGAGCTCCTGGTGTCCTGTGGGCTCCCTGTGACTGCAGGGCACAAAGAAACAACATGCTTGTGTGGTGCTTGTGACGTGGCCGTGCTGTGTTTAATTGCCACATAGCTGGCTGGGCCATAAAGGGCTCTAGTTAAACTAATAAAGACAACATTGTTCAGGTGGTCTGTACTGTCATATGTTGAAAAGTGTTGGAGTATAGATTGAGAACCAAATTAGTCCAAATTTTTTTTTTTTTCAGTACTTGGGGGGAGCTGACCAGGAATCTGTAAAGCTATGTCACACATTGTGGCCGTATCACAGCCAGATATCCCTTAACAGTGTCCTCCACAGATCCCCATAACAGTGTGTCCTCCACAGATCCCCATAACAGTGTGTCATCCACAGATTCCCCATAACAGTGTGACATCTACAGATTCCATATAACAGTGTGTCATCCACACATTCCCCATAACAGTGTCCTCCACAGACCCCCATAACAGTGTGTCATCCACAGATCCTCCATAACAGTGTCATCCACAGGTCCCCCATAACAGTGTGTCATCCACAGGTCCCCTATAACAGTGTCCTCCACAGATCCCCTATAACATTGTGACATCCACAGGTCCGCCATAACAGTGTGACATCCACAGGTTCCTTATAACAGTGTGACATCCAAAGTTCCCCATAACAGTGTGTCACCCACAGATACCCCATAACAGTGTGCATGCACAGCATTATCTCCATTCACTGCTATAGAATTTCTAAAAATAGCAAAGCCAGCGATCAGCTATTATCAGAACACTCATATCATAATAGAGAATGACCGTACATGCACATTGTGCTCTCCCTTCACTTCAGGGTCCAGGATAGGACAGCTCCTTTTTTCAGCTTGTGGTTTTATAAACTACACCATGGAAAGACAGAAGTGCCCAGGCTGTTCATAATGCATGGTCCATGTCCACAATTCCCATTGAAAATGAGAATGAATGAAAATCCACGCCAAAGCCGCATCAAAAAGTGTTTTATAAAATTAGTCAGAATAAAAACACATAAAAAAAAACTGATGCGATTCTGCATTAGGTTTTTTAAGCACAGAAAAAACTCTGTGTGAACATACCCAAAGAGGCTGCAGGATCAGCAGTTTACAGTTGAAAGGCTAAAGAAATATAATGTGGCATTCTACACTCAGCTGCTGTGATTGCAACCGCTGTCTGTACCTACAAAGTTCTGTCAACCTGCTAGTCCAATATTTCAAGGTTTGGGGCCCCACTTTCAATTTTGCCCAGGGTCACACCTGTCACGGCATTTATGTAGAACAGGGTTCGGTAGGGAAGGTTACAGCCTGGGTAACAGGAACAATCCTATTACACCTTGCTGCAATGACTGGGGATCCAAATAGCCATTATACAGCTCTGTAATTCCAGCAAATCGGTCTTATTATTGGGCTGCAAGTGTTGTTTGATACATGCATTAACAGGGTTTATTACAAGGAAATATTTCTACAGTATGTCTTATTTTCCCTTGTGTGGTGCAGTTATATGTTGTAAAGCCCTTTTTGCTGTGTATTAGTGGCAAAATAAAAATATTTTTGACGTTCAACAGTGTAGTTGTGGAGTGTATAAGTGGAAAAAATAAAGGCCTATTTGCCATTCAGTGGTGCAGTTATATGTTGTAAATAGAGTTGAGCGAACACCTGGAAGTTCGGGTTTGCCGGGTTCGGCCAAACTTCATAAAAAAGCTTGGGTTTGGGATCCGAACTTGACCTGAGCTTGACCCCGAACCCCATTGAAGTCAATGGGGACCCGAACTTTGGGCCACTAAAATGGCTCTGAAAAAGCCCAGGAAAGGGCTGTAAAAGGCAGCAAAATGTGGGTAAGTGCCGTGAAAACAAATGTGGATAGGGAAATTATGTAAAATAAAAGAAATAAAAATTTCAAATTTTTATCCTGAACTAAGAGCATGAGGTCCATATGGACTAGGAGGTTGAGGAGGCGGTGAATGTGGAGTTGTAGGTGGACGTGGTGGTGTAGGTGGATTTGGCAGTGTAGGTGGAAGCGGCTGTGGAGGCAGCCAACAGGTTTCTATTTTTTTTATTTTTATTTGGGTTCACCACAAAACATTGTGGAATATATAAAATAACGCAAAGAGAAAGTGCGCTAGTATACCAATGGCTGTGTGCGCTAGTGCGATAGAAAGTGCGAGTATAACAATGGCTGTGTGAAGTCAGTATACTTGTCTATTCTGCACAAGGTACAAACAAGTCTTGTAGGATCCATGCCTGGTTCATGTTAATGAAAGTGAGCTTGTTCACATTGGCTGTGGACAGGTGCCTGCGCTTGCTCAGGCCGTGTGCCCAATTTGGAGACCCAGAAGTTGAATGTGGCAGACCCATCAGTCAGTACGTGTAGGCGTGTGCACACATCCTGCTCCACATGTTGCTAAAATGCTGCCTCCTGCTAAGACGTTGCATATCAGCTGGTGGTGCTGGTTGTTGTGGTGTGGTAACAAAGCTTTTCCACATTTCGGCCATGCTAACTCTGCCTTCTGAGGTGCTGGCGGTGCCCTGGCTGCATTGGCGGCCTCTTCCTCCTACTCTGCCTTCGCTTTGTGCTTCCTCTGAGCCCCCGCTGTCAGTTGGGAATACCATCAGCAGCACGTCTACCAGCATGCGCTTGTACTGGCGCATCAAGCTCCAGTGAGGGAATTAAGGACGGCAAGTTTTCCTTGTAACGGGGATCCAGCAGGATGACCATCCAGTAATCAGCACAAGTTAGAATGTGGGCAACTTGGCTGTTGTTGCGCAGGCACTGCAGCATGTAGTCACTCATGTGTGCCAGGCTTCCCAGAGGCAAGGACAAGCTGTCCTCTGTGGGAGGTGTAACGTCTGTGTCCTCTGTATCCCCCCAGCCATGCACAAGTGATGCCCATGAGCTGCTTTGGGTACAACCGTGCTGTGAACACCATTCCTCCTTCTCCTCATCATCCTCCAGAACTGTGCCCCGGCTGTAATATTGTGTACCTGGCCTATGTTGGTGCAGGACCCACCCTCTGAGCCACCTGTGAATAACTGGCCTGATAACCATTGAAATGATCCCTCTTCCTCCTCCTCTTCCTGCTGTGACCCATCTTCCTCCATCATCGCCCAAAGCGTTTTTTCAAGGAAACATAGAAGTGGGGTAACGCTGAGAACGGCGTCATACGCACTGGCCGTGTTGGTGGAGAAGTCAAAACAGTGCAACAAGGCACACAGATCTCGCATGGAGGCCCACTCATTGGCGGTGAAGTGTTGCTGTTCCGCAGAGCGACTGACCCGTGCATGCTGCAGCTGAAGCTCCACTATCGCCTGATGCTGCTCGCACAGTCTCTCCAGCATGTGCAAGGTGGAGTTCCACCTTGTGGGCATGTCGCATATGTAGCGGTGAGCGGGAAGGCCAAAGTTACGCTGCAGCGCAGACAGGCAGTTTTTCAGGAATCTCTGCACCACCAAATTCAGCACATGTGCCAGGCAAGGGGTGTGCATCAAACCAGCTAGTACCAGAGCATCTACGAGATTTCGCCCATTATCGCTCACCACCAGGCTGTGCTTGAGGCTCAGTGGTACCAACCACTCATCGGTCTTTTGTTCCAAAGCTCCTGCACGGTGTGGGGTTTGTCCCCCATACAGATGAGTTTAAAAATTGCCTGCTGTCATTTCCCCCTGGCTGTGCTGAAGTTGGTGATGAAGGTGTTATGCTGAGAGGATGAGGAGGTCGTAAAGGAGGTAGAGGAGTAGGAGGCAAAGAGAAATTCCCTGCAATCTTCGGTGGCGGAAGGACATGCGCCAAACATCTGAAACTGATGTGAAACGGATGGATGCAAATGAAATTCTTTTACTAGTAGGGTTGAGCGGACACCTGGAAGTTCGGGTTCGACGGGTTCAGCCAAACTTCACAAAAATGTTTGGGTTCGGGATGTACTCCACCAACATGGCCATTAGGGATGACATCGTCATAAGCCTTACTATTTCACTTATATGTCAACTTGAAACAACTCTTAACGCTATGATGGATGAGGATGTGGTACAGGAGGAAGAGGAAATTTCACCTAAACTTGACCCAAACTTTACCCCGAACCCCATTGAAGTTAATGGGGACCGGAACTTTTGGGCACTAAAATGGCTGTAAAAAAAAGTCCTGGAAAGGGCTGGAGGGCTGCAAAAGGCAGCAAAAATGTGGGTAAGTGCCCTGCAAACAAATGTGGATAGGGAAATAACTTAAAATAAAATAAATAAAAATTAAAAATGATTACCCTGCAACTCGGAGGAGGAGGTGATTGTGGAGTCGGAGGTTGAGGAGGCGGTGAATGTGGTGTTGTAGGTGGAAGCGGCAATGGAGGAGGAGGAGGTAGCCAGCTAACAATGTTTTTTTTATTATTATTTAATTGGGGTAGCACCAAAAATAATATGGGACAAATAAAAAAATAAGTGCACTTCAGTACAAGAATGTATGGTTAAGGAGGGTACAGACAAGTCTTTTGAGATCCAAGCCTGGTTCATTTTAATGAGCGTGAACTTGTCCACATTGGCTGAAGACAGGTGGCTGCATTTGTCTGTAATGATGCCCCCTGCTGTGCTAAATACACGTTCAGACAATACACTGGCTGCAGGGCAGGCCAGCACCTCCAAGGCATAAAGGGCAAGCTCAGGCCATGTGGACAATTTGGAGACCCAGAAGTTGAATGGGGCCGAACCATTAGTCAGTACGTGTAGGCGTGTGCACATGTACTGTTCCACCATGTTGTTAAAATGCTGCCTCCTGCTAAGACATTCCATAACAGCTGGTGGTGCCGGTTGCTGTGGCGTGGTGACAAAGCTTTTCCACATGTCGGCCATGCTCACCCTGCCTTCTGAGGTGCTGGCGTGACCCAGCTGCATTGGTGACCTCTTCCTCCTCCTCCTCTGCCTTCGCCTTGTGCTTCCACTTGTCCTCGAGTGTCAGTTGGGAATGTCCTCAGGAGCGTGTCTACCAGCGTGTGCTGGTAGTCGCACATCTTCCTATCACACTCCAGTGAGAGAATTAAGGATGGCACATTGTCTTTCCAGCAGGGTGTCAACCCAGTAGTCAGCACAGCTTAAAATGTGGGCAACTCTGCGGTCGTTGCGCAGGCACTACAGCATGTAGTCGCTCATGTGTGCCAGGCTGCCTAGAGGTAAGGATAAGCTGTTCTCTGTAGGTGGTGTATCGTCTGTGTCCTCCATATCCCCACAGCCACACTCCACACTTTTGGGTGCCACCCTGCTGTGAACCAGGTTCATCCTCCTCTACCTCATCCTCATCATCCTCTAGGACTGTGCCCTGGTTGGCCATATGTGTACCTGGCCTCTGCTGATGCAGAAACCCACCCTCTGAGCCACTTCTGAATGACTGGCCTGAAACCCTGTGAAATGCCCCCTCTTCCTCCTCCTTTTCCTCCTCTACCACATCATCACCCTAAGTGTTTTTTCAAGGAGACATAGAAGTGGTATTGTAATGCTAAGAATGGCGTCATCGGCACTAGCCATGTTGGTTGAGTACTCTAAACACTGCAAGAAAGCACACAGGTCTCGCATGGAGGCCCAGTCATTGATGGTGAAGTGGTGCTGTTCCGCAGAGCGACTCACCTGTGCGTGCTGCAGCTGAAACTCCACTATCGCCTGCTGCTGCTCTCCAGCATATGCAAGGTGGAGTTCCACCTGGTGGGCACGTCGCATATGAGGCAGAGAGCGGGAACGGCGAAGTTACGCTGCAGCGCAGACAGGCGAGCAGCGGCAGGGTGAGAACACCGAAAGTGCGCACAGACGGACCGCACTTTCTGCAGTAGCTCTAACATGTCTGGGTAGTTTTTAAGGAGTTTCTGCACCACCAAATTCAGCACATGCGTCAGGCAAGGGATGTGTGTCAAACCAGCTAGTCCAAGAGCTGCTACGAGATTTTGTCCATTATCGCACACCACCAGGCCGGACTTGAGGCTTCCTTGCAGCAACCACTTATCGGTCTGTTCTTCTATGCCCCTCCACAGTGCCTGTGCGGTGTTGGGTTTGTCCCCCAAACACATGAGTTTAAAACCCGCCTGCTGATACTTTGGGACAGCCACCGCCATCAGCTTTTTAAAACAGGCAGTCTCCACCAGACGGATTGACAGCATTTCAAAGGCCAGTCATTCTGAAATGCTGGCATTTAGGGCCAGGGGTCGAGGGTGGGTAGGTGGGTATTTTCTATTTCTCTCCAGTGTTTGGGTGATGGACAGCTGAATGCTTGCGTGTGACATGGTGGAGATGCTTGGTGAGGATGACGGAGGTGGTGGTGTTGGTGGCACATCCTCTGTTTGCTGCGTGGCAGATTCCACTGTGACTCCAGAGGTGGAGGAAGAGGCAGAGACAGCAGGAGACGAGAAAGCAGGAGGAGCCTGAAACCTTTCTTGGTTTTTAAGGCCAGAGTGAGTTCCTTGCTTTTAAGGTGTTTACTCCACTGCAGTTCGTGCTTTGCATGTAGATGCCTGGTCATGCAGGTTGTGCTCAGGTTTAGAACGTTTATGCCTCGCTTCAGGCTCTGATGGCACAACGTACAAACCACTTGTGTCTTGTCATCAGGACATTGTCTGAAGAACTGCCATGCCAATGAACTGCCACACTGGCTTTGGTGTGCTAGGTCTATGGGTGCGGTGGGCAGTTGCAGGCGTACTGTCTCGGGGACGGCCGCTCTGCTTTTGCAGCCGGCTCCCTCTTTTGCTGTGCTGATGCCTCTGTGCGACCACCACCTCTTCCTCAAAACTTCACACGTCACTAGCATGAACTTGAGTCCAGTCGGAGTCTAGGACCCCATCGTCCTCCACATCAACTTCCACCCATTCTTGACCACTGCCCTTCTCGTCGGTCTGCACACTGCAGAATGCCACAGCAGTTGGCACCTGTGTTTCATCATCATCAGAGGTGTGCTGCGGTGGTATTCCTATCTCCTCATCCTGCAATTTAAGTAGTTGGGCATCAGTGCATTCAATGTCTTCCACTTCTGGGGCAGTGCTATGTGGATGGCCTGGGGAAACTCTGCCAGCATAGTCATCAAAAAGCATAAGAGCCTGCTGCATGACTTGGAGCTCAGACTGGTTGGCTGCTTTATAAGGGGGTGAGGTGAAAGACTGATGGGCATGGGCTGTAGGTGCCAACTCTGAGCTTTCTGCAGAGGACAGGGTGGGAGAAACTGTGAAGGAACTGGCACCACTGTCAGCCACCCAATCTACTATTGTCTGTACTTGTTCTGGCCTCACCATCTGTAGAGCGGCATTCGGGCCTACCAAATAACGCTGCAGGTTCTTTCGCCTACTCGCACCTGAGGAAGGTGTTTCACTTGGACCTGTAGCTGGCGCAGAAAGGCCACGTCCTCCTCCAGCAATAAGAGCTCCATCAAAACCACCATGACCATGTCCACGTCCCTTATTTGATGTTCTCCTCATTATTTGCATTCACCAACCAAACTAACAGATGATTTATCTCAGGTGTCAATTTAACTACCAAAAGTAAAAAATTAAGTTCACTAACAGTAAAGCAATGCCCGTATCAATAAACAGAATAGATTTATTTGGGTCACACAACAGTGTAACGGAGCAATTCAATACAATTACTTCACTATCAGCAAAAATGTGATTTTTCAAACCAACAATGTAACAGCAAAGTTTAATGGTTTAATTTGACTGTCAGAAATTCAGCGTACACCACAAATGTGCTATTTACCACAAAACCGATGTTTTTGCAACCAACTATGTAAATGCGGAGTTCCACAGGTTACTTAAAATGACTAAAATACAGGGTAGGCCTCAGATCTGCTATGTAGCACAAAACCAGTGTTTATTGCAACAAACTACAGAAATGCAGTATGTCACCCCAAAAATTATAAAACAGGTTTTCAGTGTTGTATGCAAACATGCTCTGTGGCACAACCGTATGACCATATGGGTTTACTCCCCCAACTACAGAAAAGCAGTATGCCAACTCAAAATTACAAAATAGATTTTTCAGCGGTGTATGCAAACGTGCTCTGTGGTACGACATTACGGTTTTATTCCACCTACTACAGAAATGCACTATGTCACCGCAAAATTATAAAATAGATAATGTAGGGGGACTTGACCTGCCAGAAATAAGGAATTTTTCCTCCACTGAGCTACCAAAAAATAATTAGCCTGATGTCCCTGGCAGGCTGGCTGGCACACATGCGGGTCACATGCAGTTCCAAGGACACTGCAGTTGCTAAACCCCCACCTCAGTAACAGATGGATTAAAAATTATTTTGCAGTATCACTGGGCTCAGGGCTGGGTACAAATATGTAGCATAGCACCCTCAATAATTGCTATAGTTTGAAGATTTAACACCACCAAGTTCAACAGATTTCTTCCCTAATCTCTCCCTGAGAGCACCAATGACAAGATGAGACAGCAGCACTCTTATGATTGCGATTAAAGAAGTTTGCTTTATTTAGATAATTTCTTATATGCAGCAAAATCGTATAAATTGTGTCCAGCAGTGGACACACCACCTTACTCGGTCCCCTAATGATTCAAGCTATCACACAGGACGCTGCCACATAGCTCCTCACTTTTCTCTACCATTACTTCCACACACGCTCGATCCAGCAGCAGTGTGTTTGAGAAAGGTCGTTTGACCGAAACGTCACACGATTACACGATTTTGCTGCATATAAGAAATTATCTAAATAAAGCAAACTTCTTTAATCGCAATCATAAGAGTGCTGCTGTCTCATCTTCTCATTAGTATAAGGCTGGGAGGCCATTACAGCACGCACCAACCCAGGACACGAGTGCCACACCTTTTCTTACATATTGCAAATACCTGAGAGCACCAGCAGCATCCTCTCCCTACACTAAGAGCAGCAGAGTGACGTGCGGTGCTACGTGACTCCAGCTTATATAGAGGCTGGGTCACATGCTGCACTTAGCCAATCACTGGCATGCATAGTAGGCATGGCTGTGATGGCTTCTTAGAGCAAATTAGTAAAACGCTTGTTGATTGGCTGCCCTGCAGCCTTTCAAAAAGTAAAAAGAAATTGCCGAACAACGAACCCGACTTTTTACAGAAATGTTCGGGTCCGGGTGTGGAAAACCGTAAAGTTCGGTACGAACCCGAACTATTTAGTTCAGGTTCGCTCAACTCTAATCTTGGCAGGATTCAGCTCCAGGTGGAGAGGAATTGTTTTTTGGAATGTTTTCTCCATCACAACACCACATCTTTGAATAAACAGAAAACTGGCAGTTTCTCTCCTGTGGTAGGAAACTTTTTTATTTTATTATTACATTTATTAAACATTTTATTATTAAATGTATAAAATATAATAAGGATGCCCTACGATCCATTCCATGATGACTGGGAACCCATGATGTCTTACCCGACGAAGAGACCATGGCCTGGTTGGTTTGAATCTTGATTAACTTGGCGACTCTTCCGGGCTCCTAGTAATCTTGAAGCGTTGTCTTCTTCTCATTGTCTGTAGCTACTAGAGGCCTGTTCATGCCAGGCAGGTTCCCCCAGAAGTATCTTGCTGGATGAGCAACCAATAGCATCAATCATGACAGGATTCATCTCCAGGTGGAGAGGAATTTTTTTTTTTGGTATGCTTTCTCCATCGCAACACCATGTTGTTGAATAGTGTTGATCACGAATTTTCGAATTGCGAATTTTAATCTCGAATATCATCACTTCGAGAATTCGCAAATATTTAGAATATCGCAAAATATATTTGCAATTGCGAATATTCGTTTTATGCGAATTTATGCGAAAATTCGCATAAATCAGCATAAAAATTCGCATAAGCTGGAATTTAAAAGGTATCTTTTAAATGCCAGTTTATGCGAATTTGTATGCTAATTTATGCTATTTTATGCTAATTTATGCTAATTTTTTATGCGAATTTTCGCGAACAAGAAAATAATATCTGGAGATTACGAATTTGCGAATTTTCGAATATATGGCGAATATTCGCCCAAATATTTGCGAAATATATTGTGAATTCGAATATTGCCCCTGCCGCTCATCACTATTGTTGAATAAACTGAAGACTGGCCGATTCTCTCCAGTCTTATGCAACATTTAATTTTTATTATAAACTGTATTACATTTTTTAATATAAAATTTATTAAACCTAAACTTGATTAAAATTATAAGAAAGTATACTTAAATTTTCCAAAACTGGCCTAATAACTCAAGTATGAACTCAGCCTTACAGGTCTATGTTAGTGTCAAGAAGAAGTGCACTCCTTTTACACACTCGTCAGCCGATTCGACATAGATGTCTACAGAGCCTGTTCTATTGCACGCTTATTCAAGAAGAGCCCTCCGACAGAGTGGAGAGGATGTCAGCAGTAAGTTTGTGTTGACGTCACTGATTATTTTGCCTTTTCTCTTATCCATCAAAACAATAACCCATAAAAAACTAATACTGTCTGTGGAGCATTCGCTTTCATTCGGTCAGTATTTGCTCACTATTGCTAATACCAATAAAAACAGGAGTGGATCTAAAACAGAGATGACACGTGAATGGAATATTTGCATGTCTTCAGTGTTTTGTACTCACTCCTGCTTTTGGCTACCAAATCATAAGCCAATTCTGATGGGATCATACAGGCCTTACAGCTGCTACACAGACAGGATCCGTTGTGCGTCTCATTTCTCCTTCCTTCTGACAGATCAGAAGAAAGGTCAAATAAATGTCAGCAAGGCCGAAAACCAAAATAGTGGCCCAGTCATGAAGTGGGGAGTGTGGAAACAGCATGAGAAGTCCACAGAGTGTCCCTATGACAGAGTTGTGAGGTGGAATCAGCATCAGGAGGCCACAGAGTGGCACAATGACAGTGTGGAGGTGGCATCAGTATGAGGAGGCCACAGAGTGGCACAATCACAGAGTATGCAGTTGGCAGCAGTATGAGGAGGCCAGCGAGTGGCCAGGATACATAGTGGGGAGATGGCAGCATCAGGAGGCCAGAGTGGCAAGGTGATATAGTGTGGAGAGGGCAGCAGCAGCATGATACAACAGAGTGGCACGGTGACATAGTGTAGACATAGTGTAAACATGGCAGCATGAGGAGACCACAGAGCGGCACAATGGCAGAGTCTGGAGGTGGTGGCAGCATCAGTAGGCCACAGAGTGGCAAGGGGACATACTGTGGAGGTGGGTGGCAAAACTAGTACCCGCTTAAGATGGTGGGTGAAAGAAGGAGCACTTGGCATCAGATGTCTGGCATCAGGCGGGTAACAGCATCAGAATAGTAGCAGGTAGTCAGAAGAAACCGGTCTCTTTTGTCAAAATATTGGTGTGGCAACATGGATGATCTAGCCTGATGCATCAGGCATTGGTGTGTGGAAATCCTATCTGATCCATACCTAATTCATCTTGATGCAGTTTACCCCTATGTGCTATATGTTGGCACTTTAAGCTCTTGCTAAATGTCATATCAAACGTATTGTGGTATTATGCTGTAGTTCCCTTTAACAGGCTGGCAGTATTATTTACTTTATTCACTCCTAGGTGGTACTGGGGAGGGAGTGTGTAAAGTTAGTATGTCCGATGTTAATGATGTTAATGAAGAGATGAGGAAGTTAATGGAAGAGGTGGAAATTTGTATTTCCACCTAAATAATTCACAAAAGATTTTACCCCATTTAGGTGCAGCGCTTAATGAAGAATACAATTTTTTTCCAATGAACTAATTCAAAAAAGATTTTACCGCATATAAGTGCAGCACTTAACGCAGAACACAAGATTTTTTTTCCACCAAAATATTTCAAATACGATTCTATCGCATATAAGTAGAGCACTTAACGCAGAATACAAGATTTTTTCCAATAAAATAATAAAAAAATGTTACCGCATATAAGTGCAGCATTTCGTGCTGAATACAAGATTTTTTCCACCGAAATATAAAAAAAAAAGATTTTACCGCATATAAGTGCAGCGCTTAACGCAGAATACAAGATTTTTTTCCAATCAAATAATTCAAAAAATATTTTACCGCATATAAGTCCAGCGCGGATCACTGACTATCTTTTACTTTATCTACTGATAGTGATGTCGCGAACATAAAATTTTTAGTTCGCGAACGGCGAACGCGAACTTCCGCAAATGTTCGCGAACTGGCGAACCGGGCGAACTGCCATAGACTTTAATAGACAGGCAAATTTTAAAAACCAAAGGGACTCTTTCTGGCCACAATAGTGATGGAAAAGTTGTTTCAAGGGGACTAACACCTGGACTGTGGCATGCCGGAGGGGGATCCATGGCAAAACTCCCATGGAAAATTAAGTAGTGGACGCAGAGTCGGGTTTTATTTCATAAAGGGCATAAATCACGTAACATTCCTAAATTGTTTGGAATAACATGCTTTAAAACATCCAGTGTGTGTATACGATCAGGTATGATGTTGTATCGATCAGGTAGTGTAAGGGTTACGCCCACTTTACAGACATTGACAGACCAAACTCCCCTTTTAATGCACCGCAAACAACTGCAAACAGTTCATTTGCACAACCGCAAACTCCCCATTTGCACAAGGTTGGATACCAAGCTAGCCATGTCCCAGTGATATCATTGAAGGTTTCTTCCTCCACCCAGCCACGTAGAACACCAAGGGTCCCCGAAAGGTCAATTGAATAGATTTTTCGAACGGGGAGATGGTTAAAAAAACGCTGGCTCCCTCCCCTTTGTTTTAATCCACGGTCACTGCGTCTGCGCCGTGCAATTTATTCTCACACCCGATATGAGTGGTATTTTCTGTAGTACTATTCTCATCAGTTTAATCCCTCTAACGTCCCCAATCTGGGGGCCATTTATTGAATTGATTTTTCGAACGTGGGAGATGGTTAAAAAAACGCTGGCTCCCTCCCCTTTGTTTTTATCCATGGTCACTGCGTCTGCGCCGTGCAATTTACTGTCACACCCGATATGAGTGGTATTTTCTGTAGTACTATTCTCATCAATTTAATCCCTCTAACGTCCCCAATCTGGGGGCCATTTATTGAATTGATTTTTCGAACGGGGAGATGGTTAAAAAAATGCTGGCTCCCTCCTCTTTGTTTTAATCCACGGTCACTGCGTCTGCGCCGTGCAATTTACTGTCACACCCGATATGAGTGGTATTTTCTGTAGTACTATTCTCATCAGTTTAATCCCTCTAACGTCCCCAATCTGGGGTCTATCTATTGAATTGATTTTTCGAACGGGGAGATGGTTAAAAAAACGCTGGCTCCCTCCCTTTTGTTTTAATCCACAATCACTGCATCTACACCGTGCAATTTACTGTCACACCCGAGTGGTGTCTTAACTAGTACTATTCCTATCAGTTTAATCCCTGTTACGTCCCATATCAGGGATTGCCTTTTTTGAAAAAAAATTTCGTCCAGGTACCTTCCACTGTGGTGTCCCAATAGCAACAAATTTTTTGAAGGCCTCAGACTCCACCAGCTGGTATGGTAAAAGCTGGCGGGCTAAGAGTTCTGTCAATCCAGCTGTCAGACGCCGGGCAAGGGGGTGACTCTGTGACATTGGCTTCTTACGATCAAACAATTCCTTAACAGACACCTGACTGTGGGCAGATGAGATGGAACTGCTGAAGGTGAGAGGCAGAGTGGCGGGTGGTTGAGAGGGAGCAAGAAGGACAGCAGTGGTTGACGTGGCTGAAGATGCTGGACCAGGAGGAGGATGGTGGCTTTGAGTTTGTGTGCTGCTTGTACGCATGTGTTGATCCCATAGGCGTTTATGATGTGAGATGATGTGCCTTCGCAAAGCAGTTGTACCGAGGTGGGTGTTGGACTTCCCACGACTCAGTTTCTTTTGGCACAGGTTGCAAATTGCATTGCTGTTATCAGAATCAGACACACACAAAAAATGCCACACTGCTGAGCTTTGCAATGACGGCATTCTGGTGGTGGCAACAGCATGCGTTGACTGGCGTGCTGTCTGGCTGACCCCAGGTGCCGATACATGCTGTCTGACTGTGCCACTAACTCCTTGCGACGACCTCCCCCTGCTTCTAACTTGTCTCCTCCTTCTCTCTGTTTCCCCTTCTGAACTTTACCCCTCTTCTTCTCTTCGAGCAGGCACCCACGTGGCATCCGTGGACACATCGTCATCATCAACCGCTTCACTTGTATCTGACACCTCAGCAAAGGAAGCAGCAGCGGGTACAACATCATCTTCATCATCATCACACTGTACGTCCATGTGTGTACTCCTGCCTGACTGAGACATATCCCTGTAATCTAAATCATCTGGCAATAATGGTTGTGCATCACTAATTGCATCCAACTGATGTGTAAATAACTCCTCTGACGGATCAAGTGAAGCGGCAGTGGTGGCTGTGGTGGTAGTGGTGATGGTGGCGGCGGGCGGGAGCGTGGTAATTTGAGAGCAGGTGACTGAAGCTGAGCTGGAGGAGGATGGTGCGTCAAAGTTCTTAGCGGAAGCTGTTGAAGATTGGGTGTCCTGTCTAAGCCAGTCAACTATGTCCTCAGAATTTTTCAGGTTTAGGGTATGTGGCCTCTGAACACTGGGCATTATTCCAGGGCCAGTGGAAATCACAGCACCAAGACCATGACGGCCCCTGCGGGGTGGCCTGCCTCTGCCTGTTATTTTTTTTAGATAAGTGGTACTACGCGTGATAGGTACTGTGCCACCCGGTATGAGTGGTGGGCACTGGCAGTGGGCACACTACCGTCAGTGGAAGTCGGCCTGACACACACTGGCAGCAAGCAAGCAACTGAAATTAGACTAAAGTGTAAAAATGAAATGCCTTATTTATCGGCAAGCTACTGTGCCACCCGGTATGAGTGGTGGTGGGCACTGGCAGTGGGCACACTACAGTCTGTGGAAGTCGGCCTGACACACACTGGCAGCAGTCAAGCAACTGAAATTAGACTAAAGTGTAAAAATGAAATGCCTTATTTATCGGCAAGCTACTGTGCCACCCAGTATGAGTGGTGGTGGGCACTGGCAGTGGGCACACTACAGTCTGTGGAAGTCGGCCTGACACACACAGGCAGCAGGCAAGCAACTGAAATTAGACTAAAGTGTAAAAATTTAATGCCTGTGCCACCCGGTATGAGTGGTGGTGGGCACTGGCAGTGGGCATCCTACAGTCTGTGGAAGTCGGCCTGACACACACTGGCAGCAGGCAAGCAACTGAAATTAGACTAAAGTGTAAAAATGAAATGCCTTTTTTATTGGCAAGCTACTGTGCCACCCGGTATGAGTGGTGGTGGGCACTGGCAGTGGGCACACTACAGTCTGTGGAAGTCGGCCTGACACACACTGGCAGCAGGCAAGCAACTGAAATTAGACTAAAGTGTAAAAATGAAATGCCTTATTTATCGGCAAGCTACTGTGCCACCCGGTATGAGTGGTGGTGGGCACTGGCAGTGGGCACACTACAGTCTGTGGAAGTCGGCCTGACACACACTGGCAGCAGGCAAGCAACTGAAATTAGACTAAAGTGTAAAAATTAAATGCCTGTGCCACACGGTATGAGAGGTGATGGGCACTGGCAGTGGGCACACTACAGTCTGTGGAAGTCGGCCTGAAACACAGGCAGCAGGCAAGCAACTGAAATTAGACTAAAGTGTAAAAATTAAATGCCTGTGCCACACGGTATGAGTGGTGGTGGGCACTGGCAGTGGGCACACTACAGTCTGTGGAAGTCGGCCTGACACACACTAGCAGGCAAGCAACTAACCTTAGATTAAAGGGTAAAAATTAAATGCCTTTGTTTGATGCAAAGTCCTGTGCCACACGGTGTGAGTGATGGGCACTGGCAGTGGGCACTATGTAGTCTGTGGGCCTGCAGCTCCTCACACACAGGCAGACCAGGCAACTGCAATATATATATGGAGAAAAAAAAAAAAGCAGACTAATGTAGCAGCCCTAAAAATGGCTTTTTGGGGTGCTATCAGGACGCTGTCCTTACAGCAGAGATCAGATGAGTCTTTCAGGACTGGAGTGGACACTGAATTCACTAGCCTAGCTATCAATTTCCCTATTAAATCAGCAGCAACTACACTCTCCCTCCTCTCACTAAGACTGCAGCTTCAGAATGAATCTAAAATGGATGCTGTGCAGGAGGTGGGAGGGTCTGGGAGGGAGGATGCTGCTGATTGGCTGGAATGTGTCTGCTGACTGTGAGGTACAGGGTCAAAGTTTGCTCAATGATGATGTATAGGGGGCGGATCGAACATCGCATATGTTCGCCCACCGAGGCGAACGCGAACAAGCTATGTTCGCCGGGAACTGTTCGCCGGCGAATAGTTCGGGCCATCTCTATCTACTGATATATGCCTCTAAAGGCTTTACCACATTCTTTTTCTAATGCTATAAGTCAATAAAGGTTTTTCTACATATAAGTGCAGCAGCGAATTGCGAATGTATATTTCTTTTTCTAATGCTATAAGTCAATAAAGGTTTTTCTACATATAAGTGCACCAGCGAATAGCGAATGTATATTTCTTTTTCTACTGCAATACGCCAGTAAAGGCTTTAACAGATATAACTGCAACAGTGAACTGAGAATATATTTTTCTTGTAGTACTGAAATACGCCCCTATACGCTTTCACCAGAAATAACTGCAGAAGTGACCTGAGAATATATTTTTCTTGTTGGACTGAAATAGGCCACTATACCTTTTTAACAGAAATACCTGCAGAAATGAACTAAGAATATATTATTCTTGCAGTACTGAAATACGCCATATACACTTTCACCAGAAATAACTGCAGAAGTGACCAGAGAATATATTTTTATGGTTGGACTGAAATACGCTCCAATACGCTTTCACCAGAAATAACTGCATTGCGTATATATATTTTTTTTTATTTTTTTACTGTAATATGCTCCTATACGCTTTCAACAGAAATAACTGCATCAGTGCAGTGCGTATATATATATTTTTTTACTGTAATATGCCCCTATACGCTTTCAACAGAAATAACTGCAACAGTGCAGTGCGTTTATATTTTTCTTTTTTTACTGAAATACTCCCCTATACACTTTCCTCAGAAAGGAATGCAACCGTGCAGTGCGTTTAAATGTTTTGTGTATTACTGAAATACCGCCCTATACTCCTTAACCAGAAATGACTGAAAACGTGCAGTGCATTTTTTATTTTTCGTGTATTACTGAAATACCGCCCTATATTCTTTCACCAGAAATCACTGCAAACCTGCAGTGCGTTTATATTTTTCATGTATTACTGAAATACCGCCCTATACTCTTTCTCCAAAAATAACTGCAAACTTTCAGTGCATTTATATTTTCAATGTATTACTGAAATACCGCTCTACACTCTTTAACCAGAAATGACTGCAACTGATTTTAGCATAAATAACTACAAAAGTTACCAGTGTATATATTTATATTTTTCCACAGATAAAAGCCACTAAAAGCTTTTCAACATAGCACTTGCACACCAATAACTAATTGCTGGAATGATAGAGCTGTATTATGAGACTATCTGGATCCCCAAATAATGTTTCCGTGCAATTGTAAATCGCTTTTTTTCACAATGAGGATTTTCCTATGACTCTCCCTAGCATCTGCACATGTCTCTACCTGCCTGTTAAATGATTCCTCTCACTATGCTTTCCCTTCACTTGTAATTAGCTTTTTTTCACAATAAGGATTTTCCTATGATTCTCCCTAGCATCTGCAGACATCTCTCCCTGCCTGTGAAATGATTCCTCTCACTATCCTTTCCCTTCACTTGTAAATTATGTTTTTTCACAATGAGGATTTTCCTATGACTCTTTCTAGCATCTGCACACATCTCTTCCTGCATGTGAAATGATTCCTCTCCTTATCCTTTCCCTGCACTAGTAAATTCCTTTTTTCATTTTTTGTTAACAATTATTTTTTCGTTCACTCTCCCTAGCACCTGCATACACGTCTGTCCCTGAACAAAGTACGATTGTGAATGGCAAAATCTAAGATGGCCGTCGTATTTATAGGGCTGTGACATCAGCGGGCTGGCTGGCAGCTGATTGGCTGCATGCATGGTATTATGGGTCATCCCGCCTTCCCAGAGTTCCTTGCCCCATATCTTCACACGTGTAGCCATCATTCTAGCCGCAATTGTAGCCGCCATGTTAGGAAAAATTACGATTTGTTACCACGAAGCGGGAGAAAATTTTCATTTGTTGAGAATCAAATTTTTCCTGAAATTCTAAAAGAATTCCACTTTGTCAGCTTGATTCGCTCATCTCTATCCATGACCTTCCCAGTAGTTTGTATTCGGTGATGCTGTTAGATGTGGTAAAATCTTTTTTGAATTATTTTGGTGGAAGAAAACTTGTATTCAGCATTAAGCCCTGCACTTAGATGCGGCAAAAATTTGTTTTAGATATTTCTCTGTGATATCTCTGTGATAAATTTGCAGCATGTGGCTCCTGTGTGACTTGTAAACACTTAATCCTTTAGTGGAGTGAATAGCTGACGGATGACCATGACGCTCCATGACCTTCCCAGGAGTTTGTATTCGGCAATGTTGTTATATGTGGTAAAATCTTTTGTGGCTTATTCTGGTGGAAAAAAAATTGTGTTCAGCATTAAGAGCTGCACTTATATGCAGTGAAATCTTTTTTGAAATCTTTTGGTGGAAAACAATATTGTATTCAGCATTAAGTGCTGCACTTATATGCGGTAAAATCTTTTTTTAAATATTTCAGTGGAAAGCAATCTTGTATTCAGCATTAAGCGCTGTACTTATTTGTGGTAAAATCTTTTTTGAATTATTTCATTGAATAAAAATCTTGTATTCTGCGTTAAGCGCAGCACTTATATGCGGGAAAATCTTTTGTGAATTTTTTCAGTGGAAATTCAAATTTCCACCTTCTCCATTAACTTCATCTCTTCATTATCATCAAACACACTAACTTTAAAGCTCCCCCCAAGGTATATATATAAGTGGTGCCAGCACCACCTAGGAGCGAATAAAGGTAAATGACACTGCCAGCCTGTTAAGGGAAATTACAGCATTATACCACAATACATTTGATAGGACATTTAGCAAGAGTTTAAAGTGCCCACATATAGCACATAGTGGGACATTGCATCAAGATGAATCAGGCGTGGATCAGCCTGGATTTCCACACACCAATGTCTGATGCATCAGACTAGATCATCCATGGTGCCACACCAACAATTTGATAAAAGAGACTGGTTTCTACTGGCTACCTGCCTCAGCTACTATTCTGATTCTGTTACATGCTTGATGCCACACATCTTATGACAAGTGCTCCTTCTTTCACCCAACATCTTCAGCGGGTACTGGTATTGTAACCCAACTCCACAGTATGTCACCTTGCCACTATGTGGCCTCCTGATGCTGCCGCCACCTCCAGACTCCGTCATTGCGCCACTCTGTGGCCTCCTCCTGATGCTGCTGCCGCTACCTCCAGACTCTGTCATTGTACCACTCTGTGGTCTCTTCATGCTGATGCTACCTTCAGACTCAGTCAGTGTGCCATTCGGTGGCCTCCTCATACTGCCGCCACATCAAGACTCTGTCATTGTGCCACTCGATGGCCTACTCATACTGCTGCTAACTCCAGACTCTATCATTGGGCCACTCTGTGGTCTCCTCATGCTGCTGCCACCTCCAGACTATGTCATTGTGCCTTTCTGTGGACTCCTCATGCTGTTGCCACCTCCAGACACTGTAATTGTGCCACTCTGTGGTCTCCTCATGCTGCCGCCACAAACAGTCTCTGTCATTGTGCCTCTCTGTGGTCTCCCCATGCTGCTGCCATCTCCAGACTCTGTTATTGTGCAACTCTATGGCCTACTCATGCTGCCGCCACCTCCAGACTATGTTATTGTGCCGCTCTGTGGTCTCCTCATGATACTACCACCTTCAGATTCTGTCATTGTGCTGCTCTGTGGTTTCCTCATGCTGCTGCCGCCTCCAGACTCTGTCATTGAAAAACTGTGTGGCCTACTCATGCTCCCGCCACCTCCAGACTATGTCATTGTGCTGCTCTGTGGTCTCCTCCTGCTGCACCACCCCCAGGCTCTGTCATTGTGCTGCTCTGCGGTCTCCTGATGCTGCCGCATCCTTCAGACTCGGTCATTGTGCCACTCGGTGGCCTCCTCATACTGCCGCCACCTCCAGACCCTGTCATTGGGCCACTCGGTGGCCTTCTCCTAATGCTGATGCCGCCACCTACAGATTCTGACATTCTATCACTCGATGGCCTCCTCATACTGCTGCCAACTCCAGACCCTGTCATTTGGCCACTCTGTGTTGTCTCCTCAAACTAGACGCACAACGGATCCTGTCTGTGTAGCAGCTTTACGGACTGTATGGTTCCATTAGAATTGGCTTATGATTTGGTAGCCAAAAACAGGAGTGGGTAGAGAACACAGAAGACATACAAATATTCCATTCACGTGTCATATCTGTTTTAGATCTACTCCGTTTTTTTGCCTTTAGCAATACTGATGGATTATTGAGCAAATGCTGACCGAGTGAAGGCGTATGCTCCACAGACAGGATCCGCTTTTTCTTGGTAATTGTTCTGATGGATCAGAAAATGGGGAAAATTAATTAGTGACATAAACACACACTTACTGCTGACACCTTCTCCACTCTGTCAGGGGGCTCTACTTGTATAAGCGTTTAATAGAACAAGTTCTGTAGACATCTATGTGGAATCAGGTGACTAGGGTGTAAAAGGAGTGCACTTATTCTTGATGCTAACATCTACCTGTAAGGTTCAGTTGATACGTGAGTTATTTGGTCAGTTATGGCCCTGTCACCGCCCAAATAAGTGAAGTATGCAGTGATTCTAAGAGCGACACCTGTCATCTGCGTGTCATACGGACTCACAATATTATTTCACTACCAAAGCAGACTCCCTATGCGTGTACTCCAAGACACAGTGTTCTCCACCACTATAAAGGCTATCAGCAGCAAGGAAATAGCCGTTTTTTTTTAACGGAATTCACACGAATATATTCGGATCGAAAATATTTTTTCCTGAAAAATTCGGCGAACCAGCGAACCAAAATTTTCAAAAATTTGCTGAACTCTAACTACAACATTCACTCATCAGATTGCATTATGTGTTTTCTAATGCATATCTATAAATTAAAGAATACTTAATTCAGTATATTCTAATGCAGTGCTGCCATCTAAAGCCCTGCATTGTAACATACTAGTAATTGGCCTGTAAGTCTTGTACTTACTAGAACAGACCACCTTCCCCAATCTTAGCAAGCGGAAGGCAGCTCAGGCCGGGAAATGTGCAGCTGCCAGTTTTAGCACTCCTAGATCCCATGGTCACATTTGACCATGGAATCTGAGTGGTTAAATGTTCCACGATTGGCATTATTGCTGATCGCAGACATTACCCCCAGGGTTCTTCTTTGTAAATTAGCAGAATTCCAGCAGTTATGGTGCCTGCTGCGCTCACGAGTGGGTGTCGTATTTAAAGACTGAACTTCTGCTGTAACTGTACAGCGTAGGTCCGGTAAAAGTTAAATTCATTCTTAAACTTTATTTTTGATCGAGCATGCTCGGGCCGAACACCAGTTTGGCTCAAGCGTCTCGATGCTTGGCATGTGGCGATATAGGGAAGAATACCGCATGTGCTCGAGCGCAGTGCTCGAGTCTCTTCCCTGCACAGCCAACAATCATGTAGGAATGTACTGCCCTCACTGTAATGCCGTAGCCATGTTGGTTACTGGCATTACAGTGATTGGCTGGCCAGAACGCGTCATTGGGTTATATATAGCACCCCATGACGCGTGTTCCACTCAGTCTTAGTCAGGAAGAGCTGTGCTGAGTAAGGGACAGACATTTAGGGAGTGATATAGGAATATTTTTTATTAGAAAAACTTTTCAGAGACCCAAAAGTCCTTTTAAGGATTATTGTGTGTAGCACCAGCAATATATATTTTTAGTGCAACATGTGCTAAATTGCTAAAAGTTTACAGACCCAAAAGTCCTTTTAAGGACTATTGTGTGTGGCAGCAATATCTATTTTAAGTGCATCCTGTGCTAAATGGTGAGCAATAGATAGGCCGCTGCAGACAGCGACATGAGATGCGCCTCAACTCCAGTGCGCATCCAAAAAATATCTGACATCCAGTGTACTTTTTCCATAGATGGTGTCTGCTGTGGACAGTGACATTAGGAGCGCAACATTACCAGCAACTTATCTGCAGTGTAAGGTGTGTGCTGAAAAATAATTATCTGTGACATACAGTGTACTTTTTCAATAGGTGGTGTCCGCTCCTGACAGTGACATTACCAGTGCCACATCTGCAGTGTAACGTGTGCGCTTAAAAAATGTATTTGTGACACACAGTGTACTTTTTCAATAGACGCTGTCAGCTTCTAACAGTGACATTACAAGTGCCACATCTGCAGTCTAACGTGTGTGCTGAAAAAAATGTATCTGTGACATACAGTGTACTTTTTCAATAGACGCTGTCAGCTTCTAACAGTGACATTACAAGTGCCACATCTGCAGTGTAACTTGTGCACTTAAAAAATGTATCTATGACATACAGTGTATGTTTTCAATAAATGTTGTCCGCTTTATACAGTGACATTACCAGTGCCACATCTGCAGTGTAACATGTACCTTAAAATTTTTATCTGTGACATACTGTTCTGTATACTTTTTCAATAGACGTCCGCTTCTGACAGTGACATTATCAGTGCGACATCTAAAGTGTAACGTGTGGGCTTAAAAAATTTGTCTGTGACATACAGTGTACTTTTATCCAATAGATGTTGTCCGCTTCTGACAGTGACATTCACAGTGCAACATCTCCAGTGTAACATGTGGACATAAAATTTTTATTTGTGACATACAGTGTACTGTTATCCGTAGACGCTGCGGACAGTGACATTACCGGTGGTACCTCTCCTGTATAGCGTTTCCTTATCCCAAATACTTGTGACATTCCCTGTAATTTTTTATTAGCCGCTGGTGACAGCTTTGACATTTACTGCAGGATATCTCCTTTGTGACATTTCCCCATCCCAAATACCTTTTTAAATTTTTTTGCGCATACACTTCCAAATCCTACACTACTGTATATGTGACATACTTTCAAGCATATATAACATTTCAATGTTCAGCTAAGCAGCAGGCCCTCAACACTAATGTTTTAGAGGGTCAGCCCAGCAGCAGGCACTCAACCATAATTTTTTTGATGGTCAGCTCAGCAGCAGACCCTCACCCCTAATGTTTTAGAGGGTCAGCTCAGCAGCAGGTCCTCACCCCTAATGTTTTAGATGGTCAAATCAGCAGGCCCTTGCTACAAATGTTTTTGAGGATGACCAGCAGGCCATCAATCATAGTTTTTCAAGGGTGTGTATGATGCCCTCCTTTATGTGTAACAAAGGGTGTATTGTAGTGCCGGTTCCTTGTAATTTTTGGCAGCCCTTTCACTTAGTGCATAGGCTTTATGAGGGTAAGAGTCCCACTACCATCAAAAAATGTGGTGATAAGAAAGCAGGATGCGCTCATACCCATATGCAGTTGTGCATTTCTATAGGGGAGCACATCCTGCACTTGTAGTCCGTTGCTAATGGCAATCACCAGCAAAAAATGCATACAATGGATGATGCCAGCAACGGACTACAAGTACCACAATGGACATCCTACATAAGATGAAATTTATGTGGATGTGGCAAGAATTCAGAACAAACACAGAACCAGAGATAGGTGCACACTGCCGTCACACTAAACCCTCACACTGATGTTAAAAATTGAGAGTTAGTTCGACATATCCTACTAGGAGGACATGTCTTAAGCCTCGGGCACCAGCGTCAAGGTCTCTCAAGTAGCCCGAGGGCCCTAACACTCACCTACCTGCGCCATATGGGCGATATCAGGGGATATAAGAGTCCCACTACCTTAACAATTGTACCACAATAAATGAGGCCCTCCTTTATGTGAGATTCAGGTTGTATCGGAGTGCCTCTTGCTTGTAATCGTTGGCAGCACTTGAACTTTATATACAAGCAAATATACAGGAAAGAATGTTTCCTAACAATTTTTCCTCTAAAATTAATTTCATCTTTGGTTTTCTGCATATTATTGTCAGTCTGTAACCCTGGGTTCAGACCTGAGCGTTCTTGAAACGCGCGTTTTACGTGCGTTTTTGTCGCGCGTATTTCAGCGCGTTTTTGCAAATAGGAAACGCGCGTTCGTATGCGCGTTTTTGTGATTGACTACTGTGGTGTCAATCACAAAACGCGCGACAAACGCCCCAAAAAAAGCTAAAGTACTTGTTTATGCGTCGGGCGTTTTACAGCGCGTTCAAACGCGCTGTAAAACGCTCAAGTGAGAACCAGGGCCATAGGAAAGCATTGGTTTTCATGTGTTGAGCGTTTTACAGCACGTTTGAACGCGCCTTAAAACGCTCAGGTGTGAACTTACCCTGGGTTCACACCTGAGCGTTTTACATCGCGTTCAAACGCGCTGTAAAACGCTCAACAGATTAAACCCAATGCATCCCTATGGGAGTGGTTCACACTTGAGCGTTTTACAGCGCGTTTGAACGCGCTGTAAAACGCCCAACGCATAAACAAGTACTTGAGCTTCTTTTGGGGCGTTTGACGCGCGTTTTGTGATTGACACCACAGTAGTCAATCACAAGAACGCGCGTTTTACGCGCGTTTCCTATTTGCAAAAACGCGCTGAAATACGCGCGACAAAAACGCGCGTAAAACGCGCGTTTTTAGAACGCTCAGGTCTGAACCCAGGGTCAGGGTAAAAGTGGCATATTACTCGGACAACATTGTTCCCAGCAGCGACCTGGGAGTTCAAGATGCTACAGACATGCTCCCCATGCCGTTCCTGAACCATTTTGGTGGTGTTTCCATCAATGTCAGACCATTTCCTATGAAGCAGGCACCATCCCCTATTTAGAGCAGGGGGTGCCTGGTTTAATGCTCAGGTACTCCCATTGACTTCCATTATACTATAGCATCCCAATGTGTTCGGCCCGAGCACCTGAGCACTTTGGTGCTCAATTAACACTATTAAACTTCTATTACAAATAATAAAGGAATGGACCAACAGGGAGTGATAAGAATAGATGCTCCAGAATTGTTTTTACTTGGGGAAATCAAGTAGCTATTAAAACAGACATATCAGGAGAGGTGACGGGTTCTCTGTCTGTTCTCTGTCTTGGAATAAGAGAATCTCCTACTCTGAAACAAGGATGTCTGTTTTTTTTTTTTTTATCCAATGGGTCTTCTGTAAAAAAAAACAAAAAAAAAAACACAATAAGATTATTCAAAATGATGGAAATCACTGACCAAAACACTTACATGTAAATGTGAGTTTAAGTTTGATAAAATTTAGTGCATTTTTAATTCTTAAACCCTTATTCATACATTCACACATTAGTGTTTTGGTCAGTGATTTCCATCAGGCTGAAATGAATGTAGGAGGGCTAGTGTAATGCGACAAGGCCCTGCTCTACTCTGTGGTCTATCATCAGGTGCTGGATCTGCAGCAATGCAGGCAGGAGGAGATGCACAATATAAAGAGCAAGGAGAAGCTCAGGCTCAGTGTACACCACGTTTCCATGGAGGTGGCCTGTAAATGCTAACTGTGCTGCAAGACAGCTGTGACTTCTGGGGATATTGGAGAGCTGGTCCAGCTTTGTGGGACCCCTGTCCACTCCTTAACCCACCCTATTGTAATCATCTGCATTGAATTGCTGGGTGGGAGCCAACGATAAGCAGAGCAATGTGGGAGCTCAGTTAAAATGGTACCACCTCCCAGAAGTCTTTAGATAGCTTTTTGGTGCAGACATATTAGTAAATCTGGGCTATTGTGTTTTACTTTTTATTATTTTAAAATTTTCTTTAAACCTATAATTAATTTTTATTAACACTTTTCCCCCATAATTATATAGTAATTATTTATGACTTAAAATAATGATGGACTTGCTATGTATACCATACATGGCATCACTTATGATGCCATGATTAGTATTGAATAGCTGGGCTCAGAATGTTCCCTGATACTTGCTGTTCAGACTAGAGGCTGTCAATCACATTTCAATCTCTTCCAAGGTCTCACACACCCGAGACCCCACAACATCAATTTTTAATCACAGTACCATAACTGGTTTAGTGAGTCATAGGCTAAACCATTGATCATTATTAAATGGTTAATGGCCATCTGCTGTACATATACCCCTTTTCATAAATTTGTTATAGGATTAATTTGGTTGCTTAAGCTTTTGTACAATCAAATGTCAGGTGCCTGGTAGTGAGATCTTGCCAGGGACCCTAGAGAGAATGAGTGTTGTATATGGAATACAGATGGGGAAGCTGCTGGTTTTGGCGGTCATGTAAGTGGTCATGATCACTCTGATGCCAGCAGTAGGAGGTCATCGCACGGTCTAACTTGACTTAACAGAGCCGTAACAGTTATTTTTCACTTTGTGGCTGCTGTGAAACTCCAGTCACAATGTAAATGTAAAAAATAGTAAAAATAAAACAAAACATAAATCAAAATACAATTACTCTACCCAACAAGATCACCCCACATTTATTGTTGTAAGGTTATCACTGACCCAATTACCCCAAGATTGGCAAGCAAATGCAATATAACATATAAATAAAAAATCTTTCAGTGGGTTGGATTACCAGAAAAATGAACGAGAATATTGAAAATAAGTTGTTTTTTTTTTTTTTTTTAAACTACAAAACTAAAATGTCTAAAATAAAAGCAAAATGTATGTCATAGGTCTGTATAATGTATGTATACCCCTTTTCATATGTACAGCGCTATGGAATGAATGGTGCTTTAGTAATAAATAATAATAATAATAATAATAATAATAATAAATAACAAAAGAAAACCTGCATCACAAAAAAACTTTCAAAAATTATGTTGACAACTGCACAGGTAAAAAATTAACTCTTAAACTAAAAACTTAAAATTCTGAAAACCTCAAATTCTATGTGCTTGATCTGGTCAAACTGCAAAAAATTAAATAAAAAAAAAACATTTTCCTGTGGACCACTATATGAAATGCATAATGCGAGCAAATTATCAGCCTGAAGACAAATAATTCACTTGAATAAGTAAACAATGTATAAATTGAAATAGAAAAAATAAGCGTGCTTGTTCCCCCAGGGACAAACAATTGCATTCCAATTTTAAATAACATATGTAAGCTGACTATGTCACATCAGCTATATCTGCCCTTTACTAAGGGACATCCATTTATAAAATTAGATTAAAAATATGCCTTCTAGAGCTTGTTATTCAAATCAATGACGCGCATCACTAAACAAACAAAATACCTACAATGCAGAGTTGTCAAGATAGTTACCTTTATAGGTAAGAAGCATGTACATCTAATACAATGAATTGCACTAATAAGTGTAATGAACTGCATGCTTAGACTTCATCTGATGTTTGTGAAATATAGGCAAAAAATGGCGTGTGGTGGCTCACCTGTTGTGACAAATGGTTTAGGTGCTCTGCTCAGAAAGGGTTTTCCCTGAAAGCCCTATAGTATTAGACAATTTGAATTATTTAGTGTAGCAGGCACTCTACCATCCAGAACCGTACTGATATGTTGTACAAATTAAGATGTAAAGATGTAAATATATATCTTAGAGACCAATTATCCTGATATATTGGTCATTGGTTGATGTTACACAATGTATTCAATTAATAAAAAAATTAAAAAAATTCCATCCATATAATTTCTCACAATTCATATTTATTAGTAATTAAATAAATAAATATAGTAATAAAAAAAGAATGTTTTAAAGTAGAGGTAAAAAAGTGAAAAAAATGAAGGAAATATTGAATAAATTATTCCAGATCAGTCAATCATTAATTATAATTCCATAGGTCCAAGTACGGGGACGAGTATATCTAATATTTCAATGAGAAACCAGTGATTGTGAAAAAATGGTGAAAAATTAATAAAAATAAAAATGAAAAAATTATCAAGAATAAACAATAAAAAATTATGAAAAGATAAAAAATTATTCATTAAAGTCCAATCTAGTCAATATTTAGCTCCAGTGATTGAGGGAAATTTAATTGAAATATCTCAAAGAGTGATGGTAAAATTTGTAAAAGCATTATTTGGATCTAGATGTGATCCGTGAGCAATATAGGAAAGTTTAGTCCAGTTTATATTATGATGGTGATAAATGTCACAGTAAAGATGTAGATACACTGATTAGGTTGTCCCTCTGTATAGGTTAATGATATTCTGTATTATACTGAATATTAATGGCTATTATGTAGCTGAGTTACCGTACTATTCCTCCGCTGCGATCTCCTGCTGGCTGTGTTCATTCAGCGCTGAGTCGGAGTTGGCATCCCATGTGGCGTCTCATGTGTTGATGTACTTTTACCTCCGAATTGTAACAGGGTGTATCACTCGCTGGATAATCAGGTTGTTAAAGACTATGGCAATTCTTGTCGCTTTTCTGTAGGAACTAGTCCTTTTGCAGCATAAGAAGCTTCTTATTTGAGTTGCGTTCACATAGTACCAGATGCGTTTCGGGGCTTACATGCCCCATCCTTAGTGGTACGGGAACGCAATCTTTGGTGCCGTCCTTAAATAATAATTCCATTCTGGCGGGAATCATTCCAATAAGGCCTCTTTCTACTGATCAGGATTATCCCCATGCATCCTGAATGGAGAGAAATCCGTTCAGGATGCATCAGGATGTCTTCCGTTCAGTATGTCAACGTTTTTTGGACGTTGACAAAAGCGCAGCATGCTGCGGATTTGTCTCCGTCCAAAAATCCGGAAGACATGCCGCAACGCCGGATCCGGAATTAATGCCCATTGAAGGGCATTAGTCCGGATCCGCCTTTAGCTAAACGTCGCTTCCGCGCATCGCCGATCTGACGCTTAGCTTTTTGTCAATGGTTACTATGGCAGCCAGGACGCTAAAGTCCTGGCTGCCATAGTAAAGAGTAGGGGAGCGGGAGCGCATACTTACATTCCGTGCGGCTCCCGGACGCTCCAGGATGACATCAGGGCGCCCGAGTGCATAGACCACGTGATCGCATGGATCACGTGATCCATGCGCGCGGGGCGCTCTGACGTCATTCAGGAGCGCCCCGGGAGCCGCACAGAATGTAAGTATGCCGCTCCCCCGCTCCCCACTGCTACTATGGCAACCAGGACGCTAGTAGCGTCCTGGCTGCCATAGTAACACTGAAAGCATTTTGAAGACTGATCAGTCTTCAAATGCTTTCAGTTCACTTGCGTTGTGCTGGATCCGGCGTGCATTCTGGCGACGGAAGTGCACGCCGGATCTTCACAACGCAAGTGTGAAAGAGGCCTAAGGCTGTTTAGAAAATCTGTGATGGATTGTTTGTTCTGGGATGTATTAGTTAATCTCAGATACATAGTACATATAGTATATAATATTAGGCAATAAAAAACATATATATATACAACTATATATATATATATATCAATGTATATAAAAAATATTATCTAATTCTGTATATAATACATTGCAGCATTATTATACATTGTCTATCCCTTATTCTTTATAATAAATGCTATGTTAGACAAGGATGGAGATAAAATTAAAAATGTGAATTATATATGGTCTCTATATGTATATATAAGTAAGACTAGGAATCTGTTTATATGTGTATTTTTATTGTTTTATTGGTTGTATATTAATATTTTTATTTTTGTTTTTATATCTTCTTATATTTGTAATCTCTCTCAACATTTTCTGAAAAAGAATACCAATTCAAGTAGATATAAAAACAAAAATAAAGTGTATTAATGATAGGTAAAATAATAACTATAAAAAAAAGTATGAATGATAGATATCATAGTAAGATAAAGAAAAGCTACATACAATAGGTGAGAAAAGATTATAGGTTTATATAGTGATGAAAAAAAATCTAGAATATCGTAATTAAAAAGATATAGCACAATATTCTAGATATTCGCAAATTCTAGAAAGGCTGATATTTGCGATAAAATTTAGCGATTAGAATATTCACCCTCAACACTAATAGGGATAAGAGAACTTTATGTTTTGAAGTTCGGGTTCAGGTTTAGCCTGAATTCCGTTATGGATTCCGTTACCATGGAACTGTCACGAGGGTGTCAGGAGCAACGTCTGACTCCGTTATACCCAGGGTCAGGAAGTTGCAGCGGGTGGCTGCGCGTTCTATGTCTAAAGATCACACTGTTACTTAATGGTAGCTTTCTGTGTTTGCCTCGCAATCCTTTTTGTGTCACTCACGGATCCGTAGCTTCTTCTACTCAGCTGTTTCTTGTCCGTCACTCCCAACCTCCTTAGGCCTCTTTCATACGGGCCTCACGTTTGACGCCCGGATAGGATGCGGGTGCGTTGCGGGAATACGCGCGATTTTTCCACGCGTGTGCAAACTTTTGTAATGCGTTTTGCACGCGCGTGGGAAAAATCGCCATGTTTGGTACCCAGACCCGAAGCCGGACTTCATCACTGAAGTCCAGTTTCGGGTTAAGTATTCTGGAGATTTTATTATTTTTCCTTATAACATGGTTATAAGGGAAAATAATAGCATTCTCAATAAAGAATGCTTTGTAGAATGTGGTTTAAGGGGTTAAAAATAAAAAACTTAACTTAGCCACTTGATCGCGTAGTTGGCGATCTCTCTTCTCTCTTCAAACTTTAGCTGCATTCTAAAGGACCTATGATGACGTCACATCACATGGTCCAATCACATGGTCCATCACGGACAGATGGCTTGAACTCCTAAAACCTTGCAAACAAATAAACTCATCTGAGTTTCTTAATATCCCATCTGGGGCCTCTCTGACTAAATTACTATGGCTGCCAAGAGCAGATCAACTGAGGCAACAAGATCTAGACCCCCTCCTTAAGGGAACTTGCAAGACCTGGCTAGAGGTTAGAGGGACTCTAGCACCGAACCCCTCTCCTCTCACACCGGCATTGCTTCTACCCAATATAGTCACCACAATAGACTCACCATACACTGACTTATGGTTAAAACTGAACCAGGTCACCATATCAGAGCTTCTACCGTCAGACAAGGTACCTGCCCAAGAAACCCTCCTCCAACTTCTCAACACCTCCTCTTTGGGTACACTACACCACGCACACTTCAAAAAGGTGGTTACAAGCTTTCTGAAAGCCCACACAGAAAATTGGTAGGCTTTTCAAAAAGGCAATCCCTTTTGCTTCACCAACTCAAAATCAGAACCATGGTGACCGACAATGGGAAGAACATGATGTCGTTGCTGTGTCAAGGAGGGCTGAAAAATGCGCCCTACATGGCACACATATTCAATCTGGTTGTTAAGCGGTTCCTGAAGTCTTCCACCCATCTGCAAGACATCCTTAATATGGCCAGGAAACTTTGCATGTACTGCAGCCACTCGTACACCACAAAGCACACCCTCCTTGAGCTGCAGCATCAGAACAGTATCCCCCAACATAGGCTGATATGTGACATTTCCACCCGTTGGAATTCCACCCTTCATATGTTGGACCCACTATACGAACAGAGAAAGGCCATAAATGATTTCTTGATGATCCAAACGGACAGGAGTACTTCCCTGTGTAACTTCGATGTCAGCCAGTGGCAGCTCATGCGTGACACCTGCTGCTTGCTCAGGCCCTTTGAGCAAGCTATGTTATTTTTTCAGTCGCCAGGACTACGGGATGAACAACATCATTCCCCCGCTTCATGTCCTGGAACAGATGCTGGTAAATCTGGCTGGTCAGGGGACTGGAGACGTGGTGCCTAGATTTCATGGCCACGTGAGCCCTGTGGGGGCTGAACTGGAGGACGAGGAGGAGGAGGAGGATATTGGAGCACAAGCAATGTGTAGTGAAATGGGTGTTTTTTAAACACAGGTGACAGGAGAGGAGGAGCAGGAGCAGCCAGAGGAGCTACAGGGCGATGAGGAAGATGAGGCAGAGGACCCAGACACACTGTGGTAGTATGTAGTGGAGATGGAAGAAGGTAGTCTCTCCTATTCACTTGCACAAAGGGCCAGGTGCATGCTTACTTGCTTGCGTAGGGACAGACGAATTGTCACCATTTGGCAGAGGGATGACTTCTGGCTCTCCACCTTGTTGGAGCCTCGCTAACGTTCCAAAATGGGGGCCTTGTTTACACCCGCTGAGAGGGAGGACAAACTGAATGACTACAGAGGCATCCTATGTAGTCAGTTGGCCACTGCTTATCTGCGCCATAGTCCATCCTCTCGCAGGTCTGATAGTGGGGGGCACTCTGCACTCACATTCCTCTGCCATGGCTGCTGTGGCATGGTGGAAAGGTAGGAGCAGTTCCAGCTCCTTTAGCAGCAACTTGAGTCTAGAGTCACTGATGAGCAGCTTTCTTCAACCACCTAGTGAAGAAACTACTCACCAGCAGCAGCAGCCTTACCCGGAGAAGGACCTGAATCAGCAGGTGGTGGAATACTTGGACAGTACCCTGCCACCCCACATTAAGATCTGCTGGACTAAAGGGCAGCCAAACTGGATTTGTGGCTGCAACTAGCAGAGTTTGCCCAGGAAAAGCTGTCCTGCCTAGCCAGTAGTGTGGCATCAGAGCGTGGGTTTAGTGCGGCATGGCCATAGTTACCCCAAGAAGAACTTGCCTATTAACCCAAAATGTGGAGAGACTGACCTTTGTCAAGATGAATCAAACGTGGATCAGCCAGGATTTCCAGCCACCATGCCTGATTCCTCAGACTAGATCATCCATGGTGCCACACCAACACTTAGACAAAAAAGGCTGATTTCTTCTGGCTACCTGCCTCAGCTACTATTCTGATGCTGCCACCCGCCTGTTGCCACACATCTGATGCCAAGTGCTCCTTCTTTCACTCACCATCTTCAGCTGGTACTTGTATTGCCACCCACCTCCTCACTCTGTCACTGGGTCACTCTGTGGTCTCCTGAAGCTACTGCCACCTCCACACTATGTCACCTTGCCACTCTGTGGTCTCCTGATGCCGCTTCCACCTCCACACTATGTAACCTTGCCACTCTGTGGTCTCCTGAAGCTCCTGCCACCTCCACACTATGTCACCTTGCCACTCTGTGGTCTCCTGATGCCACTGCCACCTCCACACTATGTCACCTTGCCACTCTATGGTCTCCTGATGCTGCTGTCACCTCAACACTATGTCACTTCGCCACTCTGTAGCCTCCTACTGATGCTGCTGCCACCTCCACACTGTCATTGTGCCACTCTGTGGCCTACTCGTGGTGCTGCCGCCACCTCCAGACTCTGTCATTGGGCTACTCTTGGGCCACTGCAAGTGTGCAGTGATTCTAAGAGCGACATCTGTCATCTGCATGTCATATTATTTTACTAACACAGCAGACTCCCTATGCATGTTACTGCAAGGCACAGTGTTCTACACCACTATGAAGACTCTCTGAAGCCAGGAAATAGCATTTTTTTTACTTGATTCGCCGCAAATAAATTTGGATCAAACCAATATTTTTCAAAAAGTTTGGCAAACCGGCCGAATAAAATTTTTGAAAAATTTGCTCATCTCTACTTCTGTTCTGTACAAGGGTTTGAAAATTTTGCATTCATTGAGGCAGAATTCCTGTCATTATTTCTACACATAAAAGTGTTAATTGTTAGAAGAAACAGTGACTTGTTCTGGGGTTGCACAGTTCTGAAAAAATGTTCACTTTCATTTGTGAGCAGCAGAAGTACAATGTGGATGTTCAAAGGTAAGGTTTATGCAGGTAATTGTGGCAGCAATAGTAGTGCCTGCAATAGCAGCACAGCTTTGAACAGATAAGGCAGTAAATAGATGTGTGTGTGGCTGCGTTGGGGTAGTTGTTATAGTAGTGGTGGTTCCTGGTCAGACACCTAGGTCGAAGGCATTTGCTCACTAATAGCTATGGCAAGCTACATACAGTGTATCCTGGTAACAAATCAATTTGGTTTTTCGGGTAACAGGAAAACATTCCTCCATTTTGCTTTGATAGGGAAGGTCTTGCTTAATGTGACTCACACAACCAGCTTCCCCTCCCAACCTACTTCCCAGGCCTGTCTTCGTCTTGCCAGCTGCAATCCCAGCCACTGACATCGTCTGTGAATGCCCCGGCCTGCCTCCTGTTGTAAAGACCTTCCTGTCTGTTCCTTTTCTCTTCCTTTTCTCTTAAATGGCCAGCAGGCTTGTCAACATTCTTCCCCAGTTACAAGTTCCTCTGAACCTCCTCCTCATGGCAGTCCAAATGCTGACTGTTATCATATAACACTCTTGAGCATCTCCCATAACTCGTGGTAGGGTTTTGTTGACTGTTCTTTGGAAAAATCAAGGATCCCCACTAGGTGAGGACAGTGAACACAGATAATACAAATGAAAGTTTTTTTCTGAGGTTGCAAGGGGGAGGAGCAGGATAAAAGCTGTGACCCCTGGTTCCAAGGCACAGTGTTAAACTCAGAGGTGACATCAATATCATCCTGCTTTGGCTGTCCACAATGTTATCCTCCTTGTCCTTAGTGGTGCCTATCAACAGCAAGGGAAGACTTTGTCCTATAAAAAGCCGCTTCGGCGAAACATACGTCGGGTGAGAGACGCAGGAGATTGTTACGCTTCTACAGCAGGTAGCCAGCTCATTTCATGTTTGTTATTCCTTTTATACATGCTCGCACTAGGCACTTTATATTGTATTGTAATGATGTATTTTCTCATATGGGTCATGCTGGTACATTCTGCGAACTGTACACTATAGTTCTCCTGTTATTCTGTTGGTGCTTGTTATATACCACCAGTTCATGTTTATTGCTATTTTTGTATGTCATTCATGTTTTTTATTATGTATTATGGATATATATCAATAAAGTTGATATTTTTTGGTGGATTAGCAAGGGAAGACTGTGGCCTGTTGCTACTACTAGTACTACTAGCCACATAGCTGGTGTTGCTACTGCTGTTTGAAAGATTGCTCACGTAGTGTCAGACAAGTGTGCAGGTCATTGAGTGCGTTTGTTCTCAGCACAGCAACATTCACAGGATTGTCAGCATCTAGGATCAAACCGTAGGTGGCTCACTCCCCTAGCTCATCCATGCACCGTGTCTCAGAGTCATGTCAGTCAAGCGCCTGCTAGTTATATAGTGAAGCTCCACTGGCCTCATACTTACGCTAGCTCAGACAGCTAGTAGTGATTTAGAGATTGTGCACATCTCTATTTTCCAGCATATCAATCACTTCGATGACAGCATAGTTTTTAACTGTTTATCTTTGCTCACAGCCATTTTATTCTAAGATATTAATAAAAGTCAAGTCTCAATCACCAGATTATACCTGGGTCAATATAGAGTTAAACCTTAAGGCGTTGTAAATAAGTGTTAAAAGGTCTTTAAACTATTGAAAAACCTGTGGACACTGTGCTCAGCCTCGCTTGCAAAGAATCCTCTTACTACTGTACGCAGATGAAAAACACAGCTGTATATATAATACACCATTTAAGCATATCTTGATCGAGGGCACTGTCACGGAAGTTCTGATGGTTCAACGTGTAATGCACGCTGCAGTAGGCACCGGTCTTTTAGAGTCCTTGTGTGCAGGGGATCTTTGTTAATAGCAGGCTGTTATATTGGAGTTCGTCCCGGCCGGTGTTCGTCCTGGCCGCTATCCTGTTGCTCATGCTCACAAGTGAGCGGGTGACGTCACCACTTAGAACTACGGATCATCAATAGCCCCACAATACCTGCCAACGCGCTTCGAGCTGATTACGCTGCTCTTCGTCAGGGAATCAAGGTATTCTTAAGTGGTATGTTATATATACAGCGGTGTTCTTTATCTGCTTACAGTAGTAAGTGGATTCTTTGCAAGCGAGGCTGAGCGCGGTGTCCACAGGTTTTTCAGTGGTTTATGCACATGCTATTATAGCAGCTTATACGGGGCTGCGGTGACACTGCGGCTTATTTTCAGTATATAGCACCTGCGGTTCTTAGCATAGGTCTTTAAACTGCACAGAATGATGCAGTAATATGTTCACGAACATCAATATTAATACGCAATTTTTGAAGTAAAATGTGTTTGAACTACATGGTCTGTTTCAGTCATGCATTCACTAACACTGGTATTAGAATGCAAGTTTTGCAGTAAAATGTCTTTGAACTACAAAGTATGGTATAGTAATATTTTTACTAACACGGGTATAAGAATGCAATTTTTTCTGAAAAATGTCTTTGAATTATATGGTCTGTTGTAAAAATGAGTTCACTACTAACACAGGTATGACCATTACTATAGTAAAAATGTGCTTGCTATAAATACCTGTTATCTTGCAGTAATATACAACATGTTCAGTAACACAAGTTTAATGTACTGAAATGTAAAATTATAATTGGTAAATATAAGATTTTTTAGGTAATAAATGAATAATTACACAACCTTTGCAGCAGAATGTATGCTATTGGACTCCTGGCAATAATCTTTGAACTTTTTTAAGGCTGCCTGTTCATACAGAAGAATATTTTCTTTAAGGTATGTAATATAGAACTAGTTGCCAGCAAGCCGCATGAAACACATATATCTTAGTGACCAGTCCCTTACTCACTCACTCTCTCTATATCCTTTCCCTTGTGAAAGTCCCTAAAATATGCTAAATTTTATCTCCCCATTCTCTGTCTATACTCTGCTTATAGTGTCTCTATCACATTAGATTAGTGGCTTGTGTCTATAATAGCACAGGTTGCTGAAATGGAGTTGTATAAGGTTCTCAGAAAAAGAACCTTAAAGGGCTTCTGTCACCCCCCAAAAGCCTTTTTTTTTTTTTTTGCCTCACTAAAAAGCTTATAGGGCGATTATTCTAAACATATTCTTGTTAACCGTTTTTGTAGGTTAATTTTGCTATAAAACGTTATTTTATAATATGCAAATTACCTTGCTACCAGCAAGTAGGGCGTTTACTTGCTGGTAGCCGCTGCATCCCGCTTGTAAAAAAACGCCCCTCCTGTGGTTGATTGACAGGGCCAGCGAGCGCTCTCCTCCTCCAGCTGGCCCTGTCTCCGTTTAAAATCTCGCGCCTGCGCCATACCGTTCTTCAGTCGGCGCAGGCGCACTGAGAGGAGTACTCTCGCTCAGCCGCTCCTTCCTCAGTGCTCCTGCGTCTTCTCTTCCGGGTGCAGCTGTGACGTCATTGGCGCACTGAGGAAGGAGCGGCTGAGCGAGAGTAAAAAAAAAGGCTTTTGGGGGGTGACAGAAGCCCTTTAATGAATCCTGACCCTGTTTGTCTAATCCGGCTGTCTGTCAACCTCTGATCCATTCAAAGCAAGCCCTCCCCCCACTTCCTCCCAGTCTCATGTGATCCTCCATGTCCTTCCTCTCTCTTGGTTTACCTCGCCTATACATACTATGCACCTTTTTTACATAATTTATCAGAAACAAATTACCAAATGCTCAGATTCATTTTAAGTGAAATTCATTCCAAATCAGATTTGTTTAGAATCAATTTGTTTATCTGTAGTCTGAATCTATACACAAAATTAAAAACAGATATTCAAAACAATAATTGATTATTATGTATTAATACAAGATATATACTGATCTCTGAGTATGATTATTGTCCCTATATAGTAGTGTGGGAGCCTAAGATTAAATCTATTAGTAGATATATCACTGAATTAAGTAGTACATGGTGTCTTCAGTAAATACGTCTGAGAGCATTCACAATATGAAAGATATCAGCTGGCAGAAAAACTAAGTCCGAAGGTATGCACAGTACATCCTTGTGGAATTGACTGGTGCCAATATCGGGCACATTCTCTGATTGGCCATACTAAACAGGAGCATGGTGGGTTTACTAGGTCGTCAGATATGCTTAGTAGCTGGACTGATGACTTACACCCATGCCAATCACTCATACATGTTCCTTATGTTTACTTGGCTAACACTCTGTGAATTAGAGAAGTGATGTTGAATAGATGGTTATTTAAACTATGAGTTGGCTTCTGTATGTATAATTTACCATTACTTCTGTTGTTTATTTTTAATCGCAACTATGTGCTGTTGCAGTATGTTATTCTTGAAGTGTGACCTGCAAACAAACTGACAATACATATAAAGTCTATCCCCAGCCGGAGCTGAATATACAGCCCATGTCTTAACTGTTGCTTTAGCAGTGACCACAGCCATTGGTTGTGTTTTAATCCTTTGTGTTAGATTTTAGACATCATTATTAATAAATATTACATTTTATTGTCACATAAATTAGGATGTGTTGAAAGAATGGGTAACAAATAGTCTTACAGGCTAAGTATCAGGATTCAATTAGAAAATCACACATTACACTATAATGCAATGCTCTTCTGTGCATCTTTATCCAGGCCTTTTTAGGGTAAATGACCTGTTACACTGTCATCCCAATTCTACTCCTACTATTATGGAGATTACCATGCAGATATTTTTCACTCACAACAGCAGTAAATTGATAATGAATTGCCTATCTATATAGAAGTGTTATGTGTGCTAAATCATAAAGAAGACAATATTTTGCATTTTAATTTCAGTGGTATAATGCTGCCAAACTGAAAAAAAAGGCCAAACATTTAAAAAAATATGTTTTCTTTAAATAGTTTTATAAATACCTCTTTCTTATGGGTGTCCCTTTAAAGCCAAAAAATCTGAAATTTGGCTTGGACAGTTTTTAATCAAACTATATAAATGAGAAAGGCTAATGCTGGTTCTACTGGCTCATGTAGTCCAAACTGTTTTGCTATTGTTAAAATATTGAAAAAGAATACACATCATTTGTGAATTTATGTATTTTTCTCAGAAAAGAAATAATTTACTGCCCTGCATATTTTAGCATGTGCATATGTAAGGACAAAGACTGTTTATGACCACTGCTTGCCAAATTATAATTTTAAATAGACTGAAATGAGGTAGGCTGTTATGATTTTGCGTCGAGACTTATAGAAATGATGTAGACATCCATCATTTCTATTGCCCTTTCTTGTTAATTCTTGAGTTGTAATCTTATTTTTGGCATAATAAACTTGAAGCTGCAATAATATATTTTTAGAATTCTTTGTGTGAACTGAACTTCCTTCTCTAAAGTCAATTTATCTTTAGTTTTTTTAAGCAGTTTTTTTTTTTCATAAGAGCTCTAGCGGGCAATAAAATGCCTTTTGCAGCGGCTCTGCTGTCATTAATTATTAAATGTTTAGAAAAGTTGGGTGGATGCCCAGGTTCCCCTTTTGTACTGTCTTAAATGTGAAATAATTTCTAACTATAGATTAGGTCTCTGTAGAGGCTTTTCCAGGTAAGTTACCCGAGTTTCAATGGCTAGAGGCTTTATATAATGCAACATTTGCTGGCTTACAACATGAATTTAACTTTTTGCATTATTAGCTTAAAGTGAAGTATTTGCCTCAGTGTGTACTATAAAGCAACAATAAGGCCCTTTTCAGACGAGCGACTTTTCCACAATGAGTGACGAGAACGTATTGCACCCACACTGAATCCTGACCCATTCATTTCAATGGGTCTGTGTACACGAGCATTGTTTTTCACGCATTACTTCTGCATTGCGTAAAAATCACTGCATGTTCTATATTCTGCATTTTTTACGCAGCCCTGGACCCATAGAAGTGAATGGGGCTGCATGAAAAGTGTGGATGTGATGCGTTTTTCACTGATGGTTGCTAGGAGATGTTGTTTGTCAACCTTAAGTTTTTTATCACGCGCTTGAAAAACGCATCAAAACCCATTGCACCCGCGCGGAAAATACTGAACAACTGAATGCAATCACAGACAAAACTGATTGAACTTGCTTGCAAAATGGCACGAGTTTCACTGAATGCACCCTGAACGCATCCGGACCTAATACGTCACGCTTGTGTGAAAAAGTCCTTAATGTTTACAGAAATGTGTAAAATATTTTAGAAGTGAAAAAAATAATGACTTGTATATGGAAATATTGCATTTAAAAATGATACAAACTATTTGTTGTTCAATATTGATTTTTATTGAATTGTATCAGTTAGTATTTGTTGCGATATTACTCTATGGCAGGAATAGGCAAACTCTGTCACTCCATATGTTGTGAAACTACAGCTCCCAACATGCACACTTGCCCTTCTCAGAAGTCTCATAGAAATGAATGGAGCTTGCTGGGAATTGTAGTTTCACAACAGCTGGAGTGACAAAGGTTGCTGAATCCTGCTCTATGCTGTTCAGCACCAAAACCATTTTGTATTTACCTATATTCCTATCTTAATTTTCTTTTCAATGCATATCAATGGTATTAATGAGAGATGAGCGAATTGAAGCTGACGAAGTGGAATAAAATCCAAATTTCAGGAAAAATTTGATTCCCACCGAAAGCGAATTTGCGCTTCGTGGTAAAGAATCACATTTTTTCTCAACGTGGCTGCTACACATTTGAGGACATGGGGCAAGGAACTCTGGGAAGGCAGGATCACCCATACTAACATGCATGCAGCCAATCAGCAGCCTGCCCTTTGATGTCACAGCCATATAAATACAGCGGCCATTTTAGATTCGGCCATTCAACAGCGTGCTTAGTGCAAGGAGAGACGTGTCTGCAGGCGCTGGGGACAGTGATAGGAAAGACTTGATTGTGGTGAAAAAAAACGATTTACAGGTGCAGGGAAATATTACTCAAGGTGGAGGGAAAGGATAGGGAGTAATCATTCCAACAGCATTTATGTTGAACAAGGTTCAGTCGGGGAGGTGACAGCCTGGGTATTAGGAAGAATCTGATTACAGCTTGCTGCACTGACTCGGGATCCAAATTGTCATTATACAGCTCTGTAATTCCAGCAAACCTGTCTTATTAGGGTGCAAATGCTGTTTGATACAGGCATTAACAGGGTTTATTACAAGGAAATACTGTATTTCTATCTTTTATTTGTCCTTGTGCGGTGCAGTTATATGTTCTAAAGCATTTTTTGGCTTGTATTAGGGAGAAAAAAGGGTTTATTAGCCGTGGTGTGGTGAAGGTCAAAAATCTGTTTTAAAGCCCTTTTTACTGTGTATTAATGGAAAAGGAAAAAAATATTTGCCACTCAGCATTGCAGTTAACTGTTTTAAAGCCTTTTTTCCTGTGTATTAGTGGAAAAAGAAAAATATATTTGCCGATTAGTGGTGCAGTGAAATATTCGGAAGCCCTGTATGCCGTGTATTAGTGGCGAAATAAAAATATATTCGCCGTCCAGAGTTGCATATATCTGTTGAAAAGCCTGTTGGGTAAAAGTAGAAACAAACTTGGGGGCTAATTGACATTCTGCGGTGCAGTGATATATTGGGAAGCCCAGTTTGCCGTGTATTAGTGGCGAAATAAAAATGTATTCGCCGTCCAGCGTTGCATATATCTGTTGAAAAGCCTGTTGTGTAAAAGTAGAAAAAAATGTGGGCCTTATTGACGTTGTGCATTCCAGTGATATATTCATAGGCCTTATTTGCCGTGTATTAGTGGTGAAATAAAAATATATTCTCCCTCCAGCATGGCATATATCTGTTGAAAAGCCTCTTGTGTAAAAGTAGAAAAACAAATTGGGCCTAATTGACGTTCTGCGATGCAGTGATATATTGGTAAGCCCAGTTTGCAGTTTACTAGTGGCGAAAGGAAAATATATTCACCGTCCAGCATTGCATATATCTGTTGAAAAGCCTGTTGTGTAAAAGTTAAAAAAAAGTTTAGGCCTCATTGACGTTCCACGGTCCAGTGATATATTCTGAAGCCCAGATTGCCGTGTATTTGTGGTGAAATAAAAATATATTCGCCGTCCAGTGTCGCATATATCTGTTTAAAAGCCTGTTGTGTAAAAGTAGAAAAAATTGGGCCTAATTGACATTCTGAGGTGCAGTAATATATTGGGAAGCTCAGTTTACTGTGTCTTAGTGGCAAAATAAAAATATATTCGCCGTCCAGCGTTGCATATATCTGTTGAAGAGCCTGTTGTGCAAAAGTAGAAAAAAATTTGGGCCTAATTGATGTTTTGCGGTCTAGTGATATATTCTGAAGCCCTGTTTGCCGTGTATTGGTGGTGAAATTAAAATATATTCGCTGCCCAGCGTTGCATATATCTGTTGAAAAGCCTGTAGTGTACAAGTAGAAAAAAAACTGTGGGCCTAATTGGCATTCTGGGGTGCAGTGATATATTGGGAAGGGCAGTTTGCTGTGTATAAGTGGCAAAATAAAAATGTATTCGCCGTCCAACGTTGCATATATCTGTTGAAAAGCTCGTTGTGTAAAAGTAGAAAAAAATTTGGGCCTTATTGACGTTGTGCATTCCAGTGATATATTCTTAGGCCTTATTTGCAGTGTATTAGTGGTGAAATAAAAATGTATTCTCCATCCAGCATGGCATATATCTGTTGAAAAGCCTGTTGTGTAAAAGTAGAAAAAATATTGGGCCCAATTGACGTGTTGCTGTTCAGTGATATATTCGGAAGCCCAGTTTGCAGTTTACTAGTGGCGAAATTAAAATAAATTCACCATCCAGCGTTGCATATATCTGTTGAAAAGCCTGTTGTGTAAAAGTTAAAAAAAGTTTGGTCCTAATTGACGTTCCACGGTCCAGTGATATATTCGGAAGCCCAGTTTGCCGTGTATTAGTGGTGAAATAAAAATATATTCGCCGTCCAGTGTTGCATATATCTGTTGAAAAGCCTGTTGTGTAAAAGTTGAAAAAATTGGGCCTAATTGACATTCTGAGGTGTAGTAATATATTGGGAAGCACAGTTTGCTGTGTGTTAGTGATGAAATAAAAATGTATTTGCCGTCCAGCGTTGCATATATCTGTTGAAAAGCCTGTTGTGCAAAAGTAGAAAAAAGTGTGTACCTAATTGATGTTCTGCGTTCCAGTGATATATTCTGAAGCCCTGTTTGCCGTGTATTGGTGGCGAAATAAAAATATATTCGCTGTCCAGCGTTGCATATATCTGTTGAAAAGCCTGTTGTGTACAAGTAGAAAAAGCTGAGGGCCTAATTGACATTCTGCGGTGCAGTGATATATTGGGAAGCCCAGTTTACAGTGTACTAGTGGCGAAATGAAAATATATTCACCGTCCAGCGTTGCATATATCTATTAAAAAGTCTGTTGTGTAAAAGTAGAAAAAAAATTGGGCCTTATTGACGTTGTGCATTCCAGTGATAAATTCTTAGGCCTTGTTTGCCGTGTATCAGTGGTGAAACAAAAATATATTCTCCGTCCAGCAAGGCATATATCTGTTGAAAAGCCTGTTGAGTAAAAGTAGAAAAAAATTGGCCTAATTGACGTTTTTCTGTTCAGTGATATATTGGGAAGCCCAGTTTGCAGTGTACTAGTGGCGAAACTAAAATATATTCACTGTCCAATGTTGCATGTATCTGTTGAAAAGCCTGTTGTGTAAAAGTTGAAAAAAATTTTGGGCTTAATTGAGTTTCTGAGGTGCAGTAATATATTGGGAAGCACAGTTTGCTGTGTATTAGTGGCAAAATAAAAATATATTCGCTGTCCAGCATTGCATTTATCTGTTGAAAAGCCTTTTGTGCAAAAGTGAGAAAAAAATAGGGCCTAATTGTCACTCAGTGGTGCAGTGATATATTGGAAAGCCAAGTTTGCAGTGTACTAGTGGCAAAATGAAGACATATTCACTGTTCAACGTTGCATATATCTATTGAAAAGCCTGTTGTGTAAAAGTTGAAAATAATTTGGGCTTAATTGAGGTTCTGCTTTCCAGTGATAAATTCTGAAGCCCTTTTAACCGTGTATTAGTGGTGAAATTAAAATATATTCGCCGTCCAGCTTTGCATATCTGTTGAACAGCCTGTTGTTTAAAAGTCGAAAAAAGATTGGGCCTAATTGATGTTTTGTGGTCCAGTGATATATTCTGAAGCCCAGTCTGCCATGAATTTGTGGTTAAATAAAAATGTATTCGCCGTCCAGCGTTGCATACATCTGTTGAAAAGCCTATCGTGTAACAGTAGAAAAAAAATTGGGCCTAATTGACATTCTGCTGTGCAGTGATATATTCGAAAGCCCAGTTTGCCGTGTATTAGTGGAAAAAAAATGACATTCGCCGTTCATCGTTGCATTTATCAGTTGATAAGACTTGTGTAGTGTAAAAGTTTAAAAAAATAAAGGCCTATTTACTTTTCAGCGGTGCAGTGATATGTGGTAAAGGCTTTTTTGCGGTGAAATATTTTCTGTAAAGTGGGCTTTTTTGGGGAAATTTCAAGGGTGCCTATACACCTCCTTTTGCTTAATGGTTCGAAATACGTAGTGGTGAAATTTTTTTCTGTGAAACAGGCTTTTTGGGCAAAAATTCATGGGTGACTGTACACCTCCTTTTGCTGTATGGACCGATTTACGTAGTGCTGGAATTTGTTATATGAAACTGGCTTTTTTTTCATCAAATTTATGGGTGATTGTGCACCTCCTTTTGCGGTATTAGCCGAATTCCATAGTGGTGACATTTGCAATTAGTGATGTCGCGAACATAAAATTCTCCATTCGCGAACGGAGAACGTGAACTTCCGCAAATGTTCGCGAACGGGCGAACCGCCATAGACTTCAATAGGCAGGCGAATTTTAAAACCCAGAGGGACTCTTTCTGGCCACAATAGTGATGGAAATGTTGTGTCAAGGGGTCTAACACTTGGACTGTGGCATGCCGGACGGGGATCCATGGCAAAACTCCCATGGAAAATTTCATAATTGACGCAGAGTTGGGTTTTAATCCATAAAAGTCATAAATCACCTAACAATCCTAAATTTTTTTGAACAACGTGGTTTAAAACATCCAGTGTGTGTATACGATCAGGTATGATGTTGTATCGATCAGGTAGTGTAATGGCTACACCCGCTTCACAGACATTGACAGACCAAACTCCCCTTTTAATGCACCGCAAACAACTGCAAACAGTCCATTTGCACAACCGCAAACTCCCCATTTGCACAAGGTTGGATACCAAGCTAGCCATGTCCCGGTGATGTAATTGAAGGTTTCTTCCTCCACCCAGCCACGTACAACACCAAGGGTCCCCGAAAGGTGAAATGAATTGATTTTTCGAACGGGGAGATAGTAAAAATATGCTGGCTCCCTCCCCTTTGTTTTAATCCATAGTCACTGCGTCTGCGCCGTGCAATTTACTCTCATACCCGATATGAGTGTTATTTTCTGTAGTTCTCTTCTAATCAGTTAAATCCCTGTTACGTCCCCAATCTGGGCTCCATTTATTGAATTGATTTTTCGAACGGGGAGATGGTTAAAAAAACGCTGGCTCCCTCCCCTTTGTTTTAATCCATGGTCACTGCGTCTGCACCGTGCAATTTACTGTCACACCCGATATGAGTGGTATTTTCTGTAGTACTATTCTCATCAGTTTAATCCCTGTTACGTCCTCTATCAGGACGTGTATTGAATTGATTTTAGATAAGTGGTACTACGCGTGCTAGGTACTGTGCCACCTGGTATGAGTGTTGGGCACTAGCAGAGGGCATACTACAGTCTGTGGGCCTGACACACACACACTGGCAGGCAGGCAACTGAAATTAGATTAAAGTGTACAGATAAAGTGCCTTATTTTAGGCAACGTCCAGTGCTACACGGTATGATTGATGGGCAGCACTGGCAGAGGGCACACTACAGTCTGTGGGCCTGACACACACTGGCAGGCAACTAACCTTAGATTAACCCCTTAAGGACCTAGGACTTATGGGTACGCCCTAATGTCCGAGTCCTTAAGGACACAGGACGTACCCATACATCCTAAATTAAATCCTGTATAAAAAAAAAAACGCTAGAAACATGGTTCCTGCTGCGATCGTGCAGCAGGAACCATGTTCATATGCCGAGGGGGGTCCTGTGACCCCCCCGTATCAGCGATCGCTGCAAACAGCAGGTCAATTCAGACCTGCGGTTTGCAGCACTTTGCGATGTATCTGATCCCCGCGGTCTATGACCGCGGGGATGAGATACTTTAAAATGGCGGCAAATGTTTTTTTTTTTATTCCTATAAAAAGGCTTGCGGGCGGTACGGGAGGCGGTGCGGCAGACGGTGCGGGGGGCGGGCGGGCGATCCTCTGCCCGTCCCTCCGCTCATGTTCAGGATGGCCGAGCGTGACATGCAGAGTGTCAGCACATTGCTGACACTCTGCTTGTAACAACTGACATCTGTGCAGGCACGGATGTCAGCCTATTAATCCCTTCCTGCCGAGGGAGGGAGCTGCTGTGGGGGGCTGCTGTGCCTGGTGCAGCCCCCCTAGCTCGAGTCCCTTGCTTCCCTCCCTCCTCATCCTCCGCTGCTCTGTTATAGCAGCGGAGGACGGTAACCATGGCAACAGGACGCCTTCAAAGGCGTCCTGCTTGCCATGGTAACAGAAGTCTGATCAGACTTTTGCTAAAGGCAAAAGTCTGAAGTCTGATCAGACTAAGTGTCAAGTAAAAAATACAGTACAGTACATTATATAATACAGACAATATACAGACACCATATCCACTGGATCTTCAATAACCAAGTGGGTCTGGGTCCAAAAAAAATGTAAAAAAAAAGTGAAAAAAGGTAAAAACAAAAAAACACATTTATCACTAATAAAAAAGAAAAAAAAAATACACTATACATGTTATATATCACCGCATCCGTAACGACCTGATCTATAAAATCGGTTTGTTACTTTTCCCATACGGTGAACGTCATAAAAAAAACCAAAAAAACAATGATAAAATTGAAATTTTGCCCACCTCACTTCCCAAAAAAGTTAATAAAAGTGATCAAAAAAGGTGTATCTACACCCAAATGGTACTAATCAAACCGTTACCTCGTCTCGCAAAAAAATGATACCTTATCTAAGAAAATCTCCCAAAAAATACAAAAATTATGGCTCTCAGGCTATGCAGACACTAAAACATGAGTTTTTTTTTTTGTTTCAAAAATATGATTGTGTAAAACCTAAATAAATAAATAAAAAGTAGACATATTATGTATCGTCGCGTCCATAAGAACCTGAACTATAAAAATAATAAAAAAATAATAAAAAAATTAAAAATACTGTAAAAAGCTGTTTTTTGTCAACTAACATCACAAAAAGTGTGACAGCAAGCGATCAAAAAGTCATATGCACCCCAAAATAGTGCTATTAAAACCGTCATCTCATCCCGCAAAAAATGAGCCCCTACCTAAGACAATTGGACAAAAAAAAAAAAAAAACTGACTCTCAGACTATGGAGATACTAAAATAGTTTTTTGTTTGTTTAACAAAGGATATTATAGTGTAAAACCTAAATAAATTAAAAAGAGTAGACATATTAGGTATTTCCACGTTCGTAAGAATCTGCTCTATAAAAATAATACATGACCTAACCCCTCAGATGAACACAGTCACAAAAATAAAATAAATACGGTCCCAAAACAGCTATTTTTTCCAAATTTTCCATTTTAATCATTTTTTTCCAGTAACAAAGCAAGGGTTAACAGTCAAACAAAACTCTATATTTATTGCCCTGATTCTGTAGTGTACAGAAACACCCCAAAAGTGGTTGTAAACTGCTTTATGGACAAACGGCAGGGCGCAGAAGGAAAGGAACGCCATATGGTTTTTGGAAGGCAGATTTTGACGGACTGGTTTTTTGACACTATGTCACATTTGAAGCTCCTCTGATGCACCCCTAGAATAGAAACTCCATAAAAGTGACCCCATATAAGAAACTACACCCCTCAAGGTATTCAAAACTGATTTTACAAACTTTATTAACCCTTTAGGTATTCCTCAAGAGTTTATGGCAAATGGAGATGAAATTTCAGAATTTCAATTTTTTATTACCTTGTCCCACAAAAATGGATTATAGAGAAACCGAAAATCATACGTACCCTAAAAATAATACCACCAAAACTGCCACCTTATCCAGTAGTTTCCAAAATGGGGTCACTTTTTTGGAGTTTCTACTCTAGGTGTGCATCAGGGGGGCTTGAAATGGGCCATGGTGTAAATAAACCAGTCCATCAAAATTTGCCTTCCAAAAACCATATGGCGTTCCCTTCCTTCTGCGCCCTGCCGTTTGGTGATACAGCAGTTTACAACCACATATGGGGTGTTTCTGCAAACTATAGAATCAGGGCTATAAATTTTGGGTTATGTTTGACTGTTAACCCTTGCTTTGTTCCTGGAAAAAATGGATTCAAATGGAAAATTTGCCCAAAAAAATCAAAATTCTGAAATTTTATGTCCATTTGCCATGAACTCTTGTGGAACACCTAAAGGGTTAACGAGGTTGTTAAAATCAGTTTTGAATACGTTGAGGGGTGTAGTTTCTAGAATGGGGTCATTTTTGGGTGGTTTATTTTATGTAAGCCTCACAAAGTGACTTCAGACCTGAACTGGTCCTTAAAAATTGGGTTTTTGAAATTTTCTGAACATTTTCAAGATTTGCTTCTAAACTTCAAAGCCTTGTAACGCCCCCAAAAAATAAAATGGCATTCCCAAAATGATCCCAACATGAAGTAGACATTTGGGGAACGTAAAGTAATAACTATTTTTGGAGGTATTACTATGTATTTTAGAAGTGGAGAAATTGAAACTTGAAAATTAGCAAATTTTTCAAAATTTTTGGTAAATTTTGTCTTTTTTTATACAAAAAAATGAACATTTTTGACAAAATGTTACCAGTGTCATGAAGTACAATATGTGACAAAAAAACAATCTCAGAATGGCCTCGATAAGTAAAAGCGTTTTAAAGTTATCACCACATATAGTGACACTGGTCAGATTTGCAAAAAATGGCCTGGTCCTTAAGGTGAAATAGGGCCGTGTCCTTAAAGGGGTTATCCAAGTTATATTTATTGATGACCTATCCTCAGGATAGGTCATCAATATCAGATCGGCGGGGGTCCGACATCCGGCACCCCCGCCGATCAGCTGTTTGAAGAGAAGGCGAGCGCCGTGCCAGCGCTGCCTCCTCGTCATTGTTTACATGCTGGCCGTTGCATCTGCAGCGGTGAGCATGTGAATACACCAAGCCGTTCCATTCATTTCAATGGGACGGCTCTGTAGTATACACAGAGCCGTCCCATTGAAATGAATGGAGCGGCTTGGGTGTAATTACACCTGCTCACCGCTGCAGATGCAACGGCCAGCATGTAAACAATGACGAGGAGGCAGCGCTGGCACGGCGCTCGCCTTCTCTTCAAACAGCTGATCGGCGGGGGTGCCGGGTGTCGGACCCCCGCCGATCTGATATTGATGACCTATCCTGAGGATAGGTCATCAATAAATAAAACTTGGATAACCCCTTTAAGGCGTTAAAGGGTAAAAATTAAATGCATTTTTTTATGCAAAGTCCTGTGCCACCCGGTATGAGTGGTGGGCACTGGCAGTGGGCACACTACAGTCAGCGGAAGTGGGCCTGACACACACCGGTAGCAGGCTGTCACGACCGCTATCCCAGCAGCAGTCGTGTCGCACCAGACGGAGGGGAAGGGGGACCCTTATCTACGGATGGGAAATAGAACGGCCACCCCTGACAAACTCTACGCTGGCATCTGTCTGCCCTGATACCCTAGACGGGGTGTGAACCCGTGCGGCGAGCAGGATGCCTAAACCCTGAGTGACCCTCAGAAGACTAGACTGGGGAAAGGCAGATGGGAGCACTAATCACCATCACTCATGTCTAGGAGAACAACAGGGGAAGACAGTAACAAACAAACAAACAATCTCCAGCAGAGATAGACTTATCCAGTCACGAGCAGAGAAGATGATCCCAACAACGACAGTCCACGCCAGACACGAGCTCCACAGCAATACCATCAAACGATCTCCTTCAAAGGTCAGAATAGCACTGGAAGTAAGGACTATATCTGGCAATGACTGCAAGTGAAACTGAAACTAATATAGTAGCTGGGAGTGGCAGACAGCACTCACCTGAGAAGAATGCCTACAAACTCCCAGTCAGGACAAAAAGGTTCACAAGGCAAAACCTGGATGACATACCCTGAACCATGAAGCAAACTCACAAGCTATCGCGAGTAGCAAGTCGTTGCGACCTTCTCTTCCCAGACCTATCTGGATCAGTCACAGTCGTGACAGTACCCCCCTTTCTACGAGGGGCCACCGGACCCTCAAGACCAGGCCTCTCCGGGTGGGACCTATGAAAAGCCCGAATGAGTCTGTCCGCCTTTATCTCTGATGCTGGCACCCACATTCTCTCTTCGGAACCATAACCTTTCCAGTGCACCAGGTACTGAAGAGAGCGGTGAACATATTGTGAATCAACAATCTTTTCTACCTGAAACTCAAGACTGCCATCAACAACCACCGGTGGAGGCGGTAGTGGCAATGGTTCAGGAGGTTCTACATATCTCTTAAGCAGAGATCTGTGGAAGACATTATGGATCCTTAGAGTCTGAGGTAGCTCCAGATGAAAGGCCACCGGGTTAATGATCTTAATTACCCTATAAGGACCAATAAATCTCGGACCTAATTTCCATGAGGGAACCTTCAACTTGATATTTCTGGTAGACAACCACACCAAGTCATTCACCCCAAGGTCCGGACCTTCAGAGCGCTTCTTATCAGCCACACGTTTGTATCTGCCACCAATTCTCTTCAAACTTTCTTGCACACTCTGCCACACTGATGAAAGTGAAGACGCAAATCATTCCTCCTCGGGAATCCCAGACTGCCCCCCCTCACTAAACGTACAAAACTGAGGATGGAAACCATACGCACCAAAAAAATGGTGACTTATCGGTGGATTCTTGACGACGATTATTAATGGCAAACTCGGCTAACGGTAAATAAGATGACCATTCCTCCTGATTTTCGGAAACAAAGCATCTCAAATATGTCTCTAGGTTTTGATTGGTACGTTCAGTCTGACCGTTGGACTGTGGATGGAAAGATGAAGAAAACGACAGATGAACCCCTAAACGAGAACAAAAAGCTTTCCAAAATTTAGAAACAAATTGGGTACCACGATCCGAAAAAATATCGGAAGGGACCCGTGAAGCTTCACGATGTGGTCAATAAAAACCTGAGTCAGTGTGTTAGCATTAGGCAAAGCGGTCAGAGCAATAAAGTGCACCATTTTACTGAATCTGTCAACAACAACAAGAATAACAGTCTTCCCCGCTGATACTGGTAGATCAGTAATGAAATCCATTGATAGGTGCGTCCAAGGCCTGTTGGGGATGGCCAGAGGTAAAAGACGCCCTGCCGGACGAGTATGATCCACCTTAGAACGAGCACAGGTAGGACATGCAGACACAAAATTCAACACCTCCTGGCGCCACTTAGGCCACCAGAACCGACGAGACACTAATTCAGAGGTTGCCTTACTACCTGGGTGTCCTGCCAGTGCGGAGTTATGGTGTTCCTTTAGTATCTCCAGGCGTAAATTTTCTGGCACAAACAGTTTATCCGAGGGGCAGGAGGCCGGGCGTCCCCTGAGCTTCCAACACCCTCCCTCTAAACCTGAGTGTAATGCAGAGACCACCACCCCCTTTTGCAAAATAGGCTCTGGAACATCATCATCACCCCCTCCAGGAAAACTTCGAGACAATGCATCCGCCTTAGTATTTTTTGCCCCCGGGCGATAGGTTATTACAAAATTAAACCTAGTAAAAAACAATGACCACCGAGCCTGTCTAGGGGTGAGACGTTTAGCAGACTCCAGATATACTTAGTTCTTGTGATCGGTAATCACTGTGACGGGATGAACCGCCCCCTCCAAAAAATGACGCCACTCCTCTAAGGCCAACTTAATAGCCAAAAGTTCCCTGTTGCCAATGTCATAGTTCCTTTCTGCAGTAGACAATTTCTTCGAAAAGGAAGCACACGGACGCCATTCACCAGGGGACGGGCCCTGAGATAGTACCGCTCCCACCCCCACCTCAGACGCGTCAACCTCTACAATAAAAGGAAGCGAGACATCTGGCTGTACGAGAATAGGAGCCGAGGTAAATCTTTCCTTCAGAGATGTAAAGGCAGTTTTGGCTGCATGTGACCATTTGGAAAAATCGGATCCCTTTCGGGTCATGTCCGTCAGTGGTTTGACCACCAAGGAATAGTTCTTTATAAACTTCCTATACAAATTGGCAAACCCCAGGAAGCGTTGCAATGCCTTCAGGTTCTCAGGCAGATCCCAGTCCATAATTGCCCGGACTTTCTCTGGATCCATGCGGAAACCTGAATCTGACAAAACATACCCCAGAAATGGCAGTTCTTTTACGGCGAACACACATTTCTCTAATTTAGCAAACAATTTGTTGGCCCTTAATATCTGCAGCACTTGTCTCACATGGATCTTATGTGTATCCAGATCCGGAGAATAGACCAGGATGTCATCAAGATATAACACAACAAATCTCACGATAAGGTGACTAAAAATATCGTTGACAAAATGTTGGAACACCGCAGGCGCATTAGTAAGACCAAATGGCATGACCAGATTTTCATAATACCCTTCCGGAGTATTAAAAGCCGTCTTCCACTCATCCCCCTCTTTGATGCGAACCAGGTTATAGGCTCCTCTGAGATCCATTTTGGAGAACCATTTAGCACCAGCAACCTGATTAAAGAGGTCGGGAATGAGAGGAAGAGGATAGGGATCTCGGATAGTTATCCGGTTTAATTCCCGGAAATCCAGGCAAGGACGCAGGCCCCCATCTTTCTTTTTAACGAAAAAGAACCCTGCAGCCATGGGTGAAGAAGAGGGTCTGATGTGTCCCTTAGCCAAACTTTCTGAAATATAATCTTTCATAGCCTTCCTCTCCGGGCCAGAAAGATTGTATAACCGGGTTTTAGGTAGTTTTGCCCCAGGTAACAGATTAATTGGGCAATCATATGGACGATGAGGTGGTAACCCCTGACAACCCTTCTCAGAGAACACATCCATAAAATCTGACAGAAAGGAAGGTAGAGATGTTACAGAGAGTGTTGAGCACCTACTACTCAAGCAGTTGTCCTTACAATGTTCACTCCACTCCACAATCTCCCCGGCCTGCCAATCCACCACGGGATTGTGAGTCACCAGCCAGGGAAGCGCCAAAACCATAGGAGCCGGAAGACCGTCCAGGACATAACAAGAGATATGCTCTTTATGGAGGTCCCCTACCTGCAGATGGATATTATGGACGATCTGAGTTAACTCTCTCTGAGTAAGAGGGGAGGAGTCGATGGCAAAAACAGGAATAGTTTTGCGTACCGGTTCCGGAGTAAAACCCAGAGCCTGAGCAAACCGTGAATCCACCAAATTGACCCCCGCCTCACTGTCCAAAAAGACGGAACAGATCTCAGTCTTATTGCCCGCCACAACGGTAGCGGACAACAAAAACTGAGACATGCGTATGGAGGAAACTAATACGCCCAGACTGTTATCCTCCGCACAGTCTGGGGACTCTAGTTTTCCGGCGGCTCCTTAGTTTGTGATCTCTTGGGTTCTGAGGGACATACCTTTACAAAATGACCCCTCCCCACAACGAAAACAAACCTCTGACCTATGGCGGACCTTAGGAGGATTCACCCGTCTAGTGGCGCCCCTATTTGCATTGGTTCGACTGGATCACAACAAACCGATCCCTGCCCTATAGAGGCCTCTGTAGAATTTAATAGTCTCTCCCTGAGTCGTCTGTCGATTCTTATGGACAGAGACATAGCAGCCTCAAGAGACCCAGGGACCTCGTATACAGCCAGCGCGTCTTTTAATTTTTCAGACAACCCCTGGCAGAACTGACTCCTAAGGGCCGAGTCATTCCATAATGTATCCGTAGCCCACCTACGGAATTCAGAACAATATAGTTCAGCTGACTGGTTCTCCTGCCGAAGTCTACGTAGCTTAGACTCAGCCAGTGAGACCCTGTCCGGGTCATCATACACGAGACCCAAGGCTTCAAAAAACTCCTCCACTGATCGTAAGGCCGGAGAATCAGATGGTAAAGAGAAAGCCCAAGCCTGCGGATCTCCTTGCAGGAGAGAAATTACAATGCCCACCCGTTGTTCCTCACCGCCGGAGGATCTAGGGCGTAACCTGAAGAACAATTTACAAGCTTCTCTGAAGGTTACAAATTGGTCTCTCCCTCCTGAGAACCTATCAGGAAAAGCCACTTTTGGCTCAGGAGTACCTTGGTCTTCCATAGCAATGGTGGAACCCAAGGATTGCTGCTGCTGCTGCAGTACTGTTGCTTTTAATCCTGCCACTTCAAGGGATAACCCCTGTAATTGTTTCGCCAAAACCGTAACCGGATCCATAGTGGAACAGAAGAATACAAAGCAAAACAGCAGGCAAAAAAAAAAAAAAAGGAAATGTCACTTTTTTTTTTTAAAGGCCAGATATACTGTCACGACCGCTATCCCAGCAGCAGTCGTGTCGCACCAGACGGAGGGGAAGGGGGACCCTTATCTACGGATGGGAAATAGAACGGCCACCCCTGACAAACCCTACGCTGGCATCTGTCTGCCCTGATACCCTAGACGAGGTGTGAACCCGTGCGGCGAGCAGGATGCCTAAACCCTGAGTGACCCTCAGAAGACTAGACTGGGGAAAGGCAGATGGGAGCACTAGTCACCATCACTCATGTCTAGGAGAACAACAGGGGAAGACAGTAACAAACAAACAAACAATCTCCAGCAGAGATAGACTTATCAAGTCACGAGCAGAGAAGATGATCCCAACAACGACAGTCCACGCCAGACACGAGCTCCACAGCAATACCGTCAAACGATCTCCTTCAAAGGTCAGAATAGCACTGGAAGTAAGGACTATATCTGGCAATGACTGCAAGTGAAACTGAAAATAATATAGTAGCTGGGAGTGGCAGACAGCACTCACCTGAGAAGAATGCCTACAAACTCCCAGTCAGGACAAAAAGGTTCACAAGGCAAAACCTGGATGACATACCCTGAACCATGAAGCAAACTCACAAGCTATCGCGAGTAGCAAGTCGCTGCGACCTTCTCTTCCCAGACCTATCTGGATCAGTCACAGTCGTGACACAGGCAGGCAACTGAAATTAGATTAAAGTGTAAAAATGAAATGCCTTATTTATCGGCAAGCTACTGTGCCACACGGTATGATTGGTGGGCACTGGCAGTTGGCACACTACAGTCAGTGGAAGTGGACCTGACACACATTGGAAGCAGGCAGGCAACTGAAATTAGATTCAAGTGTAAAAATTAAATGCCCGATTTATCGGCACTCTACTGTGCCACCCGGTATGAGTGGTGGGCACTGGCAGTGGGCACACTACAGTCTGTGGGCCTGCAGCTCCTCACACACGGGCAGAACAGGCAACTGAAATATATATATGGAGAAAAAATAAATAAAAGCAGACTAATGTAGCAGCCCTAAAAAGGGCTTTTTGGGGTGCTGTCAGGACGCTGTCCTTACAGCAGAGATCAGATGAGTCTTTCAGCACTGGAATGGACACTGAATACACTAGCCTAGCTATCGATTTCCCTATTAAATCAGCAGCAGCTACACTGTCCCTCCTCTCACTAAGACTGCAGCTTCCAAATGAATCTAAAATGGATGCTGTCCAGGAGATAGGAGGGTCTGGGAGGGAGGGTATGCTGCTGATTGGCTAGAATGTGTCTGCTGACTGTGAGGTACAGGGTCAAAGTTTGCTCAATGATGATGTATAGGGGGCAGACCGAACATCGCATATGTTCGCCCGCCGCGGCGAACGCGAACAAGCTATGTTCGCCGGGAACTGTTCGCCGGCGAATAGTTCGGAATATCTCTATTTGCAATATGAAACGGTTTTCTCTTAGTCAAATTCATGGGTGACTGTACACCTCCTTTTGCGGTACGGGCCGAATTACATAGTGGTTAAATTTGTAATATGAAACAAGCTTTTTTTAGTCAAATTCATGGGTGACTGTACACCTCCTTTTGCGATATGGACCAAATTACTTAGTTCTGAAATTTGTTATATGAAACTGTTCTGGTTTGCCTGGGCGAACTGAGTCACACCGAGGAGGAACTACTCCGTGTCCTTCACCAAGAAATCGAATCCTGGCTTTCTCCGCAACAACTGAAAATCGGAATGTTGGTGATCGACAATGGGAAGAACATGGTGACATCACTGCGTCAAGGAGGGCTGAGCCATGCACCCTGCATGGCGCACGTGCTCAATCTGGTTGTCAAGCGGTTCCTGAAATCTTCAACCCATCTGCAAGAGATCCTAAAAATGGCCAGGAAACTTTACACGCACTTTAGCCACTCGTACAACTCAAAGCACACCCTACTTGAGCTGCAGCGGCATCCCCCAATATCAGGTTATATGCGACGTTTCCCTCCGTTGGAATTCCACCCTCCATATGTTGGACAGACTATACGAACAGAGAAAGGCCATCAATGATTTCTTGATGATCCAAGAGGGCAGGAGTAGTCCCCTGTGTAACTTCGATGTCAGTCAGTGGCAGCTCACACGTGACACCTGCCGTTTGCTCAGGCCCTTTGAGAAAGCCACGTCATTTGTTAGTTGCCAGGACTACAGGATGAACTATGCCATTTACTGCTTCATGTCCTGGAACAGAAGCTGGTAAATCTGGCTGGTCAGGGGATTGGAGATGTGGCACCTAGAAAGATGGCAGCGGAGTGTGATACTTTTGTTTGTCAAGATCTCTGTTAATAGTCAGTGAATGGGAACATCATTTATCGCAAAGATATGCAAACACCAACCGATGGGGTGTTAACCCCCCAGAAGTAGATCATCAGCATGAGGGAGCAGTCATTTTCACAGCCAGAGGTATCCTCTCGGAAGCTTAACCTCTGCACGTCGACGGTCTGCATTGCGATGCTTGTCTAAAACAAAAATCCCGCAGTGCACCCCCTTGGAGGAAATCTCCCCCGGAAATCTTGATCCGACACAGGATGCTTTGCTCCTTCAAAAACAATGGATTATGTACAGCATGACACCGATGTATAATTTCTCATACACCAGACTGAAAGAGTATTCCAAGCACCTGTCTGCCCACACAGCTGCCGAGAAGCAGAAGGGTCTTGCCATTAAAGTGTCATCAGAGCTGAACATAAAAGCCAAATTTTCCTGTTTACCTGGACTCAAAGGAAAGGACACAGATCCACTGGCTGTGCTCATACCAATTTTATCCAAGCCTCCGCTTACCAACACAAGCACAGATGACCGGAAAGTGTAGACAGGTTGGTTCTGCGGGACGTACACAGAGGACGATCTATTAGAGACATTTACTTGCTTCCCACTCTTCCTGTATAACGGCTCTCACGGCTATCTTAGGGATTGGTTCCAAAGAAACTTTGCCTGTTGTTTCGGTAAGCTGGTGATCAGTTCTCAGGACCTTATATGGCTAGCCTCGATGTGAACCTCGTATAATGTGTCTGGATCAGTGTCGGCCACAGAGCTTGTTTTCTCTGTACACGTCGAACCTCACATGGACATTTCTTATGCCATCCATGCAGAGGACTTCAAGACTTTATGGAATGATATTCATAAATCAAAGGACGAGGTCACGTTGGAGGAAGTGCACAATGTCTTTACTCGCATTTCTTCAGACACTTTAGAATCCACTTATCAGCAACCCAGCTCGTCAAGGTGCCGGCATCTGTGGCATCAGCGCATTGTGAAGGAAAAGTTCCTCAGTAAGGAATATCCAATCGGAGTCCTGGGATTCATCACAGAGCATTCTGTCTATACCATCCATATTTTGAACACATGGATGACTCTCATCTCGGACCTTGGCCACAATGTTGGGGACCCCCCAGATGTCTTACGTATCTTAGACATGATCCCTGCAGTGCTTACTGCATGTTATACCGCTTTTTACCATTCTGATACAGCGGCTTTGAGATCTGCACATACTAAGGATTATTTATAAAGATTTTTGGGTGTTGTCTATACCGACCAGTTATCTTCCAGCTGTGATTGTGTAGCCTGCACTGTAGGAATGAGCTGGAGTTGGCTTGTTTGCTGTAATGTCCTCCAGTTATTAGCCCTAACCCCATACATTTCATGATCAATATGCAGCACTTATTTTTTTCAGTTTGTCTTTTACATTTTTTTGGTTTTGCCCCTTCTGTGTTTTATTTTATGTGTGTTAATGTCCTGTTTGTTAAATAACATTTTTTTTTTCTCTCCCATTCAAAAAATAAAATAAAATAATTGTCTTCTGATTTGGTAGCCAAAAGCAGGAGTGGGTACAAAACACAGAAGACATGCAAATATTCCATTCACGTGTTATCTCTGTTTTGGATCCACTCTTGTTTTTTTTTGGCATTAGCAATACTGATAGATTACTGACAAAATGCTGACCGAGTGAAGGTGGATTCTCCACAGACAGGTTCCTTTTTTGGGGGGTTATTGTTCTGACGGATCAGAGGCAGGGCAAAATAATTAATGACATCAACACAAACTTACTGCTGACATCCTCTCCACGCTGTCAGGGGGGAGTTCTACTTGTTTAAGCGTTTAATAGGACAGGTTCTGTTTATATCTGTGTGGAATCAGCTGAAGACGGTGTTAAAGGATTGCGCTTCTTCTTGACGCTAACATTGACCTGTAAGGCTGAGTTCATACTTTAGTTAATTGGTCAATTTTGGCCCCCTTGACTGCCTAAAAAAGTGAAGTGTGCAGTGATTCCGACTGTCATCTGCATGTCATACTAACTCACAGTATTATTTCACTACTAAAGCAGACTCCCTATGCATGATACTGCAAGGAACAGTGTTCTACACCACTATAAAGGCTCTCAGCAGCCAGGAAATAGCTGTTTTTTTTTACGTAATTCACTGTGAATATATTCAGATTGAAAAATTCGCTCATCTCTAGTATTAATTACTTTTAGCTATATCTGTTTTATTTGTAAAAATGCCAAGTGATATTATTTTTGGAGAAAGTGTGAAATGGAAAATAATCATAAACAACTTTGGCAACTAATAAATTGTCAGTATTACATTCTATGCAGCACTTACAGAAGAGGACATTTTCACATATATAAAGGTGTGGTGTTACATTCACTGCTCCTTCCTGATAAAAAGGGGCAACTGGACAAGAACAATATCAAGAAAGGTGGTTAAAATTTCAGAGACAGCAATAATGATCTAGACATGGACGTGCACACATAGGGATGAAAGGGGGCTTGAGCCCCTGCCCTCTTCATCACCTGCCCCTTTAAATGCCCTCAGCTCACTGACATTTTTTTTGGAACTTTTTTTTTTCATAATGCGCATTCAACCCCCCCCCCCCTTCAGGCTCAGATGCTGGCGCTCACTGTCAGGCGTCCTCTGCGGCGCATGGGCGCCCGGTGCAGTAATCTTCTATCAAGTCCAGACGCGCCGGCAAGTCACGTGGTGCGGGCGGCGCACACAAGCAGAGAAGAAGAGCTGCCTGGCTGTGTGCGCCCGCCCACCCTGCCCCTGCTGTCAAGACAAGCCGCCTCGGCGACTCACCGCCCGCCAGGAATCCGGATCCCAGTGAAGTGAGTCAGAGGGAACAAAACAGTGAAGTGACTTGAGTGAAGAATGATGACAGTTCCTGTGTGTGCTTGTGCTGACTTGAGTGACTGGGTTGTTGTCTGACTCTGTTGTGTGTGAGTGATCGCCCACCCCGCTCCGCTCTGGCTGCAGGCTACTTCAGTTATCACAGCGTCTTCTTCCTTCTTCACTGCATTGCCTGCCCTGCCCTGTTGCCAAGCCCATCATGGAGGAGGCCAGGAGGCGGGAAAAACGTACCATAGGTAGGGGGGGGAGAAGATGTGCCTGCAATGTCAAGTGCCCTTTTTTTTTTTTAAGCCCCTGCCCTTCAAAATGTCTGTGCACGTCCCTGGATCTAGACAACACATTATTGTTGTTAAGAATACGGTAAGTCTAACTGTTAACTTACAAATAGTATGGAGAAAACCCCAAGTGGCAGGTGGCCTAAATAATGGCTTATAACACCCTTGTTTTGGGCAATAAGCCAGACCTCTTGACCATCTCTCTCGCTTGGGACGCTGTTATTATATATTGTTCCCATAGCGTTCTATGGACCCTTTTGATGTATGCTTCAGGAGTAACAAATAATCAAATTACATCATGGATATATTAAGCTACAAAAAGAAAAGCGTTCTCATAAACTAGGGAACACTTTTTTAAGACTTCATTTCAAAAGATGCTGTTTCAGGCTAAAACAAAGATATAAAACAAAAAATGAAACTGGAGGAATCTCATGCCCGTCCATAATACTCAATGATAGGGCCTCTATTACTGAGATACCATAGAAAATGTATATCTGCATATACTCTGAAACAACTGTATCAAAAACAAGAAAACAGAAGAGCAACATGCAAAAATATTGAAAAATTATCAAAAGACTTTATTGGTCATATGTTAAAAAGTTACAAAACATAGAAGGAGGTGACAGACAAACACAGACGTCACCCTAGACCCTATATCAAAATACATAAAACATATCTAGCACTCCTAGAATGGTGTTGCAAAAAAGGCCTATCACTAAAAGATCAATGTACTGAATCTGGGCCTTACTGAGGTCTGACAAAAATCCACATGTAAGGACATGTCAAATGTCACTGTCTCTATGTATTCACCAAGTGGATATTGCAGGACAACAGAAACAACACTAGTAATGCTAACACAACACCCAGAATGGGACTCACCAGCGAGTAGATGAAAGCAGAGGGACCAGGATGGCGTCAGCCCCGACACGTGTTTCGGCGAACCTTTGTCCGGGGGTAACGCCATCTCTATGGTCTGTAGTTTAAAAAGGCCCACCATTCAATCACACATGCGGATCAATGCGACGCATCAGTAGACGTCAGCAGGGCCTAAACAACATATAGGTGCGAAGACTACGTAGCAGCGCCGAATGTGCGCCCGACAATGACGTCACTAAGAGCGCGGTCATGTGATGTGTCACATGACCGGGCCCGATCACAGGACCGGGCCCGATGTTTGTCTGTCACCTATTTCTATGTTTTGTAACTTTTTAACATTTGGCCAATAAAGTCTTTTGATAATTTTTCAATATTTCTGCATGTTGCTCTTTGTTATCTTGTTTTTGATACGGTTGTTTCAGAGTATATGCAGATATACATGTTCTATGGTATCTCAGTAATAGAGGCCATACCATTGAGTATTATAGACGGGCATAAGATTCCTCCGGTTTCATTTTTTGTTTGGTTTAATTTCTCTGTGTGTTTTCACAGACGTGTGAGATCCGGCTACCAATATGGATATTCGATCCAGGGAACAGTCCTGGTTATCTCAATTGGATGAGGTCTTCAAAGAAGGAGGTGCAGTTGGTGGTTCCGACGGAGGAGGAATGATCAGGGAAACCCAGAATTCTTTACAATTATTGTTGCACAAAAGAACTCGTTTATGGTGGAATAAGGCGTTTCTGGAGAAATACCTTCAGAGAGGTCTCATTCCATGAGGCCTAAGGATCCAGATTTTTCCATCTTTTCCCATTGAAGATGAGACATTCATCAACAAGTGGGAGGATATTTGTAACACCAGCTCGTCCAAATTTATGGAATTACTAATTGGCCACAATAAAAGGAGCATAGATGAGTTGGATGGGGAAATCAATCTACTACAGAAACGCCTACATAAGGGAAGTCACCCTGATGCTCAAACCAGTTTCCAAGAACGTATGGAAACTAAATACAACATGTGGGTCAAAGAAATACAAGAAGTGAAGATTAAGAAATTCTCTCGCGATAATAATGATGCCCAACTCAAAAGAGTGTATAGTTGGAGAGGCGGCCAAGGAGAACGATCTCGCAGTAGATCATCCTCAGTGTCATCTGTATCCTCCACACAAGAAACACAACCCAGGTCGACTCGGTTCTATGGTAATAAACGCAAAATGGAGGAGACGAAAGGTCCTGAAGGTAAACGCAATCCAAAGATGGGCTCACGTGAAGATGATCTTAAGGTAATTAACTTATCAAGTCATGAGTTCACATCAATTGATATCTCATTGTTACAGAGAGGTTTATCATATGTACCCAGGTCCACCTTTGACCAGTTTGAGGCCATTAAAGATTTACATTTGTTTGGTCGTTCCCTAATGATGAAACGTTGGCATCATAGGGAACAAGACCCTGATATATTCAATATGGATGTAGAACAATCAGCCTTAAGGATCCTGGAGGATTAAATTCTGGAACAGGAAGAGGGACCCACTGTGTGTGACGTCCCTCCACAACTGAGAAAGAAATCACAAAAATTTCCACCTTTGTCATTATGTCCGGCAGTAGATCTATTTGTTAAGCTGGTCAGCTGGGATTTTGTCGATATATCTACCTCAATATATCATGACAACCTTGATAGAAAACAAAGAGCCAGCATCAAGAAATTGAAAGATCTACCTAATGTGATATGCAAACCGGCTGATAAAGGTGGAAATCTTGTGATATGGCCGAAACAAATGTATATAACTGAAGCCTTTAGACAATTGAGGGACAAAAAATGCTATAAAAAACTTACCTTTAACCCTCTGTCATCTTATAGATGTGAAATGGATAAGATACTGGACAGAGCATGTGAACAGGACACAATCTCAAAAAAACTCAAGGAAACTTTAACAACCCAAGAACCAACAATTTCAACTTTGTACTTGCTTCCTAAGATCCACAAGACCACAAGAATGTGGTGAAACCCCCAGGTAGGCCCATTATCTCGGGGAGAGGCAATCTTATAGATAATATCTGTAAGTTTATAGATCTTCAGCTAAAATCCTTTGTTGAAAATCTGCCCTCATACATAAGGGACACGTCAGATCTACTGCAGAAGATACAGGAAATCTGCCTTGACAGAGACATTATACTAGTTACATGTGATGTCGAATCACTTTACACTAGTTTAAGGCACAAAGATGGTTTAGAGGCATCCTGATTCTTCCTCGAATCCAGCAACATGTCACGTGATATGTCTGATTTTACTCTACAGTTGTTGCGTTATGTTCTGACACATAATTTTTTTACTTTTAATGGGTCCTTCTACCTGCAGCTCCAGGGGACTGCGATGGGGGCGGCTTGCGCGCCCTCATACGCAAATCTGTTCCTGGGGCTGTGGGAGAGGGACCTCTATATGTCAGACACACACGTCATCATGGACCGCGCCATTTTTTGGGCGCGGTACATTGATGACGTTTTTCTGATCTGGCAGGGTACAGAACAACAATTGAAAACTTTCTTTGATTTTTTGAATCAGAACACATGCAACATCAAACTGACATATACCTTTCACAAGGACCAAATTAACTTTCTAGACGTAAACATTAAAAAGAATCAAGAAGGTTTTCTACAAACTAACTTATACCGTAAAGACACTGCCATCAATGCCTACCTACATGCATCTTCTCTCCACCCAAAAGTTCAATCAAGGCGATACCTGTGGGCCAATTTTTACGGCTAAGACGGATATGTTCGGATGATGCAACTTTTGAGAAACAGGCCACCCTCCTAAAAGCCCGTTTTACCAGTAGAGGATATAGTAATCGCACCATCAAAAGGGCGTACTGGAGAGCCAAGACCCAAAAACAAAAAAATCTATTGAGACCCAAGAAAGAAAGGACACCGAAAGGAAAAACCAGGTATGTAACTACCTATCATTCAAGATGGGATGAAATGAAAAATTTGCTTAATAAACACTGGAATGTTTTATTAACAGATCCAGTGTTGAAAAAGCTGCTACACTCTTACCCGTCGATGACTGCGAGACGAGCAAGGTTGCTACGGGATACCCTGGTCAAAAGTTATATGGATCCGGAACCATCACAATCAATATTGAGTCTCCCTAAACAAATTTTGGGCTTTAAACCATGTGGGAAATGTGTAACCTGTCCAAACATGCAACAAGCTAATGAATTTGTGGATTCATCTAGACAAAAGAGATTTAATATTTAACATACACTTACCTGCTCCAGCACCAGCTCCAGCACCAAGGAGGTCTAATATGCTACATGTCCTTGTCCGCTGATATATGTTGGGCTGACGACCCGAGAATTGAAGGTTCGGGTCCGTGAACATGTCAAAGACATTATCTCTGCAAAGGAAGTAAGAAACAACAAAGAATTAAAACCGATTGCGAGACACTTCAAAAATCTACACGCATATGACCCTCGTCTTTTAAAGGTGAGGGCCATTGACTGTATTAGATCTGACATGAGAGCTGGTCAAATATCGAAGAAATTATCCCAACGGGAGAGTAGATGGATCTGGACCCTTGAGACTATGCGTCCAAATGGTCTGAATGAAACTATGGGTTTCTCTGCGTTTCTCTAATCCAAATAAATCACCAAAGGTTATAGCCAATACTGGGCCACCATGAGCCCAAGTACCACAACTATATATCAAAACGCCTGTGGTATATAAATCAACACAACCTAAATAGAGAATACCAGACCGTGTATCATTGCAAAAATATCTTTATTTCCATATTAAAAAAGTGCATATAGCACATACAATTAAAAATTACATTTGGGGGGTGCATAGATGGGCGGCATCCAAGAGTAGAGACAGAGGGGGTTGGTAAACAAGTCAGTTGGGTAAAGTGCAAGTGCATACAATCAAAAGAGTAATAACATCATACCCATACTGTGTCTCTCCTCCGGGTTGGCGCCATCCCGGAGGAGAGACACAGTATGGGTATGATGTTATTACTCTTTTGATTGTATGCACTTGCACTTTACCCAACCGACTTGTTTACCAACCCCCCCCCCCTCCGTCTATCCTCTTGGATGCCGCCCATCTATGCACCCCCCCAATGTAATTTTTAATTGTATGTGCTACATGCACTTTTTTATTATGGAAATAAAGTTTCTCTAATCCATTTGGGACCACCCTCTGCGGTCTTTTATTTTACTTTACTTTTTGAATTTTATTCATTTTTTGTACTTATTTCTTTTATATTCCCACCTATATTGCCATGAAATATTTTTCATTGAACTGATGCGAACATTTGATAACATGAAATTCCCTGACTCCGGACACCCCTAGCCCTATAAAGAAGTATCACTCCATGGACAATAATAATTGAGTGTTTAATATTGTATGCTGTGACACCGAGGATATGGAAAGGAGAACACTACATGTACTTCAACGTTTTCACTACTATTCTTGTCTGGATTTTATTCACATTCTATAGTAATATTTATCATTATTTTTCCTTTAATCATCTTCACATATTCATTATCCTTATATTTAATCATGATTCTCTTATACACGTAATTCATATATTTTTTGCATCTATCGATTTCCTTTTATCTCTTTTTAAATTATGAAATTAAAGTATATATACTTTTTTGTTTATTATGTATTTAGTAACATAGCACCTTATTATTTTTCTAATCTGCATTTTACTTTTGCAGATGTGAATTGTGTCATTTTTTATCTCACATTATTGTTTTGTTGGATTTCTGCACAATCTTACACACCCCTTTCCCCTTCACCCCCATCACCCCCTCCACACCTTCACGTCCAGCACAGATTCACGCTCCTGACCCCTCCGTATCATTGTGCAGCAATCCATAGGTATTGATAAATGACACTTTCAGTATCCTAATAATTCTGTTTACTTTATATGGGCCAACACCATCCTCAGGTATTCATGGATACTCTGGGTATTTTAATTAATGAGCTCTTTCGATGGTTGTTTTCTATCTGAAGTTGTGTTCGGTGATCGGGCCCGGTCATGTGACACATCACATGACCGCGCTCTTAGTGACGTCATTGTCGGGCGCACATTTGGCGCTTTGCTGCTACGTAGTTTTCGCGCCTATATGTTGTTTCCGCCCTACTGATGCGTCGAATTGATCCGCATGTGTGATTGGATGGTGGGCCTTTTTAAACCACAGACCATAGAGATGGCGTTACCCCCAGACGAAGGTTTGCCGAAACACGCGTCGGGGCTGACGCCATCCTGGTCCCTCTACTTTCATCTACTCGCTGGTGAGTCCCATTCTGGGTGTTGTGTTAGCATTACTAGTGTTGTTTCTGTTGTCCTGCAATATCCACTTGGTGAATACATAGAGACAGTGACACTTGACATGTCCTTGCATTGGTATTGGTACCAATTGGTACATGGATATTTGTCAGACCTCAGTAAGGCCCAGATTCAGTACATTGATCTTTTAGTGATAGGCCTTTTTTGCAACACCATTCTAGGAGTGCTAGATATGTTTTATGCATTTTGATATAGGGTCCAGGGTGGCGTCTGTGTTTGTCTGTCACCTCCTTCTATGTTTTGTAACTTTTTAACATATGACCAATAAAGCTTTTGATAATCTTTCAATATTTTTGCATGTTGCTCTTTGTTTTCTTGTTTTTAAAACAAAGATATAGACAAGATTTTACACAACAATATATGATTATTAGTGTTAGGCGAATCAAAGTCTCTGAAGTGGAATTCGATCCAAATTTCAGGGAATGCTGAATTTCCCCGTGCTTCATGGTAACAAATCAATTTTTCCTGAAATGACGGTAAAAAAAACAAAAGAAAACATACCCACCTCATCCATTAGAGCGCAAGATCTTATCACCATAATGGACATCATGATGTCATCATCAAGGGCCACGCAATAATTTGGGTTGGATCTTCAATCAAGGTAGCCTCGGCAGCCTTTTCACGCTCACATGGATAAGAGGAGTATTATTATTTTTATTTTAAACGGATTAAACCCTGAAAGCCCTCACTATTATTCTCAGATGCTGCGATCAGCGATAAACACGGCATCTGAGGGGTTCAGGTGCCGTTCTCTGTCATTGTGCCCACTACTTACAAAGAAATTCGCTTTGTGACTAAGTTATTTATCACAAAGTGAATTTCTTAGTGAATAGAATTTTTTTTAAAATTCTCTTTACACTAATGATCACGTCATTGTTTGACTTGTTAAGATGTATTCTTGATATTTGATCTTACTTATAGAAATTTTAAGTTATAGCTAAAAGCAAAGCCAACAATAACATGCATGTTAAAGCAAATCTTTCTCTATGAAATGCAGTTTTGAAATGCTGGGGAGGAAGACAGAGGAATGGGAACCAGCACACAGGACTGGTACAGCAGGGAGCAGGTATATACAGTGGATATAGAAAGTCTACACACCCCTGTTAAAATATCAGGTTTCTGTGCTGTACGAAAATGAGTTTGACATGTGAGAGTGAATCTGGATCATGCATCCTCAATACTGTGCTTTTGATATAACAACTGCTTCTCAGCAAAATTAAACATGGCTTCTCAGCCCAATTTATAATAAATATACCCTATGCTATGCAACAATGAGGCATTGGTATACAGTTTGATCAAAGAGCATAGGTCCACTTACCACGACAAGGTTGCCTCTTCAAGTGGGTACCTATTCTAACTTTGGCGCAGCACTGCGCGGTGACCACCGGCGCCCCAGCACCGCACTAGAAGGCGGCGGGACAAAGTAGCCACACAGCGCCCCCACTGTGCAGCAAAGCCACCCTGGCTCTGGGCCCCACCAATCCACCAGCACAGCACCAAGGCAGCAAAAAAAAATTAGACAACGATAAATCATTTCAGAACTTTTTCCACCTATAACCTATAAACTTATTAAAGGTGGAAAAAGTTCTGATTTGTCTCATTTTTTTACAGCACAGAAACTTGACATTTTAACAGGAGTGTGTAGACATTTTATATCCACTGTATATAAGTATATATTTTTTAGGAGGCAATCCAGAAAAATACCTTTAACCACCTCAGCCACCCTAGCTTAAACACCCTTAATGACCAGGCCACTTTTTACAATTCTGCACTACACTAATTTCACCGTTTATTGCTCCGTCATGCAACTTACCACCCAAATGAATTTTACCTCCTTTTCTTCTCACTAACAGAGCTTTCATTTGGTGGTATTTCATTGCTGCTGACATTTTTCATTTCTGTTGTAAATGTTTTTAAAAAAACTACATTTCTACATAAATTTTTCACAAAATTTATTGTTCTACATGTCTTTGGTAAAAAAAAAAATCCAATAAGTGTATATTTACCCACTTTTACCCCGCATTTTTACAAATGCGTAAAAATGCCCTGTGAAATCCTAAAGGTACTCATTGGAATTAGGGCCCCTTTGCGCATCTTGGCTGCAAAAAAGTGTCACACATGTGGTATTGCCGTACTCAGCAGAAGTAGGGCAATGTGTTTTGTGGTGTATTTTTATATATACCCATACTGTGTGTGAGAAATATCTCTGTAAATGACAACTTTTAAAAAAAAATTATTATACAAAGTTGTCAATTTACAGAGATATTTCTCTCACCCAGCATGAGTATATGTAAAAATACACCCCAAAACACATTGTCCTACTTCTTCTGAGTACGGCAATACCACATGTTTGACACTTTTTTGCAGCCAAGATGCGCAAAGGGGCCCAAATTCCAATGAGTACTTTTTAGGAGGGCATTTCTACGCATTTTTCTTCTCATGCTTTAGGGCCCCTAAAATGCCAAATGCGAGTTCATAGAAGATTTTTTTTTTGCACAAATTAGCGGAAATTGATTTTTTATTGTTTTTTTTCTCACAAACTCTCCCTTTCCGCTAACTTTTGACAAAAAGTTCAATTTTTCATGGACTTACTTTGCCCCTCAGCGAATACCTTCAGGTGTCTTCTTTCCAAAATGGAGTCATTTGTGGGGTGTTTGTACTGTTCTGGCATTTTGGGCGGGGCTAAATTGTGAGCAGCCATGTAAAACCTAAAGGTACTCTAATTTGGGCCCCTTTGCGCACCCAGGCTGCAAAAAAGTGTCACTCATGTGGTATCGCCGTACTCAGGAGAAGTAGGGCATCCTCTTATCAGATAAGGCTGTCATTTATACACTGGGCTTTACATTGTCCTTCACTGCTAAGGGAGTGTCTGCCAAGCACAGGCATGTGGAGAAGTTCATACACACAGCCCAGCACTGTTATCTCCTGTCAGGAAGAACCTGGCTTTTTATACATTCCCTTACAATGTTGACTCACTATCAGTTCCCAGTGCACGCAGCATGCTCCGTCCTCATCTGGTAGACGGAAGGAGCATAGCAACCTGATTTTATCTCAGGTAACAATAGCCAATACTGGGGACTTTTAGGTGGCTTTTAGGGGTTATTTATTTACAATCAGAAATTAAAACAGGGCCAACAAGGTAATATTAATCACCAAAATCCAATAGTAAAAAAAAAGAAAATTTGACAGTTATACTTTAATTTAATTTAAAACCAGGGTGCTGTGTTGCCATTCATACATGTATGTGTCTCCTCATCAGACGACAGGCACAATGTTGCCATTCACATTTTTTTTTGCACAAATTAGCGGAAATTGATTTTTTATTGTTTTTTTCTCACAAACTCTCCCTTTCCGCTAACTTTTGACAAAAAGTTCAATTTTTCATGGACTTACTTTGCCCCTCAGCGAATACCTTCAGGTGTCTTCTTTCCAAAATGGAGTCATTTGTGGGGTGTTTGTACTGTTCTGGCATTTTGGGCGGGGCTAAATTGTGAGCAGCCATGTAAAACCTAAAGGTACTCTAATTTGGGCCCCTTTGCGCACCCAGGCTGCAAAAAAGTGTCACTCATGTGGTATCGCCGTACTCAGGAGAAGTAGGGCATTGTGTTTTGGGGTGTATTTTTACATATACCCATGTTGGGTGAGAGAAATATCTCTGTAAATTGACAACTTTGTATAAAAAAATTTAAAAAGTTGTCGTTTACAGCGATATTTATCACACAAAGTATGGGTATATAAAAAAATACACCCCAAAACTCATTGCCCTACTTCTGCTGAGTACGGCAATACCACATGTGTGACACTTTTTTGCAGCCAAGATGCGCAAAGGGGCCCTAATTCCAATGAGTACCTTTAGGATTTCGCAGGGAATTTTTACGCATTTGGATTCTCACGCTTTAGGACCCCTAAAATGCCAGGGCAGTATAAATACCCCACATGTGACCCTATTTTTGGAAAGAAGACACTCCAAGGTATTCCGTGAGGGGCATGGCGAGTTCACAGAAAAAAACATTTTTGGCACAAGTTAGCGGAAATTGATATTTTTTTTTTTACAAAGTCTCATATTCCACTAACTTTGTGACAAAAAATAAAATTTTGCATGAACTCACCATACCCCTCACGGAATACCTTGGGGTGTCTTCTTTCTAAAATGGGGTCACATGTGAGGTGTTTGTACTGCCCTGGCATTTGAGGGTCTCCGCAATCATTACACGTATGGCCAGCATTAGGAGTTTCTGCTATTCTCCTTATATTGAGCATATGGGTAATGAGATTTTTTTTCTCCATTCAGCCTCTGGGCTGGGAAAAAAAAAAAATTAACGGCACAGATTTTTTCATTCATATCGATCTTCGTGGATGAAGAAATCTCTAAAGCGGGGTATACCAAGAGGACAATACCTCCGAGTTAGGAGGAATTGTTCGTCCATCTCGGATTTTCGATGCAAGGCCCGTGACCTCCAAAGTAGATTTTTGAGACGGGGGTATCCACAGTCGGTTTTGACACCAGCCTACCAACATGCTACCACATGTATGAGAGAGCCACTATTGAACCCAAGAGTAAAAACTGGGGATGATGATTCTATCCGTCTCATAGGGACATTTGATGGTGCAAATGAACAAGTCACCCGAATTTTGAAAAAACATTGGCACATCTTAAAGATGGACCCAGATGTGGCAGAACACATCTCGGATAGACACTCGGTGACCTACCTTAAGGACCGGCTGGTCCATAGTTTTTTCCAGGAACATACACCGAGTACTTGGCTCACCAACCCCAGCAAGGGCACCTTTCGCTGCAGCGGGTGTGTTGCGTGTCCCTTTATTAAAACGGGCAACACCTTTACTAGCACGACCACTGCGCAGTTATATCAGATACGGTGCTTCATAAATTGTAGATCTTCAGGTTTGGTCTATCTTGCGACTTGCACGTGTGGCCTACAATATGTGGGCAAAACCACACGCGAATTTCGTCGCAGGATAGGGGAACATGTGGCTGACATCCGCAAAAAGGAGGACACAAACATTGCCAGACATATTAATTGGTGTCATGCAGGAGATATGAGGTTGATTTCCTTTCAGGGAATTGAGATCATAAGACCACCACCTAGGGGTGGAGATTTCGACCAATGGGTACTGCGTAAAGAAGCAGAGTGGACCTTTAGGCTGGGGACAGTCCAGCCAGGGGGTCTAAATGATCGGATTTCCTATGCCTGCTTCATAGACTGAGGGGATTCTCTTCTTTTCCCCTTCAAATTCTTCTCATAACCAATTTTATCGTTTGTTGTGGATTACCCTCCATGGCATCAAATTGACATCATGTGGTATGCTTTGTTTTATATAATAAACATATATCTCTAACGTTCTGTAGTAATGACACAATCCATTGTCAGTATAGTTGGTTTATACACTTTACTAATCAAAATATACTTCACCCATACTTTGGTATACTGTGAGCACTAATTGCTTTACTAAACAATCCCTGGGGTATTAAATATGGTGGGCATGTGTGGTATGGCTTGATGCCAAGTTGAACCATAATGCCCAGCAATCCCTTAGGGGATGACAAATAACTCTAGCACATATGCTCACCCTATGCCATGTAATTATATGGGGATGTCCCTCCCGATATTGTATTCTCTGATGAGAAGCTTGCCATAATAGATCCCACGTATCGTTGCAGGAAGGAGGGGCAGGACTAAATATGCGGCACAGAGCGTCCGGCGTTGCTATAGCAGCGACGTGAATGCGGGTGCTCAGTTGACTGTCCCTGCCCCTCGATCCGCCCCTTAGGGGTGTGGCCTCAGCTACTTGAAGCGGCAGCCGGCGCGGCCGCTTCACGGCCATCACAGCGCCGGAGGACTCCGCCACAGCATGTTAGTGTGGCAGCGTTTAGGCAGGTATCTTTAATGTTTGTGGCTCCTGATGATTCTACAAAGAGGAAACGTGTAGAGCAATGAGACAGGAGACCCGCCTATATGAGTGATTGAGGTGGTTGGGGGCGATAGAGAAGCACTTTTGTAAGCATATCTAGAGATAATTAATAGCCAGCTGGCATTACTATGTATGCTACAATATAAAAGTGCTTCCTGAGTAACAGCAAGGGGTCATTTAAACACATGACCGTCGCATGTCTCTCTAACCCCTATGTGCACTTAGCACAGTGTGTACTTGTTAATCACCTCATTATACACATGTGGACTCACTTCTATGGTCTACATTCAGACGGACCAATTGTTGTGACCCCGCATGTGTTGTTTGTGGTCTCCTCACAACAAATCATAGGACGGTAGGAATGTGAATGGCAACATTGTGCCTGTCGTCTGATGAGGAGACACATACATGTATGAATGGCAACACAGCACCCTGGTTTTAAATTAAATTAAAGTATAACTGTCAAATTTTCTTTTTTTTTACTATTGGATTTTGGTGATTAATATTACCTTGTTGGCCCTGTTTTAATTTCTGATTGTAAATAAATAACCCCTAAAAGCCACCTAAAAGTCCCCAGTATTGGCTATTGTTACCTGAGATAAAATCAGGTTGCTATGCTCCTTCCGTCTACCAGATGAGGACGGAGCATGCTGCGTGCACTGGGAACTGATAGTGAGTCAACATTGTAAGGGAATGTATAAAAAGCCAGGTTCTTCCTGACAGGAGATAACAGTGCTGGGCTGTGTGTATGAACTTCTCCACATGCCTGTGCTTGGCAGACACTCCCTTAGCAGTGAAGGACAATGTAGAGCCCAGTGTATAAATGACAGCCTTATCTGATAAGAGGAGAGCTTGTAGAAGGACTACAGGCTTCAGCCAGACCTGGGAACTTCACTGCAAGACCTCCCTATACAGAGCTGGTCTTCACTAACTTCACTGCAGGCGTCCTATGGATTAGCCTCAGGGCTGACGGCGGCCATTTTAACAGAATAGTGAAATTGTAGTTTTATGCAGACTGGTTGCTAAGGGTTGAATCTTATTAAATAAGGGGTAAGAAAGTCTAATAGTTATTGATTCAGGAATATTATCATATTAGTAATTACATATATGAAAACTGAAATTGGGGTCTAAACAGGGGTCAAGTCCTGGGAAAAAAAGTGTGGGAACTCACCCAAGTGCCTCCGCATGATGTCACAGCGCCCGGCGTTCGCAAAGGGCAGAGGAGGTCGGCTGGAGCAAGTACTGTATTTTTTGCCCTATTAGACACACCGGCCCATAAGACGCACCTAGGTTTTAGAGGGGGACAATAAGAAAAAAATAATTTTACCCCCAAAAAAACTGGGAAAAGTAGTGACTCGAGTATAAGCCGAGGTGGAAATGGATGTCACTGTTATGGGGGATCTGTGGATGACGCACTGTTATGGGGGATCTGTGGATGACGCACTGTTATGGGGGGATCTGTGGATGACGCACTGTTATGGGGGGATCTGTGAATGACGCACTGTTATGGGGGGATCTGTGAATGATGCACTGTTATGGGGGGATCTGTGGATGACGCACTGTTATGGGGATCTGTGGAGGACACTGTTATGGGAAGGGGGGATGTGGATGGCACTTATGGGATGAGGGGATGTGGATGACACTGTTATGGGGGATCTGTGGAGGACACTGTTATGGGAAGGGGGATGTGGATGGCACTTATGGGATGAGGGGATGTGGATGACATTGTTATGGGGGATCTGTGGAGGACACTGTTATGGGAGGATCTGTGGATGGCGCACTGTTATGGGGATCTGTGGATGACACTGTTATGGGAAGGGGGATGTGGATGGCACTTGTGGGATGAGGGGATGTGGATGACACTGTTATGGGAAGGGGGATGTGGATAGCACTTATGGGATGAGGGGATGTGGATGACACTGTTATGGGAAGGGGGATGTTGATGGCACTTATGGGATGAGGGGATGTGGATGACACTGTTATGGGATGGGGGCTGTGGATGGCACTTATGGGATGGGGGCTGTGGATGGCATCCATAGATCCCCATCCTATAACAGTGCCATCCACATCCCCATCCCATAACAGTGCCATCCCATCCCCCATCCCATAACAGTGCCATCCACATCCCCTCATCCCATAACAGTGCCATCCACATAGCCTCCCATCCCCCCATTACCGCTCATGTATAGTTTTTAAATTAGATTATTCTATATAGTTATTCTTACTATAATTCTTGCCCCCTCTGTACTTCATCACATGCGGCAGTCGGGCAGTGAATACTTCAGGCCGGGCGGGAGAGCGAGCGCAGTGTGACTGACGTCACGTGCCTGCGCCGCCTGCTTCATTCATAAAGCAGGCCGGGCAGGCACGTGACATCAGCAAGTCACGCTGCTCTCGTCCGCCCGGCCTGAGTACAGAGGGGGGAAAGCACTTCCTGGTTTCGCCCTGAAAGGGAACGGCGTTCCTGCCATGAAAAAAGTGCAGGAACGCCGTTCCCGCGCGTTCCCCCTCGACTCGACCCCTGGGTCTAAATGTGACAGTTATCCTTTAATAAAAGCTATATTTTAGCGTCTTTGTCATATTCAGTGATAGCTACAATTCAGACGCGTTATTCTTTACAATAGGCATTCAGTGATCGTTTGAATAAATCTCTGCCAAAATCAGTGACTACGGTGCGGTGGGCTGGGCGCTAGCTACCTAACAAGTAGCTAATTAACTGGCGGTGATAAGGGACCCTCATGCCCCATTCACACGTCCGCAATTCTGTTTGCGGAACGGAATTGCGGACCCATTCATTTCTATGGGGACAGACTTTGTCCCGCTTGGATCCGGAATTGCGGATCCTCACTTCCGGGTCTGCACTTCCGTTCCGCAAAAATATAGAACATCTCCTATTCTTGTCCGCAATTGCGGACAAAAAAAGGCATTTTCTATATAGTTCTGGCAATGTGCGGATCTGGAAAATGTGGAAAGCACATTGCCGGTGTCTGCATTTTGCGGATCCGCGGATCCGTGGATCAGATCCACGGATCCGTGGATCTGCGGATCCGCAAAACACATATAGACATGTGAATGGAGCCTTACAGGGGGGTGATCAGTGACAGGGGGGTGATCAGGGAGTCTATATGGGGTGATCAAGGGGTTAACAAGGGGTTAATAAGTGACCGGGGGGGTAGCGTAGTGTGGTGCTTGCTGCAACTTTACATAGCTACCTAGTCCTCTGGTGGTCGATCCCAGTAAATGGGACCACCAAAGGACCAGGTAGCAGGTATATCAGACGCTGTTAACAAAACTGCGTCTGATATACATCTTTGATGCAATTTATTTCGCATCTACAGCCTGCCAGCGATTGATCATCGCTGGCAGGCTGCAGTATAACTGCCGAGATGCGCCACTGTGAACGCACGAGCGCGTTCACAGCTAATCTCGTGTCCCGCGAGATGACGCGCCGATGCATCGACCCAGAGTAAGAGGACCGCCCGCCGGACGCATCCGTGCATTAGGCGGTCCTCAGGTGGTTAAGGTAACAGTGACCACTAACCGATTGGATTCCTGTGCAGCTGCATAGATTGCACATATGTTCCTCCTTTGAAGTTAATATTGGTTCCAGAAGAGGCAGGAGCACTCAATAAGCACACAAACATGAAAAATGCAATGTCAAAGTAAAAAAGAAGTATCCAGCATCCATAAAATATTCTCCTGAGACACAGCATCAAACCAATATGTTTCTACCAAACATGTTGGCTTAATGGATCAGTGTCAATGTGGAACCACTAAACCAAGTCGGTTTGATGTTGAGCCAAACCCAAAGGGTGTTAATCCGTTGCATCCCCGGTATTGACCCTTTAACCCCAATACAGGAATGTGAACTTTGCTGTGGGTTAGTGACCAGATCACTACCTCCTGGGATGTTATTGGTAGACTTTGCAGTTGACCCTAGGACTCAGGAACACAGGCAGGATCAGGAAACAAACAAATTCACTGGCCCAGTCTGAACAGGAATTAAGACTAAAACACAGGTCTCTGGAACACCACAACAGGCAGACTGGAATAAATGCAGAAACTGGGAAAAACCAAGAAGGATAACACAGACAGACCATGGCAGGAACTCGGGCAGGAAAGGTCAGACATGACAATGTACAAAGGTCAGACTGACATACAGATGTAGCAGGGGTAAGACTCAAACCCGTAACTCAAATTTCATTATCTCATCATGTTATCTTGAAACAAAAGCCATTGAGAAGCAATTGCTTAACACGTTTAGTTAACTTTAGTTTTGTTAACACATCTCATTAAATATGAATGTTAACCCTACTACATCTGTACAGACTAGTAAGAACTGGACAGAGAACAGAGCAACAGAAGCAGATACAGGAACTTTTGCTGTTGCTTTGCCAAATAGTAGGATAGACAGAGAGAATACATAGCTGAACTCATTGACCCAAAACCCCCACAGGTGCACAGACTAGATACAAACACAAAGTCATATTCACACTACAAAGTATCCATGGCCAGTATGTATAAGATAGAGGCAGATGTGCACTGCCACACCATTTCATGGCCCTAGATGCAAACCAGGCACACACTACGGAATCAATTGTAAAAACATATAGCTCTTTTATTCCTAATAAATCACATAAAAACCCAAATGCTTCACAACATTCCCATTGTAAATGAAATAAAATTAAATAAAAGACATGGATTAGTATATTCTGATCATAATAGTAGTAGTAGTAGTAGTAGTAGTAGTACTAGTAATGGCAGAAGCGCTGTAATCAATTGTGAAGGTTCACAAAGAGGGTTCTGAAAAGATCCTAATTAGAGATGAGCGAACACCTGGATGTTCGGGTTCGAGAAGTTCGGCCGAACTTTCCGAAAATGTTCGGGTTCGGGATCCGAACTCGACTCGAACTTTATCCCGAACCCCATTGAAGTCAATGGGGACCCGAACTTTTAGGCACTAAAAAGGATGTAAAATAGTCCAGGAAAGGGCTAGAGGGCTGCAAAAGGCAGCAAAATGTAGGTAAATTCCCTACAAACAAATGTGGATAGGGAAATTAATTAAAATAAAATAAAATAAATAAAAATTAACCAATATCAATTGGAGAGAGGTCCCATAGCAGAGAATCATGCGTCATATCACCCACCACTGGAGAAGGCCACTTTCAGTTATTTTGGCCCAGCACCCAGACAGAGGAGAGAGGTCCCGCAGCAAGGAATCATGCGTCATTTCACCCACCACTAGAGAAGGACACTTTCTGTTATTTTGGTCCCATCACCCAGACAGAGGAGAGGCGTCCCACAGCAAGGAATCATGCGTCATATCACCCACCACTGGAGAAGGCCACTTTCAGTTATTTTGGCCCAGCACCCAGACAGAGGAGAGAGGTCCCGCAGCAAGGAATCATGCGTCATTTCACCCACCACTAGAGAAGGACACTTTCTGTTATTTTGGTCCCATCACCCAGACAGAGGAGAGGCGTCCCACAGCAAGGAATCATGCGTCATATCACCCACCACTGGAGAAGGCCACTTTCAGTTATTTAGGCCCAGCACCCAGACCGAGGAGAGAGGTCCCACAGCAAGGAATCATGCGTCATATCACCCACCACTGGAGAAGGCCACTTTCAGTTATTTCGGCCCAGCACCCAGACAGAGGAGAGAGGTCCCGCAGCAAGGAATCATGCGTCATTTCACCCACCACTAGAGAAGGACACTTTCTGTTATTTTGGTCCCAGCACCCAGACAGAGGAGAGGGGTCCCACAGCAAGGAATCATGCGTCATATCACCCACCACTGGAGAAGGCCACTTTCAGTTATTTCGGCCCCAGCACCCAGACAGAGGAGAGAGGTACCACAGCAAGGAATTATGCGTCATATCACCCACCACTGGAGAAGGCCACTTTCAGTTATTTCGGCCCCAGCACCCAGACAGAGGAGAGAGGTACCACAGCAAGGAATCATGCGTCATATCACCCACCACTGGAGAAGGCCACTCAGTTATTTCGGCCCAAGCACCCAGACAGAGGAGAGAGGTCCCACAGCAAGGAATCATGTGTCATTTCACCCACCACTAGAGAAGGCCACTTTCAGTTATTTAGTCCCAGCACCCAGACAGAGTAGAGGTTCATTCAACTTTGGGTTGCACCGCAAGATCATGGTAACGTTAAAAAAATGAGGATTCAATAAAGAAGTGCCCCGGAGTACAAGAATACATGGTTGAGGGGGAGGCAGTTATAAATGTCTATTCTGCACAAGGGAGGCACAGGTCCTGTGGGATCCATGCCTGGTTCATTTTTATGAACGTCAGCTTGTCCATGTTGGCTGTGGACAGACGGCTGCGTTTGTCAGTAATGACGCCCCCTGTTGTGCTGAATACACATTCAGACAAAGCACTGGCCGGCGGGCAGGCCAGCACCTCCAAGGCAAAAAATGCTAACTCTGGCCACGTGGACAATTTGGAGACCCAGAAGTTGAATGGGGCAGAACCATCAGTCAGTACGTGGAGGGGTGTGCACACGTACTGTTCAACCATGTTGGTGAAATGCTGCCTCCTGCTAACACGTTCCGTATCAGGTGTTGGTGCAGTTAGCTGTGGCGTGGAGACAAAACTTTTCCACATTTCTGCCATGCTAACCCTGCCCTCAGAGGAGCTGGCCGTAACACAGCTGCGTTGGAGACCTCTTGCTCCTCCTCTGCCTTCGCCTTGGGCTTCCACCTGTTCCTCTGTGACATTTTGGAATGCTCTCAGGAGCCCGTCTACCAGCGTGCGCTTGTACTCGCGCATCTTCCTATAACGCTCCAGTGCAGGAAGTAAGGTGGGCACATTGTCTTTGTACCGGGGATCCAGCAGGGTGGCAACCCAGTAGTCCGCACACGTTAAAATGTGGGCAACTCTGCTGTCGTTGCGCTGGCACTGCAGCATGTAGTCGCTCATGTGTGCCAGGTTCCCCAGAGGTAAGGACATGCTGTCCTCTGTGGGAGATGTATCGTCATCGTCCTCCGTATCCCCCCAGCCACGCACCAGTGATGGGCCTGAGCTGTGTCGGGTACCACCGCGCTGTGAATCTGCTTCATTCTCATCCTCCTCCACCTCCTCCTCATCCTCCTCGTCCTCCAGTAGTGGGCCCTGGCTGGCCACATTTGTACCTGGCATCTGCTGTTGCAAAAAACCTCCCTCTGAGCCACTTCTAACAGACTGGCCTGAAAGTGCTAAAAATGACCCCTCATACTCCTCCTCCTCCTCCTGGGCCACCTCCTCTTCCATCATCGCCCTAAGCGTTATCTCAGGGAGACATAGAAGTGGTATTGTAACGCTGATAACGGTGTGATCGCCACTGTCCATGTTGGTGGAGTACTCGAAACAGTGCAACAGGGCACACAGGTCTCGCATGGAGGCCCAATCATTGGTGGTGAAGTGGTGCTGTTCCGCAACTGACGCGTGCGTGCTGCAGCTGAAACTCCACTATGGCCTGCTGCTGCTCGCACAGTCTCTCCAGCATGTGCAAGGTGGAGTTCCACCTGGTGGGCACGTCGCATATGAGGCGGTGAGCGGAAAGGCCGAAGTTCCGCTGTAGCGCAGACAGACGAGCAGTGGCAGGATGTGAACGCCGGAAGTGCGCACAGACGGCACGCACTTTATGCAGCAGCTCTGACATGTCGGGGTAGTTGTGAATGAATTTCTGCACCACCAATTTCAGCACATGCGCCAGGCAAGGTATGTGCATCAAACCAGCTAGTCCCAGAGCTGCGACGAGATTTCGCCCATTATCGCACACCACCAGGACGTGCTTAAGGCCCACCGGCAGAAACCACTCGTCGGTCTGTTGTTCAATACCCCGCCACAACTCCTGCGAGGTGTGGGGCCTGTCCCCCAAACATATGAGTTTCAGAATGGTCTGCTGACGTTTACCTCGGTCTGTGCTGAAGTTGGTGGTGAAGGTGTGTGGCTGACTGGATGAGCTGGTGGAAGCAGAGGAGGAAGAAGCCGAGGAGGAGGCTAGAGGAGGAAATGAATGATGCCCTGCGATCCTTGGCGGCGGAAGGATGTGCGCCAAGGAACTCTCCGCCTGGGGCCCAGCCTCCACTACATTTACCCAGTGTGCAGTTAGGGAGATATAGCGTCCCTGGCCGTGCTTACTGGTCCACATATCTGTGGTTAGGTGGACCTTGCAACAGATGGCATTGCGCAGTGCACACTTGATTTTATCGGATACTTGGTTGTGCAGGGAAGGCACGCTTCTCTTGGAGAAGTAGTGGCGGCTGGGAAGAACAGACTGTGGGACAGCCATGAACATCAGCTGTTTGAAGCTGTCTGTGTCCACCAGCCTGAATGACAGCATTTACTCCACTGTAGTTCATGCTTTGCATGTAGATGCCTGGTCATGCAGGTTGTGCTAAGGTTTAGAACGTTAATGCCTCGCTTCAGGCTCTGATGGCACAGCGTGCAAACCACTCGGGTCTTGTCGTCAGCACATTGTTTAAAGAAGTGCCATGCCAGGGAACTCCTTGAAGCTGCCTTTGGGGTGCTCGGTCCCTGGTGGCCAGTAGCAGGCGAACTCTCTTGGAGGCGGCTGTTCTGCTTTTGCCCCCTGCTCCCTCTTTTGCTACGCTGTTGGCTCGGTCTCACCACTGCCTCATCCTCTGAACTATGAAAGTCAGTGGCACGACCTTCATTCCATGTGGGGTCTAGGACCTCATCGTCCCCTGCATCGTCTTCCACACAGTCTTCCTCCCTGACCTCCTGTTCGGTCTGCACACTGCAGAAAGACGCAGCAGTTGTCACTTGTGTTTCGTCATCATCGGAGACGTGCGGACTGCGATGAGATGGTATTCCCATGTCCTCATCATCAGGAAACATCATTGGTTGTGCATCAGTGCATTCTATGTCTTCCACCACTGGGGAAGGGGTAGGTGGATTCCCTTGGGAAACCCTGCCAGCAGAGTCTTCAAACAGCATAAGAGACTGCTGCATAACTTGAGGCTCAGACAGTTTCCCTGATATGCATGGGGGTGATGTGACAGACTGATGGGCTTGGTTTTCAGGCACCACCTGTGCGCTTTCTGCAGAAGACTGGGTGGTAGATAATGTTGTGAACGTGCTGGATCCACTGTCGGCCACCCAATTGACTAGCACCTGTACCTGCTCAGGCATTACCATCCTTAGAACGGCATTGGGCCCCACCAAATATCGCTGTAAATTCTGGCGGGTACTGGAACCTAAGGTAGTTGGTTCACTAGGACGTGTGGCTGTGGCAGAATGGCCACGTCCTCTCCCAGCACCAGAGGGTACACTAACACCACCACGACTGCGTCTGCGTCCCTTACAAGATGTTTTCCTCATTGTTACCGTTCACCAAGCACCACAATAAGAAAAAAAATGTTTGGCCCAATGTATTGATTTCAAATTCAGGCCTTTTTTACAGGCACCTAACACGATCTGCCTATTTATTTATGTAGCGTATTACACAAATCCAGGCACAGCAGTAACCACTGATTTAGGGGAATATCTCTTTTAGGGCTAGTATTTAGGCCCTGGATGAAAGGTATCCTTTTATGGACAGATTTAAACTAGGCCTGCAACAGCTGGAACACCAGATTCATGGTATTGCTATTTTAGCAATTGAATTTCACCCCAGAACAAAATATATCCTTTGCAGGTCACTATGAAACTTGGCCAGCCACAGCTGAAACCACTGATTTATGGTATTGCTATTTTGGCAATTGAATTTCACCCCAGAACAAAATATACCCTGTTACGGACAGATTTAAACTAGGCCTGCAACAGCTGGAACAACAGATTTACGGTATTGTTATTTTGGCAATTTAATTTCACCCCAGAACAAAATATATAATTTGCAGGACACCATGAAACTTGGCCAGCCACAGCTGAAACCATTGATTTATGGTATTGCTATTTTGGCAATTGAATTTCACCCCAGAACAAAATATATGTTTTTGCGGACACTATTATAGTTTGCCAGCCACAGCTGTGACACCAGATTTATGGTTTTGCTATTTTGGCAATTGAATTTCACCCCAGAACAAAATATATGTTTTGGCGGACACTTTTATAGTTTGCTAGCCAGTGCTGGGACACCAGATTTAGGGGATTGCTATTTTGACAATTGAATTTCACCACAGAAAATAATCTATCCTTTGCCAAACAGCAGACAGTATTATACTTGGCTAGCCAAAGCTGGAACACCAGATTTAGGGGATTGTTTTTTTTGCAATTGTATTTAACCCCTTAATAAAATATAGAAATTGCTATCCTGAGTTTCTAGGGGTGACAATTAGCACAGCCAAGCCCTTGATGTAGGATATAGCAAAAAAAAAAAAAACTAGTATTGATGGATTGATGGACTTGGTGGCAGCTTGTTCTGGTGCACCACAAGTCACAAAATGGCCGCCGATCACCCCAGAAAATAAGTGACAGAAAAACGCTCTGTGCACCCTAAAAACCAGTGAGCAAGTAACTAGCAGAAGTTCAATCATTCACAGCTGTAGATCGATCACTTCATTAGGTGCTTTTGCAGACTTTTCCCTGCCTAATCTCGCCCTCACAGCAGCTGCGTCCTCTCCCTACACTAATCAGAGCAGTGTGACGTGCGGCGCTACGTCACTCCAGCTTAATCAGAGGCTGGGTCACATGCTGCACTTGGCCAATCACAGCCATGCCATTAGTAGGCATGGCTGTGATGGGCTCTTAGGGCAAGAAGTAAAATGCAAGCTGATTGGCTGCTGTGCAGCCCTTCAGAAAGCGGGAAGAAATCGCCGAACAACGAACCCGAATCCGAACTTTTTTGAAAATGTTCGGGTCCGGATCCCGAACACCCCAAAATTCGGTACGACCTCAATTTATTCTCGAACTGTTCGCTCAACACTAGAGCTGAGCAGATTGATGTACAGTTTTATGGGAAAATGGTCCGCAAATTGTATAATTTATACAGTACATTTAAATTTTTTGCAATTTCTGACTTCCTTGTTCACAGGGGAGGTGTTATCAATGACTGACAGCTATCTTTGTATACACTCTTACACAGGGAATGCTGTCAATCTCTGATGACACATCTCACAATGAAGTCAGTAAGAGGATAGAAAACTATATATGAATCTGCTAGGCTCATCCATCAAACAATGCTAAACTCCTTCTCTTCAAAGGGTGATGAACTCATTTAAGAACACAAGCACAGGGATAGCTAACAGACTGCTATCCTTTTGGGCAGCCCGTTGGTGGAAGCACTTTAAATCCATTGAGCTGAGAGACAAATAGGCATTTGTGTGGTTGTGTGGTAAATTCCATACTAAGATAGCAGCAGACATGACAATTTATTAGCAAAAACTTGATATGCATTTTTAGATTTCTAAAATGTCATTGTAGCCACATTCTCAACATACAGTAGAAGTACTATGCCAAATATGAACCTGCAAAAATTAGATCCATAACTCATAAATGTGAACTAGAGATAAGCAAAGTTTTAAAAAATTTGATTTGGCCTCTTCGGAAATTTGCTTTGTTATAAATTAATTTGTCACAAAGCACAGTATATCAGGTCTATCCCAGTCTGCAGTTGAACTTTAGAGAGAATGTATCTTAGTGTATATAACTGTGAATTCAGCAACATGCATAGCTAGTCCTTTCTGGTAGCGAAACAGTTACTGTGCATCAGAATAACAGGCAAGGCACATATATGGACTTGCGTATTGTAAAGTTCCTGAGAACAGGCAGACCTCTAAATCGTCTTACAAGCAGGACAAGACAGATCACAGACCAAGAACCAACAGAATACTTTATTACACATGTAATAAAGGAACATGACTTTAATGCAGGACAAGCTGGTTAGGCAATAGTGGAAGCACTGCTACTGAACCAAGTGTACCAGTAGACTAGAGAAAAACTCCAGAAGGTGAAGAGCTAGTGAGCCCTGTTCTTTACAGACCCCCAGGTTGTTGGGTTGACAGAGGGCTAACTGGTTGCACCTTCAGGATATTCCGGTACACTTAGCCACAACCTGCAAGCACCAGCGGTCCACACAGACAAAGGACTGGAACCCAAACATAACTGCACAGGACACACATTAGACAAGACAAACGGGAACCAGGACACAAGAAGATGCCTGGACCCCATGCAGAACATAACCATTTGGTCACAGGCAGAGCTGCACACATAGACCAGATATCCTCCCTATGGAGAACCAAGGAGTCCTCTCACAAAAGCAGGATATGCACAGGACAGGAACAGAAGCAGTAAGGAAATGCCAGACAAGACATGGAACAGACTGGATCAGAAACAGTTGAGCATTGCCAGGCTTTACTAGGTGACACCACGCAGTAGGGCAGATAGCAAAACCCCCTGGGTCAGCAGCAAGGGGCTTTACCCAACAAAGGACAAGACAGAACTGACCCCAAGTCCTACAGCTCACAGATAAAAATAGCTGCATAATGAGGGCACCTGATAAACCACACCCAGGCACAAACCAAGGAATGTTAATCTCACCAGAACCAGTAGTAACAAGAAGCACAGAACAAACCATACAAGCGTCAGTTCACACCAGACAGAGAATGCTGCAGCAAGCATGCTCCAAATAACATCCAGTATACACAGGATAAACTGTAGCCAGTACAGGCAACAGTTCACACACAACACCACAGCTAGCAGGCCGCCCCAAGCAACCAGGATTTACAAGAATCGACCTACAGCCAGTACGCGAGAGAGCATGTAGCCAGCCTAAATGGCCACAACTGTCAGAGTGAACAGCACTATGACACACATCATTGTATATGCCACCAACAGTCCTAGCTAACCCCTAGCTAAACCAAAATAAAAGCATAAAGCAGCCTTTAGTAAAGCAAAAAATAAATAAATGCTGTTTGCCCTTGCAGGAGCTGTGTCCCAATGACTCTTTACTGGAACAAAATAAGGAAATGGAGGCAGCACCAATAAAGTAGTGGGATAATAGGATCTCAATAGCGGATGAAAACACTTCAGTTTTGTCCCAAATCATTGATTGTCAACGGGAACAAAACTGTACTGAACAAAATGGAATGCACCAAAATACATTTTGTTCCATTTGGTTGCACTCCCATCGCGGACAGAATAATGCTACAAGCAGCGTTTTTCTGTCCGCGATGTGGTGCAGAGCAAGACGGATTCGTCCTGACACACAATGTAAGTCAATGGGTACGGATCCGTTTTCTCTGACACAATAGAAAACGGATCTGTCCCCTATTGACTTTAAATGGTGTTTATGACGGATCCGTCTTGGCTATATAAGACATAATACAACTGGATCCTTTCATGATGGATGCATGCGGTTGTATTATTGTAATAGAAGCATTTTTGCAGATCCATGATGGATCCGCAAAAAACGCTAGTGTGAAAGTAGCCTTAGCTGTACAATGACTGTGTTGGACCCTTAGACTTAGGGCTCGTTGACACAAGTGTTTTTTGCCTTCCGTATATGGGCTTTTTTGCGTTCAGTATATTGTCCGTTTATGGAACCATTCATTTCAATGGGTCTGCAAAAAAAACGGAATGTACTCCTTATGCATTCCGTTTCCGTATTTCCGTTTTTCCATTCCGCTACATTTTTAGTCTGTTCCTTGGCTCCATTCAAGTCAATGAGGCTGTAAAAAAAACTGAATGCATACGGAATGCATCCGTATGTCTTCCGTATCCGTTCCGTTTTTGCAGAAGCATCTATTGAAAATTTCATGCCCAGCCCAATTTTTGAATGTACTTATTGTTAAAACATTATTATATGCTTTCGTTTCCATTTGCTATCCGCAAAAAACGGATCACAAATGGAAACCATACGGAAATGGAACAGAACGGAAGCGGAACAGAAACAGAAACACTACTGAAACAAAAAATGGAAAAACTGATCCATTAAAAACCATACGGTCGTGTGAATGAGCCCTTAGTTCACACTTCAGCTATTTGCTCAATTATTCTCATCAGTTATTATCAGCCCAAAGCAGGTGTGGGTCAAAACCATAGAACAGGTGCAGATTTATTCATGATACCAAATCTGAGAGTAGGCTTGGCTTTTGAATTTGGTTCACAATAAGTGATGGAAATAACTTATCAAATAACTGAAGTAAGAACTCGTTCACATCACTGTGATGGCTTTCCGCTATAGTCCTATTCCATTACAAATAACGGAAAGGTATAAATTAACGTTTGTTGTTATGACTATCTACGTATGAGTGTGTTCAGCTTTGATGAGCTTGTGCAGAAACTTAACCAACGACTACGCAGAAGGAATACAAAATTCAGGCGCTGCGTGTCACCAGAAGAACGCTTGATGGTGACCCTAAGGTAAATGTAACTGTTTATGGACATATGTTATTTTGAGCTGTGATTTATTTTACAAAAAAATGTTTTAAAATATTGTACTTTGTTTTAATCCATAGCAAACAGAGAGAACTTACATTTTTCTCTCCTTAAATTTTAGGTTTCTGGCCACAGGTGAAAGTATATCAAGTCTTCACTTTCAGTTTCGCCTGGGAAAGTCAACCATTTCGTACATTGTACACATGCAAAGCAATATGGGATCTACTCCATGATGAATACTCCATGATGAATACGAGATTACTCAATTTCGCAACTGTCTTGGAGCCGTTGATGGTAAACACATTCGGATATTAAAACCTCCGGGTAGTTGGTCATTGTATTTTAACTATAAAAAATACTTTTCTGTAATTTTGATGGCTATTGCAGATGCACAGTCCACATTTGTGGTGGTAGATATAGGGGCCTATGGCCGCACAAATGACTCAAAAGTCTTCAAAAACTCTAATAGGGGGATGTAGAGTATACTCTGGTAACTTTGATTTCCCAAACCCACGTCCTTTACCTGGAACTACTAAACCTAACATGCCATTTGTGTTGGTTGGCGATGAGGCCTTCCAAATGTCTTGTAATTTGTTGAAGCCATATGCAAATCGTGGACTAAGTGATTGTAAAAGAATCTTTAATTACAGACTTACAAGGGTAAGACGTATGGCTGAATGTGCATTCGGGTTACTGACCAACCAATGGAGAATATTCACCAGACCATTTCTATTAAAAATAGACTGTATTGACTATGCAATTAAAGCATGTGTGATTCTTCACAATTTTTGCCAAACACAAGAACCGTTGAGCTCAGAAGCTGTGCCGTTAGTCTCAGACAACAGCTGCTGTTAGCCGTTTACGGGACAGCTTTGCTCAATATTTTATGTCCCCTGCTGGGTCAGTTTTGTGGCAGGAACAAATGATCTAATATGTACAGTTAGACTTTTTTTACTGCCCATAGCACAAGATTATTAAAGTGTGTGTGTGGTTATGTGTGTATCTGCACATTATGTCAAAATCGTCTGTAGGTCTCAATTGTAAGTACCTCTATATCTTGATTTTTCATAATCAATATGATTATACATACATACAGTTTTAATGTTTAAAAAAAAAAAAAACTATTGGATGTTTTAAATATATAACATTTATATAAAACTTTGTTATATATTTTTTTAATATAAAAAACATTTCCCACATGGGGTAAACAGTACAGAAAATGCCTGATAGGGCAAATAGTGCAGAACTGCCCAATAGGGAAAATAATTCAGAAAATGCCCAATGGGGCAAACAATACAGAATATTCCCAATGGGGCTAACCTAGGGGGCAAAAATATATGATATGAGTCGGATGTTCCTCCTTGTTTCTATTCATGTTTTCCTCAAGTCTTGTTAAATTTTCCCTTACTATTTTAGCAAGGTCCTCTATCTCCGAGAATATTTGACTACCTGTTCCCCGCCTCCTAAGTACTCCTGCAAAACTACCGCCACTGTGTTGCAGTTTCCATACGGGCAGACGGACCAGCTAGGGGATCCTGTGTTTCTGGAACAGGACTTTCTGTCCAGCAGCAGAGGGTCCCAGCAGCCTGTTTCTGTTTCTGCCTCTGGTGGATGCAGAGTGCTTGAGTGAGTCCTAAAATTAAAAAAAAAAAAATAATAATTTACATTCTAAAACGTAATCCCTAAGTATTAATTTACAAGTGAAATACTTACTGCCTCAATTCCGCAGGAACTGGAGCAATGGAGCGTATCTATAGGGCCTTACATTTCTCTTCCCAGAACCACTTGGTAGATTTCTTTCGGTGTTGAGGTCAAGAATGAATCTATCATCGACCTCCAGCGAGTTATAATTATCTACCCTAGAGAATTAAAACACATTTTAGTATTTGTGCAAATAACAACAGAGGATTTGTTGAAACTATAATCATTTCACCACACGCCTTTTTTTCACGGTCATTCATTGTGTCCCAGTTTTCGACTAGGCTTCTGAAAATTTCTGTCCACATTCGATGAGTAGCGATGTGGTCTGCGTGATACCGCTGGGACTGGTCCCACAATGCTGGTCTCTCTTCGACTAGATGGATGAGTAGTTCCTGGTCAAAACTTAGGTTCGATTGGAACTTCATAATCCGAGACGCTTCTGGAACAAGGATAATAATTAAAGAAGTTTGATGGGAAAAAGCAAACACTCCAGTTGTGGTGAAACTCTTTTAGGATACACCCTTCACATCATATGAAATAACTGAACTGGGTGAGAGACATATTTTCACCTCAGCTGGAGTGCCAAAGATTGGTCACTAGTGGAAGCAATTATATACTCACAGCCCGACGGCGTCCCACGGCCACGACCTCCATGAGATCTCCTTTGGCGACCCCTAGTTACTCGGTCACGTGGACTTGTCACCGGAGGAGAAACTGCTGTCTTATCCTAAATAGAATAGAAATGAGTAAAATTTATTATGCCATACACTTTATGTACATCTCTCTCCATTGAAAATCAAAGCTACCTAGCTTGGCTCTTGAGATCGTGTGCCTCCCCTTAGTGCTGTCGCAGGTTGTCTTTGGCTGGACTCCTTTAACATAAAAAGATATATAATAATTGGGCTATTATATAAGTATTATTAAACGTTTGAGTATTGTATACCATATTTTTACTATACGTACGGTATCAATTTGGGTTTGTGTGCCCTCCGTACCATAGAGATTACACATAGAGAGAGAGAGAGAGACAGGGAGAAAGAAAAACAAGAGACAGAGAGCAATATATTTATATTTACCACAATCTCCAATGGTGGGGTACTGTGGTCGCTGCTGTTGTTGGACATTTCAGGAAAAAAATCAGAATCAATGATTAGTATTTATAAATATGCATATTTTTCCAACAAATACTACACACATCTCATGTTGGAATAGAAGGGTGACCGACCTGTTCCCATACAAGGAACATTGAAATATCTGGATTGTTTGCGGTACTGAAACAAAAATGGAAAAACTGATCCATTAAAAACCATACGGTCGTGTGAATGAGCCCTTAGTTCACACTTCAGCTATTTGCTCAATTATTCTCATCAGTTATTATCAGCCCAAAGCAGGTGTGGGTCAAAACCATAGAACAGGTGCAGATTTATTCATGATACCAAATCTGAGAGTAGGCTTGGCTTTTGAATTTGGTTCACAATAAGTGATGGAAATAACTTATCAAATAACTGAAGTAAGAACTCGTTCACATCACTGTGATGGCTTTCCGCTATAGTCCTATTCCATTACAAATAACGGAAAGGTATAAATTAACGTTTGTTGTTATGACTATCTACGTATGAGTGTGTTCAGCTTTGATGAGCTTGTGCAGAAACTTAACCAACGACTACGCAGAAGGAATACAAAATTCAGACGCTGCGTGTCACCAGAAGAACGCTTGATGGTGACCCTAAGGTAAATGTAACTGTTTATGGACATATGTTATTTTGAGCTGTGATTTATTTTACAAAAAATGTTTTAAAATATTGTACTTTGTTTTAATCCATAGCAAACAGAGAGAACTTACATTTTTCTCTCCTTAAATTTTAGGTTTCTGGCCACAGGTGAAAGTATATCAAGTCTTCACTTTCAGTTTCGCCTGGGAAAGTCAACCATTTCGTACATTGTACACATGCAAAGCAATATGGGATCTACTCCATGATGAATACTCCATGATGAATACGAGATTACTCAATTTCGCAACTGTCTTGGAGCCGTTGATGGTAAACACATTCGGATATTAAAACCTCCGGGTAGTTGGTCATTGTATTTTAACTATAAAAAATACTTTTCTGTAATTTTGATGGCTATTGCAGATGCACAGTCCACATTTGTGGTGGTAGATATAGGGGCCTATGGCCGCACAAATGACTCAAAGTCTTCAAAAACTCTAATAGGGGATGTAGAGTATACTCTGGTAACTTTGATTTCCCAAACCCACGTCCTTTACCTGGAACTACTAAACCTAACATGCCATTTGTGTTGGTTGGCGATGAGGCCTTCCAAATGTCTTGTAATTTGTTGAAGCCATATGCAAATCGTGGACTAAGTGATTGTAAAAGAATCTTTAATTACAGACTTACAAGGGTAAGACGTATGGCTGAATGTGCATTCGGGTTACTGACCAACCAATGGAGAATATTCACCAGACCATTTCTATTAAAAATAGACTGTATTGACTATGCAATTAAAGCATGTGTGATTCTTCACAATTTTGCCAAACACAAGAACCGTTGAGCTCAGAAGCTGTGCCGTTAGTCTCAGACAACAGCTGCTGTTAGCCGTTCTGGGACAGCTTTGCTCAATATTTTATGTCCCCTGCTGGGTCAGTTTTGTGGCAGGAACAAATGATCTAATATGTACAGTTAGACTTTTTTTACTGCCCATAGCACAAGATTATTAAAGTGTGTGTGTGGTTATGTGTGTATCTGCACATTATGTCAAAATCGTCTGTAGGTCTCAATTGTAAGTACCTCTATATCTTGATTTTCATAATCAATATGATTATACATACATACAGTTTTAATGTTTAAAAAAAAAAAACTATTGGATGTTTTAAATATATAACATTTATATAAAACTTTGTTATATATTTTTTTAATATAAAAAACATTTCCCACATGGGGTAAACAGTACAGAAAATGCCTGATAGGGCAAATAGTGCAGAACTGCCCAATAGGGAAAACAATTCAGAAAATGCCCAATGGGGCAAACAATACAGAATATTCCCAATGGGGCTAACCTAGGGGGCAAAAATATATGATATGAGTCAGATGTTCCTCCTTGTTTCTATTCATGTTTTCCTCAAGTCTTGTTAAATTTTCCCTTACTATTTTAGCAAGGTCCTCTATCTCCGAGAATATTTGACTACCTGTTCCCCGCCTCCTAAGTACTCCTGCAAAACTACCGCCACTGTGTTGCAGTTTCCATACGGGCAGACGGACCAGCTAGGGGATCCTGTGTTTCTGGAACAGGACATTCTGTCCAGCAGCAGAGGGTCCCAGCAGCCTGTTCCTGTTTCTGGTGGATGCAGAGTGCTTGAGTGAGTCCTAAAATTAAAAAAAAAAAAAATAATAATTTACATTCTAAAACGTAATCCCTAAGTATTAATTTACAAGTGAAATACTTACTGCCTCAATTCCGCAGGAACTGGAGCAATGGAGCGTATCTATAGGGCCTTACATTTCTCTTCCCAGAACCACTTGGTAGATTTCTTTCGGTGTTGAGGTCAAGAATGAATCTATCATCGACCTCCAGCGAGTTATAATTATCTACCCTAGAGAATTAAAACACATTTTAGTATTTGTGCAAATAACAACAGAGGATTTGTTGAAACTATAATCATTTCACCACACGCCTTTTTTTCACGGTCATTCATTGTGTCCCAGTTTTCGACTAGGCTTCTGAAAATTTCTGTCCACATTCGATGAGTAGCGATGTGGTCTGCGTGATACCGCTGGGACTGGTCCCACAATGCTGGTCTCTCTTCGACTAGATGGATGAGTAGTTCCTGGTCAAAACTTAGGTTCGTTGGAACTTCATAATCCGAGACGCTTCTGGAACAAGGATAATAATTAAAGAAGTTTGATGGGAAAAAGCAAACACTCCAGTTGTGGTGAAACTCTTTTAGGATACACCCTTCACATCATATGAAATAACTGAACTGGGTGAGAGACATATTTTCACCTCAGCTGGAGTGCCAAAGATTGGTCACTAGTGGAAGCAATTATATACTCACAGCCCGACGGCGTCCACGGCCACGACCTCCATGAGATCTCCTTTGGCGACCCCTAGTTACTCGGTCACGTGGACTTGTCACCGGAGGAGAAACTGCTGTCTTATCCTAAATAGAATAGAAATGAGTAAAATTTATTATGCCATACACTTTATGTACATCTCTCTCCATTGAAAATCAAAGCTACCTAGCTTGGCTCTTGAGATCGTGTGCCTCCCCTTAGTGCTGTCGCAGGTTGTCTTTGGCTGGACTCCTTTAACATAAAAAGATATATAATAATTGGGCTATTATATAAGTATTATTAAACGTTTGAGTATTGTATACCATATTTTTACTATACGTACGGTATCAATTTGGGTTTGTATGCCCTCCGTACCATAGAGATTACACATAGAGAGAGAGAGAGAGACAGGGAGAAAGAAAAACAAGAGACAGAGAGCAATATATTTATATTTACCACAATCTCCAATGGTGGGGTACTGTGGTCGCTGCTGTTGTTGGACATTTCAGGAAAAAAATCAGAATCAATGATTAGTATTTATAAATATGCATATTTTTCCAACAAATACTACACACATCTCATGTTGGAATAGAAGGGTGACCGACCTGTTCCCATACAAGGAACATTGAAATATCTGGATTGTTTGCGGTATTGGAGGCATTCAAAAAATGTCTGCGATACGCACATTGGGACCAATTTGGGAGTGGGGAGACAGAACAGAAAGCGTACAGAAAACTGCGCCACATGGAGTGCATAGGGTCAGTGCTTAGATATTGTAAACCCATTGTGTACTGTTCACAATATGGGCACAGAGCAATGACTAGGTACTAGTGTTGCTTGCATGAAGACCAGGGGTTAAAAACCAGAACGCACATGGTGGCTATGTCCATGGTATTCACTGGATTGTTGTTGATGTGGATAGATGTGGATGGCAATCCTAAACGCTGATATTTCGAACTGTACAGCACCAGACTGTGATACAGTGTGAATATGAACATTTTGTGCGGTTTTTTTGACTTTTAACAAACTTTAACTAACTTTTTTATAGAAAAACTTGCAGCAGTGTTCATTCAGGCAGTACAGCAGGTAAGATGGCCACTGGGAGGGTCAGGTGACGGTCACATGATGTTTTTCCCATCACTAGAGAACTTTTGCAGACAGAAAACATTCTGAATTGAGCATGCTCAGAAAAAAAAATGGAACGTAACAACGGATAGAATAACGGATTTCATAAAGGGCAATACGTTTATTTCCGTTACTCATTGACAGCAATGCAAAATGTAACAGATCCGTTAATAATCTGTTATTTTAGACGGGAGCAAAAGTCCTGCATGTAGTATTTTTTTTTTTCCATCTAACGGAAAGGTGACAGATTGGAGCCAAACGGAAGGTAACTGACACTTTAAACCTTCCATTGAAGTGAATGGGAATTCAGACGGATCCGTTCTTTTCCGTTTTATTCTTCCTCTGAATGGAAGAATCGAACAGAAAACAAAATAGTGATGTGAACAAGCCCTTACTAGGGTTGAGTGAACCCGAACTGTATAGTTCGCCGTACCGAATTTTGGGGTGTTCGGGACTCGGACCCGAACATTTTCATAAAAGTTCGGGTTCGGGTCCGTTGTTCAGCGATTCTTCCCACTTTCTGAAGGGCTGCACATCAGCCAATCAGCAAGCATTTTACTTCTTTGCCCAAAGAAGCCATCACAGCCATGCCTACTAATGGCTGAGTGCAGCATGTGACCCAGCCTCTATTTAAGCTGGAGTCACGTAGCGCCACACGTCACTCTGCTCTTCTCAGTGTAGGAATAGGATGCTGCCACTTCTGTGAGGGACAGATTAGGGAAGAAATCTGCAGAACCTGTTGTACATTAATCCACAAGATACAGCAAATAGAGAGGGGGGAGCTTCAGCAATCCTACATTTTTGTACCCAGCCACTGCCAAAGTTTTTTTTTTTTAAATCCATCTGTTGAGGTGAGAGTCGGCGGCCATTTTAGCCACTGCAGTGTACTGCGTGTCTGCCAGCCTGGCAGTGACATCACCTTAATCCTTTTGGTAGTTCAGTGAAGGAGAAAATGCTTTTTTTCTGGCTGCTCAAGTCCCCTACATTACCTTTAGTATAATTCATGGGTGACATAGTCCATTTGTCTAGTCTGGGACCTGTGGTGCCACAGAGCACTTGTGTATACAATGCACTAAACTGTATAAAGTATTTCTATGATAAAAATCTGTGATCCTGGTCCCCAAAGCAGTTTGAAATACACCGCCCAAATACACATTTGACATTTCTGCAGTGAAATAGTGAATAATTTAATTTTTGTGGGAAAATAGCAATATTCTGGCTTCACAAAGCAGTTGTGCATACAGCGTACAAATACATATTTAATATTTATGCAGGAAAAAAGTGCATCAATGTGTTTTAGCGAAAAAAATGTTATTCTTGGTCCACAAAACAGTTTGAAATACACCGCTCAAATACACATTTGACATTTCTGCCGTTAAATAGAGCCTTTAGTGTATTTTTGGGAAAAATATAAATATGCCTGGTCCACCAAGCAGTGTTAAAAACACTGCCCAAATACATATTTTACATTTCTTCAAGGAAATAGAAAATCAGTGTATTTTTGGCAAAAAAAAAAAAAAAAAAGGATTCCTGGTGTTCAAAACAGTTGTGCAGACAGCATACAAATACATATTTAATATTTGTGCAGGGAAATAGTGCATCAGTGTGTTTCCTGGGGAAAAAAAACGTTATTCCTGGTCCGCAAAGCAGTTCCAAATACACCACCCAAATACACATTTGACAATTCTGCAGTGAAATAGTGAATTATTATTATTTTTTTGTGGGAAAAAGCTATATATTTGCTTCACAAAGCAGTTGTGCATACAGCATAGAAATACCAACGTTTTTCTGTGTTTTATTAAAAATATCCTTGTTCTGGGTCCACAAACCACTTGTGTATACAGCGTAGCAAAACCAACGTTTTCTTAATAGCAGTGAAATACTGCTTTTATGTGTTTTATTAAAAAAATCCTTGTTCTGGGTCCACCAACCACTTTTGCATAAACCGTAGAAATAGCTAAGTTTTATTAATAGCAGTGAAATACTGGTTTTCTGTGTTTTATTGAAAAAATCTGTGTTCTGTGTCCACAAAACCAATTTTGCATAAACCGTAGAAATAGCTACATTTTATTAATAGCAGTGAAATACTGCTTTTCTGTGTTTCATAAAAAAAATCCTTGTTCTGGGTCCACAAACCACTTTTGCATAAACCGTAGAAATTGCTTAGTTTTAATAATAGCAGTAAAATACTGATTTTCTGTGTTTTATTGAAAAAATCCGTGTTCTGAGTCCACAAACTACTTTTGCATGAACCGTAGAAATAGCTAAGTTTTATTAATAGCAGTGAAATACTGCTTTTCTGTGTTTTATAAAAAAAAATCCTTGCTCTGGGTACACAAACCACTTTTGCATAAACCGTAGAAATTGCTACATTTTATTAATAGCAGTGAAATACTGATTTTCTGTGTTTTATTACAAAAATCCTTGTTCTTGGTTCACAAACCACTTGTGCATGCAGAGTACAAATACCAATTTTAAATTGCAGCACGAAAATAGTGCTTTACTGTGTTTTGCTGAAAAAAAAAAAAACGTGTTCTTGGTTCCCCAAACAGTTGTGAATACAGCATACAAATACATATTTTACATTTCTGCAGTGAAATTGAGAATCAAAAATCACAGAAATAAACGTGGCCTAAATGGGTGAAACTGCTCAAACCCCAAACACTGTTGTGTGTTTCTCAATGGGGGAGCAGCTCCTCTGCATGTGGTTCGCAGCGAGCGGCCATCCCCAGCAAAAATTGCATACAATGGAGGATGCCGGCGCGAACCACATGCACCACACAAACATCCTACACAAGATGAAACGAAGTGCAGATGAAAATATATAAAACATAGTGTTTGGGGTTTGAGCAGTTCCAACCAATTAGGCCAAGTTTATTTGCTTTATATGTATTGAATGTGCCATTGCGTGTGGCTGGTAACACTCTGTTGCACCTGGGAGCCTGTGTCACATGGTCTGTTGTAGGTGCGGCTTGTGGCCTCAATTTTCTCCCATTGCATTGTTGGTCCTGCAGTGCAGGTGAGTGGGATTGGGGCTGTGAGCTGGATATCTGCACCTTTCAGACCCTGTTCACACATCATAGGTAGTCTAGTGGTAGAACCCCATGCTATGCTGAGAAACCTTGATGTGGTGCATGAGGGGCTCCAATATGTTCCTGACTGGGAGATATTGGTGAATGGCTCAGCTTTTAACATCAGCTTGTGGGATTAGCCAGTGTTGTCAGGTGCTTATCCTTGTAGTGCACTTTTTTTTCAGTGATTTATGTGATTTATATATTTTCATCCACACATTGTTTCATCTTGTGTAGGATGCTTGTGTGGTGCATGTGGTTCATGTCGGCATCCTCTATTGTATGCGATTTTTGCTGGGGATGGCCGCTCGCTGCGAACCCCATGCGGAGGAGCTGCTCCCCAATTGAGAAACACGCAACATCGTTTGGGGTTTGAGCAGTTGCACCCATTTAGGCCATGTGTATTTCTGTGATTTTTGCTTTATATGTATTGAATGTGCCATTGCGTATGGCTGGTAACATTCTGTTGCACCTGGGAGCCTGTGTCACATGGTCTGTTGTAGGTGGCACTTGCAGCTTCAATTTTCTCCCATTGCATTGTTGGTCCTGCAGTGCAGGTGAGTGGGATTGGGTCTGTGAGCTGGATATCTGCACCTTTCAGACCCTGTTCACACACCATAGGTAGTCTAGTGGTAGGACCCCATGCCATGCTGAGAAACCTTGACGTGGTGCATGAGGGACTCCGATATATTCCTGACCGGGAGATATTGGCGAATGGCTCAGCTTTTAACATCAGCTTGTGTGATTAGCCAGTGTTGTCAGGTGCATATCCTTGTAGTGCACTTTTTTTCAGTGAAATTGAGAATCAGTGTGTTTTAGGCCAAAACAACTTTATACTTGGCCCACAGAGCATTTTTATGACATGTGAACTTAGTGAACTTAATTGTTGACAATTGGCAGTTAAATTGTCAACGGAGAGAAATCATCTTTTAGCTTGGTGGGTGAACGCAAATAATGAGGAGAACATCAAATAAGGGACGTGGGCATGGTCGTTGGTGTGTTGGTGGAGCTCCTGTTGCTGGGAGAGGACAGGGCTGTTCAGCGCCAACTACCGGTCCGGAGGAAACACCTTCCTCTGGTGCGAGTAGGCGACAGAACCTTCAGCGTTATTTGGTAGGCCCGAATGCCGCTCTACGGATGGTGAGGCCAAAACAAGTTTCAGGCGATAATAGATTGGGTGGCTGACAGTGCCTCCAGTTCCTTTACAGTGTCTCCCACCCAGTCCTCTGCAGAAAGCTCATAGTTGGTACCTGCAGCCCATGCTCATCAGTCTTTCATCTCACCCCTTTGCAAATCAGCCAAGCAGTCAGAGCTCCAAGTCATGCAGCAAACTCTTATGCTTTTTGATGGATGACTCTGTTGGCAGGGTTTCCCCGTCCCATCCACCTAGCCCTACCCCAGAAGTGGAAGAACTTGAATGCACTGATGCCCAACCACTTATGTTGCATGATGAGGACGTGGGAAGACTGCTGCGTCTCTGATGATGACGAAACACAGGTGCCAACTGCTGTGGCTTTATGCAATGTGCAGACCGACGAGGAGGGCAGGGGTCATGAATGGGTGGAAGATGATGTGGGGGATGATGAGGTCCTAGACCCAGACTGGACTGAAGGTTGTGCTACTGACATGTGCAGTTCTGAGGAAGAGGCGGTGGTCACACAGAGGCAACAGCACAGAAAAAAAGGGTGCAAAGCAGGGTGCAAAAGCAAGGCGGCCGTTCCATAGACAGTACACCTGCTACTGCCCACCTCACCCAGGCACCGAGCACACCAAGGCCTGCTCCAAGGAGTTAATTGGTGTGGCAGTTCTTCACACAATGTCCTGACGACAAGACACGAGTGGTTAACACATTGTGCCATCAGAGTGTGAAGCGAGGCATAAACGTTCTTAACCTGAGCACAACCTGCATGAACAGGCATCTACATGCAAAGCACGAACTGCAGTGGAGTAAACACCTTGAAAACCACGAAAGGTCTCAGGCTCCTCCTGCTCCCTCTTCTGCTGCTGTCTCGGCCACTTCCTCCACCTATGGGGTCATTGTGGCACCTGGCAACCAGCAAACAGAGGATGTCCCACCAACACCACCACCACCCCACCACCTCTGTCATCATCACCAAGCATCTCCACCATGTCACAGGCAAGCATTCAGCTTTCCATCTCCCAAACACTGGAGAGATAGAGAAAATACCCACCTACCCACCCTCGATCCCTGGTCCTGAATGCCAGCATTTCAAAATTGCTGGCCTTTGAAATGCTGTCATTCCGTCTGGTGGAGACGGACTGTTTCAAACAGCTGATGGAGGTGGCTGTCCCAAAGTACGTAGTTCCCAGCCGCCACAAATTTTCCAGACGAGCTGTCCCTTCCCTGCACAACCAAGTGGAGGATAAAATCAAGTGTGCACTGCGCAACGACATCTGTGGCAAGGTCCACATAACCACAGATACATGGGCCAGTAAGCACGGCCAGGGCCGCTATAAATCCCTAACTGCACACTGGGTAAGCTTAGTGGCAGCTGGACCCAAGGCGGATAGCGGTTTGGCGCATGTCCTTCCACCACCCAGGAACGCAGGGCATTATTCTTTGCCTCCTGTTGCCTCCTCCTCCTACTCCCCATCATCCAATTCTACCACCCCTACATCTGGTCATCGAAAGAACCTCACCCCCAACTTCAACACAGCCAGGGGTAAACATCAGCAGGCGATTTTAAAACTCATGTGTTTGGGTGACAAACCCCACACCGCACAGGAGCTTTGGAGGGGCATAGAACAACAGACCGATGAGTGGTTGCTGCCAGTGAACTTCAAGCCCAGCCTGGTGGTGTGCGATAAGAGGCAAAATCTCGTTGCAGCTCTGGGACTAGCCGGTTTGACGAACATCCCTTCCCTGGCGCATGTGCTGAATCTGGTGGTGCAGAAGTTTCTAAAAAACTACCAAGACATGTCATAGCTGCTGCTGAAAGTGCGGTCCATCTGTTCTCGCTTTCGGGGTTTTCACCCTGCTGCTGCTCGCCTGTCTGCACTGCAGCCTAACTTCGGACTTCCACCTCACCGCCTCATATGCGACTTGCCCACCAGGTGGAACTCCACCTTGCATATGTTGGAGAGACTGTGCAAGCAGCAGAAGGCGATAGTGGAGTTTCAGCTGCAGCACACACGGGTCAGTCGCTCTGTGGATCAGCACCAATTCACCACCAGTGACTGGGCCTGCATGCGAGACCTGTGTACCTTGTTGCGGTCTTTTGATTACTCAACCAACATGGCCAGTGCTGATGACGCCATTGCTAGCATTACAATACCACTTCTATGTCTCCTTGAAAAATAAATTACGTAGATGATGGTAAAGGATGTTGCAGAGCGGAAGGAGGAAGAGGGGGCATTTCACAGGGTTTCAGGCCAGCCAGGGCACAGTTCTGATGGATGAGGAGGATGAGGTAGAGGAGGAGGAGGAGCCGGGTTCATTGCAGGGTGGCACCCAACGCAGGTCAGGGCTATCACTGGGGCGTGGCTGAGGGGATACAGAGGACACAGACAATACACCACCTACAGAGGACATCTTATCCCTTATCCCTGCGCAATGACAGCAGAGTTGCCCACATTGTAACTTGCTAACTACTGGGTTGCCACGCTGCTGGATCCCCGGTACAAAAACAACATGCCCACCTTAATTCCCGCACTGAAGCGTGATTGGAAGATGCGCGAGTACAAGCGCACGTTGGTAGACGTGTTCCTGATGGCATTCCCAACTGACCCCGGGGGACAAGTGGAATCACAAGGCGAAGGCAGAGGAGGAGCAAGAGGTCGCCAACGCAGCTGTGTCACGGCCAGCTCCTCAGAAGGCAGGGTTAGCATGGCTGACATGTGGAAAAGTATTGTCAGGATACGGAACGTCTTAGCAGAAGGCAGCATTTGAACAACATGGTGGAACAGTACATGTACACACGCCTTCACGTACTGACTCATGGGTCTGCCCCATTCAACTTCTGGGTCTCCAAATTGTCCACATGGCCTGAGCTTGCCCTTTATGCCTTGGAGGTGCTGGCCTGCCCTGCAGCCACTGTATTGTCTGAACGTGTATTTAGCACGACAGGGGGCGTCATTACAGACAAACGCCTGTCCACAGCCAACGTGGACAAGTTCACATTTATTAAAATGAACCAGGCATGGATCCCACAGGACTTGTCCATACCTTGTGCAGAATAGACATTTATAACCGCCTCAACCATACATTCTTGTACTCCAGTGCACTTATTTATTGAATCCTTTTTTTATTTGTACCCCAATTTGAATGGACCTCTCCTCTGTCTGGGTGCCTGCGGCCTAAATTACTGAAAATGGCCTGTTGCTTTGGTGGGTGACATGAAGCTTGTTTTGCCACGCATTGGCCTCTCTCCTCTGTCTGGGTGGCTGCGGCCTACATTAATGATAATGGCCTGTTCCATTGCTGGGTGACATGAAGCATCTTTTGCCGTGCATTGCCCTCTCCTCTGTCTGGGTGCAAGGGGGCCTACATTTTAGATAATCGCCTGTTGCTTTGGTGGGTGACATTAACGTCCTTTTGCCATGCATTGACCTCTCCTCTGTCTGGGTGCCTGCGGTTTTACATTAATGATAATTGCATGTTCAATTGCTGGGTGACATGAAGCCTGTTTTGCTGTTACGGGACCTCTCTCCTCTGTCAGGGTGCTAGGGCCCAAATTACTGAAAGTGGCCTGTTTCATTGCTGGGTGACATGAAGCCTGTTTTGCTTTTACAGGACCTCTCTCCTCTGTTTGGGTGCCTGCGTCCTACATTAACCACTTAAGCCCCCCTAGCTTAAACACCCTTAATGACCAGGCCACTTTTTACAATTCTGCACTACACTAATTTCACCGTTTATTGCTCGGCCATACAACTTACCACCCAAATGAATTTTACCTCCTTTTCTTCTCACTAATAGAGCTTTCATTTAATGGTATTTCATTCTTGCTGACATTTTTAAATTTTTACTTTCTGTTTGAAAATTTGTCAAATAAAACTACATTTCTCTACAAATTTTTCTCAAAATTTATTGTTCTACATGTCTGATAAAAAAAAAATGCAATAAGTGTAAATTTATTGGTTTGGGTAAAAGTTATAGCTTTTACAAACTATGGTGCAAAAAAGTGAATTTCCGCACTTTAAATTTCTGAGCACCTGTCCTGTTTCCTGACGTACTACAATGCCCAGACAGTAAAAACACCCCATAAATGACCCCATTCCGGAAAGTAGACACCCTAAGGTATTCACTGAGGGGCATAGTAAGTTCATGTAAGTTTTTATTTTTTGTCACAAGTTAGCGGAAATGTTTTTTTTTTTCTTCAAAAAATTTCATATTCTGAAAACTTGTGACAAAAAATAAAAACTTCCATGAACTCACTATGCCCATCAGCGAATACCTTAGGGTGTCTACTTTCCGAAATGGGGTCACTTGTGGGGTATTTTTACTGCCCTGGCATTTTAGGGGCCCCTAAAGCGTGAGAATCCAAATGCGTAAAAATGCCCTGTGAAATCCTTAAGGTACTCATTGGAATTAGGGCCCCTTTGCACATCTTGGCTGCAAAAAAGTGTCACACATGTGGTATCGCCGTACTCAGGAGAAGTAGGGCAATGTGTTTTGAGTTGTATTTTTACATATACCCATGCTGGGTGAGAGAAATATCACTGTAAGTTGACAACTTTGTATACATTTTTTTAAAAAGTTGTCGTTTACAGCGGTATTTATCACACAAAGTATGGGTATATATAAAAATACACCCCAAATGTCATTGCCCTACTTCTCCTGAGTACGGCGATACCACATGAGTGACACTTTGCAGCCAAGATGCGCAAAGGGGCCCTAAAACCAATGAGTACCTTTAGGATTTCACAGGTCAATTTTACGCATTTGGATTCCAAACTCCTTCTCACGCTTTAGGGGCCCCTAAAATGCCGGGACAATAAAAATACCCCTCAAGTGACTCCATTCTGGAAAGTAGACACCCTAAGGTATTCGCTGATGGGCATAATGAATTCATGGAAGTTTTTATTTTTTGTCACAAGTTAGCGGAAATGTTTTTTTTTTTTTTTCTTACAAAGTCTCATATTCCACTAACTTGTGACAAAAAATAAAATTTTACATGAACTCACTATGCCGCTCACAGAACACCTTGGGGTGTCTACTTTCTAAAATGGGGTCACTTGTGGGGTATTTTTACTGCCCTGGCATTTTAGGGGCCCCTAAAGCGTGAGAAGTGGTTTGGAATCCAAATGCGTAAAAATGCCCTGTGAAATCCTAAATGTACTCATTGGATTTAGGGCCCCTTTGCGCATCCTGGCTGCAAAAAAGTGCCACACATGTGGTATCGCCGTACTCAGGAGAAGTAGGGCAATGTGTTTTGGGGTGTATTTTTACATATACCCATGCTGGGTGAGAGAAATGTCTCTGTAAATGACAACTTTTTCCATTTTTTTATACAAAGTTGTCAATTTACAGAGAGCTGAACCCGGACTTCATCACTGAAGTTCGGGTTTGGGTTGAGTTTTTTGTAGATTTTATTATTTTACCTTATAACATGGTTATAAGGGAAAATAATGGCATTCTCAATACAGAATGCTTAGTAAAAATGTGGATGGAGGGGTTAAAAATAAAAAAATTAACTCACCTTATCCACTTGATCGCGTAGTTGTGATCTCTTCTGTCTTCTTCAAGCATTAGCTGCCGGCAAAAGGACCTGTGATGATGTCCCCGAGCTCATCACATGGTCCAATCACATGGTCCATCACCAGGAGAAGGTGGAATAGGAGGTTGAGGAGGCATCAGGTGGGAATGCCATCAGCAGCGTGTCTACCAGCGTGCATTTTGTAGTCAGTAGTCACGCATCTTTTGATCAGTAACATACGTTTTTGCAAAATTTGGTTTCCTGCCAGCATTGCACAGCTGTGGCTTATCACTGGCAAAAATAGGTTAATGTCACCCACCAATGGAACAGGTGATATTCAGAAATGGAGGCCCCTGGCACCCAGACAGAGGAGAGGTCAATGCACGACAAAAAGAGGTTAATGTCACCCACCAAAGCAACAGGCAATTATCATAAATGTAGACCGCAGCCACGCAGACAGAGGAGAGAGGTCAATGCAAGACAAAACAGGCTTCATGTCACACAGCAATCAAACAGGCCACTTCCAGTAATTTAGGCCCTAGCACCCTGACAGAAAGAGAGGTCCCGTAACAGCAAAACAGGCTTCATGTCATCCAGCAATGGAACAGGCGATTATCATTAACCTGTTGCCGACCGCCTCACGCAGGATTGCGTCCTGTGGGCGGTCGGTTCATTTCTCCTTGAAGCGGGTTTGAGCCCGGTGGAACGCAAATGGAACGCACTGCCGGGCTCAGAAGAAGTGAGTCACCAGCCTTAAAACGCTTTGCACTCGCGCGGAAAAATTGCATGGCATTTTCCCGCAACGCACCCGCCTCTTATCCGGGTGTCAAACATGACGCCCGTGTGAAAGGGGCCTAAGTCTACGTATGGTACTAGATAAAAAGCATATATATTAGACAGTCTGTTGACACTAAGGTAGAGATTCATCAAACTAGTGTAAAGGAGAACTGGCTTAGTTGCCCATAGCAACCAATCCACTTTTTTATTTTCCAAAGGAGCTGCAGGAAAAAAATGGTGGACTCTTATTGGGAGCTATAGCCAACTAAGCCAGTTCTACTTTACACTATAAATCTCCCCCTAAGTCTGATGCACTGTAAGTCTATGTATAACAAAACAGATTAAGTATTTATGGCGTAGCAAGTGTGCTAGATAAACATGCCGATATATTAGACCGCCTCTTGGAGCTGAGGCTGATGCACAGTAAGTCTATGTGTAACAGAACAGATTAAGTATAAATGTGGCACAGCAGGTGGTCTAGACAAACATGCCTATATATTAGACAAACCGTCGATGCTGAGTATAGTGCACAGTAAATCTATGTATAACAGAACAGATTAAGTGTGAATGACACAGCAGGTGAACTAAAAAACATGCCTATATTTTAGACCGCCTATTGACACTGAGTCTGACGCACAGTAAATCTATGTATAACAGAACAAATTAAGTGTGAATTGCAGAGCAAGCATACTAGATAAATGCGCCTTTATATTAGACCACTTGTTGACACTGAGTCTGATGCACAGTAAGTCTATGTATAAGACAACAGATTAAGTATGAATGGCACAGCAGGTGAACTAGACAAATGCACCTATTTATTAGACTGCCTGTTCACAATGAGCCTGATGCACAGTAAGTCTATGTATAGCAGAAGAGATTAAGTATGAATGGCACAGAAGGTGAACTAGATAAACGCGCCTATATATTAGTCTGCCTGTTGATGTTTAGTCTGATGCACAGTAAGTCTAGGGCAGTGATGGCTAACCTCCGGCACTCCAGCTGTGGTCAAACTACCAGCATGCTCCATTCATTTTTATGGAGTTCTGAGAACAGCCAAGCAAGTGTACATCTTTGAAGTCGTAGTTTTCACACAGCTGGAGTGTCGGAGGTTAGCCACGACAGGTCTAGGGTATAGATAACAGAACAGATTAAGAATAAATGGCGCAGCAATTGAACAAGATGCACAGGGCTATTACACTTAGCCTAAACCGTCCCTGCAGTCTTCCTATGCTCTCCCTATACTGTCCAAATAATCTTTAAAAACTCTCCCTACTATCTCCCTACACTGTCCCTGCACTGTCCCTATCCAATATTCCTCAATTAAATGTTGTCTGAAACACTGTTCCTAGCACTTTCCACGTCTCTCCCTATGCTTAGTTCACAGTAAAATAGCAGCAACCGCGTGGGATGAAGCTTATCTGTGGATTGGCTGGCTGCACAGCATTATGGGTCATATTGTGTTCCTGGACTTCTTAATTTTACTTTGTAACACGTGTAGCCTCCATTTGAGGAAAAAAACTATTTGTTCCTGCGAAGCATGAAGAAATTCGGATTCATGGAGAATCTAATTTTTCCTGAAATTAGGATCAAATTCTTTGTTAACTTCGATTCGCTCAGCACTAATGTGAACAAACTCTGTGACCTGTTGTTTATGATAATCAAAAGGTGGACAAACTGAAGACCATGCAAACTATGAAGAATTTTTTATATTATACCTTTTTTTCAAACACAATATAGCAATAAAGTTGCACCGGTCTTTCTTAAAAGACACAGTGTATCAGTTGACTTACCCACTGCTCTTTATCCCGGCAGCTTCACTATTAACTGCAAATTCATAGTGACAAGTCATATTGAGTAAAAAATGAAAACAAATGCATTTCTGTGTTTTTCTCAGCATTTCTGTTCATTCAATAGGAAGCCTTGTTAGTTCTAATATATTGCAGCTTTGTCACAAATAGCTGTGCTAACTTCTCTATAATACAAAATGAGAGGAAATCAATTATTTATTATGCCAGCTCAGTACATGAGTCTGCTGTCATGTCTTGCACCTATTTCACTTTATTATTCTATTGTTTTAAATGAAATCTTCTATTAGAAATTAAAGGAAAATGATAACATTTGATTTAAAAATATTATAGAAAGTGTCCTCATTGAAGGGCTTACTAAAAGGAAAAAACAACTATTTATACATTATATAGAGAGGCAATTGGGCTACACAAGTGCTTCAGAAAACTACAATTTGCTAGATTTGCCAAAAACAGACGATCAGGTACTGTAAATTAATTATCATGGTTGATATAAACCTAATATGTATATACTGTAAACATCACAACTAAAGAGGTTGTAGGAAAAATTATAATAATTATATAGAATTATAAGAATAAATTATATCTCTGCAATATGGAAAGGAATTAAAACTTAACTTTTATTGGTTGGTTTTAACCCCTTGGAGACCTTCACAGTACATATACGGTGGAAGCCGTCACTTTAATAATGGTGCCGGCTCACTCGTGCAGCAGGCGCTATAGCCATCAGGTTTCTGGTGTTTGAAACCAGAAACTGATCGCATAAATTTAACCCCTCAGATGCCATGGTCAAATGTAAACATGGCATCACGACAGAGATTACGCAGTGAGCTTCTCCTTTCCATGCCCCTAACAGTGTTCCCTGACTGAGATGTTGGAACCTGTTATATACCAGTATTAGCTCAGAGCCTCAAGAAGGCTCCAATAGCTAATACTGGAAAAGACCAATACAGACAAGCATACAAGCGTATTCTATGCTGACAACATAGCCATCACAGAAAACAATGGGCAATCTGATGATTGCCAGTTACAATCATCCTGGGTGACTTAAAAAAAGTTACATTTTTTTTTAAATATAAAAAAATAAAAAGGTTCAAATTGATCCCCTTTCCCTAAAATCAAAATATGCAAGCAATAAAAAATGCACATTATGGGCATCACCACTATAATTAAAATATAACAATATTTATCACATATGGCGAATAGTGTAGCAGAAAAAAAAAAATCTAAATTGCTAATTCACTATTTTATGACATTTCACCTCCCCCCAAAAAAATAATAAAAAGTGATCAAAAAGTCACATACTTCAAAATGTTATCACTGAAAAGTGCAGATTGCCCAACAAAAGATGAGCCCTCACATAGCTCTATACACATGCAACTACAAAAAGTTATAGGGTTCAGAATATGTTAATGAAAAGAAAAAATATTTATTTTTCAAGGTTTTATTATTTTTTTCAGTATTAAAATGCAAGAAAAATTAAACAAGTGTGGTATAGTTGTAATCGTACTGACATGGAGAGTAAAAGATAAAAAAAATAAACATAAAACTGTGGCAGAATTGCCTTTTTCCCAATTCCACCACATTTGGATTTTTTTTCCAGCTTCCCACTACATTATTTGAAAAATTAAACAGTGCCATTAGAAAGTATAACTTGTCTCTCCAAAAATAAGCCCTAATTAGGCTATGTAAACGGGAAATTAAAAAAAAAAGTTATGGGAATAGTAGAGGTAAAAAAATGAAAACACAAATTGCAAGGTCCTCTAAGGTTTAAAAGCGTGCACATATGTTTGAAATAACTGATAAAGCCAGAATAATCAGTTTTCTTTATTCTGCCTGATAAACTTTTATTGGCTGTGTGTCATATAACCATACAAAATTAGCCAAAAAAGAGCCCGGGTGTTGAGCAATGAACCATTGGGCCTACAGATTCGTTTGCTCCACCATCAGATTCACAAAGGGGTCACAGTAAAAAAGATTAAAATAGTCGTATTCAGTAAGCCCACTGTGGGAATATGGATTCCTGGTTGACCAACAAAATCAGGAATCACGGGCTGAAAATTCTCTGGGGTACACCATGCAAGTTCACCGGTAGGGGGCTCAGGTGAACTTTTCTGATGGGCAAGAAAACTAGTACGAGCCCCAGAGCTGCTCATACTAGGGTGGGCCAAAGGGTCCCTAGCATGGCGGTCACCTTGCTCTGCCTGGCTGCATCTCCTCCGCCTTGGGGGCTCATCATCATCACTAGATGATGAGGAGGACGCGGATGACAAAAGGAATGTGGAGTCATCCTCATCCTCACTGGAGCTCTCGGACTCGGAGGCAAGCAAGGCGCATGCCTCCTCGGCCGAGAACTTCTAGCGGGCCATAGGGGAGTGTGTGTGTGTGTGTAAACCTTTGTTCAGTGTACGTGTGTGTGAAGTGTTCCCGGACTTGTCCCTAAACCTAACAGAAAATAAATAAAAAACAAAAATTAAACAGAAAAAAAAAAATATTCTAACTCGTTGAACAGCCGTCTGAAGCTGATCAGCGGTGGGGTGGGCGATGTGCTAACAGTGGCCGGACGCTAAAGAGTTCTGGCCACTGTCAGCGTACGCAAAAAAAGAAACGCGTGCGCCCCTAAAAAAGGGTGGGGGGGGGCAAGGGGGCAAGCTGCAGCACCCCTGGGTGCTATTTTTAATTTTATTGGGGTGTTCACCTTCTTTAATACATAAGTAATCCTATTAGGCTTTGATTCTCAAATTGGGCTGAATAATCTTTCTCATATAACTGTTATTGGGTTGCCCACCTTGTTTAATAGATAAGAAATTCCATTAAGCCTTGAGTCTCAAATTGGGGTGCAAAAAGCTATTTTTACAGTTATCCAGGTGTCCACCTTGTTTAACCCTTTCATGCCCGGGCCTAAAAAAGGCCTGAATGTCCAGACAATTTTATGTTATTTTGTGTATGTGGTGGTTTAGTTACCCTAACATTTTTTATTTTTTTTGACTACCAAAATTATTTTACTTGACACTTAAGACTTTTATTACTACGTTATTTTTTTTTAGATTTGTTTTTCCATTTTTTGTAGGTTTCATTTGGGGGAAAACTGAAAATTTATATTAAAAAGTCTTTTTTTTTATTACAGCTTTTTATTTCTTAAATATTAAAACTGACAACAATTAATTATTTCAATGGGTTCCTCATTGTGATGATCGTTCTGACATATGTATAGGTTTGAGCAGGTCATTAAAATACTCCTGATAAAAACTGATTTTTTTCCCCACTGTTTTCACTGTAACTAGGGCATGTGAACACCAGGACTAACAGAGGAAGCGGCTCAACTGCACAAGTGTGTGCAGATAGGACATATATAGTCAGTTGGCCGTTGGGAAGGGGTTAATAGATAAACAATTCCATTAAGCCTTGATTCTCAAACTGGGGTGAATAAGCAATTTTTACTGCTATTGGGGTGCACACCTTGTTTAATAGATAAGCACTTCTATTACGCCTTAAGTTTTAAATTTGGATGAATACGTTTTCAAATTTTTGTTGTTGGGGTGTACTGTCCACCTGCATGTCAAAGTAACTTTTTCACTACCAGGAAGGACTAGTTATACATGTTGCTGAAATGCATAGTGATATACATTCTCCCTGCAGGCTGGGATATAACTGATTTAACGAGCTTCGTTACAAATTAATTCGGTACAAAGCTAATTTTTGGGAAAAATTTGGCGAAGCATCCAAATCAAATTTCTAATAGCTAACTCTACAGCAACAGCATCTTGGTGAAATGTCATAAATTAGGCCTCATGCACACGACCGTTAGTGTTTTGCGGTCCGCAAACCGCGGATCTGCAAAACACGGAGGCTGCTCCTCGTTCCGTTCTGCAATTTGTGAAATGGGCGGCCCATTGTAGAAATGCCTATTCTTGTCCGCAAAACGGACAAGAATAGGACATGCTCTATTTTTTTTGCGGGGGCACGGAACGGAGCAACGGATGCGGACAGCACACGGAGTGCTGTCCGCATCTTTTGCGGACTCATTGAAGTGAATGGGTCAGCGCCCGAGCCGCAGAATATGCGGCTCGGATGCGGACCCAAAATACTTTTGTGTGCATGAGGCCTTATTCAAGGATATAAGATGCAGAACTAACATGGCTTTATCATGCACATCTGAATAGGGGAAAATAAGTAGGGCAACTAGAAAAGAGGTTAAAACATTTTGTGTTCTGTTGATAATATTAACTAATTTTTATAATAATCCTGAGGAATTTATTCTGATTAAAGAATTGGGGTTAAGGGCAACATGTCATGGCATACATTTTGAGCAGCTAGTGTCACATAATAATACTGTGGAAAAATTAGAGATCCTTAAATCGACATTGGGTAATTACACTGCATAAGTTATTCCTGTGGGTAAGTATAAACAGCTAAAATTAAACCCCCACATTGCTTATATCTATTGAAAAAAGGGCAGATAATGGGGCATAAATGACGAAAAGGGCATTTTAAAATAAAATCTGAGGGGTCAGCTGTAATAGTTGAAATTTACAAAGGGCTTAATAAAATCTGTAAATATTTAAAATGAAGAGCAGGTGGCAAAACAGATTTAAAAAAAAAATGTTGAGCGGACACCTGGAAGTTCAGGTTCGACAGGTTCGGCCAAACCTCACAAAGAAGTTTGGGTTCGTGATCCAAACTTTACCCGGACTTTACCCTGAACCCGAACCCCATTGAAGTCAAGACTTTTGGGCACTAAAATGGGCCTAAAAATGTAATGGAAAGGGCTAGAGGGCTTCAAAAGACAGCAAAATGTGCTTAAGAGCATGGAAAGTGCTCTGCAAACAAATGTGGATAGGGAAAAAACTAGTAAAATAAATAAAAATTAAAAATTAATAACCTGCAACTCGGAGGAGGAGGTGGATGTGGAGTGGGAGGTTGAGGAGGCGGTGAATGTGGTGTTGTAGGTTGAAGCGGCGATGGAGGTGGAGGAGGAGATAGCTAATGTTTGTTTGTTTTTTCATAAATTGGGGTAGCCCCCAAAATAATGTAACAAATTAAAAAAAGAATAAGTGCACTTGAGTAAAAACAATGTATGGTTGAGGCTGGTATAAATGTCTATTCTGCACAAGGTACAGACAAGTCTTGTGGGATCCACGTTGGCTGTGGACAGGCGGCTGCATTTGTCTGTAATGACACCCCCTGCCGTGCTAAATACACGTACGGACAATACACTGGCGGCAGAGCAGTCCAGCACCTTCAAGGCATAAAGGGCAAGCTCAGGCCATGTGGACATTTGGAGACCCAGAAGTTGAATGGGGCAGAACCATCAGTCAGTACGTGTAGGCGTGTGCACATGTACTGTTCCACCATGTTGTTCAAATGCTGCCTCCTGCTAAGACGTTCCATATCAGCTGGTGCAGGTTGCTGTGGCATGTGACAAAGCTTTTCCACATGTCGGCCATGCTAACCCTGCCTTCTGAGGTACAGGCCATCACCCAGCTGCGTTGGCGACCTCTTCCTCCTCCTCCTCTTCTGCGTTTGCCTTGTGCTTCCACTTATCCCCCGGTGTCAGTTGGGAATGACGTCAGGAGCGCGTCTACCAGCGTGCGCTTGTACTCGCGCATCTTACTATCACGCTCCAGTGAGGGTATTAAGGACAGCACGTTGTCTTTGTAACAGGGATCCAGCAGGGTGGCCATCCAGTAGTCAGCACAAGTTAAAATGTGGGCAACTTTTTGGTCGTTGTACAGGCACTGCAGCATGTAGTCGCTCATGTGTGCCAGGCTGCCCAGAGGTAAGGATAAGCTGTCCTCTGTAGGTAGTGTATCGTCTGTGTCCTCCGTATCCCCCCAGCCATGCCCCAGTGATGGCCATGAGCTGCGTTGGGTGCCATCCTGCTGTGAACCCGGTTCCTCCTCCTCCTCCTCTACCTCATCCTCCTCCTCCTCCAAAACTGTGCCCTGGCTGGCCACATGTGTAGCTGGCCTCTGCTGGTGCAGGAACCCACCCTCTGAGCCACATCTGAATGACTGTACAATAAACCCTGTGAAATGCCCCATCTTCCTCCTCCTCTTCTTCCTGTGCCACATCCTCTTCCATCATCGCCCTAAGTGTTTTTTCAAGGAAACAGAAAAGTAGTATTGTAACGCTAAGAACGGCATCATCAGCACTTGTCATGTTGGTTGAGTACTCGAAACACCGCAACAAGGCACATAGATCTCGCATGGAGGCCCGCTCATTGGTGGTGAAGTGGTGCTGTTCAGCAGAGCGACTGACCCGTGTGTGTTGCAGCTGAAACTCTACTATCACCTGCTTCTGCTCGCACAGTCTCTCCAGCATATGCAAGGTGGAGTTCCACCTGGTGGGCACGTCACATATGAGGCGGTGCACGGGAAGACCAAAGTTACGTTGCAGCCAGACAGGCGAGAAGCAGCAAGGTTAGAAAGCCGAAAGTGGGCACATAAGGACCGCACTTTCTGCAGCAGCTCTGACATGTCTGGGTAGTTTTTAAGAAATTTCTGCACCACCAAATTCAGCACATGCACCAGGCAATGGATGTGCGTCAAACCGGCTGGTCCCAGAGCTGCTACGAGATTTCGCCCATTATCGCACACCACCAGGCCGGGCTTGAGGCTCACTGGCAGCAACCACTTATCGGTCTGTTCTTCTATGCCCCTCCACAGCTCCTGTGCGGTGTGGGTTTTGTCCCCCAAACACATGAGTTTTAAAACCGCCTGCTGATTTAATCCTCCACTTGGTTGTGCAGGGAAGGGACTGCTCACCTGGAAAGGTAGTGGCGGCTGGGAACGACGTACTGTGGGATAGCCACCGCCATCATAGTAACATATTAACATAGTATAACATAGTATATAAGGCCGAAAAAAAGACATTTGTCCATCCAGTTCGACCTGTTTCCTGCAAGTTGATCCAGAGGAAGGCAAAAAACCCCTGTGAGGTAGAGCCAATTTTCCCCACTTAAGGGGAAAAAATTCCTTCCCGACTCCAATCAGGCAGTCAGAACAATTCCCTGGATCAACGACCTATCTCTAGTAGCTATAGCCTGAAATATTATTACGCTACAGAAATACATCCAGGCCCCTCTTGAATTCCTTTATTGTACTCACCATCACCACCTCCTCAGGCAGAGAGTTCCATAGTCTCACTGCTCTTACCGTGAAGAACCCTTTTCTATGTTTGTGTACAAACCTTCTTTCCTCTAGACGCAGAGGATGTCCCCTCGTCACAGTCACAGTCCTGGGGATAAATAGATGATGTTTAAAACGGTCCGTCTCCACTAGACGGAATAACAGCATTTCAAAGGCCAGTAATTTTGAAATGCTGGCATTCAGGGCCAGTGATCCAGGGTGGGTAGGTGGGTGATGATGACTGAGGTGGTGGTGTTGGAGGAACATCCTCTGATAGGCTGTGTGGCAGGTGCCACTGTGACTCCAGAGGTGGAGGAAGAGGCAGAGACAGCAGCAGAAGAGGAAGCAGGAGGAGCCTGAGACCTTTCTTGTTTTTTAAGGTGTTTACTCCACTGCAGTTCGTGCTTTGCATGTAGATGCCTGGTCATGCAGGTTGTGCTCAGGTTTAGAACGTTTATGCCTCGCTTCAGGCTTTGATGGCACATTGTGCAAACCACTCGTGTCTTGTCATCAGGACATTGTCTGAAGAACTGCCACGCTAATGAACTCCTTGGAACTGGCTTTGGTGTGCTAGGTCTCTGGGTGTGGTGGGCAGTAGCAGGCGTACTGTCTCTGGGACAGCCACTCCGCTTTTGCACCCTGCTCCCTCTTTTGCTGTGCTGTTGCCTCTGTGCGACCACCGCCTCTTCCGCAGAACTGCACATGTCACTAGCGTGAACTTGAGTCCAGTCGGGGTCTAGGACCTCATCATCCTCCACATCATCTTCCACCCATTCTTGACCCCTGCCCTCCTTGTCGGTCTGCACACTGCAGAAAGCCACAGCAGTTGGCACCTGTGTTTCGTCATCATCAGAGACGTACTGCGGTGGTCTTCCCATGTCCTCATCCTGAAGCATAAGTGGTTGGGCATCAATTAACTCAATCTCCTCCAGTTCTTGGGCTGGGCTATGTGGAGGCCCACGGAAACCCTGCCAGCAGAGTCATCAAAAAGCATAATAGACTGCTGCATGACTTGGGGCCCAGACTGCTTGGCTGATTTGCAAGGGGTTGATGTGAAAGACAGATGTCCATGGGCTGCAGGTGCCAACTCTGAGCTTTCAGCAGTGGACCAGGTGGGAGACAATGTGAAGGAACTAGAGGCACTATTAGCCACCCAATTTACTATCGCCTGTACGTGTTCTGCCCTCACCATTTTTAGAGTGGCCTACAAAATAACGCTGAATGTTCTGTCATCTACGTGCACTTGAGGAACATGTTTCATTTGTCCGTGTAGCTGTCACAGATCAACCACGTCCTCTCCCTGCAACAGGAGCTCCACCAGCAGCACCACGACCAGGGCCACGTCCCTTATTTGATGCTCTCGTCATTCTTTTCGGTCACTCAAAGAAGTAACAGAGGAATTTAATAAAATGATTTCCCTGTCAGGTATGCAGTGCCAGTGTCATAAAGAGAAAAGATTGGTTTAGGTCAAACAACAATGTAACAGACAAATTTAATAAAATTATTTTACTGTAAGGTATGCCGTGCCGGTGTAGTTGAGATAAAAAATGAGTTTATGTCACCCTACGAAGTCACAGACAAATTTAATAAAATTATTTCCTTGTCAGATATGCAGTGCCGGTGTCATAAAGAGAAAAACTTGCTTTAGGTCACACAAATATGTGACAGACGAATGTAATATAATTATTTTCACTGTCAGGTATGCATAATGAGATTTCGCCCATTATCGCACACCACCAGGCCGGGCTTGAGGCTCACTGGCAGCAACCACTTATCGGTCTGTTCTTCTATGCCCCTCCACAGCTCCTGTGCGGTGTGGGTTTTGTCCCCCAAACACATGAGTTTTAAAACCGCCTGCTGATTTAATCCTCCACTTGGTTGTGCAGGGAAGGGACTGCTCACCGGTACCCCTCGGGGTCTACTAGTGAGTGGTTTATTTCTGTAGCCTGACGGGGAGCATGGCCATTTTATGGCACCTGTCCCCTGACAGATCCTACAGCCTTGCATGTGTGTGATCTTGTATGGTACCTGTCACTTTGGGCCAGAGGCCACCTTTGTGGTAATGACAATCTTGTCTTGGCTGTACAAGTCTGGATATAATTGGTACTTTTCACCCGGTTTTCTTTAGGACCCCTATGACGCAGTTTACTATAGCGTCTCTGTTACTTAGCAACCTATGTTACGAGCCTCTCATATATGACCGGATTTTATCCGGCAACGAGTGACGCAGTGGCAGCGGTCTTCAGTGATTGGAAGATGTTTCGGTCTAACTTGCTGACAACAGTTGACGTCATCCCTGTATGAATTTCTATTGGTAAGAAACCCGATCATGTGACTTGGAGGATGGGCGCTGGTGAATACGTGGCCAGCGCGGACTCCTCATTGGTCAGGTCTCCGGAAATGACAGGGGCCTCTTACCAAGTGTAGCGCATGCGCAACTGAACTTCCGCAACGCCACGGACACGGATGCCTTGGATGGAGTGGTGACGCATGTGGATAGGGGTAAATCACTACATGCGGGAGTATAGTGGGGAATTAGCAAATGGTTTTTGTATGTTTAGATGTACACGCCCCTTGGATTTGGGCAACACCAATCACGTTGTACTAAGGGATTTATAAGGGTGTCATATTTGTATGTGATATTGCTTGATAAAGACTATTATAGTCGAAACGTCGCTTTGTATGCTGCTGGAATAAACCTGTTGGATTTTTGAATACAACTGGAGAGTGCTGCGGATTTTTCATCTTTACATTGATACTATGGGGATCACGGTCTGAGTCCTCATCTGCGTGCACCTACTTCTGGACCTTATTTCAGGTACCTGCAACTATGGTCAGCTTTCCTAGATGGATTTTGTAGTGCTGCTTGTACAACCTTTTTTTTGCTATTGGAGACCGACAAGCTTGCACACCTGCTGAATGGACTTTTCTATTCCTTATTATGGCAGCAGCTAACAGTTTAGTTTATACGAAGGAGGAGGTGGCTCGCATTTTGGGTAATGATACTGATGAAGGAACATTTCTTAGTACTCCTACTGTGGATCTCCTCAAACGTCGACTGGAGAATCAGAATAAATCACTTATTTCACATGAACTCCATCTATCTACGTTACGTGAATATTACAGAGCACAACGTATCCCCAGAGGCCTTAGATCTCATTTGAGGCCTATCCTTTTTCCAAATAACAAGGATTTTTGTGCTAAATTTGAGACTGTCACTAATCGCTATTCAATGGACATTATGTTTCTAAATATGGACTTTTTACAAATGGAGATATCAGAGGATAAAAAATGCGTTGAGAATTTGGAAATACAGCTTGGTGTGCAGATACCGAGATCAGAATCCTCCTTGATTCTTGATCGACTTACTATGGACCTCAAGAAATATCGCACAAATATTGAGGTCACTAAGCGACACAAATTTTATCGTGATATGGATGACTACATGAAGGGAGAGGTGTATCGTCAGACACCAAGTGCTAAGATGAGACAAACACAAAGAAAAATGAAGCCTAGACCCAAACCACAAAATAAGAGGGATAGCAGGGACTTTACAATGACCGAATCGTCTGAGGAATTGAGTGAGGATCCTTCTTTTTTGGAACAAAGACAAGGACAAACCCGAGACGGAAAAGGAGGGGCGGACGGAGGCACAGACGATGGAGAAAGTGGCATTTCGACCAGATCAAAGAAACCACCGTTGAACCAGGGCAGACAGAGACAGATGGGAACAATGAGGGATACGATTTCAACCAGACAACGACCAACGACATAGTGGTAAATATTTCATCTCAACCCCTTACAGTAACTGAACTCTCTCTCCTTAACAGAGGTTTGTCTTTTTGTCCGTCCTCTTCAATAGACTGGTTCCAGTTGGAAGTGGACTTATATGCTTTCTTCCGAAGATTGAGGCTGAAGGCCTTTTTTTCGACATCTGACGTTAATGAACCCGTTGCTTTCTCATGTAATGATGTTGACAATCCGTTTAGACTAGGGGATTTTGGTCTATATATGAAGAGTTCTTTTCAACCCCCACCGACTAATAATGTGGTGGAGACCTATATCTCCTTGGCTAAAAGGGACATTAGGAATTTCAAGAGTCAAATGCAGAATGCACGTTTTAAATCTAACATTTCATTTGAAGATAGTCAGGCCTTAAAAAACCTCTGTCAGAGGAGATCACGATTAAACCTGCTGATAAGGGGGGTGCCATCATTGTCATGGATACCAGTATGTATGAGGGAGAAATCTTGAGACAATTGGGTGATGCCTCTGTATACAGTCGTCTTGACCATGATCCCAAATTTGAATATATGCGGAGGATCAAGCTTCTGGTCGACGACGCGTATACGGTAGACATCATTGATAAAACACTGCACGATTACCTTATTGAGAGACATCCGGTCGCCCCGGTGATTTATACCCTGCTCAAAATTCATAAGGATGGGGGCAACCCACCGGGGCGCCCGATCGTATCTGGTATGAACTCAATTTTCTCCCAAATTTTCTCCCATAGCTGTCTTTTTCGACAAGGTTTTACAGGATTTTGCTAGAGATTTAAGATCTTATGTGAGAGATACCTCACATTTTTTAGAGAAACTCAGTAGAATTCAGTTTAATGAGGGTGACTTATTAGTGTCCTTTGACGTGGTAAGTCTTTACACGAGTATTGATCATGACAGGGGGCTCCATGCGGTCCAATTGACCCTACAAAAATCGCAGTATACCCCACGTAAGGTCCGGTTCATATTATCACTTCTTGAGATCGTCCTTACATGAAATTATTTCATGTTTAAGGACGACTTCTATGTTCAACGGAGAGGGACAGCAATGGGGTCCAATGTGGCCCCGTCGTATGCGAACATCTACACGGCGGTCTTCGAGGAGACGTTTGTGTATCCATCCAGCTCCTTCCGGTCTGTGAGGGGCTGGATGAGATACATAGACGACATCTTCTTCATTTGGACCGACACAGAGGAACATTTGAGGGGCTTCCTGTCCCAGCTGAATGAGGTGTATGGTGAGCTTCAGTTCACCATGGTCTTATCAGCAGAAAAACTGCAATTTCTGGACACTACTGTATATCCATCATCCGGTGGTTTGCAAACGGACTTGTTTGTCAAACCAACAGATAGGAACAATATCTTGAGCTTTCAGAGCTCACACCCGAGACGGATGATCGAATCCCTGCCCCGCAGTCAATTTTTGAGGGTACGGAGAATTGTGAGTGAGGAGGAGAATGTAAATAAGAGACTGGACAGTATGGGTCAAAAATTTCTCCAGAGAGGTTATCCATCTAACCTGGTTAAGAGACACCTTGATCAAAGTAAGAAGCTGAAGAGACAGGATACTATGGGCCCTAGGGATATAAACCCAAAAAAAGTCAATAAAAGGATTCCCCTGGTAACGAGTTATACATCGTGTAGTAATAGTGTAGCAGCTATCGTCCGAAAAAACTGGGGCATATTATCCCAAGCCTTTCCTAATGTCCCCGAATTCCAACAGCCCCCGCTCCTTTCATATAAAAGAACTCCCAACCTCAAGGACAAGCTTGTCCATGCGGACCAGAAGTCTCCAGGTCACACAATAGGGAGTAGGTTGGGGTGTTTTCCCTGTCTTAATTGTTGCCATTGCAACAGTCTATCGAAGGGTTATTCCTTTACGCATCCATACACTGGGGTTCGGTATCACATTAGGGGCCACTACACTTGTAGCTCCACATATGTGATATATGTTCTCCAGTGTCCGTGTGGCCTCCTGTATGTAGGAGAGACCATGCAGGAGGTCAAGAAGAGACTCACACAACACAAGTCCAAAATACGAAATGGAGCTTTGGAACTTCCTGTCCCAGATCATTTTCATAAGTTCAAACATAATGTGTCACAACTCAAATTCCATATTATAGATGGTGTTCCGCAACCCCGTAGGGGTGGAGATCGGGAAACTATGTTAAAGAAATTAGAAATGAAGTGGATCCACCGACTAGAAACATTGGAACCTAAAGGATTAAATAGAGAATTTGGATTGAATATTTTCCTCTAAGTATCATTGTCCCTTATAGCTACACACGTCGGTGGTGCCGTGCACTTTGGCAGACACCGACAGGCTCAAGGACTGGCCCACCTTCTGTTCTACTTGTGTGTGCAGGGCTAGTACTACCTTTTTGGCAAAGAAGTGACAGCTTGGGACGCTCCACCTCGGCTCAGCACAAGCCATAAGTTCTCTGAAAGGTGCACCACTTGGAAAAGGAGGGATTGAAGAACCAGCAACTTGGCCAGGAGCCCATTCAGCTTCTGCGCCGTTGGACGAGTGCACACATACTGTTGTCTCTTGGCAATCGCTTCGGTGATCAATTGCTGACGGAATGACTGACGAGGAGTAGGAGGAGCAGAAACATCGGGACCAGCAGATGATGGGAATGACAGACAGCTCCCTTCAGCTGAGGTGGTAGAGCCTTGACTGCCTGAAACCGGGTGTGTTCCACTGGGTGATGCAGCGGTTGCTGCAGCAGGCTGAACCACCACACTGAAGCCACGGTTCTTCCAGGCCACTTCATGGTGACGCTGCATTTGTTAGCACATTGGCCACACCATACCTTCTGCCCACAGATTCTATATATGGCCATGTTCACCTCCCCCGGCGGCTTAACAAAAAACTGCCACACCGCCGAGTGTTTTACCTCCAACACTACACATTGACTGACTGCTACCGCCTCTGCCTCCGTGAACCAGTGCACCGCTACTTTCCGGGCAGGTAGGCACCTGCGAAGCGGGTGGTCTACCCCAGACACGTTTTGCTCCTGACCTCTACTGCTGCCACCCTGATGACTCCTGGCTATTCTAGCGACTTGCTGGCTGCCACCCTCTTCTCCCGATGATACGATCAGCTACATCATCATCATTGAGTACTGTCTGCACATCACTGATGTCCTCCACAACCGTCTCTGGGTCAGTAGCATGACTGCACGCAACACCAGCTCCCACGCCATTCTCCTCATCACTACTTGCCCGTCTAGTGGAGGAAGCGATGGATGTCTCCTCCACATCTTGGCTTGACGCAGCGCTGACACCATGTTCTTCCCATTGTCAGTCACCATGGTTCCGATTTTAAGTTGTCGCGGAGAAAGCCAGGATTTGATTTCTTAATGAAGGACACAGAGCAGTTCTCCCCTGTGTGACTCCGATCGCCCAGGCAAATGAGGTGTAGAACAGCATGACACCACCAATCCCTGCACATGTGGTATGCTATAAGAGCACTTTGAATTGTCCCTGCAGTGGAGGCTGAGGACACAGTGGTGGATGAGGAGGCAGAGGCGGAAATTGTTGCAGGACCAATGGCGTGAGAATGTTGAAGCAGTAGTGGCTTCATCTGCCCAAGTTGCTGGTGTGGCTGTGCAGGAACCACGTTCACCCAGTGGGCCATAAAGGACATGTATTGTCCCTGACCGTAGTTATAGCTGTAGTATTGGAAGGATCGGCACTCAAAGTTATGCTTCTTCAAAGTTGTCTTTTTTGTACACTTGAGAAAGGCTTATACAGCCGAAACACGTGTTGTGTGTTGCCTCATACAATGGCGAATAAAAGACAACTTTGAAGAAGCATAACTTTGAGTGCCGATCCTTCCAATACTACAACTATTTGTGAGTACACCGACTCGGTATACGGGCACCGCTCCATAGTGGAGTAAAGTGGAGTGCCGCCTGCTCTTTCTTCTATTACGTAGTTATAGCTGGACACGTTGGCGCTGCCGTGCACTTTGGCCAACACCTACAGGCTCAAGGAATGGCCCACCTTCTGTTCTACATATTTGTGCAGGGCTGGTAGTGACTTTTTGGCAAAGAAATGACGGCTTGAGACTCTCCACCTAGGATTGGCACAAGCCATCATTTCTTTGAAAGGTGCAGAGTCTACCACTTAAAAAGGGAGGGACTGCAGTACCAACAACTTGACCAAGAGCACATTTAGCTTCTGAAGCATAGGATGACCACACACGTATTGCTGTCTAGCTTTGGTGATTGACTGCTGAGGAAATAAGTGATGAGGAGGACGAGGAGAAGAAGCATCAGGACCGGTAGATGATGGGAAGAACAGAAAGCACTCTTCGGCTGAGATGGTGGAGCCTCTACTGCCTGAACTCGTGTGCATGCCACTGAGTGATGCAGCGGTTGCTGTGGCAGGCTGGACCACAACATCGGTGCCATGTTTCTCCTAGGCCACTTTATGGTGACACTGCATATGTTGACACAGGGCCGTAGTGCCAACATTGGCACCCTGGCCACGCTTCACCTTCTGCCCACAGATTCTACATACTGCCACATTAACCTCCTCCGGCGGCTTAACACAAATCTGTCACACTGCCGAGTAGGTGATTTCCCCCCCAACAGTCTGCATTGACTGACTGCTACCGCCACTGGCTCCGTGAACCCTTGCACCACTACATCCCGGGCAGGTTGGCTGCTGCGAAGCAGGTGGTCTACCACGGGCACGTTTGACTCCCAACCTCCCACTGCTGCCACCCTGCTGACTCTCAGCCATGCAACCACCTTGCTGGCTCAGCCGCTGCCTCAAAGGCAAGCTGCCATCCTTTTCTCCTGATGATGATGAATCCTCTTCTGCACCCGGCTCCCAAGTGCGATCGGCTTCATCATCATCGAGTAGTGTCTGCACGTCAATGATATCCTGCTCAACGGTCTCTGGGTAAGGAGCCTGAACACTCGCAACAGCACCTCCCGCAACACTCTTCTTATTACTACTTGCCCGCCTAGCGGTGAAAGCGGCGGATGTCTCCTCCACTTCTTGGCTGGCCAGTATCTGCTGACTGTCCTCTAGTAGCTTGTCCTCGCTTTATAGTGCAGCTGAGCCCAAAGCATATAATAATTTTCTGGCTGAGGGAACAGAAAACAAAAGAGGCAGGTTAAGGACAGGTGAGGGCACAGGGCCTGCTCCCAGGCCATGCCAACTAAGGGTTGTTTCTGTTGTACTCACTTACTATTGGCTAGGAGTGTCTGATGTCAGTTGGGACAAAGTGGATGACCGAGTCAACCATTCAAGAACTGCTGGGTTGCTGGTCAAGACACGACCGCTAGATGACACCGGGAACTCAGGCCTCTCGCTGCGACTCCTGCTGCCACACCCCCTTACACTGCTGCGACCTGTGTCTGCGCCAGAAACATTTAGGCCTCTGCCACTTTCCTGTGCAGGGCCTGGCACTTCTCAGACTGGCATACGGTTAGATCAAATAAATAAATAAAAAGGAAATTAAAACACCCTAAAAAAAAGTCTGTAATGTTCTCACTTCACCACACAACTGCTAATAAGCCCTTTTTTCCCACTAATACACATATAACTGCACCGCTGAACGGCAAATATATATACTTTTTTTTGCCACTAATACACACCAAAAAAGGGCTTTAGAACATATAGCTGCACCGCTGAATGGCAAAAATAGTTTTTTTTGCCACTAATACGAGCCAAAAAGGGCTTTAATTTTCTCAATTCACCACACAACGGAAAATACTTTTTTGTGCCACTAATACATGCCAAAAATGGCTTTAGAACATATAACTGCACCACAGAACGGCAAATAATATAAATATTTTTTGCAACTAATACACGACAAAAAGGGCTTTAAAACATATAACTGCACTACTGAACGGAAAATAGGCCCTTCATTTTTACCACTTATACATGCCACAAAATGCTTTAGAACATAGTACTTCACCACAGAACAGCAAATATATATTTTTTCGCCACTAATACACGCCAAAACGGCTTTAGAACATATGACTGCACTGCTGAACGGCAAACATATATTTTTTGCCAATAATACATGCCAAAAAGGGCTTTTTAACATATAACTGTACCGCTCATTGGCAAAAAAGGGCTTTAGAACATATAAATGCATCGGTGAATGGCAAATAGGCCCTTTCTTTTTTCCACTTATACGGTACACCCCACAAAAGGCTTTAGAACATATAACTGCACCACTGAACGGTAAATAATATATATATATATATTTGCCACTAATACACGCCACTTATACTCCAAAATGGACTGTAATTTTCTCACCTCACCCCATAATGGTGAATACGCCTTTTTTTCACCCTCTAATACAAGTCAAAAAATGCTTTAGAAAATATAACTGCACTGCACAAGGGCAAATAAGACATAGAAATATTTCCTTGTAATAAACCCTGTTAATTGCTGTCTCAAACAGAACTTGCAACCCAATAACAAGAACAGTTTGCTGCAATTAAAGAGCTGTATAATGGCAATTTGGATCTGCAGTCAGAGCAGCAAGGTGTAATAGGATTGTTCCTATTACCCATGCTGTAAACTCCCCTACTGAACCCTGTTCTGCTTCAATACTGTGGAATGATTCTTCCCTATCCTTTCCCTAAACTTCTATGCAGAAAATTAAAAGTTTTAAAGTCCTTTCTACCACTGTCCCTAGCGTCTGCTGACATCTCTCCCTGCACTAAGTACAATGGAAAATGGCTGACTCCAAGATGGCTGAGACTTTTTATAGGTCTGTGACATCAGCTGCTGATTGGCTGCATGCATGACATTGTGCGTGTTCCTCATTCCCAGAGTTCCTTGCTCCGGTGTGAATCGAATTTTTCCTTAAATTCGGATCAACTTTCACTTTGTCAACTTTGATTCACTCATCTCTAATCAAGAAATAACTGAGTTTTAAATTATTAGATTCTGAACCCAAAGCTGGATTAAATTTAACTAGAAAAGATGCTAATGTAATTCTCCATGTAAGAATAATTCTGGGGCATCTATTCTTATGGCTCTACAGTATGTTGTGTCAGTTATTTATTATTTCTACAAGAAGTTATGAATGGTCAGCAGCTTGCAGTAAAGGTATAATTGGGGGCCAGTTGCAGGTGTTTCTCTGCACTGTGTGACAAAGGAAGCAGTGATTGGACAGAGTCAGACACACCTGCTTTTTTTAATACCCAGTATTACCTATACTGCAGACTGTTGGCAATTTATTTGTAAACTTCTAACAGGAATAATACGGGAATAGCATAACACAGAGTCATAAGAATAGATGCTCCAGAATTGGTATTATGTGCGGAATGCAAGTGATTAATAAAACTGACAGTTTAGGAGAGGTGACAGGTCCTCTTTAACATTTGCACTTGAGACTCTATTTGAGGCCAATGTTACAGATTCTTTTTTAAAATATGTCTTTTATGAAGGACTTTTCTCTCTGCTTAACCCCTTCCTGATGCCTGCTGTATAATTACAGCGCAGCAGGAAGTGACTTCCCGACCTCCGCCATAATACTACTGGGTGCTGATCAGGCGGGTGCAGGAACGGCACTCACTTGATCAGTAGCAAGGACTAGTTGGAGTAACCCTTTCTATGCCATGGTCAACACTGATGTCACCACCTAAGGGGTTTGCAGAGGGAGTGGGCTCCCTCTGTCTCTCCATCCGACCCCTGCTCTGCGATGACACTGGGCCGACGATTGCCATAGCAGCCCCATGCATTAAAAGGCCTTGGGGTATAACAGCTATGAGGCCTATGAGGCCCAGCTCCCAGCTCCCAAATTGCCAGTTTTGAATCCACATCGAGTATCTAACCAGGCAAGTTTCAACACTGAGAGGCGTTGACAATTTGGAAAAGAGTTTGCTGCTCACTGAGCAAGCACTCTATGGGGTAGATGTGGGGGAGGGTGCTAGCGAGGAGACTAAGGAAAGTGAGGTAGCTAGCTGGATAACAGTTAGAAAGCGGGTTAGAGGGAAGAGTGCCAGGGAGGCTCGGTCTCATAGGAGAACTGTCGGTGTATTACTGAAAGTTCAATGTAGTACAATACAGCATGCAATCATGCATGTATAAACCCGCCAAAGGATCTGAGACAAGTGTGATGACTTCAACAAGTGATCACGCTGGGAGCGTATGGTGACCTCATCAGTGATGATTAAGGATGAGTGAACCCGTGGAAGTTGGGGTTCGCTGGGTTCGGCCAAACTTCAGGTCATAGTTTGGGTTCGGTATCCGGACTTGACCCGAACTCGAACCCGAACCTCATTGAAGTCAATGTGGACCCAAAGTTCACTTAATTATTTTACTTTATAACATGGTTATATTGGAAAATAACAAAATGCTTTGGTTTCTGTCACCAGAATTATCCCTATTAAACTGGCTAACATTATCGATTTGCTAATGTCAGCAGTTATGATTGCAGAGCAGGTTCGAGATTTACCTAGCACACAGAGCTGGCAGGAGGAGACGAACGCTGAACTGTCAACGGAAAAATAATAAAGTCATTCATAAATCGCACAGGCCTCTGCACAAGCAAGTATATGAAGTGTTTTTTTTTTTTACAGCCACTTCGGATACTTTAATTCACTGAACACTAATAGTGAGCTATCAAAAAGTCATATTTGCCCTAAAGTGGTACCAAAAAATGGTCACTTCATCCTGCAAAAAATAAGCCCTCAGACAGCTCCATTGACATAAAAATAAATGTATAGTTGTCAGAAAATGGTTGTATTGTTACCCTCCAGGCTGCACTGCATAAGCCAATTGGCGGTTTTTCCTTTTTGAACTCTGTACTGTACCCAAACAGCAGTTTACATCCACATTTAAGGCATTTGCATACCCTTTAAAACTCACCTAACAATTTAAAGAGTTTTGTGTATCTTAGATGGGTACAGCATATTAGACACTGAAATGCCATATCTGTGGAATTCTTTCAAATTTAATTTTGCAGTCTCCTGCTCATCTCCTGCTCATTCATTTCTGCAAAACACCTGTGGGGTCAAAATGCTCACTCCCCCTTAATAAATACCTTGATGGGTGCAGTTTCTGATATACTGTAGGTTCACTTATTGGGGGTTCTATTTATTATTTATCATTTTACCCAAGAGCCTCTACAGTTGTCAGAACAAGATACATAAATCACCACATTGGGCCTCAAATGCACATTGGGCTCTTTTGCTCATGAGCCCTATGGTATGCCCGGGAAAATAACTAAGGCCTTTGAATCCACCAGAGGGAAAAAAGCAGACTGTTTTGAGAGCTCCATTTATACAAGCAGGCAAATAACGCGAGTTTGTGAGCGTTTGCATGTTTGATTTTTAAGTGTGTGTTTGTATTAAGTATGTGACTTCAGATTCAGGGACTTTAGTGGGGGACTGCAGTAGATCAGTTTCATATCACTGCATTATATTGTATTTTTCTCTTTTCCTGCGTAATCCCCATTTAGTATGTGTTCCATTATTGACAACGCAGTCCAGTGCACATCTTGTCTAAGGTATGCAGTCCTGTAACAGCCGTTTGAGGGTGCATATCTTTGTTCAAAATGTGAGCAAATTGCCAGTTTTTAATGGACATCGAGTATCTAACTAGGCGAGTTTCAACACTGAGAGGCGTTGACAATTTGGAAAACAGTTTTCTGCTCACTGATCAAGCACTCTATGGGGTAGATGTGGGGGAGGGTTGTAGCGGGGAGGCTGAGGAAAGGGAGGTAGCTAGGTGGATAACAGTTAGAGAGTGGGTTAGAGGGAAGAGTGCCAAGGAGGCTAGCCCTGATCTGGCACACCCCAACAAGTTTGCAAGGTTTGCAGATGAGGGGGATGAAAGTTCAGAGAAAGCACTGCTGCAGCCAGACACTTCCTCTGCCAGTCAGGGGAATAACAAGAAAAAACGGAAGTTAATCCAAACGCTCAAGGAGAGTAGCAATCTCCAAGAGGAGTAGAAAAAGGCGCCAATAGGGTGGGTAGGAATGCAGTAGAAAAAGAGAGAAAAGGGAATAGTGTACAAGTCCAATTAGGAGGCAGCTCACCAGTGTCTCTGTACAGAGGCACAACCAAATAGTCAGCAGTGGATGGGTAGAGCTGGAGGGTGTTCCGCTAACCCAGGGAGGGAAAAAGGCAGGAGGATAGGGAGCGCCAATGTGGACTTGAATGGAGTGCAAATATAATATAATATAAATAGTTAGTTTGTCATGGACTACAACCAGGTAATGTCCATAAATAAAACAGATTAGGGTAGTATAAAAAACTCTTGGTGACAATTTGTAAGAACCATAAAAGATTCTGGAGGAGTATTAATTACTCATAGATACAGCAAGAGTAGATAGCTGAAATGGTAAAACCAATAAAACAAGGTTTAAATTCCAAAAGTGGAACACAAAGCACTTACTTCACTGGGGGCTGTCCACAGGATAAACTCAAGACACCTGGGACAGACACCCCCGGCCAGGATCGCCTGTAGATCGTAGTGAATGATGGCAGCCGAAGGACCAAAGGCTTCAGATCAAACACTTTATTGGAAAAGATGTGTGGCTCGACGCGTTTCGGGGTTAATATAGTCCCCTTCCTCAGGAGCAGATGCAGGCGATCCTGGCCGGGGGGTGTCTGTCCCAGGTGTCTTGAGTTTATCCTGTGGACAGCCCCCCAGTGAAGTAAGTGCTTTGTGTTCCACTTTTGGAATTTAAACCTTGTTTTATTGGTTTTACCATTTCAGCTATCTACTCTTGCTGTATCTATGAGTAATTAATACTCCTCCAGAATCTTTTATGGTTCTTACAAATTGTCACCAAGAGTTTTTTATACTACCCTAATCTGTTTTATTTATGGACATTACCTGGTTGTAGTCCATGACAAACTAACTATTTATATTATATTATATTTGCACTCCTTTCAAGTCCACATTGGCGCTCCCTATCCTCCTGCCTTTTTCCCTCCCTGGGTTAGCGGAACACCCTCCAGCTCTACCCATCCACTGCTGACAGTCAGGGGAATTTCGGCTCCAGTAAGCAGGGGACCAGGAGAGCAGGGCAGGCCAGACAGGTGCTGGTAGTGGGAGACTGAATTATTAGGGGTACAGATAGGGCGATCTGTCACAAAGACTGGGATCGGCAAACGGTGTGTTGTCTTCCTGGCGCTCGAGTTTGACATCCGGATCGGGTTGACAGTTTACTGGGAGGGGCTGGAGAAGATCCAGCTGTCATGGTCTATATCGGAACCAATGACAAAGTTAGAGGTAGGTGGAGCGTCCTTAAAAATGATTTTAGGGATTTAGGTCAAAAGCTTAAGGCAAGGACCTCAAAGGTAGTATTTTCCGAAATACTTCCTGTACCACAAGCCACACAAGAAAGGAAGTGGAAGATTAGGGAGGTTAACAAGTGGCTCAAGAACTGGTGTAGGAAGGAGGGGTTTGGGTTCCTGGAGAACTGGGCCGACTTCTCTGTTGGCTACAGGCTCTATTGTAGGAGTCCACAGAACATCTACTATTTAACGAGATAGATGAGGCCTCAAATCATAGTGAGGGGATTATTATGGGGGACTTCAACTACTCAGATATAGACTGGGAAACTGAAAGCTGTATAAACTGAAATCGCATAAAGGAAACAGGTTCTTGGCAATAACCAAAGACAATTACCTTTCCCAACTGGTTCAGGATCCGACTAGAGGGACGGCCATAATGGACTTAGTATTAATGAATAGATCTGACAGAACAACATGTGTGCCGTTTGGGGGACACCTTGGAAATAGTTACCATCAAGTAATAACCTTCCAATTATCATTCAAAAGAACATTTCTACAGGGAGGAACAAATATACCAAACTTCAAAAAAGCTAAATTTAGCTAACTAAGCGAGGCCATAGGCCTAACTAACTGGGACAAAGTCCTCAAAAACAAAAATACAGCCACAAAATGGGATATCTTTTAAAGCATCCTAAAATCTCATTGTGAGAGGTACATACCGTATGGGAATAAAAGGTTAAAGAACAAAAAGAAACCAATATGGATAAATAGAACTGTAAAGAAAGCAATAAATGACAAAAAGAAAGCATTTAAATCACTAAAACAGGAGAGTAGCAAGGAAGCACTGAAAAACTATAAGTTTTAGAATAATAATAATAGAATATGTAAAAAACAAATAAAAGCGGCCAAACTAGAGACCAAGAGATTAATTGCCAAAGAGAGCAAAACTAACCCTAAAATGTTCTTCAATTATATAAATGGTAAGCACTATAAATCTGAAGGTGTCAGAGTGATGAGGGGGGAGTTGCAGAGAGCGATGCGGGGAAAGCAAAGCTATTTTGTTCTCCACTGTATTCACTGAAGAAAATAAACTGTCAGATTAAATGCAGAATGTAAAAATAAATTCCCCATTAAAAGTGTCCTGTCTGACCTGAGAGATCTTAAAAAGATTAAAAAAGACAAATCGCCAGAACCAGATCGCATACACCCTTGAAGCCTAAGAGAATTAAGTAATGTCATAGCCAGACCCTTATTTCTGATGTTTAAGTACTCTATACTGACAGGGACTGTTCCACAGGATTGGCGCATAGAAAATGTGGTGCCAATATTCAAAAAGGGTCCAAAAACAGAGCCCGGAAACTATAGGCCGGTAAGTTTAACATCCGTCGTGGATAAACTGTTTGAAGGTTTTCTAAGAGATGCTATCTTGGAGCACCTCATTGAAAATTAGCAAATAACGCCATATCAGCATGGCATGAGGGATGGGTCATGTCAGACTAATTTAATCAGTTTCTATGAGGAGGTAAGTTCTAGACTTGACAGCGGTGAATCAATGCATGTCGAATATATGGACTTCTCCAAAGCATTTGACACTGTACCGCATAAAAGGTTAGGATTTAAAATGAGAATGCTTGGACTGGGAGAAAATGTCTGTATGTGGTTAAGTAACTGGCTCAGTAATAGAAAAAAGAGGGTGGCTATTAATGGTGCACACTGAGATTGGGTCACTGTCATTAGTGGAGTACCACAGGGATCATCAGTACTGGGCCCTATCCTCTTCAATATATTTATTGATGACCTTGTAGAAGTAAAATATCATTTTTTGCAGATGACATTAAACTGTGTAAAGTAATTGACATGGAAGAGGACAGTATACTGCTACAGATGGATCTGGATAGAGTGGAGGCTTGGGCAGAGAAGTGGCAGATGAGGTTTATCACTGACAAATGTAAGGTTATGCACATGGGAAGGAATAATGCAAGTCACCTGTACATATTAAATGGTAAAACACTGGGTAACACTGACGTGGAAAAGAACCTAGCAATTTTACTGAACAGCAAACTAAGCCATAAAAACCATGGTCAGGCAGCTGCTGCCAAGGCCAATAAGATAATGGGTGGCATCAAAAGGGGCATACTGTAGATGCCCGTGATGAGAACATAGTCCTACCACTTTACAAATCGCTAGTCAGACCACACATGGAGTACTGTGTACAGTTCTGGGCTCCTGTTAACAAGGCGGACATAGCAGAGCTGGAGAGGGTTCAGAGGAGAGCAACTAAAGTAATAACTGGAATGAGGGAACTACAATACCCTGAAAGATTATCAAAATTAGGGTTATTCGCTTTAGAAAAAAAGACAACTGAGGGGAGATTTAATTACTATGTATTAATATACAGTGCCTTGTGAAAGTATTTGGCCTCCTTGAACTTTTTGACCTTTTGCCACATTTCAGGCTTCAAACATAAAGAAATAAAACTGTAATTTTTTGTGAAGAATCAACAAGTGGGACACAATTATGAACTGGAACGAAATTTATTGGATATTTCAAACTTTTTTAATAAATAAAAAACTGAAAAATTGGGCGTGCAAAATTATTCTGCCCCCTTAAGTTAATACTTTGTAGCGCCACCTTTTGCTGCGATTACAGCTGTAACTTGCTTGGGGCATGTCTCTATCAGTTTTGCACATCGAGAGAATGTCACATTTCCAGAAGACAAAGTATCTTCTCATAAACTCACAAAACAGACAACAGATCCCCGCTGTGCAGGTAAACGCCCGACCAGGGTTTCGCCCTTTCGGCTTCGTCAGGGGCTGTCCAATCAATACTGCACGGGTTACTGATAAAACCACCGTGCACTGTGCATTACTTCCGGGATAGTTACTTCCGTATAATTGCGGGCAACCTCGATAAAAGCAGTGAATAATCTGTGATAAATACCGTATTTATCACAGATTATTCACTGCTTTTATCGAGGTTGCCCGCGATTATACTGGAAGTAACTATCCCGAAGTAATGCAGAGTGCACGGTGGTTTTATCAGTAACCCGTGCAGTATTGATTGGACAGCCCCTGACGGCCGAAGGGCGAAACCCGGGTCGGGCGTTTACCTGCACAGCGGGGATCTGTTGTCTGTTTTGTGATTTTATGAGAAGATACTTTGTCTTCTGGAAATGTGAGATTCAGTCTGTATTTGAAGCGTGGACCATACTTCTGTCTTAAAGAAAAAGAAAAGGTTACCTGGAGTGACATTTGTGGTGCTCTGAGAATAGCGCGGACCTGGCTTTCCTATTTGTACTTTTCATTGTTAAGGAGTGGGACCTACTCCTCTACAGAACTGCTGCTTTTAAACCAAAACTACGTAGCCTTTTGATTCGTGTTTTAAGTTTTGCACATCGAGAGACTGAAATTTTTGCCCATTCCTCCTTGCAAAACAGCTTGAGCTCAGTGAGGTTGGATGGAGAGCGTTTGTGAACAGTAGTTTTCAGTTCTTTCCACAGATTCTCGATAGGATTCAGGTCTGGACTTTGACTTGGCCATTGTAACACCTGGATATGTTTATTTGTGAACCATTCCATTGTAGATTTTGCTTTATGTTTTGGATCATTGTCTTGTTGGAAGACAAATCTCCGTCCCAGTCTCAGGTCTTTTGCAGACTCCATCAGGTTTTCTTCCAGAATGGTCCTGTATTTGGCTCCATCCATCTTCCCATCAATTTTAACCATATTCCCTGTCCCTGCTGAAGAAAAGCAGGCCCAAACCATGTTTGACAGTGGGGATGGTGTGTTCAGGGTGATGAGCTGTGTTGCTTTTACACCAAACATAACGTTTTGCATTGTTGCCAAAAAGTTCGATTTTGGTTTCATCTGACCAGAGCACCTTCTTCCACATGTTTGGTGTGTCTCCCAGTTGGCTTGTGGCAAACTTTAAACAACACTTTTTATGGATATCTTTAAGAAAAGGCTTTCTTCTTGCCACTCTTCCATAAAGGCCAGATTTGTGCAGTATACGACTGATTGTTGTCCTATGGACAGAGTGTCCTACCTCAGCTGTAGATCTCTGCAGTTCATCCAGAGTGATCATGGCCTCTTGGCTGCATCTCTGATCAGTCTTCTCCTTGTATGAGCTGAAAGTTTAGAGGGACAGCCAGGTCTTGGTAGATTTGCAGTGGTCATTAGTCATTTAGGTCAACATTGGATCATTCAGAGATCCTCAGTGAACTTCTGGAGAGTTTGCTGGACTGAAACTAAAGGGGCTGAATAATTTTGCATGCCCAATTTTTCTGTTTTTTATTTGTTAACAAAGTTTGAAATATCCAATAAATTTTGTTCCACTTCATAATTGTGTTCCACTTGTTGTTGATTCTTCACAAAAAATTACAGTTTTATATCTTTATGTTTGAAGCCTGAATTGTGGCAAAAGGTCGATAAGTTCAAGGGGGCCAAATACTTTCACAAGGCACTGTATAAGGGGTCAGACTCAGTACAAAGATTTCTCCCATCATCTATTTATCCCCAGGACTGTGACTGTGACAAGAGGACATCCTCTGCGTCTGGAGAAAAGAAGGTTTGTACACAAACATAGAAGAGTTTTATTTATGGTAAGAGCAGTGAGACTATGGAACTCTCTGCCTGAGGAGGTTGTGATGGAGAGTTCACTAAAAGAGTTCAAGAGGGTCCTGGATGTATTTCTGGAGTGTATTACAGGCTATAGCTACTAGAGATGGGTAATTGATCCAGGGAGTTATTGGATTGCTTGTTTGGAGTCGGGAAGGAATTTTTTTCCCCTTCAGTGGGGATAATTGGCTTCTACCTCACAGGAGTTTTTCACCGTCCTCTGGATCAACTTGCAGGATAACGGGCCGAACTGGAGGGACAAATGTCTTTTTTTGGCCTTATATACTATGTTACTATGTAGGGTATTTGTAAAATCAGGAAGCACAGCATAATAATAAGAGGGTTTACTTTTAATACTGACATTCGCTGGGGACAACGTATTGGGCACTTGACTTACCAACTTAGCCGTAGAGCCTATGCAGTTCTTGGCCAGTGCTGTATAAATCAGCAATTTAGGCCTCAAATTCATACAGTACGGTGGTATTTCTCTCCTGAACTTTGCTGTTTGACCAAACAGCACTATACAACTACATGTGGTTGCCATATTCAGGGGATAATGATTAAAAATTGTGGGGTGATTGCTGCGACCAGGCCGCAGGGGCAATATGTGAGTTATGTTGGGTCAATGGGGGTAGTAGTTGGTTTTACTCACGGTTAGCAGCGCTCTCTGGGTCGGCGTGCAGTGATGGGAAGGACAGCACCAGTTCCTTTGGGACACACTATGTTGTCCAGGGACTTCCGCTAGATGGTGGTTGAGTTGCCCTTGGTGGAATGGGTTTTTAGGTACCTTGGATGCAGGGTCCCTGGTGTTCGTGACGCCAGCACCGTTAGGTGCAAATAGGTGATAAGTTTGCACAATAAGGAGACCAGTTCTCTTAACAAATTCCCAGGACTTTACGGAAGTTCATCCAAAGGTCATCAATGTGCGCAAAAGTCATTTACAGCAAGGTAGCTTCTACAGCTTCTACAATGGCTCAGGTTAGTTCCCAAAAGTTGCATAAGGGGTAGTTTTCCTCTATAACAATCAATCCTTTGTTTCTCCAGGCTGGATGGATATACTATCTCTGCTGTACTTTATAGTCATATACTTCTGTATCCTCTCTAGGAATACTATCTCCTGACAGGGGGCCTTTCTTTCTTTGGTTATGGTGGGCAGCTGGTAGCTTAAAATCTCTCCACCTAATGCAAAGGAGACTAGAGCCAGATAAACAACAATTACCTTCCTTTGCCAATATTCTCACTCCCTCTCTGGGTTGCCTGGATCTTCTGTATTCTTTCCCTTCTATGGGCTGGTACATGGAACTAACTCTGGAGTTTTGATAACTCAGCAAAATGGCAGCTGAGATGCAGCTTTTCCTCAGACCTCACACTATCCTCCTTCTTCTTCTCTTCTTCTCAGAGAGCAACAGTATGTTGAAATGTTGTTTTCTACTAATTATCTAGTGCTCTGTATAACCATAACTTTGAATATGTGGTTCCGATGGTGCTTACTATAGTATCTCTTAATGTCAAGGGCCAGAATAGCCCTCAGAAGAGGACCTATGCTTGGAGAGAGGCATTGAACGCTAAGGCAGATATCTTCTGTGCGCAGGAGACTCACCTGCTGCAAACAGATGCTCATAGGGTCAGACACCGCCTATTTCCAACCATAATCCATGCTCATAACTGCTTTTAGTCAATCCCTGAATGCTTCTCAAATTGCCCAATATTCTGATAAAAGGGGAAGATATCTTTTTTTGGTATATTCTATTAATGGGGTTGTTTATACACTGGATAATGTCTATGCCCCCGATGAACACCAGCTAGTATTCTTGAGAGGTGTAATGCATAAAGTTAATCAAGTTAAACAAGGCAAAGTAATTGTCTGCAGAGATTTCAATACCATGGTGGATCCGTTTATGTATTCTACTAATGTCAGGCACAGAACAGACAGGGGCCTGGATGCTCTGATTCAGGCGGAGGGCCTTTTCGATGTTTGGAGGGCTCACCACAGTACTGAACATGATTACACTTATTTCTCTCCCTCACATACCTCCTACTCACGTCTGGACTTGTTCTTGGTGGACCGAGCTGCTCTGTTTCTAGTGAAATCATCCTCTATAGGGATCATAAGTTGGTCTGACCACGCCCCAGTGGCTTTGTCTATCAACGAGCAGGCCCAGACTCCTAAATCCCTAATCTGGAGGAACAACACATTTATAATGGGCCATAAGGAATACTCTCGGGAACTAAGAGAGGCTATCGCCGAGTATTTTGATATAAATACAGGGTCTGTGACGGACCCGTCCACTGTATGGCAGGCTCATAAAGCCTATGTTATAGGGATGATGATTAAAATAGGGCATCAGGAAAAAAAGGCTAGGGAAAAGACTATCGCTGAGGTCATTGCAAATCTAAATAGGTTGGAGCAGGTGAATAAACAGAACCCCTCGGCTGCACGCTCAATAGAGGTAGCGAAGGAAAGAGAAAAGTTACGCAATCTCCTTTTATTTAACTATGAGAAGGCTCTTTCCCGGACTAAAGCCCGATATTATATTCAGGGTAACAAAGCTGGAAAATTTTTAACTTCTAAATTGAAGTCTGTCCGATTGAAATCCCACATTGACCATATAATACACCCCTAAACTCAGGGTAAACTGATTGATCCCAGGGACATAGTGGACCAGTTTCGGATTTATTATGAACAACTTTATAATTTAAAGGATTCAGTTCCTTTGCCAGACTCCTATGATGAACTGGTTCAAAACTTCCTAGCTAAAGCAGATCTCCCCTCCCTGTCGGACGCCCAGTTGGAGGTTCTGAATAAATCGATAATCGAGGAAGAGGTTAAAGCCGTGATCAAAAAATATACCGTCGGGTAAATCCTCGGGCCCGGATGGATTGTCAGGGGAATATTATAAAAATTTCTCAGAACTTTTGGTACCCCACCTGACTTCCATATTTCAGCGAGCGGCTGGGGGCATACCATTTCCCTCAGAAATGCAAACGGCACTTATCATTACCCTACCAAAACCCGGAAAGCCGAGTAACATCCCTCAGAATTTCAGGCCCATTTTGCTACTTAATGTAGACATAAAAATGTTTTCTAAATTAATAGCAGATCGCTTACCAGCTTTTCTGCCATTACTAATCAACGCGGACCAAACTGGGTTCGTCAAGGGCCGCCAAGCAGCAGACAATACAAATACAAATACGAATACAAATACAAATTCGCTGAATTGAAGAACATCCCGCTTCTTGCCATAATGCTAGACGCGGAAAAAGCCTTTTATAGGCTGGGGTTTCAGGGTTTGATTAGTAGCGCTATATCTAGATTGTACGCCAACCCTGCGGCACAAGTGTTTGCTAATGGGGCACTGTCTAATAGATTTAATATAACCAATGGGTCACGTCAGGGGTGCCTGCTATCACCCTTAATCTTTATTTTGGCTCTAGAGCCATTAGCGCAACTTATTAGGAACACAACAGATAATGAGGGGGTGACTATTGGCCATCGTACGTATAAAATCGCACTTTATGTGGACAATATAATACTCACTTTGACCAACCCGTACAGCTCACTTGGAGCGGCCGTAAATCTTATCTTGCAGTTCGGAGCTCTGTCATATTATAAAATCAATGAGTCAAAGTCCCAAGCCTTGCCTATACAGCTGAATGACACTGATCTACGGGCTCTTAAATCTAGCTATCAATTTGATTGGCAGGACTCACACGTGGAGTACTTGGAAATCCGCCTGACCTCACCGGGCTTTCTTCTATATAAGAATAACTATGAACCCCTATTAGACACAATTGACAACGATCTAAAGGGATATGCCTTAAAAGAAATGTCAGGGGTGGGTAGAATGGCATTATTTCAAATGATGATCCTCCCTAAATTGATCTACCTGTTCCGCACTTTGCCAATTGCAGTCCCGAGTACCTTTTTCAGAAGGGCACAGGGTCTATTGAATAGATATATATGGCGTAACAGGCAACCCAGAATTGCACAATCTATATTGATGAGGGCAAAGGAAGTAGAGGAGGTATTAGGCTGTCGTCTCTCAAGGATTATCACATGGCTATATGACTTGCTTTCCTATCCGAGTGGTGGAGAGGGAACATTCACAAACCTTGGGTTCAAATTGAAACAGATATAATAGGGGAGGGCCCTTTGAGGGATATCTTGATCAGCTCCCTATGGAGGAAGACTCCATTATCTGGACTCACACTCACATTACGCTATTTCTTCATGGATTCAATTCCATGCAGCACACGGGAAACCACTGACTCCCTCGCACCAATTGGTAACCATGGGGGTTCTGGCGCGGAGTATAGGAGACATGGATTTATCAGCTTGGGATACAAGAAAGGTGTGTGACCTTTCGGATCTGATGGAGGGAGGTTCCATGAAGACATTTGAATCACTTAGGGTGACATATGACATCCCAAATACAGAATTTTACAACTATTTGAAAGTCCGTCACTTTTGGACACAAACTGTTCACTCTCCACCTAAACTGGATGTGTCTGGTGCAGGGTATTCAGGAAAATCCAAGAGCCCTGCCTAAAGCAACTAGAATTATATATAGCATATTGGGGGGAAAAAACAAGTTCCTCAAAACACTTCTGATTCTAGCCTGGGAACATGACCAACAAAGAGAGTATTCAGAGGAAATATGGATTAAAGCATTGAGATTTGTGTCCCCTAATTTTAAGTGTGTTACCCATTATGAGGCAGGTATTAAAACTCTAGTGAGGTGGTACTACACGCCCAACAGATTGAGCAGAATGTTCCCAGGAGCTAGTGCATGTTGTTGGCGACAGTGTGGTACAACAGGCAATCTGTAGCATATCCTATGAGATCAGGGGCGTAGCTATAGGCTCATGGGCCCTGGTGCAAGAGTTCGATTTGGGCCCCCCCCCCCCGTTCGGCCGTTCAGTTCCTCTGCTCTGTTATAGGAGCAGGAGAACGGAAATTACGCATTCGGCACATAACTGAGCCGAACAGAGCCTAAGGATCCCATAGACCAGGGGTGTCAAACTCAAATTCATCGGGGGCCGCATCAGCAGTTTGGTCACCCTCAAAGGGCCGGTTGTATCTGTAGGACTATGTGTCCACTCTTTATTATCATAAATTATTGTCACTGCATTCAATTATTACTGTTTTTAGAGCTTCATGCATATTTTTGAACTGTTATAGGGGGACATCTGTGGATGGCGCTGTTATGGGGGACATCTGTGGATGGCGCAGTTATGGGGGACATCTGTGGATGGCGCAGTTATGGGGGACATCTGTGGATGGCACAGTTATGGGGGACATCTGTGGATGGCGCAGTTATGGGGGACATCTGTGGATAGCGCAGTTATGGGGGACATCTGTGGATGGCACTGTTATGGGGGACATCTGTGGATGGCGCAGTTATGGGGGACATCTGTGGATGGCACTGTTATGGGGAGACATCTGTGGATGGCGCTGTTATGGGGGACATCTGTGGATGGCGCTGTTATGGGGGGATCTGTGGATGGAGCTGTTATGGGGGGACATCTGTGGATGGCACTGTTATGGGGGACATCTGTGGATGGCGCTGTTATGGGAGGATCTGTGGATGGCGCTGTTATGGGGGATCTGTGGATGGCACTGTTATGGGGGGATCTGTGGATGGCGCTGTTATGGGGGATCTGTGGATGGCGCTGTTATGGGGGATCTGTGGATGGCACTGTTATGGGGGGACATCTGTGGATGGCGCTGTTATGGGAGGGATCTGTGGATGGCGCTGTTATGGGGGGAACATCTGTGGATGGCACTGTTATGGGGGACATTTGTGGATGGCGCTGTTATGGGGGATCTGTGGATGGCGCTGTTATGGGGGGATCTGTGGATGGCACTGTTATGGGGGATCTGTGGATGGCGCTGTTATGGGGGTATCTGTGGATGGCGCTGTTATGGGGGGGATCTGTGGATGGCACTGTTATGGGGGGGACATCTGTGGATGGCGCTGTTATGGGGGGGATCTGTGGATGGCGCTGTTATGGGGGGACATCGGTGGATGGCACTGTTATGGGGGGGACATCTGTAGATGGCGCTGTTATGGGGTGAGGGGGATCTGTGGATGGCACTGTTATGGAGTGAGGGGGATCTGTGGATGGCAGTATTATGGGATAGGGGATCTGTGGATGACACTGTTATATAACTCCTCACCCCTTAAAAGTGCCATCCACAGATCCCCCTCACATTGCCTCAAAATTGCAGCGGGGCCAGGTGTATTCACTGTCCTCTGGCCCCGCCTCATTCCCCAAAAATCGCCATAAATCTATGTTAAATAAAGTAAACTTGTGCCCGCCCCTCATACATAATAGAATCACTAACTCCATTACAGGCCGGGCGCGCGGCCGGCAGCGTGACTGACTGACGTCACGTGCCGGCGCCGTCTGATTCATTCATAAAGTAGGCGGCGCCGGCACGTGACGTCAGTCAGTCACGCTGCCGGCCGTGCGCCCGGCCTGTAATGGAGCGGACCGCGGTTAGTGAGTTAGTGATTCTATTATGTATGAGGGGCGGGCACAAGTTTACTTTATTTAACATAGCGGGCCACATAACGAGGTCTGGCGGGCCGGATTCGGCCCGCGGGCCTTGTGTTTGACACCCATGCTTTAGACTCTCTCTCCTGGAGGGGGCCCCGTGGGCCCCCCTGACTTAGGGGCCCGGTCGCAATTGCGACCGCTGCGACCCCTATAGCTACGCCACTGTATGGGATTGTCCGAAACTGCCAGCGCACTGGGCAGATGTGTTTAAGCTAATCTCGGAAATCTGCAGTAGGCGGATCTTGCCGTCCCCAGATTTGGCCCTGCTTTTTCATAATATACACAGTTTCACACCGAATCTAAGACCTCTGATTGGTCACATTGTATTGAGTGCAAAGCTAGTGATCACGCCTCACTGGAAGAAGGTACACCCTCCGAGTATGGAGGAAGTGTACATCACAATAAACCTGATGTGTCAATATGAGCGTAGGCTACCGAGTAATATGGTAAACAGGTCTAAAATAGAAGGAATATGCGAACCATGGATGAAAAGGCCCAATACTTATACATGATGTATACATAGTATAGAATTGCGAATGTCACCTAACCGGAACTAGGATATGAGCACTGGAGAACAAAGTTTTTGTTTATGTTGAGCATTCCTGTTCTATCAACTGTTTGAGTCAGTTGTCATGTACTTGCTGTTGTGGACTCAGTTTGGCCACCTGTACGCAAGAGAGGGAAGGAGTTTGTCGGCCCTTTGATCGCGTTGGCAGCATCCGAGCGGATGCCGAGGCGCCAGGAGCCAGATGATAGAATGTACCTTTGTCGCTTCTTGTGATTCTGTTATTGTACTCTGCTGTTTGCAGTGGCTGCATCCACAATTTTCTATGTTTATGATAAAAACCAATAAAATGATTGAAACCTAAAGGGTTAGCTCAGTTAAAAAAATCAATTTTGAATAACTTAAGGATATAGTTTCTAAAATACGGTCACTTATGGGTGTTTTCTATTATGTAATCCCCAGAAAATTACTTCATAGCTAAATTGGAGTTTTGGAAATTGCTTATAAAATTCTAAACCTTCTAACATCCTATAAAATAACATTTACAAAATGATGCCAACATAAAGTAGTCATATGGTGTATGATAAATAATAACTATATATAAGGTATCACAATTAGAGATGAGCGAATCGAAGCTGAGGAAGTGGAATTTGTTACGAATTTCCTAGCGCTTCATGGTAACGAATCACAATTTTTAAAATGGTAGCTAAAATGGCAGCTACATGTGTGAGGACACGGGGCAAGGAACTCTGGGAAGGCGAGATGATATATAATGCCATGCATGCAGCCAATCAGCAGCCAGCCAGCCTTGTGATGTCACAGCCCTATAAATATGGTGGCCATCTTGGATTCAGACATTTTCCAGCATTGTAAGTGCAGGGACAGACATGAGAAGGTGCTACGGAGAACATTATGAAAAAATTTCTGTGAAAAAGAAAAACTAGTGCAGGGAAAGGATAGGGAGGAATCATTTCACAGCATCTTAGTGCAGGGAGAGACGTCAGAAGGCGCTAGGGGCAGTGATAGGAAAAACCTCATAGTAAAAAAAAAATGATTTACAAGTGCAGGGAAAGATTATTTGGGGATCCAAATTGCCATTAGACAGCTCTGTAATTCCAGCAATTTGTTCTTGGGGTGCAAGTACTATGTTGAAAAGCGTCAGGTGGCTTACATCCAGGCTCGGACTGGCCCACAGGGGTACAGGGGAATCCCCCGATGGGACTCTGTGCTAGGTGGGCCACTTGTCTCCCACACCCTGAACAAGTGGCACATAACACAGTAGACTTACTGCACTACATACATATATTCAATGTACAGCACCTCCACCAGCCTATGTTCATATAAAAAACTTGTTAGATTATTTATTATATTTGAATGTATCCGTACGGTGGACCCCCAAAATAAATTTTACTGGTGGGCCCTAGGTAACCCAGTCCGACACTGCTTACATCTGTGGAAAATGAAAAATATATACGCAGTTCACTTCCGCAGCTATATGTGGTGAAAGCGTTTAGTGGCCTATTTCATTGCAAAAAGAAAAATATATACTCAGTTTACTTCTGCAGTTATATGTGGTGAAAGTGTTTAGTTTCCTATTTCAGTACAGAAAGTAAAATATCAAAGCACTTCACTGTTGCAGTTATTTGTGGCTAAAGCGTTTAGTGGCCTATTTCAGTAGAAAAAGAAAAATATATACGCACTTCACCATTGCAGTTATTTGAGACAAAAGTGTTTAGTGGCTTTTTTCAGTACAGAAAGAAAAATATATACGCATTTCGCTTCTGCAGTTATTTGTGGCGAAAGCGTTAAGTGGCCTATTTCAGTATAGAAAGACAAAATATATATGCACTTCATTGTTGCAGCTATTTGTGGTGAAAGCGCATATTGGCCTATTTCAGTACAAAAAGAAAAATATTGTCGTCTCTTTTAGTTTTAATTTATTTTGTTCAGCTAAAAGTATATCAGACAGCAAAATGCCAGACGATGCACAGAGGAGAGGCAGAGGCCTAAATGTTTCTGGTGCAGGCAGAGGTCTCAGCTGAGTAAAGGGTTGTGGCATCAGGAGTCGTAGCAAGAGGGGTGAGCTCCTGGTGTCATCTAGCGGTTGTGTCTTTACAAGCAACTCAGATGTTCTTGATTGGTTAACTCGGTCATCTACTTCATCCCAAGTGACATCAGACACTCCCAGCCAACAGTCGGTGGGTTCGTCAGGCACAATCCTTAATTGGAATGGCCTGGGAGCAGGCCCTGTACCCTCACATGTCCTCAACCAGCCTCTGTCCTTTGCTGTTCCCTCAGCCACAGAAGTATTGTATGCTGTGGGCTCAGCTGCACTATACAGTGAAGACGAGCTACTAGAGAATAGTGATGAGCCCCATAAAACATTGCAGTGATGGCCTACAGGTGAGCAGACGGTATAAAGCATTGGAGGTGAGGGTCTGAAGCCTAGAGAACCCCATAAACCATTGCAGTGATGGGCTACAGGTGAGCAGACAGTATAAAGCATTGGAGGTGAGGGCCTGAAGCCTAGTGAACCACATAAATCATTGCACTGATGGCCAACAGATGAGCAGATGGAATAAAGCATTGGAGGTGGGGTCCTGAAGCCAAGCGAACCCCAAAAATCATTGCAGTGATGGGTTACGGGTGAGTAGACCTTATAAAGCATTGGAGGTGAGGGCCTGAAGCCTAGCGAACCCCATAAATCATTGTAGTGATGGCCAACAGATGAGCAGATGGTATAAAGCATTGAAGGTGAGTGCCTGAAGCCTAGCGAACCCCATAAAATATTGCAGTGATGGGCTGCAGGGGAGCAGACTGTATAAAGCATTGGAGGTGAGGGCCTGAAGCCTAGTGAACCACATAAAATATTGCAGTGATGGGCTGCAGGGGAGCAGACTGTATAAAGCATTGGAGGTGAGGGCCTGAAGCCAAGCAAACCCCATAAATCATTGCAGTGATGCCCTACAGGTGAGCAGACGGTATAAAGCATTGGAGTTGAGGGCCTGAAACCTAGTGAACCCCATAAAATATTGCAGAGATGGGCTACAGGTGAGCAGACGGTATAAAGCATTGGAGCTGAGGGCCTGAATCCTAGAGAACCCCATAAAACATTTCAGTGATGGGCTACAGGTGAGCAGACGGTATAAAGCATTGGAGGTGAGGGCCTGAAGCTTAGCGAACCACATAAATCATTGCAGTGATGGCCTACAGGTGAACAGACCTTATAAAGCATTGGAGATGAGGGCCTGACGCCTAGAGAACCGCATAAATCATTGCAGTGATGGCCTACAGGTGAGTAGACGGTATAAAGCATTGGAGGTAAGCGCCTGAAGCCTAGCGAACCCCATAAATCATTGCAGTGATGGCCTACAGGTGAACAGACCTTATAAAGCATTGGAGGTGAGGGCCTGACGCCTAGCGAACAGCATAAATCATTGCAGTGATGGCCTACAGGTGAGCAGACGGTATAAAGCATTGGAGTTGAGGGCCTGAAGCCTACTCAACCCCATAAAATATTGCAGTGATGGGCTACAGGTTAGCAGACCATATAAAACATTAAAGGTGTGGGCCTGAAGCCGAGTAAACCCCATAAAACATTGCAGTGATGGCCTCCAGGTGAGCAGACCATATAAAACATAAGAGTTGAGGGTCTGAAGCCGAGCAAACCCCATCAAACATTGCAGTGATGGCCTACAGGTGAGCAGACTGTATGAAGCATTGGAGGTGAGGGTCTGATGCCTAGAGAACCCCATAAATATTTGCAGTGATGACCTACAGGTGAGCAGATGGTATATAGCATTGGAGGTAAGGGCCTGAAGCCTAGCGAACCCCATAAATCATTGCAGTGATGGGCTACAGGTGAGAAGACAGTATAAAGTATTAGAGTTGAGGACCTGAAGCCTAGTGAACCCCATAAAATATTGCAGTGATGGGCTACAGGAGAGCAGACCTTATAAAGCACTGGAGGTGAGGGCCTGAAGCCTAGCGAACCCCATAAATCATTGCAGTGATGGCCTACAGGTGAGTAGACCATATAAAATATAAGAGTTGAGGGTCTGAAGCCGAGCAAACCCCATCAAACATTGCAGTGATGGCCTACAGGTGAGCAGACTGTATAAAGCATTGGAGGTGAGGGTCTGATGCCTAGAGAACCACATAAAACATTACAGTAATGGGCTACAGGTGAGCAGACCATACAAAGCATTGGAGGTGAGGGCCTGAAGCCTAGTGAACCCCATAAATATTTGCAGTGATGAGCTACAGGTGAGAAGTTGGTATAAAGCATTAGAGTTGAGGGCCTGAAGCCTAGTGAACCCCATAAAATATTGCAGTGATGGGCTACAGGAAAGCAGACCATATAAGCATTGGAGGTGAGGGCCTGAAGCCTAGCAAACCCCATAAATCATTACAGTGATGGCCTACAGGTGAGCAGACCATATAAAACATAAGAGTTGAGGGTTTGAAGCCGAGCAAACCCCATCAAACATTGCAGTGATGGCCTACAGGTGAGCAGACTGTATAAAGCATTGGAGGTGAGGGTCTGATGCCTAGAGAACCCCATAAAACGTTACAGTGATGGGCTACAGGTGAGCAGACCATATAAAGCATGGGAGGTGAGGGCCTGAAACCTAGTGAACCCCGTAAATCATTGCAGTGATGGGCTACAGGTGAGCAGACCTTATAAAGCATTGGAGGTGAGGGCCTGAAGACTAGCGAACCCCATAAATCATTGCAGTGATGGGCTGCAGGTGAGAAGACGGTAGAAAGCATTGGAGGTGAGTGCATAAAGCCTAGCAAACCCCATAAATCATTGCAGTGATGGGCTACATGTGAGCAGACGGTATAAAGCATTGGAGGTGAGGGCTTGAAGCCTAGCGAACCCCATAAATATTTGCAGTGATGGGATACAGGTGAGCAGACGGTATTAAGCATTGGAGCTGAGGGCCTGAAGCCTAGCAAACCCCATAAATCATTGCTGAGATGGGCTACAGGTGAGCAGACCTTATAAAGCATTGGAGGTGAGAGCCTAATGTCTAGAGTACCCCATAAAATATTGCAGTGATGGGCTACAGGTGAGCAGACCTTATAAAGCATTGAAGGTGAGGGCCTGAAGCCTAGTGAACCCCATAAAATATTGCAGTGATGGGCTACAGGGGAGCAGACCTTATAAAGCATTGGAGGTGAGTGCCTGAAGCCTAGCAAACCCCAAAAATCATTGCAGTAATGGCCTACAGGTGAGCAGACTGTATAAAGCATTGGAGGTGAGGGCCTGAAGCCTAGAGTACCCCATAAAATATTGCAGTGATGGGCTACAGGTGAGCAGACCTTATAAAGCTTTGGAGGTGAGGGGCTGAAGCCTAGCGAACCCCATAAATCATCTACAGTTGAGCAAACCTAAGTTATAAAGCATTGGAGGTGAGGGGCCTAAAGCCGAGTGAAGCCTACAAAAAATTGTAGTGAGGGCATATATATTCTGTATGGAAGAGGAGACGGAGGAGGAGGCGGATGAGAAAACAAGATTTAAACATATACCCTTTTTTGTGGTGAAAAGGGTTAAAAAAAATCAGATTCTTGTGGATTGAGTTCATTATAAAGCATACATTTAAATTGTGTTTTTGTTCCTCATTAGCGCAGCTTTCCTCTGGTGGAGTGGAGAAGTCAGGGGCAATCCAGGCCTTTTTCATTTTTATCTGAGTCCACCTGTCAGCATTGTCAGTGGACAAGCGGATACGCTTATCTGTTATAATGCCACCAGCAGCAGTAAATACATGCTCAGACAATACGCTGGCGGCAGGGCAGGCTAGCACCTCCAAGGCGTAGAGCGTAAGTTCGTGCCAAGTGTCCAGCTTGGACACTCAGTAGTTGTAAGTAGTGATGAGTGGGAGGTGCCATATTCGATTTCGCAATATTTCGCGAATATTCAATTGAAAAAATCGAATATTCGTCATTATTCTATATAGTGCGAATGTAATGCGAATTTATATTCACATTGCGCATTAAACTTAGAGCTGCTAATGGTTGTATTGCTACAACATAACGAAGAAAACGAAGATGACAAATATCACTAATTCACGAATATAGCACTTTATTCTCAATCTTCATTATATTTTAGCAATACAACCATTAGGAACTCATCTCAAAGTTGAATGCGCAATGCGAGTAAATGTTCGGGAATTAAACTTAGAGCAAATTAAACAGATCAGCCTCAGCGCGGCCTGTTGACACTGACCCACAGCAGTGCTACACTGCTTCCAGCTAGAGACTGATGGCTGACTGCTGTTGGAGGTGCAAAAAGATTGTGGAGCCCCAGTTATGGGTCTACAACACAGTGAAAGCCAGATATCCCTCAAAGGAAGGAAAAACAAGCAAAGGGGTGTCTCCATTACAGAGATCACCAAAACCACCATATTAAGTGGCCCCTATGTCAAGATCCCGCTCTTTTACAAGCTTTAAGGATGTGACGGGGAAGACCTAAGCAAGTTATCCATCCACAGACAGCTGTTTCGGGGTGTTGCCCCTCATCAGTGTGGAGTAGGATTCTGGCTAACCGGGAGCGATGCTTTGGTGACTACTCAAACAAAGTAATAGCTGATCTTAGGGAGACCAGCTACAAAAATACCGTGGAGCCTCACTTAAGAGTCTCAAACACAGCAATCCAAAGTGCAAAGCTCCTGGGAAACATAAAATGCAAAAGATTGTGGAGCCCCAGTTATGGGTCTACAACACAGTGAAAGCCAGATATCCCTCAAAGGAAGGAAAAACAAGCAAAGGGGTGTCTCCATTACAGAGATCACCAAAACCACCATATTAAGTGGCCCCTATGTCAAGATCCCGCTCTTTTACAAGCTTTAAGGATGTGACGGGGAAGACCTAAGCAAGTTATCCATCCACAGACAGCTGTTTCGAGGTGTTGCCCCTCATCAGTGTGGAGTAGGATTCTGGCTAACCGGGAGCGATGCTTTGGTGACTACTCAAACAAAGTAATAGCTGATCTTAGGGAGACCAGCTACAAAAATACCGTGGAGCCTCACTTAAGAGTCTCAAACACAGCAATCCAAAGTGCTAAAGTTTTCCTTCCTTTGAGGATAACATGGCTTTCACTGTGTTGTGAGCCCCAGTTACTGGGGTCTACAACACAGTGACATTTAGATATCCCCAAAGGAAGCTTGAAACAAGCATAGGGTGCTCCATTACAGAGACTCACCAAGTGAGGCTCCACGCGTATTTGTAGCTGGTCTCCCTAAGATCAGCTATTGCTTTGTTTGAGTAGTCACCAAAGCATCGCTCCCGGTTAGCCAGAATCCTACTCCACACTGATGAGGGGCAACACCTCGAAACAGCTGTCTGTGGATGGATAACTTGCTTAGGTCTTCCCGTCACATCCTTAAAGCTTGTAAAAGAGCGGGATCTTGACATAGGGGCCACTTAATATGGTGGTTTTGGTGATCTCTGTAATGGAGACACCCCTTGCTTGTTTTTCCTTCCTTTGAGGGATATCTGGCTTTCACTGTGTTGTAGACCCATAACTGGGGCTCCACAATCTTTTGCATTTTATGTTTCCCAGGGAGCTTTGCACTTTGGATTGCTGTGTTTGAGACTCTTAAGTGAGGCTCCACGGTATTTTTGTAGCTGGTCTCCTAAGATCAGCTATTGCTTTGTTTGAGTAGTCACCAAAGCATCGCTCCCGGTTAGCCAGAATCCTACTCCACACTGATGAGGGGCAACACCTCGAAACAGCTGTCTGTGGATGGATAACTTGCTTAGGTCTTCCCGTCACATCCTTAAAGCTTGTAAAAGAGCGGGATCTTGACATAGGGGCCACTTAATATGGTGGTTTTGGTGATCTCTGTAATGGAGACACCCCTTTGCTTGTTTTTCCTTCCTTTGAGGGATATCTGGCTTTCACTGTGTTGTAGACCCATAACTGGGGCTCCACAATCTTTTGCATTTTATGTTTCCCAGGGAGCTTTGCACTTTGGATTGCTGTGTTTGAGACTCTTAAGTGAGGCTCCACGGTATTTTTGTAGCTGGTCTCCCTAAGATCAGCTATTGCTTTGTTTGAGTAGTCACCAAAGCATCGCTCCCGGTTAGCCAGAATCCTACTCCACACTGATGAGGGGCAACACCTCGAAACAGCTGTCTGTGGATGGATAACTTGCTTAGGTCTTCCCGTCACATCCTTAAAGCTTGTAAAAGAGCGGGATCTTGACATAGGGGCCACTTAATATGGTGGTTTTGGTGATCTCTGTAATGGAGACACCCCTTTGCTTGTTTTTCCTTCCTTTGAGGGATATCTGGCTTTCACTGTGTTGTAGACCCATAACTGGGGCTCCACAATCTTTTGCATTTTATGTTTCCCAGGGAGCTTTGCACTTTGGATTGCTGTGTTTGAGACTCTTAAGTGAGGCTCCACGGTATTTTTGTAGCTGGTCTCCTAAGATCAGCTATTGCTTTGTTTGAGTAGTCACCAAAGCATCGCTCCCGGTTAGCCAGAATCCTACTCCACACTGATGAGGGGCAACACCCCGAAACAGCTGTCTGTGGATGGATAACTTGCTTAGGTCTTCCCGTCACATCCTTAAAGCTTGTAAAAGAGCGGGATCTTGACATAGGGGCCACTTAATATGGTGGTTTTGGTGATCTCTGTAATGGAGACACCCCTTTGCTTGTTTTTCCTTCCTTTGAGGGATATCTGGCTTTCACTGTGTTGTAGACCCATAACTGGGGCTCCACAATCTTTTGCATTTTATGTTTCCCAGGGAGCTTTGCACTTTGGATTGCTGTGTTTGAGACTCTTAAGTGAGGCTCCACGGTATTTTTGTAGCTGGTCTCCTAAGATCAGCTATTGCTTTGTTTGAGTAGTCACCAAAGCATCGCTCCCGGTTAGCCAGAATCCTACTCCACACTGATGAGGGGCAACACCTCGAAACAGCTGTCTGTGGATGGATAACTTGCTTAGGTCTTCCCCGTCACATCCTTAAAGCTTGTAAAAGAGCGGGATCTTGACATAGGGGCCACTTAATATGGTGGTTTTGGTGATCTCTGTAATGGAGACACCCCTTTGCTTGTTTTTCCTTCCTTTGAGGGATATCTGGCTTTCACTGTGTTGTAGACCCATAACTGGGGCTCCACAATCTTTTGCATTTTATGTTTCCCAGGGAGCTTTGCACTTTGGATTGCTGTGTTTGAGACTCTTAAGTGAGGCTCCACGGTATTTTTGTAGCTGGTCTCCCTAAGATCAGCTATTGCTTTGTTTGAGTAGTCACCAAAGCATCGCTCCCGGTTAGCCAGAATCCTACTCCACACTGATGAGGGGCAACACCCCGAAACAGCTGTCTGTGGATGGATAACTTGCTTAGGTCTTCCCCGTCACATCCTTAAAGCTTGTAAAAGAGCGGGATCTTGACATAGGGGCCACTTAATATGGTGGTTTTGGTGATCTCTGTAATGGAGACACCCTTTGCTTGTTTTTCCTTCCTTTGAGGGATATCTGGCTTTCACTGTGTTGTAGACCCATAACTGGGGCTCCACAATCTTTTGCATTTTATGTTTCCCAGGGAGCTTTGCACTTTGGATTGCTGTGTTTGAGACTCTTAAGTGAGGCTCCACGGTATTTTTGTAGCTGGTCTCCCTAAGATCAGCTATTGCTTTGTTTGAGTAGTCACCAAAGCATCGCTCCCGGTTAGCCAGAATCCTACTCCACACTGATGAGGGGCAACACCCGAAACAGCTGTCTGTGGATGGATAACTTGCTTAGGTCTTCCCCGTCACATCCTTAAAGCTTGTAAAAGAGCGGGATCTTGACATAGGGGCCACTTAATATGGTGGTTTTGGTGATCTCTGTAATGGAGACACCCCTTTGCTTGTTTTTCCTTCCTTTGAGGGATATCTGGCTTTCACTGTGTTGTAGACCCATAACTGGGGCTCCACAATCTTTTGCATTTTATGTTTCCCAGGGAGCTTTGCACTTTGGATTGCTGTGTTTGAGACTCTTAAGTGAGGCTCCACGGTATTTTTGTAGCTGGTCTCCCTAAGATCAGCTATTGCTTTGTTTGAGTAGTCACCAAAGCATCGCTCCCGGTTAGCCAGAATCCTACTCCACACTGATGAGGGGCAACACCCCGAAACAGCTGTCTGTGGATGGATAACTTGCTTAGGTCTTCCCCGTCACATCCTTAAAGCTTGTAAAAGAGCGGGATCTTGACATAGGGGCCACTTAATATGGTGGTTTTGGTGATCTCTGTAATGGAGACACCCCTTTGCTTGTTTTTCCTTCCTTTGAGGGATATCTGGCTTTCACTGTGTTGTAGACCCATAACTGGGGCTCCACAATCTTTTTGCATTTTATGTTTCCCAGGGAGCTTTGCACTTTGGATTGCTGTGTTTGAGACTCTTAAGTGAGGCTCCACGGTATTTTTGTAGCTGGTCTCCCTAAGATCAGCTATTACTTTGTTTGCTGTTGGAGGTGGAAGTGGAGGAGAAGGCGGTGGAGGAGGAGAAGTGGGGGTTGGAGCCAGTAACATAGCTGCTGGCGGAGACCCTGATGGATGTAGGGCCCGCAATCCTGGGCGTGGATAGCACCTGTGCCATCCCAGGGTACGACTCACTCCCGGCCTCCACAACATCACCCAGTATGCGGTCAGGGAAATGTAGCGTCCCTGGCAACCAGCACTTGTCCATGTGTCCATGGGGAGGTGGACCTTCCCAGTACGTGTATTGGTCAGGGCACGGGTGATGTTCTTGGACACATGCTGGTGTAAGGCGGGCACGGCACAACGTGAAAAATAGTGGCGGCTGGGGACTGCGTACCGAGGGACAGCCGCCGGCATCAGGCTGCAGAAGGCCTCAGTGTCCACAAGCCTAAATGGCAACATTTCAAGGGCCAGTAATTTTGAAAGTTGCGCATTCAGTGCTATGGCCTGTGGTTGGGTGGGTATTTGCTCTTGCGTTCAAATGCCTGTGTTATCGACATTTGGACGCTGCGCTGGACAGGGAAGTGGATGTTGTTGCTGATGGTTCATGTGAAGGTCAGGGTGCAGGGCAAAGGCAGTGGTGGGACCCGCAGACGCAGAGTGCGGACCCAGGCGTTCGGCCCACTTATTAGGGTGCCTGGATGCCATGTGGCGGATCATGCTGGTGGTGGTGAGGTTGCTAGTGTTCACGCACCAGCTCATTTTGGTAAGGCACAGGTTGCAAACTTCCACTCTTTTCCTCAAAACAGCCACATACTGCAGAACACCTATCCCTTGGCAAGGTAGATTTACGCATCGGGTGCTCGGTGTAACTTTTGCGGGCCTGTTTGGTGTGGGCTGATGTCTCCCTTTTGCCACCCCACTGCCTCTTCCAGACTGTTGCGGTGCTACGGATCCCTCCCCCTCTGTACTGCTGTCCTCGCTCGGCTTTTCACCTAACCATGTTGGGTCAGTGACCTCATCGTCCACCATCTCCTCTTCCACTTCCTCACTCTGCTAATCCTCCTAACTTGACATGACCACCTCAGTGATTGGCAACTGTTTCTCATCATCATCCACCTCGTGAACGAATGATTGCCGTTCACCACCGTCATCTTCTTGAGACTGTGAAGGCTCAAGAGGTTGGGAATCAGGGCACAATATGTCAGGTACCTCTTCAAGCGTGCTTGGTGAGACAGCCAAACCAAGTACTGGCAATGAAGAGAGGTATGTGAATATCCGAGTGTGGGATCACTTGTTTGGCCAGACGCGACATGGTAAGAGGAAGGAGAATCAGAGTGAGGATTCGGTTGACCAGACTCTTGGCTACAGAGACTGGACTTTGTGGAAGAGAGGGTGGTGCTTAACTGACTGGAAGCATTATCTTCTGTAATCCAACCGACCGCCTGTTTGCACTGGTCCAACTTGGACAGTGTTGTCCTGCGCCGCCCTGCTAAGTTGGGCATGAAGCTGGGTAAGATGGATTTTTTTGTTTGTTCTGGTGCACTGGCAGCAGGCACAGTTTCATTGCTCCCAGGGCCACAGCTTCTGCTTGCACCCTCACCATCACGCCCAGGGCCACAGCCTCTGCTTGCACCATCAGCATCACGCCCAGGGCCACGGCCTCTGCTTGCACCATCACCATCAGGCCCTGGGCCACGGCCTTTGCTTGCACCATCAGCATCACGCCCAGGGCTACGGCCTCTGCTTGCATCATCAGCATCACGCCTACTTCCCCCTCCCTTTGTGCTCGCCTTCTTCATATTAATGGTTTTGTCTGTAGATTTGGCGCAGATTGTTTTACTATCCGCTAAAGACACAGTTTTCTGATGCAGGACAGTACTGCACACAGAAAAATACTGATTTTTGGCACTAAACTAGCCCAGAAATAATGTAATTTTTACAGTTCACACTCCATTGGCTTGCTATAATGTACTGTAGACAGATTTTTACAGTACACACTTAGTGTTGAGCGAACAGTTCGAGCATAGTTCGTACCGAATTTTGGGGTGTTCGTGACACGGACCCGAACCCGAACATTTTCGTAAAAGTTTGGGTTCGTTGTTCGGAGATTTCTATGGCGCATTTTGAAAGCCTGGAAAGCAGCCAATCAACATGCGTTATACTACTTGCCCCAAGAGGCCGTCACAGCCATGCCTACTATTGGCATGGCTGTGATTGGCCAAGTGCAGCATGTGACCCAGGCTCTATTTATGCTGGAGTCATGGAGCGCCACACGTCACTCTGCTCTGATTAGTGTAGGGATAGGATGCAGCTGCTGCGTTAGGGCGAGATAGGCAGGGATTAACTCATCAAAAACACATAATGAAGTGAAAGATCTACAGCTGTGAATCATTCAACTACTGCTAGTGAATTGCTCACTGTTTTTAGGCTGGGAAGACCGTTTTTCTGTCACTTTTTGCTGGGGTGACGTTAGCTATCTGGCACATAAATGGGCAAAATCGGCCAGTAGAAAACAGGGCAGTCGTCCCTCTTCCAAAAGCATGCAACCGATTGTGGAGACATGGATACGTTTATTAAAAAAGCTGCTGCCATCTGTGCAGTGCGGGAAGCAAAGATTGTGCCGGAGACTTACAAGGAAGCAGAGGAGAGTGAGCCGGATCTGCAAGCTGACGGAAGCAACGCTGAGGATCACAGGCACCGCAAACAACTCCCGATTTTAAGAAAATACCTTGATTCGGCACTACAAAGAGCGATGGAACCGCTAGTAAGTGAGATTTCCTCCCTCAGACAAGATGTAAGGCACGTCGGTGGCAGAGTAGAAGCCTTATAAACCAACCAGGCCACGATTCTCGACTTTCTGGCGGCCACAGCCATCAGCCTGCAGAAATGTCAATCCCACCTAAACGCTGCATTCAACGCCCTGGAGGACCAGGAAAAACGAGAGAGACAAAATAACCTACGTTTTAGAGGTATCCCAGAGACAGATTCTCCCCAAGACTCTCCTGATATCGTTAAAGCGATTTGTGGCGAACTACTGGGCCTCAGTGGTTATTGAAAGAGCTCACCGTGCGCTGCGACCTAAACCGAGTGGCAAGATATCTGAACCCCCAGGGGCCATTTGGGAGTTTTTGATAGAAAACGCATCAATAACTCATCTGTGTTTTTATAATTTTTTTATTTTGTATTAAATTTTTTTGTGTATTTTGCCACATTTGGTTGCATATTTACATTTGGTATAGGACAATATGGTAGTCTAGATCATGTGTCTATACCAAAACCTGGGATCATTGTTTGACAGCATATTTTCTAAGCCATGTAGCTGAATATAGATTTTGGCAGAGTAATGATCTAGACTACCATATTTGCATTTACCAAATGTAAATATGCAACCAAATGTGGCAAAATACACAAAAAAATAAAATAAAAAGTAAAAAAATTATAAAAACGCAGATGCGTTTTTGATGTGTTTTCTATCAAAAACGCCCAAATGGCCCCTGGAGGTTCAGATATCTTGCCTCGGAGGCAGTAGAAAGTTGGTGGTAGTCAACTGTCATATACAATCAAATAGAGGCATCAAATGGATTCGCAAAGCGATTAATAATTGTAAGTATTATCGCTTTGAGAAATTGAGATTACAACTTTGGTGAGTTTGCTAAAGGTGGGATAGTAGGAAGTAACGAATACAGTGCTATATCTATGAATAGTGCATTATAGAAGTTGGATTCGCAATGCGATTAATATAACCTGTATTATTCGCATTGTGATTACAACTTAGAGCTGAGTTCCTAATGGTTGTATTGCTAGAATATAACAAAGATTGAGAATTCAATCTTCATTATATTCTAGTAATACAACCATTAGGAACTCAGCTCTAAGTTGAATTCGCAATGCGATTAATGCAGGTTATATTAATCGCATTGCGAATTCACCTTGCCACACTCTGCGTCAACTACGTAATTTTCCATGGGAGTTTTGCCATGGATCCCCCTCCGGGATGCCACAGTCCAGGTGTTAGTCCCCTTGAAACAACTTTTCCATCACTATTGTGGCCAGAAGGAGTCCCTGTGGGTTTTAAAATTTGCCTATCTATTGAAGTCTATGGCGGTTTGCCCTGTTCGCACGTTCACGAACATTTGTGGAAATTCGCGTTCGCTATTCGCGAACGGAAAATTTTATGTTCGCGACATCTCTACCCGGCAACCTACTGTCCCATTGTGTTCTCAGTGCCCTCCTGGTATATTTTGTATTCAGCAATCCCTAACCATTAATATGCAGGGTATCCGACAGGACAATATCTTGATATCTATCTTCTGTTGTACTAATTTACTGTGTATCCGGCATCAGATTGCCCTGTTATGATCTCAGCGCCCTCCTGGTATATCAGATATTATAGTTTAATTCGCATATATGTCTTCCCACTTTCTCTCTATTTCTTCAGACTAGGCAACTCGGCGAGGGAGCTTAGGGTCCAACATGCCCATACCCATTTGACGCCTATACCATACAGCTTTATCCTTATGGCCTTCATAACATTTTTGTTAGAGAGCCGGGTCTCTAAATGGCAAATGCCGTATCCCCCTTCTCTTCAGGTCCCCCAGGACCCTTACGTTATTTTTGTTCACTGTATTCTTTTATTCATTATTTGTTTGTTCTGTTGTTATTTCTTCAGGTCTCTCAATAACCAGAGGTACAGCCATCCGAGACGGGTCATTTCATTACCAAGACTACGGCCTTCCTTATGCTGATTCGCCTGACTGTTAAGTACTCTATGCAGCTCACTGGGTCAACAAACTCTCACACTCACATAATTCAGCAATTTGCCTCTCCTCCTTATTCCTATGATGGCTATTAATATTGCCTCTTATAATGTTAAGGGCTGCAATTCACCATCTAAATGGAGAGAGATTTTTGGGATATTAGGAAAAGACAAGGTGAACGTGGTTTTTCCTGCAGGAAATCCACTTTGAGACTCATTACTTCCCCAATTTTCCCTTTTCATTTTATCCTACATGGTATGATTGTGGGTCCCCCACATCAAATTCTAAGGGAGTGAGTATTGGTTTACATAGCAAGGTTCCCTTTATCTTGGACGATCAACTGTGTGACCCAGATGGTTGCTTCCTAATGATCAAAGGCAAAATGGGTCAACACCTATGTACCTTTGTGAATGTATACGCCCCGAACAACCACCAAATACGCTGGCTAAAATCAGTTTTACTAAAGCTGGAATCTTTTAGAGAGGGCATAACAGTGTTAGGAGGTGACCTAAACCTTGTCCTGAACCCCCTCATTGATTCCTCTTCCCTCAAATCTGCACAATCCCAGAAGGGAATTCGCTCCCTGCTGCGAACTCTAGCCAAACAGCATCTGATTGATGTCTGGCGCACTATGCATCCAGATTCTAGGGATTACACCTTTTACTCATCACTACATAAGTCATACCAACGCCTAGACTATCTGTTCGTCTCAAAGGAACATCTCCAGCTGTGTTCCAAGACTGCAATTGGATCCATTCTCCTATCTGACCACGCCCCCATTTATCTTTATATACATTTACCCCTTAATCATAGACCCACTAGCCACTGGTGATTTAACGAACAAAGATCATTCTGTGTGCCCTAATTACAGACCCATTTCACTCCTCAACATCGATCTAAAAATTTTGGCTAAGATGCTAGCCAACCGATTGGCGAAACTTCTTCCCTCCCTAATCCATAGAGACCAAGTAGGCTTTGTTCAGCAGAGAGAGGGGAAGGATAACACGGCCCGAATACTCAATATTCTACATTATGTTAAAAAAGGGCCTCCCCTTAGTCCTTGTCAGCACAGATGCTGAGAAGGCTTTTGACAGAGTCAATTGGTCTTTTATGTACTCAGTGTTGCACACCTGCAACTTTCCCACTCCTTTTATACAAGCAGTAAAAGCTATGTACTTACATGCCTCAGCATCAGTACGGGTAAAGGATATCCTGTCTGATTCTTTTATGATACATAATGGCACTCGCCAGGGCTGCCCCATGTCCCCTCTCCTCTTTGTCCTCACCCTAGAACCTCTTCTGCAGACCATCCGGTTGAATAGTGACATCCAGGGATTAACTCTAGGTGACCAACAGCACAAAATTGCCGCCCTCGCGGACGACTTGCTCCTGATAGTCAGCAATCCTGAAACAGCTCTACCAAAGATATATGATCATCTGGAAACATATGGGTTGCTCTCCAATTTCAAGGTGAACCACAACAAATCATTGATTATTTCCACAGGCCTTAAAAAATCTTTGAGGAACCAACTAGAATCACGTTAACCTTTCAATTGGTCTTCTCCTTTTCTCACCTACCTAGGGGTGAAGATGACCAACTTAAACTACGTCCCACTTCAGAAAAAATTGGCTGAAAATTTAACCTCCCTGGATGTCCCGACACTCTCGTGGTTTGGGAGGAAAAATATCCTACTTTTCCTCATTATTCCTAAACTTACCTACCTTATCTTCAACAGACTCTACCGATCCCCGTACCCTCCACATATTATTCTAAACTCCGGTCCATGTTTAGATCTTTCATATGGAATAAAAGAAAGGCGAGAATGTCTTTCAAATCTCTGTCTTATCCGAGAGAGAGGGGGGGGTATATCACTACCAGACCCCGAATTATATGGTAAAGTGGTTCTTCTCACTAGAGTTGTAGACTGGATGACTGCCCCCTTACAGAAGTCCTGGGTCAAGATGGAAGAATCCTTATCAGGACTTTTTCTCAGAGCGGCTTTGTTAGGACGCCTGTCCCCAATACCTCCCCATCCTAATATCTCTCCAATTATGAGAGCCACTCTACACGCCTGGAATGCTATGCAAAATTCAACTCTAAGTTCCCCTCTCCCGTCCCATATTCTTAGAGTAGAAGACGTGTTTCACTTGGCGCCCCAGCCCTTAAAGGTCAGTCTTCCCAGTGAGATTAGTCATTCCAAGATGAGATTAGTTGATCTCTATAGTAGCGATCACCTCCTCTCTGTAAATAAAATGTGTGACCTCCTGAAAGTACCTCAATCCTGCTTTAACGGGCTGCACTTTTTAAGGGCATATTTGCACCAAAACGCCCACCTGCACACATTATTACACCCTATAACCTGGTTTGAGAACATCATCTCCCAAAGTTCTACCCCACACAAATTGATATCTCAGTGGTATCACAGGCTAAGGACTCCCCCTACCTCTCCAACCCAAGCTTTCATTAGATTATGGGAAAAAGATCTAGATAAACATTTCTCCCCAGAGGATACCCTTATTATTTTCAACTCTTCACATAGAGCCTCGAGGTGCGTGAAGATCCAGGAGAACAACTATAAAATTATCACTCGCTGGTACAAAACCCCAGACAAGACATGTCTTTACTCCACTTCGGCATCTGACACATGTTGGAGATGTGCACAGGGGAACCTTCCTACACATATGGCGGACGTGCCCAGTTCTGCAGCGGTGGTGGGTGGAGATCTTTAAAACTTGTAATCAAATTTGTAAGTCCAATACCGCCCCAACACCAGAAGTTGCCATGCTGAATCTTTACCCTCGGGACCCCCCTCCTCCCAATCTAGGTCTTTTTAAACATTTAATGAATGCTGCCAAACTGCTTATCCCTCTACTCTGGTTATCTACTGAGATACCTTCCATGGAACAATGGTTCCATAAAATAGACCAGATATACCGTCTCACCACAAATTTCTTAAGATTTGGAATCAATGGAGATCCTTTAGAGGATATTAGACAAATTGTCTTGCAGACCTAGAGGCCTTGTTTCTGTAACGTCTCCATACCCAGTTCCTTTTTACATGCCCATTACCTCCCCCTATTTTCTGTTTCTTTTTTATTTCTATTTTTTATTTCAATTTTTTGTTTTTGAGTGCTTCAGCGTGAATTAGTATGCTTATTATGGCCCGTCTCGGATGAGATCCTTTGCGGTGCTATGGCACCAATGGCGAAGTTCTATATCTGCCTTCTCAAGTTGTCTTCCATTATTGACCTGCTGAGATGGTTACACTGCATAACATGTAATATACTTGACTGACCTGTGTTCTGTTCTTGACATATACGTGGACAGTGGAGACTTGTGTTTTTCTCCACTGTTCCACCCTTGTAATGTATTGATTTGCTCAATAAAATTTGTTAAAATAAAAAAATATAAAATAAAAAAAATGTGATTGCTAAAATAGCAATTCCATAAATCTAGTGTTCCAGCAGTTGCAGGACTATTTGAAATCAGTCCGTAAAAGGTTATATATCTTTCAATGGTGAAATTTAATTGCTAAAATAGCAATTCCATAAATCTAGTGTTCCAGTTGTTGCAGGCCTTGTTTAAATTTGTCCATAAAAGGGTATATTTCTTTCTGTGGTGAAATTTAATAGCTGAAATAGCAATTCCATAACTCTAGTATTCCAGTTGTTGCAGGCCTAGTTTAAATCTGTCCGTAAAAGGGTATATTTCTGTCTGTGGTGAAATATAATTGCTAAAATAGCAATTCCATAAATCTAGTGTTCCAGCAGTTGCAGGCCTATTTGAAATCTGTCCATAAAAGGATACCTTTCATCCAGGGCCTAAATACTAGGCCTACAATTGATATTCCCCAAAATCATTGATTACTGCTGTGCCTGGATTAGTGTAATACGGTACATAAATAAGAAGGCAGATAGTGTTAGGTGCCTTTAAAAAAAGGCCTGAATTTGACATCTTCACATTGGGCCAAATATAATTTTTCTTATTGTGGTGCTTGGTGAACCGCAACAATGAGGAAAACATCTAGTAAGGGACGCGGACGCGGTCGTGGTGGTGTCAGTGAACCCTCTGGTGCTGGGAGAGGACGTGGCCATTCTGTCACAGCCACACGTCCTAGTGAACCAACTACCTCAGGTTCCAGTACCCGCCAGAATTTACAGCAATATTTGGTGAGGCCCAATGCTGTTCTAATGATGGTAAGGCCTGATCAAGTACAGGCGCTAGTCAATTGGGTGGCCGACAGTGGATCCAGCACGTTCACAACATTATCTCCCACCCAGTCTTCTGCAGAAAGCGCCCAGATGGTGCCCGAAAACCAAGCCCATCAGTCTGTCACATCACCCCCATGCATATCAGGGAAACTGTCTGAGCCTCAAGTTATGCAGCAGTCTCTTATGCTGTTTGAAGAGTCTGCTGGCAGGGTTTCCCAAGGGTATCCACCTAGCCCTTCCCCAGCGGTGGAAGACATAGCATGCACTGACGCACAACCACTCATGTTTCCTGATGATGAGGACATGGGATTACCACCTTATTAGAGTTAGCAAGTCTCTGATGATGACGAAACACAGGTGCCAACTGCCGCGTCTAACTGCAGTGTGCAGACTGAACAGGAGGAAGACTGGGTGGAAGACGATGCAGAGGACGATGAGGTCATAGAGTTGGTGTGGCAGTGGTGAGACTGAGCCAACAGCGAAACAAAAGAGGGAGCAGGGGGCAAAAGCAGAACAGCCAAAGCCAAGAGAGTTTGCCTGCCACTGGCCAGCGACACCAGGGACACAGCACCCCAAAGGCAGCTTCAAGGAGTTCCCTGGCATGGCACTTCTTCAAACAATGTGCTGACGACAAGACCCGAGTAGTTTGCACGCTGTGCCATCAGAGCCTGAAGCGAGGCATTAACGTTTTGAACCTAAGCACAACCTGCATGACCAGACATCTACATGCAAACCATGAACTGCAGTGGAGTAAACACCTTAAAAACAAGGAACTCACACAGGCTCCCCCTGCTCCCTCTTCTGCTGCTGCCTCGGCCTCTTCCTCCGCCTCGGGAGGAATGTTGCCACCTGCCACCCACCAAACAGAGGATGTTCCACCGACGCCACCACCTGCGTCACCAAGCATCTCCACCATGTCACCCGGCAGCGTTCAGCTCTCCATCTCACAAACCTGGGAGAGAAAGTGTAAATTCCCACCTAGCCACCCTCGAGCCCTTGGCCTGAATGCCAGCATTTCTAAACTACTGGCCTTTTAAATGCTGTTATTCAGGCTGGCGGACACAGACAGCTTCAAACAGCTGATGGCGATGGCTGTCCCACAGTATGTTGTTCCCAGGCGCCACTACTTCTCCAAGACAGCCGTGCCTTCCCTGCACAACCAAGTATCTGATAAAATCAAGTCTGCACTGCGCAACGCCATCTGTGGCAAGGTCCACCTAACCCGGCCTGGTGGTGTGCTATGATGGGCGAAATCTCATCGCAGTTCTGGGACTAGCCGGTTTGACGCACATCCCTTGCCTGGCGCATGTGCTAAATTTCGTGGTGCAGAAGTTCATTCACAACTACCCCGACATGTCAGAGCTGCTGCATAAAGTGAGGGCCGTCTGTGCGCACTTCAGCACACACGCGTCAATCGCACTGCAGAACAGCACCACTTCACCGCCAATGATTGGGCCTCCATGCAAGACCTGTGTGCCCTGTTGCGCCGTTTCGAGTACTCCACCAACATGGCCAGTGGCGATGACACCATTATCAGCGTTATAGTACCACTTCTATGTCTCCTTGGGAAAAGGCTTAGGGCGATGATGGAAGAGGAGGTGGCCCAGGAGGTGGCCCAGGAGGAGCATTATTTTTAGGACTTTCAGAACAGTCTGTTAGAAGTGGCTCAGAGGGAGGTTTTTTGAAACAACAGAGGCCAGGTACAAATGTGGCCAGTCAGGGCCCACTACTGGACGACGAGGAGGATAAGGAGGAGGTGGGTGAGGATGAGGATGAAGCAGGTTCACAGCGGGGTGGCACCCGACACAGCTCAGGCCCATCACTGGTGCGTGGCTGGGGGGATACAGAGGACGAAACGCCTCCCACAGAGGACAGCTTGTCCTTACCTCTGGGGAGCCTGACACAAATGAGCGATTATATGCTGCAGTCCCTGCGCAACGACAGCAGAGTTGCCCACATTTTAACGTGCGCGGACTACTGGGTTGCCACCCTGCGGGATCCCCGGTACAAAGACAATGTGCCCACCTTACTTCCTGCACTGGAGCGTGATAGGAAGATGCTCGAGTACAAGCGCACGCTGCTAGACGCGCTCCTGAAAGCATTCCCAAATGTCACAGGGGAACAGGTGGAAGCCCAAGGCGAAGCAGAGGAAGAGCAAGAGGTCGCAAACGCAGCTGTGTCATGGCCAGCTCCTCTGAGAGCAGGGTTAGCATGGCAGAAATGTGGAAAAGTTTTGTCTCCACGCCACAGCTAATTGCACCACCACCTGATACGGAACGTGTTAGCAGGAGGCAGCCTTTCACTAACATGGTTAAACAGTACGTCTGCACACCCCTCCACGTACTGACTGATGGTTCGGCCCCATTCAACTTCTGGGTCTCCAAATTGTCCACGTGGCCAGAGTAAGCATTTTATGCCTTGGAGGTGCTGGCCTGCCCGGCGGCCAGCATTTTGTCTGAATGTGCATTCTGCACGGCAGGGGGCGTCATTACTGACAAACGCAGCCGTCTGTCCATAGCCAACGTGGACAAGCTGACGTTCATAAAAATGAACCAGGCATGGATCCCACAGGACCTGTCCCTCCCTTGTGCAGAATAGACATTTATAACTGCCTCCCCCTCAACCTTGTATTCTTGTACTCCGGGGTACTTCTTTATTGAATCCTTTTTTTTTTAACTTTACCATGATCTTGCGGTGCAACCCAAAGTTGAATGAACCTCTCCTCAATCTGGGCTCTGGGGCCTAAATATCTGAAAGTGGCCTGTTACAATGGTGGGTGACATGAAAACTGAACCTCTGCCATGCGACCTCTCTCCTCTGTCTGGGTGCCGTGGGCTAAATATCTGGAAGTGGCCTTCTCCAATGGTGGGTGATATGACGCCTTATTCCTTGCTGTGGGACCTCTCTCCTCTGTCTGGGTGCTGGGGCCTAAATAACTGAAAGTGGCCTTCTCCAGTGGTGGGTGATATGAAGCTTGATTCTGTGCTATGGGACCTCTCTTCTTTGTCTGGGTGCTGGGGCCTAAATAACTGAAAGTGGCCTTCTCCAGTGGTGGGTGATATGAAGCTTGATTCTGTGCTATGAGACCTCTCTCCTCTGTCTGGGTGCCGTGGGCCAAATATCTGGAAGTGGCCTTCTCCAGTGTTGCGTAATGCGACACCTTATTCCTTGCTGTGGGACCTCTCTCCTCTGTCTGGGTGCTGGGGCCTAAATAACTGAAAGTGGCCTTTTCCAGTGGTGGGTGATATGACGCCTTATTCTCTGCTGTGGGACCTCTCTCCTCTGTCTGGGTGCTGGGGCCAAAATAACTGAAAGTGGCCTTTTCCAGTGGTGGGTGATATGATGCCTGATTCTCTGCTGTGGGACCTCTCTCCTCTGTCTGGGTGCTGGGGCCTAAATAACTCAAAGTGGCCTTCTGCAGTGGTGGGTGATATGACGCCTTATTCCTTGCTGTGGGACCTCTCTCCTCTTTCTGGGTGCTGGGGCCTAAATAACTGAAAGTGGCCTTCTCCAGTGGTGGGTGATATGACGCCTGATTCTCTGCTGTGGGACCTCTCTCCTCTGTCTGGGTGCTGGGGCCGAAATAACTGAAAGTGGCCTTCTCTAGTGGTGGGTGATATAACGCCTTATTCCTTGCTGTGGGACCTCTCTCCTCTGTCTGGGTGCTGGGGCCGAAATAACAGAAAGTGACCTTCCCCATTGGTGTGTGATTTGAAGCCTGATTCTCTGCTATGGGACCTCTCTCCAATTGATATTGGTTAATTTTAATTTATTTTATTTTAATTCATTTCCCTAACCACATTTATTTGCAGGTCATTTACCTACATTTTGCTGCCTTTTGCAGCCCTCTAGCCCTTTCCTGGACTATTTTACAGCCTTTTTAGTGCCCAAAAGTTCGGGTCCCCATTGACTTCAATGGGGTTCGGTTTCGGGATGAAGTTCAGGTCGAGTTCGGATCCCAAACCCGAACATTTTCAGGAAGTTCTACCGAACTTCTCGAACCCGAACATCCAGGTGTTCGCTCAACTCTATACACACTGTATTGGCTTGCTGTAATGTACTGTAGACAGAGAAATACACATTTTCGGCACTACACTAGGCCACAGATACTTAAATTTTTAGAGTACACACTGTATTTGCTTGCTATAATGTACTGTAGACAAAGAAATACAATTTTTCGGCAGTACACTAGCCCAGAGATAATGTAATTTTTACAGTACACACTGTATTGGCTTACTGTAATGAACAGGAGACAGAGAAATACAATTTTTCAACACTACACTAGCCCCGAAATAATGTAATTTTTACAGTACACACTGTAAAAGCTTGCTATAATGTACTGAATACAGAAAAATAAACATTTTCAGGAGTACACTAGAACACATATAATTAAATTTTTACAGTACACACTGTATTGTCTTTCTATAATTTACAGGAAACTGAGAAATACAATTTTTTGGCACTACACTAGCCCAGAGATAATGTAATTTTTACAGTACACACTGTAAAGGCTTGCTATAATGTACTGGATACAGAAAAATAAAGCTTTTTAGGAGTACACTAAATTTTTGCAGTACATACTGTATCGGCTTGCCATAATGAACAGGAGACAGAGAAATACAATTTTTCGGCAATACACTAGCCCAGAGATTATGTAATTTTATAGTACACACTGTATTGGCTTGCTATAATGAACAGGAGACAGAGAAATACAAGTTTTCGGCAATACACTAGCCCAGAAAAAATTTAATTTTTACAGTACACACTGTAAAGGATTGCAATAATCTACTGAATACAGAAAAAGAAAGATTTTCAGGAGTACACTAGGCCACAGATAATTACATTTTTACAGTACACACTGTATTGGCTTTCTATAATGTATAGAAGACAGAGAAATAAAAATTTTCGGCACTACACTAGTCCAGAGATAATGTAATTTTTACAGTACACACTGTGAAGGCTTGCTATAATGTACTAAATACAGAAAAATTTTTTTCAGGAGTGCACTAGGCCACAGATAATGAAATTTTTACAGTACACTGTTTTGGCTTGCTGTAGTGTACAAAAGACAGAGAAATACAATTTTTGGGCACTACACTAGCCCAGAGATAATGTAATTTTTGCAGTACGCACTGTATTGGCTTGCTGTAATGTACTGGATACAGAGAAATACATATTTTTGGCACTACACTAGCCCAGAAATAATGTAATTTGACAATACACACTGTCTTTGGATGTAGTTCTATATTGGATACAAATTTGTCCCAAATAAAATGTATTCTATGCTGGAATACTGTATATACGGTTGCGGCCTAAACGCACACACAGATGTGCCCAAAACTAGTTAACTGTGGCCAAAATATAAATCACTCTCTGCTAGAGTAATTAATATAATGGTTGCGGATTGAACGCACACACAGATGTGGCACAAATTATGTTAATTTCGCCAGAGCAAATAATTTCTCTGATGGTACAGTGTATATTTCGGTAGCAGGAATAATGTAGTGAAAAAGCCCCTTTTAATAATGTCTGCCCAACACACTGCTTTATGATGATGCAATGTATATCTCAGTACCAGGCACAGTGTAGTAAATAAGCCCCTTTTAAAAATGTCTGCCCAATACACTGCTTTAATGGTGCTGTGTATTAGTGATGTCGCGAACATAAAATTTTCAGTTCGCGAACGGCGAACGCGAACTTCCGCAAATGTTCGCGAACGGGCGAACCGGGCGAACCGTCATAGACGTCAATAGACAGGCGAATTTTAAAAACCAAAGGGACTCTTTCTGGCCACAATAGTGATGGAAAAGTTGTTTCAAGGGGACTAACACCTGGACTGTGGCATGCCGGAGGGGGATCCATGGCAAAACTCCCATGGAAAATTACGTAGTGGACACAGAGTCGGGTTTTAATCCATAAAAGGCATAAATCACGTAACATTCCTAAATTGTTTGGAATAACATGCTTTAAAACATCCAGTGTGTGTATACGATCAGGTATGATGTTGTATCGATCAGGTAGTGTAAGGGTTACGCCCGCTTCACAGACATTGACAGACCCAACTCCCCTTTTAATGCACTGCAAACAACCGCAAACAGTCCATTTGCACAACCCCAAACTCCCCATTTGCACAAGGTTGGATACCAAGCTAGCCATGTCCCGGTGATGTCATTGAAGGTTTCTTCCTCCACCCAGCCACGTACAACACCAAGGGTCCCCGAAAGGTCAATTGAATCGATTTTTCGAACGGGAGATGGTTAGAAAAACGCTGGCTCCCTCCCATTTGTTTTAATCCACGGTCACTGCATCTGCGCCGTGCAATTTACTCTCACACCCGATATGAGTAGTATTTTCTGTAGTACTATTCTCATCAGTTTAATCCCTGTTACGTTACCCAATCTGGGGTCCATCTATTGAATTGATTTTTCGAACGGGGAGATGGTTAAAAAAACGCTGGCTCCCTCCACTCTGTTTTAATCCACGGTCACTGCGTCTGCGCCGTGCAATTTACTGTCACACCCGATATGAGTGGTATTTTCTGTAGTACTATTCTCATCAGATTAATCCCTCTAACGTCCCCAATCTGGGGTCCATCTATTGAATTGATTTTTCGAACGGGGAGATGGTTAAAAAAACGCTGGCTCCCTCCCTTTTGTTTTAATCCACGGTCACTGCGTCTGCACCGTGCAATTTACTGTCACACCCGAGTGGTGTCATAACTAGTACTATTCCTATCAGTTTAATCCCTGTTACGTCCCATATCAGGGATTGCCTTTTTTGAAAAAAAAATGAGTCCGAGTACCTTCCACTGTGGTGTCCCAATAGCGACAAATTTTTTGAAGCCCTGAGACTCCACCAGCTGGTATGGTAAAAGCTGGCGGGCTAAGAGTTCCGTCAATCCAGCTGTCAGACGCTGGGCAAGGGGGTGACTCTGTGACATTGGCTTCTTACGCTCAAACATTTCCTTAACAGACACCTGACTGTGGGCAGATGAGATGGAACTGCTGAAGGTGAGAGGCGGAGTGGCGGGTGGTTGAGAGGGGGCAAGAAGGACAGCAGTGGTTGACGTGGCTGAAGATGCTGCACCAGGAGGAGCATGGTGTCTTTGAGTTTGTGTGCTGCTTGTACTCATGTGTTGATCCCATTGGCGTTTGTGATGTGAGATCATGTGCCTTCGCAAAGCAGTTGTACCGAGGTGGGTGTTGGACTTCCCATGACTCTTTTTCCACGTTTCTTTTGGCACAGGTTGCAAATGGCATTGCTGTTATCAGAGGCAGACACACAAAAAAAATGCCACACTGCTGAGCTTTGCAATGACGGCATTCTGGTGGTCGCAACAGCATGCGTTGACTGGCGGGCTGTCTGGCTGACCCCGGGAGCCGATACATGCTGTCTGACTGTGCCACTAACTCCTTGTGACGACCTCCCCCTGCTTCCAACTCGTCTCCTCATTCTCTCTGTCTCCCCTTCTGAACTTTCCCCCTCTTCTTCTCTTCTAGCAGGCACCCACGTGGCATCCGTGGACACATCGTCATCATCAACCGCTTCACTTGTATCTGACACCTCAGCAAAGGAAGCAGCGGCGGGTACAACATCATCATCATCATCATCATCATCACACTGTACGTCCATGTGTGTAATCCTGACTGACTGAGACATATCCCTGTAATCTACATCATCTGGCAATAATGGTTGCGCATCACTAATTGGATCCAACTTATGTGTAAATAACTCCTATTACGGATTAAGTGAAGCAGTTGTGATGGCTGTGGTAGTGGTGGTGGTGGCGGGCGGGAGCGTGGTAATTTGAGAGCAGGTGACCGAAGCTGAGCTGGAGGAGGATGGTGCGTCAAGGTTCTTAGCGGAAGCTGTTGAAGATTGGGTGTCCTGTCAAAGCCAGTCAACTATGTCCTCAGAATTTTTCAGGTTCAGGGTACGTGGCCTCTGAACACTGGGCATTATTCCAGGGCCAGTGGAAATCACAGCACCACGACCACGACGGCCCCTGCGGGGTGGCCTGCCTCTGCCTGTCATTTTTTTTAGATAAGTGGTACTACGCGTGCTAGGTACTGTGCCACCCGGTATGAGTGGTGGGCACTGGCAGTGGGCACACTACCATCAGTGGAAGTCGGCCTGACACACACTGGCAGCAAGCAAGCAACTGAAATTAGACTAAAGTGTAAAAATTAAATGCCTTATTTATTGGCAAGCTACTGTGCCACCCGGTATTAGTGGTGGTGGGCACTGGCAGTGGGCACACTACAGTCAGTGGAAGTGGGCCTGACACACACTGGCAGCAGGCAAGCAACTGAAATTAGACTAAAGTGTAAAAATTAAATGCCTGTGCCACCCGGTATGAGTGGTGGTGGGCACTGGCAGTGGGCATACTACAGTCTGTGGAAGTCGGCCTGACACACACTGGCAGCAGGCAAGCAACTGAAATTAGACTAAAGTGTAAAAATTAAATGCCTGTGCCACACGGTATGAGTGGTGGTGGGCACTGGCAGTGGGCACACTACAGTCTGTGGAAGTCGGCCTGACACACACTGGCAGCAGGCAAGCAACTGAAATTAGACTAAAGTGTAAAAATTAAATGCCTGTGCCACACGGTATGAGTGGTGGTGGGCACTGGCAGTGGGCACACTACAGTCTGTGGAAGTTGGCCTGACACACACTGGCAGCAGGCAAGCAACTGAAATTAGACTAAAGTGTAAAAATGAAATGCCTGTGCCACCCGGTATGAGTGGTGGTGGGCACTGGCAGTGGGCACACTACAGTCTGTAGAAGTCGGCCTGACACAAACTGGCAGGCAACTAACCTTAGATTAAAGGGTAAAAATTAAATGCCTTTGTTTGATGCAAAGTCCTGTGCCACACGGTGTGAGTGGTGGGCACTGGCAGTGGACACTATGTAGTCTGTGGGCCTGCAGCTCCTCACACACGGGCAGGCCAGGCAACTGCAATATATATATATATGAAAAAAATTTAAAAAAAGCAGACTAATGTAGCAACCCTAAAAAGGGCTTTTTGGGGTGCTGTCAGGACGCTGTCCTTACAGCAGAGATCAGATGAGTCTTTCAGGACTGGAGTGGACACTGAATTCACTAGCCTAGCTATCAATTTCCCTATTAAATCAGCAGCAACTATACTCTCCCTCCTCTCACTAAGACTGCAGCTTCCGAATGAATCTAAAATGGATGCTGTTCAGGAGATGGGAGGGTCTGGGAGGGAGGGTATGCTGCTGATTGGCTGGAATGTGTCTGCTGACTGTGAGGTACAGGGTCAAAGTTTGCTCAATGATGATGTATAGTGGGCGGACCGAACATCGCATATGTTCGCCGGCCGAGGCGAACGCGAACAAGCTATGTTCGCCGGGAACTGTTCGCCGGCGAATAGTTCGGGCCATCTCTACTGTGTATATCTCAGTACCAAGGAACACTGTAGTGAATAAGCCCCTTTTAATAATGTCTGCCCAACACACTGCTTTATGATGGTGCAGTGTATATTTCAGTACCACGGAACACTGTAGTGATAATATCTGCCCAACACACTGGTTAATGATGGTATATTATAAATGTCACTAATCGGAAATCTTTCTGTATTTTAGAAGTTATCAAAGCGATTTTCAAGTCCTAAACTATCTGTCCCTTGCTGGTGACACCTATTCCTGATAGTGCTGAATTAACCCCTTCTAAAAAAAAAAAAGGTGCTGCACTGCTGTCAAACACACATTGTAGTCCTTAAAAGGACTGTTAGTCAATAAGGTTTTTGGAGTGAAATCAGTAAGTTTAGAGCCAAACGCTGTCTGTCCCTGCCTCCTGTCTGATCTCCTGGATGCTGAATGGGCCGAGCACCGGACCTCAGCTCCTAAATGAAATGATATCACGTGTTACGGCCAGCCAATCAGTGTAAGGCTTACAGCTAACATTGATATGACCTTACACTGAGGGGAATTACTTTCCTGGACCTTTAATGGCTGCTTAGAAGGCGCCAAACGTGCCGGGAGGAGAATCGAGCAATGCGACGAACACACGTGGTCGTCGTCTTTTTTCTAAAGTTAATAGCCCTAATTTCGATAACCTTGCAGGGTACTGTAGTTGCCCCATTCCAGTTATTACTTTACTTGCCCTCCTCTAAACCCTCTCCAGCTCTTCTATGTCTGCCTTGTTCACAGGAGCCCAGAACTGTACACAGTACTCCATGTGTGGTCTGACTAGTGATTTGTAAAGAGGTAGGACTATGTTCTCATCACGGGCATCTATGCCTCTTTTGATGCAACCCATGATATTGTTTTTGGCTTCAGCTTATAGAGGGGAGTCATGGATAAGGAACCCCTTGTTATTACCATTACATCCCTTAATAGGAAATGTTTAATTAAAATAGCTTTTGTATTAAGTCATTACAATTAACAAAAACAAACACAACATTTAACATTATATAACAGGGTTTCATTTACATTGCATATGTATGCATTTATGCAAAAAATGGTGTGCTACTGGCATACTTTCAGAGTTATTTAGAGATCACGACCTCTCTTGTAAAGATCACCCCATGAGTTCGGTAGTTAGACACCTGCTAGCTGCTTGCAGTGACACTATCCAACTGTGATGTTAATGAGATGTACAAGAGCTCTGCTGAGAGGAGTGATAATTGCAGGGTGAAGAGCTGATTTCTTCCTGGACCTCCTCTTATGCCTCCGTTGTCCTTTAAGGCAAAATGTTTTGAAATACTAATTACTAATTTTGATTAAACATATCTTTGCAATATTGCCCTCCATTAATGGGTCAAGTAAACTGAAAATATAAGAAACTGGCATTCTAAAAAGAAAATATTTTCATTTAAGTTTAACAGTTTGACAAGCTGCATTTTTCATAAGATTATTATAATTACTATTATTGTATGCTATGTCGAATTCACAATAAATGCTTTCCTTTACAGCTTTTCATAGACTTAACGTTTTTATTATTTCTTTATGCATCCTCTGTAACAAACCTGTTTAAAAGTCTGTGACACTAGATGATGTTTACTCTAGATGTTCCCCAAGAGTCTTTTTAGACTACTCTGTGGAGTCCATAAAAAGTCCTATTCCTGCTCATACTAAGTGGGGGGCATGATTACATTTACTAAACGATTTTATTGTTCTCTGACTGTAAAGGTTGATGAAGAGGACGCCTGGTAGGAAAGTACTCTTATTGTATGCGTGACCAGATTTTAACCTACATCTCTTGAGACAGATTTTCAAACAAGGATAGTAAGGAACACATTTTGCCAATGGCTAACATTGCAAATACCTACAAATGGTATATACTGGAATGTACAGTAAGCCTTAATGAAGACATATAGCCCATAGTGATAGAAACAGTGAACATTTTATTCCAATTCTTTCCCACTATTTATCACTATAATGAAATAATTATTTAAGACATATTTGATGTAATTATACATGCTCTGGTAACTGGCAAAAGCTCAGCATATGATGGAATACTATACACAAATTCAATTATCCTGGCCTTTTATTTTATTGCACCTCTCTCTAACATTCTCTTCTGTTCTTTTTGTATATTTACATTACTACTGACCCTTTCACAAAAAAAGGGAAATGTCACTAGGTTAAAGTAAAGTTAATGTTGTGCTGTTGAAATGTAAACTAAATCTACAGAACATGTTTTCATACTACAATGATGAGCAAAACAATGTTTTGAACTTTGGACTTTCAGGCTCCATATCCCACCATCCACAACAGCTTTGAACGTGAGACTATCATCATTTTATAGACAATTAGCTTGGCTATCTCATGGATAAATTGGACTTACAACTTTTTGCATATGATTAGTTATGCATATTATTTGTCATGTAGCTGCATTGTTACTGTTTTGCTCCTGGTGGTGGAACAATCATTTTCTTCTTGTATACTACAAATAACAACCTGTTTTCACATTCCCTAATAGCTCAGTGTGTTATTAGGTTGACTCTCAAACGAAAGGTCACTGGTTCGCAGTCCAGGAGCAGCTATGAAGAAGATTTTCCAATAAAAGAGAAACAGCATCATCCAGCTTGTCGATAGCAGTATCTCGGCCAAGAACAGTGCCAAACTGCATCATGAGAGTGCCATGACAGTTGGAAGAATATGAAATGAAGTCCATTCATTCATTCCAAAGCCAAGAGGTGTCTATCTAGGCAAGATATTGGAGTCAACAAGTTGGCTCATCACAAGGTCTATCAGTTCTGGTGCGAAAAACCAAAAGGTATACAAATTAGCTTGCCTGACAGAAAAGAAAAGAGGGGATACCCTATCTAATGCCAGAAGAGTTAAGATATGTAATTTGCATATACTCTTCCTAGAAATCAAGTCGCCTGGCATACTATACTCATGCATATTTTTGGGGTCTCCCTAATAATAAAGAACACCCTCAAAGAGGGTGCCAGTCAATCAAGTAAGGCAAATGTCTCTTGAGATGTTCTGGTTCTTTTGTTTTCCTAGAAAGACAATTAGCTTGCATGTTTTGTTGAGAGGTATAACCTTTAGGAGGTGTTGTAATTCTCTTGTCTCACTTTCAGTTGAATGTTATTTTGGAGATTTCTCTGGTTCATATTGAAATTGATCCAAATTAGTGAATTAGAATTAATTTAAAAAGGTGTTTGTTTTTGCTATACTAATGATGTACTTTTAGGAAGGAGCTATCCCATTGCTTATGTAGCAAAGCTAAAAAAAATAAATAAATTGCTAAGCAAGCATCACAACTTACTCTTTCAGGGAAAAGCTCTTCAGAGTAAAGCAGGTAAGAAAAACCTTTCTAGTGGCAAGAACTTAAAGAGGACCTTTCATCACCCTAACAAATCTAAACTAAGTATACATACATGGAGAGCGGCGCCCAGGGATCTCCCTGCACTTACTATTATCCCTGGGCGCCGCTCCGTTCTCCCGGTATGTCCTCCGGTGACTTCAGCTCTGCGTCTCAACTGGGAGGAGCCTGCCCTTGTTCTCCTGGGCGTCTCCTTCTCCCAGGCTGTAGCGCTGACCAACCGCAGCGCTCAGCTCATAGTCTGGGAGGTTTTCTTCTCCCAGGCTATGAGCTGAGCGCTTCGGTTGGTCAGCGCTACAGCCTGGGAGAAGGAGACGCAAAGGAGAACAAGGGCAGGCTCCTCCCAGTTGAGACGCAGAGCTGAAGTCACCGGAGGACATACCGGGAGAACGGAGCGGCGCCCAGGGATAATAGTAAGTGCAGGGAGATCCCTGGGCGCCGCTCTCCATGTATGTATACTTAGTTTAGATTTGTTAGGGTGATGAAAGGTCCTCTTTAAGGAGAACCTCAGGGTGGATACTATGTGGCCCATTTATGTACTGATATATTTTGTGGCATATATCAGTGGCAGATTTTGCCGCAAGCCATTTTGTGACAAAATTGTCAACTTTTTCCCCCCTCACGCGACTTTCTTGACAGGTTTAAAAAAAAGGGGCTGGGCAGGGAAGAGGGCAGACTGACAGGCTTGTCTCATTCATCATTTTGTACACCAGTTGTTAAGTCCTGCATCTAAATCGTTGGTCTTAATAAATGTGTCCCTAATTCTGTTATGGAGACCAGTTGATCTATATGAGGACACGTTTGTGTACTAGGTGCTCTCTCTCACTGTTTTAAAATTGTTTCCAGAAGAAATATTTAATTTAAATTATGCTTATACTTACAGTAAATGCATTGTGAACTAATTTACTGTGTGATATATATGTATGCAAATAAGCCTGTAACAAATGAATGAACTGAAAAGCAGCAGCATCGACAAAAATATGAAATATTTACCGTTTAATAAGTACAATCACACACTGGGCCTTGAACATTGTCAGCTCTGGAATCAGACAAATGGGATGTTATGTCTGTGCAACAAATATCTGTCTGATTTAGAAAATTTTGACAACCAGATCTCCAAATTAGCATGATATAACTTACAGACACAACCTTTTTAGTATTAATATGTACCAAGAGCCACACAAGAAAGGCAGTGGGAGATTAGGGAGGTTAACAAGTGGCCCAAGAACTGGTGTAGGAAGGAGGGGTTTGGGTTCCTGGAGAACTGGGCCGACTTCTCTGTCGGCTACAGGCTCTATCGTAGGGACAGGCTGCACCTCAATGGGGAAGGGGCAGCTGTGTTGGGGAGAAAGATGGCTAGAAGGTTGAAGGAGTGTTTAAACTAGGGACTGGATGGGAGGGTACTTACGTTATAGAAGGGGAAGATAGTGCAGACAGATACCGGGGGCAAGGTAGTGGGACTGGGGGAGGAATGGAAGGAGGGACTAAAACAGTTCAGAAGGAAATGTGTAGAGTTAAAAATATACTTATGTACACTAATGCCAGAAGCCTGACTAACAAAACTGGGGAACTGGAATTAGAGATATGTGAGGAGGACCATGATATAGTGGGAATAACTGAAAAATGGCTGGATGATAGCTATGACTAGGCAGTTAATGTACAAGGTTACAGTCTGTTTAGAAAGGATCGTAAAAACCGGAGAGGGGGAGGGATCTGCCATTATGTAAAGTCCTATCTAAAGCCCACAGTCCGAGAAGATTTAAGTGAGGGACATGAACATGTGGAGTCACTGTGGGTAGAGATACAGAAAGCCAAAAACAATAGTAAATTACTAATAGAAGTTTACTATAAACCACCTAATATACAACAGAAAATCTATTACTAAATGAGATAGACAAGGCCGCAAATCATAATGAGGTGGTTATTATGGGGGACTTCAACTACCCTAGACTGGGAAACTGAAAGCTGTACATCGCATAAAGGTATCAGGTTCTTGGCAATAACCAAAGACAATTATCTTTCCCAACTGGTTCAGGACCCGACTAGAGGGGCAGCCATACTGGACGTAGTATTAACCAGTAGACCTGACAGAACAACAGATGTGCAAATTGGGGGACACCTGGGAAATAGTGACCATAAAGTAATAACCTTCCAATTATCATTCAAAAGAGCATTTCTACAGGGAGGAACAAAAATACCAAACTTCAAAAAAGCTAAATTTAGCCAACTAAGCAACTAACTGGGACAAAGTCTGCAAAAACAAAAATACAGCCACAAAATGGGATATCTTTAAAAGCATCCTAAATTCTCATTGTGAGAGGTTCATACCATATGGGAATAAAAGGTTAAGGAACAAAAAGAAACCAATGCGGATAAATAGAAATGTAAAGAAAGCAATAAATGACAAAATGAAAGCATATAAATAACTAAAACAGGAGGATAGCGAGGAAGCACAGAAAAAACTATAAGGAAAAAAACAAATAAAAGCGGCCAAACTAGAGACCGAGAGATTAATTGCCAAAGAGAGTAAAACTAACCCTAAAATTTTCTTAAATTATATAAATGTTAAAAAGTATAAATCTGAAGGTGTTGGCCCTTTAAAGAGTAATGAAGGGGGAGTTGCAGAGAGCGACGAGGAGAAAGCAAAGCTGTTAAATATTTTTTTCTCCAATGTATTCACTGAGGAAAATAAACTGTCAGATGAAATGCTGAATGTAAAAATAAATCCTCCATTAAAAGTGTCCTGTCTGACCCAAGAAGAAGTACAAGAGCGACTTAAAAAGATTAAAATAGACAAATCACCAGGACCGGATGGCATACACCCCCGTATCCCAAGGGAATTAAGTAATATCATAGCCAGACCCTTATTTCTGATATTTGCGGACTCTATACTGACAGGGAATGTTCCACAGGATTGGCGCATAGCAAATGTGGTGCCAATATTAAAAAAGGGTCCAAAAACAGAGCCCAGAAACTATAGGCCGGTAAGTTTAACATCTGTTGTGGGGAAACTGCTAACGCCATATCAGCATGGCTTCATGAGGGATCGGTCATGCCAAACGAATTTAATCAGTTTCTATGAGGAGGTAAGTTCTAGACTTGACAGGGGTGAATCAATGGATGTCGTTTATCTGGACTTCTCCAAAGCATTTGACACTGATACTAACAAAGGTTAGTATATAAAATGAGGATGCTCGGACTGGGAGAAAATGTCTGTAGGTGGGTGAGTAACTGGCTGAGTGACAGAAAACAGAGGGTGGTTATTAACGGTACACACTCGGATTGGGCAACTGTCAATAGTGGGGAACTTCAGGGGTAAGTACTGGGCCCTATTCTTTTCAATATATTTATTTTTGATCTTGTAGAAGGCTTGCATAGTAAAATATAAATTTTGGCAGATGACACTAAACTGTGTAAAGTAATTACCACTGATGAGGACAATATACTGCTACAGAGGGATCTGGATAGATTGGAGGCTTGGGCAGACAAGTGGCAGATGAGGTTTAAAACTGACAAATGTAAAGTTATGCACATGGGAAGAAATAATGCAAGTCATCCGTACATACTAAATGGTAAAACACTCGTTAACGCTGACATGGAGAAGGATCTAGGAATTTTAATAAACAGCAAACTAAGCTGCAAAAACCCAGGCAGCTGCCGCCAAGGCCAATAAGATAATGGGTTGCATCAAAAGGGGCATAGACGTCCGTGATGAGAACATAGTCCTCCCACTTTACAAATCGCTAGTCAGATCACACATGGAGTACTGTTTACAGTTCTGGGCTCCTGTGAACAAGGTAGACATAGCAGAGCTGGAGAGGGTTCAGAGCAGGGCAACTAAAGTCTAAATTACTATGTATAAATATATCAGGGGTCAGTACAGAGATCTCTCCCATCATTTATTTATCCCCAGGACTGTGACTAGGGGACATCCTCGGCGTCTGGAGGCAAGAAAGTTTGTACACAAACATAGAAGAGGATTTTTTACGGTAAGAGCAGTGAGACTATGGAACTCTCTGCCTGAGGAGGTGGTGATGGTGAGTACAATAAAGGAATTCAAGGGGGGCCTGGATGTATTTCTGGAGTGTAATAAAATACAGGCTATAGCTACTAGAGAGGGGTCGTTGATCCAGGGAGTACTTCTGATTGCCTGAATGGAGTCGGGAAGGAATTTTTCACTTCCCTAAGTGGGGAAAATTTGCTTCTACCTCACATGTTTTTTTTTTTTGCCCTTCTCTGGATCAGCTAGCAGGATGACAGGCTGGACTGGATTGACAGATGTCTTTTTTCGGCTTTATGTCTTATGTACTATGTTACTAATATATTACAAATAATCATGAGCTAATTTCTGAATATTCTGAATTTCTGAATATTCGACCCAGGTCTGATTTGTACAAACAAGGCATCTGAATCAATCTGAATCAATCTGAATGAATTGATTCTACCTGAACCTCTCTCATTTTCTCTCTTTCTCGCTCTCTCTCTAAAAATTCCCCTGAATCACATAAAATTTTGATTCAATAGAATAGGGCCAAATGTGGATTCAATTGAATCAATTATCTTATCTCTAATCACAAATACTGCAGCTACAACTTAAGAAGATAGACTTCCTGTACTCAATGCTTCAAGGTTAGATTCCTCCCGCTGTTTCATGGAGGACCGTTAGGCTGCAACGAAATATATATGATACAAAAAACTGAAAAAGATTAAATTATTTTTTGTATCACATATATTTCGTTGTCAAAGCGAATCAAAGCTGACGAAGTGGAATTTGTTGCGAATTTCATGAAAAATTTGATTAGCAACAATTGAGAATTTCCTTGCGCTTCGTGGTATAGAATCGCAACTTTTCCTAAAATGGCGGCTACACGTGTGAGGACATGGGGCAAGGAACTCTGTGAAGGCGGGATGACCCATAATGCCATGCATGCAGCCAATCAGCAGCCAGCCCTGTGATGTCACAGCTCTATAAATACAGTGGCCATCTTGGATTCAGACATTTTTCAGGGTTCTGAGTGCAGGGACAGACGTGAGAAGGCGCTAGGGACAGCAATAGCAAAAACTTCATTGTGAAAAATATATTTGCCGTCCAGCGTTGTACTTCTCTGTTGAAAAACCTTTTGGGTAAAAGTGGGAAAAAATTAGGGCCTAATTGCTGCTCAGCAGTGCAGTGATATATTCGGAAGCCCAGTTTGCCGAGTGGAAGACAAAAAATTATATTCACCATTCATCAATGCATTTATCTGCTGATAAGCCTTCTGTAGTGTAAAAGTTGGAAAAATAAAAGCTAGTGTTGGGCGAGCATGCTCGGTCGAACACCAGTTCGGCTCGAGCATCGCAATGCTCGGCACAGTGTGGTGTTCGGCCGAACACCGCATGTGCTCGAGCGCAATACTCGAGTCTCCTCCCCGCACGTTTGTTGGCTGCTACGCAGCCAATAACCGTGCGAGTAAGTACTGTCACTAACTGTAATGCCGTAGCCATGTTGATTACTACTAGCATTACAGTGATTGGCTGGCCGGAACGCATATATAGCACCCGATGACACTTGTTCGGCTCAGTCTTAGTCAGGGAGAGCAGTGCTGAAGAAGGGACAGATAGTGTAGGGAATGAAATAGTAATATTTTAGGGAAAAATCTGTGACATTAAGCGCAAAAGTTTGGCCGCTGGTTACAAGCGCCACATCTCCTTTTTGTGCATCCTAAATATAAGTGACATTCATTCAGTGTCATCTTAGACGGTGGTGACAGCAACATTACAAGTAAATATACAGAAAAGAATGTTTCCTAACAATTTTTCCTCTAAAAGCGATTTTATCTTCGGTTTTATATGTATTATTGTCAGTCTGTAAAAGTGGTGTACCACTCAGACAACTTCGTTCCCAGCAGTGACATTGGAGTCCAATACACTATAATTAGGACCCTAAGATGCATTCAGACATCCTCGCCATGCTTTTCCCAAACCATTTCAGTGGTGTTTCCATCAATTTCTTACCTTTTCCTGTGAATCAGACACCCTCCCCTCAGAGCAGGGGTTGCCTCGGGTTCTCCCATTGACTTCTATTGTGCTTGGGTGCTAGGTAGAGCACCCGAGCATCCCAAGGTGTTCTACTCGAGCACCCGAGCACTTTTTTTCGTCAAATATATTGGTGATTGTACACCTCCTTTTGCAGTATGTGCTGAATTACGTAGTGATGAAATTCTTAATTTGACACTGGCTTTTTTTCGGACAATGTATGGGTGATTGTACACCTCCTTTTGCAGTATGGGCCAAATTACGTTGTGGTGAAATTTGTAATATGAAACAGGATTTTTTGTGAAAGTTCATGGGTGACTGTATAGCTCCTTTTGCGGGATGGACCAAATTACTTAGTGGTGAAATTTTTAATGTGACACTGGCTTTTTTACGGTAATTGTATGGGTGATTGTACACCTCCTTTTGAGATAGGGGCCGAATTGTGTAGTGGTGAAATTTGTTATATGAAACATGCTTTTTTTTGTCAAATTTATGGGTGATTGTAAACCTCCTTTTGCGTTATGGACCAAATTACTTAGTGGTGAAATTCTTAATGTGACGCTGGCCTTTTTTTCGGAAAATATATGGGTTATTGCACACCTCCTTTTGCGGAATAGGCCAAATTACATAGTGGTGAAATTTTTTATATGAAACAGGCTTTTTCTCTTCAAATTTATGGGTGATTGTAAACCTCCTTTTGCGGTATGAACCAAATTACTTAGTGGTTAAATTCTTTATGTGATACAGACTTGATGAACTTTGCGACTCTTCTGGGCTCCAAGCAATCTTGAAGCTTTGTCTTTCCATTGTTTGTAGCTACTAGAGGTCTGTTTATGCCAGGCAGGTTCTCCAGAAGTATCTGGCTCGATGAGCAGCCGATACCACACTTGCATTAATCTTGACAGTATTCATCTCCAGGTGGAGAGAAATTGTTTTTTTTAAATGCTTTCTCCATCACAACCACGTCGTCGAATAAACAGAAGACTGGCAGATTCTCTCTTGTCTTAGACAACACAATTTATTTAATTAAATATTTATCTAAATTGAACCAAAAATTGATTAAAATTATAAGAAAGTAAACTTAAATTCTCCAATATATTATTCCAATCTTAGAGGGAAATTCCAGGACAATCAATTTGCCAAGCTTTTTGTGTCGAAGAACATGTATTATTAAATTGTGTTTTAAGCAACACTTTATAAAATTGAGAGATTTTAACTTTCTGTTCTGTCCCATATTCTCTTTAAATGATTAGACGAAGCAGCCACTCTGTGGCCTCCTCATGCTGCTGCCACCTCTGCAATCTCTCGTCGTTATGCCACTTTGTGGCCTCCTGATGCTGCTGCCACCTCCACACTATGTCACCTTGCCATTTTGTGGTCTCCTGATGCTGCTGCTGTCATCTCCACACAATGTCATCTTGCCAGTTTGTGGTCTCCTGATGCTGCTGCTGTCATCTCCACACTATCTCACCTTGCTACTCTGTGGTCTCCTGATGCTGCGACCACCTCCCGACTCTGTCATTGTGCCACTCTGTGGCCTCTTCATGCTGCTGCCACCTCCACACTCTGTCATTGTTACACTATGTGGCCTTCTCAATGTGCTGCCACCTTTAAACTCTGTCATTGGGCCACTCTGTGGTCTCCTCATGCTGCTTCCACCTTACCACTATGTCATAGGGCAACTCTGGACTTCTCATGCTGTTCCCACCCTCCCCACTTCATGACTGGGCCACTACAGTATTTATCCTTCTTCTGATCTGTCAGAAGGAAGTAAAAATGAGATGCACAACAGATCCTCTCTGTGTAACAGCTGTAAGGCCTGTATAGTCCCATCAGAATTGGCTTGTGATTTGGTATTAAAAAGCAGGAGTGGTTACAAACCACAAAAGACATGCAAATATTCGGTTCACGTGTCATTTTGGATCCACTCCTGTTTTTTTTGGCATTAGCAATACTGATGGATTACTGGCCAAATGCTGACCAAGTGAAGGCAAATGCTCAACAGACAGGATCTGTTTTTTGGGTGTTTATTGTTCTGACGGATGAGAGGAAGGGCAAAATAATCATTGAAATCAACTGCTACTTTTATAAGTGTTTAATAGAACAGGTTCTGTTTACATCGATGTGAAATCAGGTGTAAAAGGAGTGCGCTTCTTCTTGACACTAACATTGACTTGTTACGCTGAGTTCATACTTGAGTTATTTGGTCAGTTTTGGCCCCGTGACTGCCCAAATTAGTGAAGTGTGCAGTGATTCTAAGAGCGAAGCCTGTTATCAGCATGACATACTGACTCACCGTATTATTTCACTACCAAAGCAGACTCCCTATGCGTGTTACTGCAAGGCACAGTGTTCTACACTACTATAAAGGCTCTCAGCAACCAGGAAATAGCCATTTTTTAACGTAATTCGCCGCAAATATATTCGGATCAAACCAAATTTTTGCTGAAAAATTTGGCGAACAAGCAAATCAAATTTGTGAAAAATTCACTCATTTCTAATTATGAGCAATAAGGTTTTTTTTTTTTGCTTTAATGGGTCTGGACAATTGCCGCATTGAAATAAATGTCCTACCTAGCTGGGCGCCTTCCACTGATGTGCCCTCTTTTTTTTTTTTTTAATCGACCCCCGAATCGCTTTATACTTGCACTGTTTCTTCTGCCGCCTGATATGCAAATGAGGCGGACTTTTGTATGGGGCAGTGACAAAGTTCTCGCGAGAACTTGAGCTCCTTCTCCTTGGCTGAGAGCCTAGTGGACATTTATTTCAATGCAGCAATATTGATGAAAGGTCCTCTTTAACTTGTCAAAATGCTGTATACAGTCATGTATGCACCATACAAACATATATGGCTGTATACTGTGCAACCAGCTGACCTATTGGATGTGCCTAGCTGACCTGGTGACAGTGAAGTAAACATACCTGTCATCCAAATCTATGGTCTGCAAGATGGTGACAATTCCTTCCTCAGACTGCCCCTGAGTACCTTCTAGTCTGAACCAGTCTTGAATAGAGTTGAGCGAACACCTGGAAGTTCGGGTTCAAAGGGTTCAGCCGAACTTCACAAAAAATTTCGGGTTTGGGATCTCAACTTAACCCGAACTTGACCCTGAACCCCATTGAAGTCAATGAGGAACCAAACTTTTGGGCACTAAAATGGCTGTAAAATAGCCCTGGAAGGGGCTACAGGGCTGCAAAAGGCAGCAAAATGTAGGTAAATGCCCTGCAAACAAATGTTTATAGGGAAATTACTTAAAATAAGATAAAATACAGAACAGAAAAAGAATAAATAAACGTTCTAAACCTGAGCCCAAGTGAGTGACAGTGGCACCTGCCACCCAGCAAACATAGAATGTGGCTGCAACGCCACCACATCTGGCACCGTCACCAAGCATTTCCACCGAATCCCATGGAAGTGTTCAGCTATCAGCTGTCCATCTCCCAAACACTGGAGAGAAATAGAAAGAGGAAGTACCCCCCTACCCACCCGCAATCCCTGGCTCTGAATGCCTTGATATCAAAATTCCTGGTCCTTTGAAATGCTGTAATTCTGTCTGGTGGACAGTTTTAAAAACCTCATGGCGGTGGCTTTCCCACAGTACGTGGATCCCAGACACCACTACTTTTGCAGGCGAGCCATCCCTTCCCTGCACAACCAAGTGGCAGACAAAATCAGGTGTGCACTGCGCAACGCCACACTGGGAAAATGCAGTGGCGGCTGGGCCTGAGGCGCATAGAATTTTTGCGAATGTCCTTCCGCCCCAGATGATTGCAGGGCATTTCTCTTTGCCTCCTGTTACCTACTCCTACTCGGCTTCCTCCTCTAGCACCCCCTCATCCGTTCAGTGTAACACCTTCACCACGCATAGCAGCACAGCCTGGGCGAAACAACAGCAGGCTGTTTTAAAACTTGTGTGTTTGTGGGACAAACCCCATACTACGCAGGAGCTGTGGACAGGCATGGAACAACAGACCGGTGATTGGTTGGTGCCACCGAGCCGCCAGCCCACTAATTGGGGAAATATAATAGCAGGTCTGGGCCTAGCCGGTGTGACGCACATCCACTACCTGCCACATTTTCTGAATTTGGGGTGCAGAAATTCCTGAACATTAGACAGTGAAAATCAATTCAGTTAATCAAACACACACAACACCCCCACCCCCCCTTTCACTCAAATCATTAAAAAACTAAACTAACTATATAAACAAACAAAAACTATATACATGCCATATCCTTAACTTAAGGCCAGTGACATTCCAAGTGGCTCAGAGGGTGGGATCAGAGGGTGGGATCCTGCACCATCATAGGCCCTGGCCTGGAACACAATTGTCCAGCCAGGGCACTGTTCTGGAGGATGAGGAGGAGGAAGAAGAACCGTGTTCTCAGCAGGGTGGCACCCAAGCCAGCTCACGGGCAGCTGGGTCGCCACTAGGGTTGAGCAGACACCTGGATGTTCGGAGTCGACGGGTTCGGCCGAACTTCGGAAAAAAGTTTGATTTTGGGACACAAAATTTACCCCGAACCCCATTGAGGTCAATGGGGACCCGAACTTTTGAGAACTAAAATGGCTGTAAAAATGTCATGGAAAGGGCTATAGGGCTGCAAATGCCAGCAAAATGTTGTTAAGAGCATGGCAAGTGCTCTGCAAACAAATGTGGATAGGGATATGACTTTAAATAACATAAAATAGGTAAAAATAAAAATAAATAATCTTGATCTAGGAGGACGGGGTCCATATGGAGTAGGAGGTTGAGGAGGCGGTGGATGTGGCAGTGTAGGTGGAACCGGCGGTGGAAGAGGAGGAGGTAGCCTACACTGCTTTTTGGTTTCAAATTTTATTTTTAAAATTAGGGTACACCCCAAAACATTGGGAAATTTAACCTATAATAACCACCTCCTTTAATGCTAAACACACGTTCAGGGCAGGCCAGCACCTCCAAGGGGTAAAGCGCAAGCTCAGACCATGTGCCCAATTTGAAGACCCAGAAGTTGCATGTTCCCAAGTAGTTAATGTATTTTTAATAGAGAGATTAATAAAGATTACATTTTACCTATTACTAGTCAGAGAGGTTGCAAAGGTTACGCTAGGTCCAAATGACCACCTAAGCCCTATTCCAGAATTTGCAGGGGCTGACCCCTGTCAGTCAGTTTGTGTAGGCTTGTGCACACTTACCGCCCCACCATGTCGCACGTCCCCGTGATGGTCACGATCCAATTTGATATCTGCTCTATCAACTTTCGATGTTCTTTTATGCGCCTACCATGGTGATCACGGGTGGCGGGGAATCAGGGTTCCAGGCCAGAGAGGGAGCGTGAGAAAAAGAGACCAAATTTAAGGGAGATAAATGTATTAAAAAATTGGGATCGAGCATAAATGTGTGGAAAGCTATTGAGGTGCAAATGTGGGACAAATTACAGAAGCAAAAATGTGGGCTAAAAGAGTCAAGCGGAATTGTGGGAAAAGCTATTCAGCGGAAATGTTGGCCAAAAGAGTATAGCGGAAATGTGGGACAAAGTATTGAAGCTTAAATGTGGTACAACTTGCTTAAAGTGGTTCTTCGGGAATTAGAAAAATGAAAGTACTTAAATATTACTTTATTATAAATATATTCCCAAATACCTTACATTAGTTATAATGACTCATTTTGTTTAGGGAGCAATGATTAGGAGAAGCAAAATGGCCGCTGTCCTATTAGCTCACAAAAAATCTGTCTTGATCACACAGCAGGACAAGTTACTTCTGAGCACTTAGGAATGAACTCCATTCCTACAGAGATTCAGCTAAACATCTTATCATCTGTATTCAGGATCATAATCCCTGACAAGCAGAGCAGAAAGGTGGATGAGGCAGCTCTTTAGCTCAGTGCCCAGAAGTAACTTGTCCTAATGGGGAATGAGGACAGGTTTTGTGTGTACTAATAGGACGGTGACCATTTTATTTCTTCTAATGATTGCTCCCCAGATAAAAGGAGCCATGATAAATAATGAAGGTATTTGGGAATATATTTAAAATAAAGTAATATTTAAGTGTTTTCATTTTCTTAATTCCCGGAGAACCCCTTTAAGTTGAAGCATTGAATCAAAGGAGGTGGCGTGCATCAATTAAAGAAGCATTTCCAAAATTTTCCTTCCTGTCACCTATGCAGAGCAGAGGTTTATTCACGTCTAAAATTGTATAATGTCAACCCAAGAATGTAACAGAAAAATTACTGAAATTAATAATCAACCTGTCTACTTGGTAGAGCAGGGGTCTATGAAAGAAAACAATTGTTTATTGTCACCCGAAAATGTAAGAAAAATTATTGAAATTTATTAAGCTATCAATTAGGTAGAGGAGTGGTATATTACACCCAAAAATTGGTGAATTTGACCATAAAATGTAACTGACAAATGTTTTTTTTTTTTTTTATCGGTCTACTTGGTATAGCAGTGGTACTATACACCAAAAAATTGGTGAATTTCACCAGAAAATGTGAAAGACAATTCATATATTTTTTTTAAACGGCCTACTAGGTATAACAGTGGTATTATACACCCAAAAAGTGGTTAATTCCACCAGAAAATGTAACAGATAATTTTTTTTTATTTATTTTACCGGTCTAATAGGTATAGCAGTGGTACTATACACACCAAAAGTTTGGAGTTCCATATGGAGTAGGAGTTTGAGGAGGCACTGGACGCAGTGGAGTAGGTGGAAGCGGCGGTGGAGGAGGACAAGATAGTCAACACAGGTTTTTGGTTTTAATTTAATTTTGTAAAATTTAGGTAGACTCCAATTGCGCTGCAGTATAACAATGGCTGGTTAGTGCCGGTATACATGTCTATTCTGCACAAGGTACGGACAAGTCCTGAGGGACCCATGCCGGGTTCATTTTAATGAATGTGAGCTTATCCACATTGGCTGTGGAAAGGCCGCTCCGCTTGTCTGTGATGACCCCCCCTACCGTGCTAAACACACGTTCAGAGAATACACTGGCTGCATGGCAGGCCAGCACCTCCAAGGCCTAAAGGGCAAGCTCAGGCCATGTGCCCAAATTGGAGACCCAGAAGTTGAAGGATGGCAGACCCGTCATCCAGTACGTGTAGGCGTGTGCACACATACTGCTTCACTATGTTGGTGAAATGCTGCCTCCTGCTAAGACGTTCCATATCAGCTGGTGGTGCTGGTTGTTGTGGCATGCTGACAAAGCTTTTCCACCTTTTGGCCATGCTAACACTGCCTTCTGAGGTGCTGGCAGTGCCCCAGCTGCGTTGGCGACCTCTTCCTCGTCCTCTGCCTTTGCCTTGTGCTTCCACTGAGGCCCCAGTGTCAGGTGGGAATGCCACCAGCAGCGTGTCTACCAGCGTGCGCTTGGATTCGCGCATCTTACGATCACTTATTTGACACTCGCCTCATATTTTTTTAATTCAGGATCTTGCCCTAAATGGGTGTTTAATTAATAGTAGAAAAGAACAACAGTATGTAAAGGGTGTATCTCACACGGCCTGAACCAGACTAGGCCTCAATTAAAGATTTCTTTGCACAAAATGGCTGTATTTCAAATGGCTATATTTCAAATGGCTGTATTTCAAATGGCTGAATCAAACCCCTATATGTACAGGGGGTATCTCACACGGTCTGAACCACTGTAGGCCTGAAGTAAATATATCTTTGCACAAAAAGGCTGTATTTCAAATGGCTGAATCAACCCCTGTATGTATAGGGGGGATCTCACACGCCCTGAATCAGTGTAGGCCTGAAGTAAATATATCTTTGCACAAAATGGCTGTATTTCAAATGGCTGTATTTCAAATGGCTAATTCAAACCCCTGTATGTATAAGGGGGATCACACACGCCCTGAATCAGTGTAGGCCTGAAGTAAATATATCTTTGCACAAAAAGGCTGTATTTCAAATGGCTATATTTCAAATGCCAAATTTAAACCCTTGTATGTATAGGGGGATCACACATGTCCTGAATCACTGTAGGCATGAAGTAAATATATATTTGCACTAACTGGCTGTATTTAAAATGGCTGTATTTTAAATGGCTGAATCAAATCCCTGTATGTGTAGGGGGGATCACACATGCCCTGAATCAGTGTAGGCCTGAAGTAAACATATCTTTGCACTAAATGGCTGTATTTAAAATGGCTGTATTTCAAATGGCTGAATCAAACCCCGGTATGTATAGGGGGGATCACACACGCCCTGAATCAGTGTAGGCCTGAAGTAAATATATCGTTGCACAAAAAGGCGGTATTTTAAATGGCTGTATTTCAAATGCCTAATTCAAACCCCTGTATGTATAGGGGGGATCACACACGCCTTGAATCAGTGTAGGCCTGAAGTAAATATATCTTTGCACAAAAATGCTGTATTTCAAATGCATAATTCAAACCCCTGTATGTGAAGGGGGGATCTCACAGGGCATGAACCTCTGTAGGCCTGAATTCAATATTGGTGCTCCAAATGCCGGTATTTAAAATCTCTGAATGTAACCCAAATGTATTAAGGGTGTATCTCCCAATGACATCTGAATCAAAGGCAGTGTTTTTTGTCAAAAAAGTGTGTTTTTCAAACCCCAGAAAATGATGGGAGTATTTCTAGCTTAAATTACACACTGACTAATACAGATGCTGTAGATTGCCAAAAGGTATTTTTTTGCTAACAGAATACGAATGCTGTATATATTTAACTTGAATTTAACACTTGCAGATCTGTAAAATACAGTTTTTTGAAGAAAAAAGTGTGTTTTTCAAACCCCAGAAAATGATGGGTGTATTTCTAGGTTAAATTTCACACTGACTAATACAGATGTTGTAGTTTGCCCCCAAAAAATGGTGGTTTGCAATGTCCCAAAAGCTCAGATGCAGTGCTGGTGCACTGAGCATGCATAAAATGGCCGCCGCCACCCACCTAAATAACAGAATTCTAAAAGTTAGTCAAATATTTGCTGTGGTGCCTATTCATTTCTAGCTATGCCACTGGATCTGCCTCATTCAAATTCTGGGTCTTCAAATTGGGCACATGTCCTGAGGTTGCCCTTTACACCTTGGAGGTGCTGGCCTACCCTGCAGCCACTGTATTGTCTGAATGTGTGTTTAGCATGGCTGGTGGCATTATCACTGAACAGCACAGCCGCCTGTCCACAGCCAGTGTGGGCAAGCTTTCGTTTATTAAAAATAACCAGGCATGGATCCCACAGGATTTGTTTGTACCTTATGCAGAATAGACATTTATACCGGCCTCACCAAACCATTGTTATACTACCGTGCAATTACACTTTTTTTTACATTTTCCCAATTTTTGGGGGTCTACCGCAATTTATTTAAAAAAATAAAAAACATGTTGGTGACTGACTAGTACCTTTGGCTTCACAGCCCAAAAAGGCTTTATGTCATGCAAGAATGTAACCGCCAATTGTAAGTTCCCTGACAGTTAGGCAGTGCAGGTGTTTGTACCTGCCAAAAATGGTAATATTGAACCCAAAAATTAAAAAGAGGATTATTCACATTTTCGGTCACTGTCACCTTTGCATTGCAGGGTTGAATTTTACCCCAGAACAAAATATATAATTTGCAGGACACTATGAAACTTGGCCAGCCACAGCTGAAACCACTGATTTATGGTATTGCTATTTTGGCAATTGAATTTCACCCCAGAACAAAATATATGTTTTGGAGGACACTATTATAGTTTCCAGCCAGTGCTGGGACACCAGATTTATGGTATTGCTATTTTGGCAATTGAATTTCACCCCAGAACAAAATATATGTTTTGGCGGACACTATTATAGTTTGCCAGCCACAGCTGAAACCGCTGATTTATGGTATTACTATTCTGGCAATTGAATTTCACCCCAGAACAAAATATATGTTTTTGCGGACACTATTATAGTTTGCCAGCCACAGCTGTGACACCAGATTTATGGTATTGCTATTTTGGCTATTGAATTTCACCCCAGAACAAAATATATGTTTTGGCGGACACTATTATAGTTTGCTAGCCAGTGCTGGGACACCAGATTTAGGGGATTGCTATTTTGACAATTGAATTTCACCACAGAAAATAATCTATCCTTTGCCAAACAGCAAACAGTATTATACTTGGCTAGCCAAAGCTGGAACACCAGATTTAGGGGATTGGTATTTTGGCAATTGTATTTAACCCCTTAATAAAATATAGAAATTGTTATCCTGAGTTTCTAGGGGTGACAATTAGCACAGCCAAGCCCCTGATGAAGGATATAGCAAAAAAAAAAAACTAGTATTGATGGATTGATGGACTTGGTGGCAGCTTGTTCTGGTGCACCACAAGTCACAAAATGGCCACCGATCACCCCAAAAAATAAGTGACAGAAGAACGCTCTGTGCAGCCTAAAAACCATGGAGCAAGTAACTAGCAGAAGTTCAATCATTCACAGCTGTAGATCGATCAGTTTATTAGGTGCTTTTGCAGACTTTTCCCTGCTTAATCTCGCCCTCACAGAAGCTGTGTCCTCTCCCTACACTAATCAGAGCAGTGTGACGTGCGGCGCTACGTGACTCCAGCTTAAATAGAGGCTGGGTCACATGCTGCACTTGGCCAATCACAGCCATGCCATTAGTAGGCATGGCTGTGATGGGCTCTTAGGGCAAGAAGTAAAACGCTAGCAGATTGGCTGCTGTGTAGCCCTTCAGAAAGCGTGAAGAAATCACCAAACAACGAACCCGAACCCAAACTTTTTTGAAAATGTTCGGGTCGGGTCCTGAACACCCCAAAATTCGGTACGAACCCGAACTATTCTCGAACTGTTCGCTCAACACTACCCATAAGGTCATACAAGACCTCTGGAGGGCATTTATCGTGATTTTATTCTCACTATTGATTTCTCCTGTAACTGGGGCTGACATAGTAGATGAGCGCAGTGTATACTGTAGGAGGATGGGACGCCTGTGACCTGTTCCTGTCTTCTCCCTGGGTTGCCCAGCTGTCACTGACAGTGGGACCCACTCTCAGGAGCTGCAGGATTAGCGTGCAGCTGCGTGAATGGTTTAATCACCTGATTAATGGCCATTCTGTCAGGTGTCAGTTAATTTTGATAGGAGACAGAAATGAAAATGATTGCCTTTATATCCATGATGAAACCAGTTTAACTGATCCCATCCCCTTTTTTCTGTTTCTCTGATGGAAAAGAATTAATGAAAACACTTAACTATTTACAGGTAGAGAGGAGTAGCGTAGCAACAAATGTTAACTCCACTCTGTTGCCAGTTGCCCTTTAAATCACAGCATGCTGTGGGTGTGGTACATTTTCTAACATTTTCTTCATTTTCTTCTAGAAATGTATATAGGAGAAAAGGCTGAAAATATTCAGCTTGGCAGCATAAGGCCTCATGCACATGGCCGTTGCTTCGCAGTTCCGTTTATTGGAGACCACAATTTGCAGTCCTCAATGCATGGGCAACATCCCTGCGGCTGCCACAGATGGATCCAGACCCATTCAACTTGAATGGGTTGGTGATCTGTCCGCACCACCAAAAAATAGAAGTTCAAGTAAATGGGTCCGCATCCATTATGGGTTGTGCACACTGCCAGAGCTGGTGTATTGCGGACCCGCTGTTTGCGGGCGACAATACAGGCGAAGCCAGGCAATGGCCGTGTGCATGAGGCCCACACTAAAGATGGAAACCCTGAGCAAATGCTTTCTTAAAATGAGCCCTTGTGCGTGAAAACTATTTCGATTATTTTAAATTGCATTACTGCTGTGCCTATACATTTGAGAATAAATAATTTCATGGCATACTCCACTGCATGCTAAATTGTTGAGCTTTTCTTTCCTTCAAACATACTATTACTCATGTCACATTTGAAGATAAAGACTTGCTTTAAACATTTACAAATTTTAAAAAAAAAACATATTTATATCTTATATACCAAAGATTGCACGTATGTTGTTTTAGAGTAGAAATAATTGTCTTTTTTTATTTTCTTTCGAACCACTATATCCCCAGAAAACCACTTTTTCGGATGGCATTTAACTTACTACTCATTTCCTCAGCCTGGGAACTTGTATGTCTGGTGGCAATGTCACTAAAGTCTTCCTAAGTTCCTAACTTAATCAAACTGTATATACCGTATGTATCGTAAAATAAATTAAACAGATAAGGAAAGTCAAAGTATGGTCATACACATAAAATACAGTAGATCAAATAAATATGAAGCACCAACAAGCTAGGTCCAATTTAATCTTAGAGGGGTTGTCAAGGGAGGGGGTCTGATCACAAGGGTCTGGCACCTGGCACTCCCGACGCTGTACTTGGTATTGCATTTCAGTTCCATTTGCTTGAACAGGACTGAGCAGCACATGAGTTCACTGGCCAAGGGAGAGACCACATCACTCAACAGAGCGCCGCATCTCTTGAGCTGATCGGCAGGGGTGACGAAAGTCAGACCTTTATTTACATATAACGTCAAGCAACATATTCCGCACTGCTTTACAATCCGAAATTTTAAACTGTCAGACAATCACTGCTAGGCAACAAGACTAGAGCAGCAGTACTCTGCAAAATAGGAAAAAAAATAAGTTTAAAATGTTTTTGTGTTATATTGGTTGGATTTGCACAAGGTACTAATAGGCCATGTAGGAGGGACATTCCAGAGAGCCAGAGAGAGTCTGACTCAGAGAGAGCAAACCAAATGGATGCAAAGATTTAGTGCTGACATACCTGTACTTTCCTGTCCTAGAGAAGGTACCTACATGGACAAGGAGTAGTACAGATGTAAAATGGAGATGTAGTTAAAGCCCAATAGATATTACCTGTCTAAGAGGATTTTCTGACTCTATGGCATCCATTTTCTGGAGTTTCCTCCAGAGATACCCACATCCCAAGGTGGATTCAGTGGACTAAGGATGAGCGAATAGATTCTGCCAATTGGGGATTTACTCTGAATCAAAAAGTTCAGAATAATATAAAGCCAAATATTTTAGAGAGAGAGAGATTGTAAATCAGATAGGAACAGCTTACTAGGTGTGCTCTCTCGCGAACACCAAGGAGTGTGCCCTCAAGAGAAGAAAAGTATCCCTTTCCTATATATATATATATATATATATATATATATATATATATATATATATATATTGTGAGGGGTAAAGCTCGGGATCGCCTTTGCTGGGGTCAAGGGACACGTGTCAGCTTCATACCATTCCGACCAGACACCGGGAAATAAGGTTTAAGCTGGCTTGTAGCCAGGTTTATTGAGAAGGTTGCATAAATAAAGCAGAACAACAAAAGAAAAACTGGCCTGTCCGGCGCTTACTATACATCAGAGGTCCCTGTCTATCCACTGGTGGGCTTCTGCCTGCCAGCTCACAAAACAATGTTTCAGCAACCTTTTACTCACGGTCTTTTCTCACTCACTCAGGTAGGTACTGGACCAGGGGCCATCAAACTTCAGGGTGTTCCCCTTCGTTAAGGGATTAGTCAGGGCATTGTAGGGAATAGACATTCCCCTTCTCTGACCCCCCTGGTATTATTTGCATAAACTACCTCCTCTTTGACTTTATCTTTATATAGAGGATTTATTTTGCTATGATTTGGTCTTGGCCTTTTTGATAAGGATAAACTTACATCGATGAGTGTTTATGAAGTATTTTCATTTTAAATATTATTTAATAAAAGTTATATTTTAGTAGTTCTTGCTCTCTGTGATTCGCAATGTAATTCAGCAGGAATGAGTGTTTAAATGCACCTAACAGTATTTCAGAAGTAGGTTGTTTAAAAAGATATGGTTCTCGGAAGGCAGGGGGCGCTAAAAATGTAAAAAAAAACGTGTCCTTAAGGCCCCTTTCCACAGGTGTGATTTCCGCGTGAGGTGGACGCATTGCACCCGCACTTAATCCGGATCCATTTATTTATATGGGGCTATGCACATGAGCGGTTATTTTCACGCATCACTTCTGCGTTGCGTGAAAATCGCAGCATGCTCTAAATTGTGCGTTTTTTACACAACGCAGGCCCCATAGAAGTGAATGGGGCTGCAAGAAAATTGCAAGCATCTGCAGTCAAGTGCGGATGCAGTGCGATTTTTCCGCAAGGTTGCTAAGAGACGGGACCCAATCTTTATTAATTTCCCTTATAACATGGTTATAAGGGAAAATAATAGCATTCTCAATACAGAATGCTTAGTAAAATGTGGATTAAGGGGTTAAAAATAAAAAATAAATTAACTCACCTTATCCACTTGATCGCTTTGTTGCCAATCTCTTCTCACTTCTTCAAGCATTAGCTGCCGTCTAAAGGACCTGTGGTGACATCACATCACATGGTCCAATCACATGGTCCATCGCCATGGTGATGGACCATGTGATTGGACCATGTGATGAGCTCAGTGACACCATCACAGGTCCTTTAGCCGACAGCTAATGAATGAAGAAGAGATAGCAACTACGCAATCAAGTGGATATGGTGAGTTAATTTTTTTAGTTTTAACCCCTCCATCCACATTTTATAAGGGAAAATAATAAAATCTACAGAATACTCAACCTGAAACCGGAGTTCAGTGATAAAGTCCGGGTCTGGGTACCAAACATGCCAATTTTTACCACGCGCGTGCAAAACGCATTAAAACGCTTTGCACTCACGATGAAAAATTGCGCAATTTCCCACAACGCTCCCGCCTCTTATCCGGGCGTTAAACATGTCAACTTTTTTATTTATTTCACTTTAACACAATAATAGCATTTTTGAAACAAAAAAAATATGTTTTAATGTCTATGTTCTGAGAGCTATTTTTTTTTATTTTTTGAGCGATTTTCTTATGTATTGGCTCATTTTTTGCAAGATGAGGTGTCAGTTTAATTGGTACCATTTTGGGGACATATGCCTTTTTGATTGCTGAGAGTTGCACTTTTTGTTATGTAAGATGATAAAAATGTTTTTTTACACAGTTTAAAAATTTTTTTTTAATGGTGTTTATCGGACGGAATGGATCATGTGATATTTTTATAGAGCCACCGTCATGAACGCAGCAATACCAAATATGTCTATTTTTTTAATTTATTTCTATTTTTAACATTTTATTTTATAAATACTTAATTGGAAAAAAATTTTTTAATAAAACACTTTATTTTAAATTTTTTATTTTTTTTTATTTTATACTTTGCGTCCCCCATAAGGTCATACAAGACCTCTCGGGGGCATTTATCGCAATTTTATTCTCACTATTGATTTCTCCTGTAACTGGGGCTGACATAGTAGATGAGCGCTGTGTATACTGTAGGAGGCAGGGACGCCTGGGACCTGTCCCTGCCTTCTCCCTGGGTTGCCCAGCTGTCACTGACAGTGGGACCCCCTCTCGGGAGCTGCAGGATTAGCATGCAGCTGCCATCTTTAAATGGACGTTCCAAAACGTCCATTTGGAGAAAAACAACCGCCCATAGGACATTTATTTTCTGTGGGCGGTCCTGAAGTGGTTAATGTATACAATATATATCTTTATATATGTTAAACGTAAGACAAAGACGTGATTTGAACCCGGCCAAATTTCACAGTTGCAATTCCATTACCAGGTCTTGACCTTATGTTCAGGTATTAGCTAGTAACACAATGTGCCACCTGCTGTCTGAATGTTGTATTGCAATTTATCCAATTTATATATGATGTCATTTCGTGACACACATGTCAGGACATGTTGAGATAAGTGAGCAGTTAAGTGTAGACTCATTTGTACATGGAAATGCGTGAATGGTTTAATCACCTGATTAATGGCCATTCTGTCAGGTGTCAGTTAATTTTGATAGGAGACAGAAATGAAAATGATTGCCTTTATATCCATGATGAAACCAGTTTAACTGATCCCTTCCCCTTTTTTCTGTTTCTCTGATGGAAAAGAATTTAGGAAAACACTTAGGCCTCTTTCACACGGGTGTCATGTTTGACGCCCGGATAAGAGGCGGGTGCGTTGCGGGAATATGCGTGATTTTCCCACGTGGGTGCAAACGTTTGTAATGCGTTTTGCACGCGCGTGAGAAAAATAGCAAATAATAGCTTTCTTAATAAAGAATGCATAGTAAAATAAAGAGGAAGGGGTTAAAAATAATAAAAGTTAACTTACCTTAGCCACGTGATCATGTAGTTGAGATCTGTCCTCTCGTTCCCAGCATCAGCTAGGAACTAAAGGACCTGTGATGACGTCACATCACATGGTCCGATCACATGGTCCATCACCATGGTAAGATGGACCATGTGACTGGACCATGTGATGTGACGTCTTCACAGGTCCTTTAGATCTTAGCTGATGCTGGGAAAGAGAGGACAGATCGCAACTACGCGATCAAGTGGCTAAGGTAAGTTATCTTTTATTATTTTTAACCCCTTCCTCTTCATTTTATTATGCATTCTTTATTAAGAATGCTATTATTTCCCCTTATAACGATGTTATAAGGGAAAATAATAAAGATTGGGTCCCGTTGCTAAGCACCCATGCGGGAAAATCGCAACGCATCCGCACTTGCCTGCGGATGCTTGCGATTTTCCCGCATCCCTATTCACTTCTATGGGGCCTGCGTTGCGTGAAAAATGCACAATATAAAGCATGCTGCGATTTTCACGCAACGCAGAAGTGATGCGTGAAAATCACCGCTCATGTGCACAGCCCCATAGAAATGAATGGGGCCGGATTCAGTGCGGGTGCAATGCGTCCTCCTCACGCATTGCACCCGCGCGGAAAACTCGTCCGTGTGAAAGGGGCCTTAACCATTTACAGGTAGAGAGGAGTAGCGTAGCAACAAATGTTAACTCCACTCTGTTGCCAGTTGCCCTTTAAATCACAGCATGCTGTGGGTGTGGTACATTTTCTACAATTTTTTTCATTTTCTTCTAGAAATGTATATAGGAAAAAAGGCTGAAAATATTCAACTTGGCTTCATAAGGCCTCATCCACATGGAGGTTGCTTCGCCGTTCCGTGCATTGGAGACCACAAATTGCAGTCCTCAATGCATGGGCAACATCCCTGCGGCTCCCACAGATGGATCCAGACCCATTCAACTTGAATGGGTTGGTGATCTGTCCGTACCGCCAAAAAATAGAAGTTCATGTAAATTGGTCCGCATCCATTATGGGTTGTGCACACTGCCAGAGCTGGTGTATTGCGGACCCGCTGTTTGCGAGCGACAATACAGGCACAGCCAGGCAATGGCCGTGTGCATGAGGCCCACACTGAAGATGGAAACCCTGAGCAAATGCTTTCTTAAAATGAGCCCTTGTGCGTGAAAACTATTTAGATTATTTTAAATTGCATTACTGCTGTGCCTATACATTTGAGAATAAATAATTTCATGGCATACTCCACTGCATGCTAAATTGTTGAGCTTTTCTTTCCTTCAAACATACTATTACTCATGTCACATTTGAAGATAAAGACTTGCTTTAAACATTTACAAAATTTAAAAAAAAAACATATTTATATCTTATATACCAAAGATTGCACGTATGTTATTTTAGAGTAGAAATAATTGTCTTTTTTTATTTTCTTTCGAACCACTATATCCCCAGAAAAACACTTTTTCGGATGGCATTTAACTTACTACTCATTTCCTCAGCCTGGGAACTTGTATGTCTGGTGGCAATGTCACTAAAGTCTTCCTAAGTTCCTAACTTAATCAAACTGTATATACCGTATGTATCGTAAAATAAATTAAACAGATAAGGAATGTCAAAGTATGGTCATACACATAAAATACAGTAGATCAAATAAATATGAAGCACCAACAAGCTAGGTGCAATTTAATCTTAAAGGGGTTGTCAAGGGAGGGGGTCTGATCACAAGGGTCTGGCACCTGGCACTCCCGACGCTGTACTTGGTATTGCATTTCAGTTCCATTTGCTTGAACAGGACTGAGCAGCACATGAGTTCACTGGCCAAGGGAGAGACCACATCACTCAACAGAGCGCCGCATCTCTTGAGCTGATCGGCAGGGGTGACGAAAGTCAGACCTTTATTTACATATAACGTCAAGCAACATATTCCGCACTGCTTTACAATCCGAAATTTTAAACTGTCAGACAACCCCTTGTCAGACAATCACTGCTAGGCAACAAGACCAAAGCAGCAGTACTCTGCAAAATAGGAAAAAAAAAAATTAAAAATGTTTTTGTTTTATATTGGTTGGATTTGCACAAGGTACTAATAGGCCATGTAGGAGGGACATTCCAGAGAGCTAGAGAGAGTCTGACTCAGAGAGAGCAAACCAAATGGATGCAAAGATTTAGTGATGACATACCTGTACTTTCCTGTCCTAGAGAAGGTACCTACCAGGACAAGGAGTAGTACAGATGTAAAATGGAGATGTAGTTAAAGCCCAATAGATATTACCTGTCTAAGAGGATTTTCTGACTCTATGGCATACATTTTCTCGAGTTTCCTCCAGAGTTACCCACATCCCAAGGTGGATTCAGTAGACTAAGGATGAGCGAATAGACTCTGCCAGTTGGGTATTTATTCAGAATCAAAAAGTTCAGAATAATATAAAGCCAAATTTTTTGAGAGAGAGAGAGATTGTAAATCAGATAGGAACAGCTTACTAGGTGTGCTCTCTCGCGACAACCAAGGTGTATGCCCTCAAGAGAAGAAAAGTATCCCTTTCCTCTATATATATTGTGGGGAGTCGCTCTGGTAGATAGTAGTGCGGGTGCAGTATAGAGGCAAAACGGAGTCCAGAAAGTGTAGCAAACAGTGTTTAATTCACACTTGTAGCAAATACACAGCAAACAGTCACTTGGTGTTAATTCACACCCATCAGAAAACGTGCAGCAAAACAAAATAGTCCAGAACAGGTTCCAGTCACCTGGGAGGCTTTAGGTGCAGGTTCGCACCTGGCTGTCAGTCCAGCCGCAAGGCGATCGACCTCCGGCTTCCAGGCCGTCTGCACTCCTCCTTGCTTGGGGTCTTGCTTCCAGCCCAGAGAACTCCACACAGCACAGCATGGATCAGCACTCCCAAACTCAAGTGATTCCACAGCCTAACAGCAGCTCCAGGACAATCACCCTCAGCTGCTGAGGAGGCTGCCTTTAAAGGCCCGGATAAAGTCCGGCCTGGACCGTGGGGAATAGGCACCCACCCAACTCTTTGCCTACTCCCAGTAAGAGCCGGCCCGGATTGGCTTTGCAGCCAAACTAAAAACAAGGTGTCAAACAGCACTAGCTGCTGCTGACACACGAAAATCCGGCTCTTACCTCACCGAGGCCAGGAACCTCGGTGACACGTACCTGCCATCGACCACGGTACCTTGCACCCTCTTACACACCCCCTTTGTTCAACCCTGAGGGGGTGAACACATGTGAGGCAGTGGACGCGGGACAGGGCATCTGCGTTACCCTGCAAGCGGCCTGCCCTGTGTTCTACAGAGAACTTAAAGTTCTGCAGGGATAGGAACCACCTGGTGACCCGAGCATTCCTCTCCTTTGCCTGGCTCATCCACTTGAGAGGGGAATGGTCGGTCACCAGACGGAACCTCCTCCCTAACAGGTAGTAGCGGAGAGATTCGAGTGCCCACTTGATAGCCAGGCACTCCCTCTCCACTATACTATACCTGGACTCGGCGGGACTGAGTTTACGGCTCAGGAAGACAACAGGATGTTCTTCCCCGTTGACCTCCTGAGACAGTACCGCACCGAGGCCTACCTCCGAGGCGTCGGTCGGTACGACGAACTCCCTGTTGAAGTCGGGTGTCACCAAAACCGGGGACCCACACAGGGCCGACTTCAACGCTGAGAAAGCCTCCTCCGCCTTCTCACTCCAGCTAACCTTCCCAGACTTTCGCCCCTTCAACAGGTCTGTCAATGGCGCTGCTATTGTGGCAAAGTGGGGCACAAACCGCATGTAGTACCCTACCATTCCCAGGAAGGATTTTACCTGCCTGGTGGTGACTGGTCGGGGCCAGTTACGTATGGCTTCTACCTTAGTTACCTGCAGCTTGATGACTCCCCGCCCAATAACATATCCCAGATATTTAGTCTCTTCCAACCCAATCGCACACTTCTTTGGATTGGCGGTTAGACCAGCTTTCCTCAGGGCATCCACTACCGCCTGCACTTTGGGCAAATGGCTTTCCCAGTCGGTGCTGTGGATGATTACATCATCTAAGTAGGCCGAGGCGTACCGACGATGAGGTCGCAGCACTATGTCCATTAACCTTTGGAAGGTGGCGGGGCGCCATGCAGGCCAAAGGGTAACACCTTGTAGTGATACAGGCCCTGCGGGTAACAAAGCGTTTTTTCCTTGGCCGACTCCGCTAAGGGTACCTGCCAGTACCCTTTAGTGAGGTCTAGCACAGAAAAATACCGGGCTTGTCCTAAATTCTCAACAAGCTCGTCTACCCGGGGCATGGGATACGCATCAAACTTGGACACTTCATTTAACTTGCGAAAATCGTTGCAGAACCGCAACGTCCCATCCGGCTTGGGTATTAGAACTATGGGACTGGCCCACTCACTTTTCGACTCCTCAATGACATCAAGCTTCAACATTAATTGCACTTCCTCCGCGATGGCCCGTCGCCGAGCCTCGGGTACCCGGTATGGTTTTAACCGGATCTTGGCCTGAGGCTCAGTGACGATGTCATGTTGGATGAGAGACGTGCGGCCAGGGAGGTCCGAGAACACATCTGTGTTCCGACTGATGAACTCCCTGACTTCCTGAACTTGTTTGGAAGACAGGCTGTCTGCAATTTTTACCGTGGCTACCGCTACCGAACTGTGGGGCTGGACCCTTCTCACCCAGAAGCCCTGGCCGGGGGCTGTTGTCGTCGGTCGTGTTCCTATCCTTCCACGGCTTTAGTAAATTCACGTGGTACACCTGCTCCGGCTTGCGCCGCCCTGGCTGGTGTACCTTGTAATTTACTTCCCTTACCTTCTGAATCACCTCATAGGGGCCCTGCCACCTAGCTAGGAACTTGCTGTCAAGGGTGGGTACCAGAACCAAAACCCGATCTCCCGGATTGAAGCTCCGTAGCCGAGCCTGACGATTATACACCCTACTCTGGGCTTGTTGCGCTGCCTCCATATGCTCCCGGACCAGCGGCAACACCCTTTCCATCCGGTCTTGCATCTGGGTGACATACTCAATGACACTTTTGTGGGGGACAGGCTGCTGTTCCCACGCTTCCTTGGCAATATCCAACAGGCCCCGAGGGTGTCTGCCATAAAGCAGTTCGAAGGGCGAGAACCCAGTAGAGGACTGGGGCACCTCTCGCACTGCGAACATGAGGGCAGAAGCAGGTCCCAGTCCTTCCCATCTCTAGACACCACCCTTTTTAACATATTTTTTAGAGTTTGGTTAAACCTTTCGACAAGACCGTCCGTTTGCGGATGGTAAACGGACGTCCGCAATTGCTTTATACGCAATAATTTACACAGTTCCATCATAACTTTAGACATAAAAGGGGTCCCTTGGTCTGTCAGAATCTCTTTTGGCAGGCCCACACGGGAAAACATTTCCATTAACTCTTTGGCAATGAGCTTAGCCGAGGTATGTCGCAGAGGGTGCCTCCGGATACCGAGTGGCGTAGTCGAGAACTACCAGAATGTGTTGGTGGCCCCTGGCAGACTTCGGTACAGGCCCGACTAGATCCATAGCGATACGCTCAAACGGGACCTCAATGATTGGAAGAGGCACAAGGGGACTACGGAAATGTGGCTGGGGGCTATTTACCTGACAGGTTGGACAAGATTTACAATATTCTTCTACCTCCTTAAACACACCAGGCCAATAAAACTGCTGCAGTATGCGGTCCTGCGTTTTCTGCCACCCCAAGTGTCCCCCAAGAACATGTTGGTGGGCAAGCTCCATGACCAGCTTGCGATATGCTGTGGGCACCACCAACTGTTCAACAGATTCTCCCCGGATTTGGTTCACCCGATATAACATTTCTTGGTGAACGACAAAGCGGGGAAATATTAACTCAGCCCCTGGCTTCTGGGGTTTACCATCAATTTCCACCACATTCTCCCAGGCCCTAGTTAGGGTTTGGTCCCGGTGTTGGGCCGTCCCAAAATTGTCTCCGGAGACGTGGAGGTCTGCCAACTCAGGTCCTGGTGGCAAGTCCTCCATGTCTCCCCCTCTATCACAGCAGTGGTGGTCACCCCTACCGCAGGCCCTTCGGACTCGGGCTCCCAGGGCTCTGGCCCCCCACTGGAACCAGGCCACTCTGCTAGGGTTGCCCCTGTCTCAGGGCTATTAGTCACTTTCATCTCAGGCCATAGTGACGGAAAACCAGGGAAGTCTCTCCCAATTATTAGTTCATACGGTAGCTTTGTGGAGATCGCCACTTCACAAGTCCATGTGCCGGCCGCCGTGGATAGAGACATTACAGCAGTGGGATAGTCCTTTAAGTCTCCATGTATGCACACCACACCAACTTTCCGGCCCGTATACTGGGTGGGCTGTACCAGGGCAGCACTTACCAGGGTTACTAGGCTCCCTGAGTCCAACAGCGCCACTGCCAGGTTATCACCCACTTGCACCTGGCACAGGTGACGATTGTCTACTGTCTCGGGGTGCCGGTTGCACACAGTCTCCGGGCATACATGGAAGCCCGGTACCCATAATTAATCTCCATGGGTTCTCCCCACTGTGGACAGTCGGCCCTTACGTGGCCAGGCTCGTGACACCGCCAGCAGACTATCGGGCCGGGTCTACAGGGGTACACCCCGAGCAGGTTTTTCGGGTACCAGTCGTCGGGACTGGATGGGAGTCCTCCGGGTTTGACCGGCCCCTCCCAACAACACCCCCTTTCAAGTTTTGGGTGGCCTCATAGCGCTCCACCAGGTCGACTATTTCTAGGGCATTGGTGGGTGATACCTGGCCGATCCAGTGCTGAAGGGGGTAAGGCAAGGCCCTCCAGAACATGTCAGCCAGCAGTCGGTCCAGCATAGCAGTCTGACTTAGAATATCAGGCTGCAGCCATTTTTGCAACCTGTGCAGCAACTCATAGTACTGCGGCCGGGCGGGTTCAGCCGCTTTAAAGTCCCACTAGTGGACCCGTTGAGCCCGGACTAACACGTTTACCCCCAGCCTGGCCAGGATCTCCCCCTTCACCGTGGGGTAATCAGCAGCCTGGTCATCTGCTAAGTCAAAAAAACTTGTTGGGATCCGGATGCCAGGAACAGAGCGAACACCTCAGCCCACTGGTCACGGGGTAACTTCTCCCTCACGGCCACCTTTTCAAAGACCGCCAGATACGTCTCCACGTCGTCCGAGGGGGTCATCTTTGGGATCGCCGCACGGACCGCTTTCCGGGCATCATGGTCGTGGTGGGACGCTCCTGCAGCTTGTAACGCCATCACGTGCTGTAAAAGTAGTTGGTTGTTCTCCCGCTGCTGCACGTTAGCCTCCATGAGGGCTTTCACAGCCGCCTCCATGTTGCCAGAAATTCCTGTTTGCAACTTTGCTGGTTTTATATATGCCATGCACTTGTGCTCAGCAAAACACAAACAATTCGGCGTTCACGCCAGCCTCACTGCGCATGCCCGCATCCGACACCAAATGTGGGGAGTCGCTCTGGTAGATAGCAGTGCGGGTGCAGTATAGAGGCAAAACGGAGTCCAGAAAGTGTAGCAAACAGTGTTTAATTCACACTTGTAGCAAATACACAGCAAACAGTCACTTGGTGTTAATTCACACCCATCAGAAAACGTGCAGCAAAACAAAATAGTCCAAAACAGGTTCCAGTCACCTGGGAGGCTTTAGGTGCAGGTTCGCACCTGGCTGTCAGTCCAGCCGCAAGGCGATCGACCTCCTGATTCCAGGCTGTCTGCACTCCTCCTTGCTTGGGGTCTTGCTTCCAGCCCAGAGAACTCCACACAGCACAGCATGGATCAGCACTCCGAAACTCAAGTGATTCCACAGCCTAACAGCAGCTCCAGGACAATCACCCTCAGCTGCTGAGGAGGCTGCCTTTTAAAGGCCCGGATAAAGTCCGGCCTGGACCGTGGGGAATAGGCACCCACCCAACTCTTTGCCTACTCCCAGTAAGAGCCGTCCCGGATTGGCTTTGCAGCCAAACTAAAAACAAGGTGTCAAACAGCACTAGCTGCTGCTGACACACGAAAATCCGGCTCTTACCTCACCGAGGCCAGGAACCTCGGTGACACGTACCTGCCATCGACCACGGTACCTTGCACCCTCTTACAATATATATATATATATATATATATATATATATATATATATATATTTTTTTTTGTATATTTTTTATGCCCTCCCCTTTTGTATTGTTATTTCTCTTGTTCTGAATTATCTTAGACTTGACAAATGTAGGACTCAGGTAGTCGTACTTTTGTTCTTCTACTACATCACTGCCTAAGTCTACAGAGCTTCAGAACTGTGAGTATCACTGCTACTCCTATCTGGCCACCCTGAGGCACGCTGTAATTGTCTATACAGATTATTGCAATATCCATCAACACAGTGTGACAGCTATGCAAGCGGCATGAACTACCACTTACATTTTGCTGCTGGCAGGTGTAATATTATTATTTATTATTAAAGCACCATTTATTCTATGGTGCTGTACATATGATATGGGGTATACATACATAATACAAAGCAATTGCAATAAGTATGAACAAAGCAAGTTACAGACTGGTACAGAAGGAGAGAGAAAGGTAGGTGAGGTTAATAATAATAATATTAATAATAATAATAATAATAATAATAATAATAATAATAATAATAATAATAATATTTATTTATATAGTGCCATCATATTCCGCTGCCTTTACAAATTCAGAGGGTTCAAGTACAAAGCAAAAAACATCACAACGTAACTGGCTAATATACAGCTGAAACATTAGGAGTCAGGGCCCTGCTTGCAAGAGCTAACAATCTATGAGGAATTGGGGGTGACAGATAAGGTAGTTAATTGCGATAAGTAGTATTAAAGCCATTACTGTACTGAAAGCAGTGGTGTAGGCCGATCTGCTTCAGGTGTTGGACTGTTAGAGGATCAAGTTCAGGCCAGTTGGAGGGGGAGAGGTTACTTGGGGAACTGTCATTTTAGGAAGCTTGATAAGCCTGCCTGAAAAGAAGTGTTTTTAAGACACATTTGAAGTTGGGGAAGTTGGGAATTGACCTGATATTCCGGGGCAGAGCATTCCAGAGAGTAGGTGCAGCTCGAGAAAAGTCTTGAAGACGGTGATAGCAGCTGCAGGGTCACTCTAGGTTGTAAGCTTATCTGAAGAGGTCAGTTTTCAGACACTAAATGTTCGGTCTGTAAGGTATGATGTGATCTAGGAGAGGGCCAAGTCTGTGAGTTTGTAACAGAAGGAAGTGGTCGACAGTGTCAAAGGCAGAGGACAGGTCAAGGAGAAGGAGGACAGAGTAATGTTATTTGACTTTGGTCGTTGGTGACTTTGGTAAGGGCAGTTTCAATTGAATGGTAAGGTCGAAAGCCAGATTGTAACCAGTCAAACAGATAGCAGAAAGAGAGGTAAGAGGACAGTTCAAGTTGACATGTTGTTAAACTAGCTTGAGGCATATGGGAGAAGTGATATGGGGCGATAACTAGACAAAAAAGATGAGTCTAGGGAAGGCTTTTGAGTGTGTGTGTGTAAGGGTGTGGGTAATCAGGAGGGTAGCTAAAGGCTCATGAGCCCGGTTGGAAGAGTTTAGCGTGGGCCCCCTTCCCTTAGTGCATTGTGGCCAGTGGCAGTGAAGCACATAGCCTTCGTGCTGCCTGAGGAAAAAATTGAAATGTCACTCCCCCATGCCAAATTCTTGACCTAACCCCTTCCCTCCAGTCAAAGGTGTAACTTGACCAGCATGCATTTCTATAACTTTGCTGTCTTCTTATGTAGGCACAAGGGTCTTTAGGCTCCCTCAGGCTCCTGGGCCCAGTAGCAACTGCTACCTCTGCACCCCCTATAGTTACACCACTGAGTGTAATGGTAGCATGTTTAACACCAGAGGGAAAGAAACCAGTGGTTATTGATAGGTTGAAGAGATAAGTTAGAGCTGGGATAAACACTGTGGTGAGGTTCGGGATGAGGTGGTATGGGATCGGGTCAAGTGCATAGGTGGTGAGATGTGATCAGGAGACTACGGTGGAAAGGTTTCCCTCTGTAATGGTTGAGAAGGAGGTTTTGGGGGAAGAAGACTGAGTAGTTGTGTAGAGGGGCTGTGGGGACTGTAGGCTGAAGCTTTCTCTAATGTCAATCTTTTGTTTAAAGTATGTGAAAAAGTCCTCAGCTGAGATAAGAGGTGAGAGTGGGGGCACTGGGAAATGGAGAAGAGAATTAAAAGTGTTAAAAAGTTGCCTAGGGTAGTGAGACAGGGAGGATATGACAGATGTGATGAGAAGAGACAACAGCAAAATAGGACTTGAAATTGAGAAGGTATTGTTTGTACGTAGAAAAGTGATCCTTCGAATGAGATTTCTTCCACAACGGCTCGGCATCCCTGAAGGTTCGTCTCAGTTCTTTGGTCAGGCTGGTGTGCTAGGGGGTTACCCATTGATTTTACAGTGTGTGTGAAGTGGGCAACTGGGATGGGAGCTGTAGTTATTGTTGTCTCAAAAATTCGATTCGAGCCAATACACCGAATTGTCCAAAAAGATTTGCTTCGATATGAATATATTTGGGGCGAATTGTGTTAAAAAAACGTCTATTTCCGGGCTGCAGAGAGAATTTATAGGGGTGTAGAATACTGTGCCTTGCAGTAACATGCATAGGGAGTGTGCTGTGGTAGTGAAATAATACTGTGAGTCAGTATGACATGCAGATGACAGGCATCGCTCTTAGAATCACTGCACACTTCACTTATTTGGGCAGACATTACAGTCGATGTTAGTATCAAAAAGAAGCACACTCTTTTTAGACCCTTGTCAGCTTATCCCACATAGATGTCTACAGAACCTGTTCTATTAAACGCTTTTACAAGTAGAGCCCCCCTGACAGAGTGGAGAGGGTGTCAGCAGTAAGTTTGTGTTGAAGTCACTGATTAATTTTCCCTTCCTCTGATACGTCAGAACAATAACCCACAAAAAACGGATCCTGTCTGTGGAGCAAATGCCTTCACTCGGTCAGCATTTGCTCAATAATCAATCACTATTGCTAATGCCCAAAAAAAACAGGAGTGGATCTAAAACAGAGATGACACGTAAATGGAATATATGCATGTCTTCTGTGTTTTGTACCCAGTCCTGCTTTTGGCTACCAAATTATATGCCAATTCTAATGGGACCATACAGGCCTTACAGCTGCTACACAGACAGATCAGAAGAAGGGTCAAACAAATAATGATGTCAGCCAGGCCGAAAGGCAAAATTGTGGCCCAGTCATAAAGTGTGGAGGGTGGTAACAGCATGGGGAGACCACAGAGTGGCCGAATGAAAAGGTCTGGAGGTGGCGGCAGCATCAGGAGGCCCCAGAGTGGCACGGTCTGGAGGTAGTGGCATCTACAGTAGCAGCATCAGGAGAAGGCCACTGAATGGCACAATTACAGAGTCTGATGTTGGCAGCAGTATGAGGAAGCCACAGAGTGATACAATGACAGAGTGTGGAGGTGGTGGCAGCAGAGGGCGGAGGGGAGGATGTTTGTAGGTGGGATTGCGCCTGAGTGACAGTGCTGCTACATCGCAGGCAGAGATGGTTGTGACAGTCTGTCGGTTGTGACAGAGATGGTTGTGGCTAAATGACAGTCTGCTGGGTGGTAGGAGAGAATGGTTGTGGGTGGGGTCTTGACGGAATGTCAGCACTGTTGTGTGGCAAAGGGGAGAAGGTCACGGGCGGGATCATGCTCGAGTGGATGTAGTATTGGATTGCAGAGGGAGTTGAAAGTGGGCGGGGTCACATCCTAGTGACAGCCGGAGCGATGTCGGGTCTCTCCCTCTCTTCTTTGTGCGGACATGTTAGTGGAACTCGGGACCTTTATGTGTCAGTAGAGGTAAAGTTTTGAGGAAATTTTCAGTCCACCGATGTTTCGCTCTTCATATGTATATATAGCGGGACACAAAGTGAATTATAGGTAGTGAGAGGGCTCATTGTTAGGAGCGCAGTCTCGGTTCACAATTTACAACAGAAGTGTGGTTACTACTGACAACTGAATAACCTTCTAGTAATGTCAGGTAGGGTCGGTGGGATATATTTCTCCTAATAAGTTCGTGTAGGAGAGTGCTGCCGGGCCTCTTATATTCACAAGGGCATCTTTATTTGGTTTGGGGATAAAAAAGATTCCGCAGTGTAGTGGATAGGGTTCAGCGAACAGTTCGAGCATAGTTCGGGTTCGTACCGAATATTGGGGTGTTCGGGATCCGGACCCCGGCCCGAAGCTTTTCAAAAAAGTTTGGGTTCGGGTCCGTTGTTCGGCGATTTCTTCTTGCTTTCTGAAGGGCTGCACAGCAGCCAATCAGCTAGCGTTTTACTTTTTGCCCTAAGAAGCCATCACAGCGAGATTAGGCAGGGAAAAGTCTGCAAAAACACCTAATGAAGTGATCGATCTACAGCTGTGAATCATTAAACTTCTGCTAGTTAATTGCTCACTGTTTTTTTGGCTGCACAGAGCGTTTTTCTGTCACTTTGATCGGCAGTCATTTTGTGTCTTGTGGTGCACCAGCACAAGCTGCCACCAAGTCCATCAATCCATCAATACTAGTTTTATTTATTTTTTCGCTATATCCTACATCAGGGGCTTGGCTGTGCTTATTGTCACCCTTAGAAACTCAGGATAGAAATTTATATATTTTATTAAGGGGTTGATTTAAATTGCCAAAATAGCAATCCCCGAAATCTGGTGATCCAACTGTGGCTAGCCAAGTGTAATGCTGTCTGCTGTCTGGCAAAAGATAGATTATTTTCTATTGGTGAAATTCAATTGCCAAAATAGCAATCCCCTAAATCTAGTGTCCCAGCAGTGGCTGGCCAAGTTTAATAGTGTCCGGCAAAGGATAGATAATTTTCTGGGGTGAAATTCAATTGCCAAAATAGCAATACCGTAAATCTGGCGTCCCAGTAGTGGCTAGCCAAGTTTAATAGTGTCCGCCATAGGATATATTATTTTCTGCAGTGAAATTCAATTGCAAAAATAGAAATACCGTAAATCTGGTGTTCCAGCTGTGACTGGACAAGTTTAATAGTGTCCGTCAAAGGATTTATTATTTTCTGGGGTGAAATTCAATTGCCAAAATAGCAATACTGTAAATCTGGTGTCACAGCAGTGGCTGGCCAAGTTTAATAGTGTCCGTCATAGGATATATTATTTTCTGCGGTGAAATTCAGTTGCAAAAATAGAAATACCGTAAATTTGGTGTTCCAGCTGTGACTGGAAAAGTTTAATAGTGTCCAGCAAAGGATTTATTATTTTCTGGGATGAAATTCAGTTGCCAAAATAGAAATACAGTAAATCTGGTGTCCCAGCACTGGCTGGCAAACTATAATAGTGTCCGCCAAAACATATATTTTGTTCTGGGGTGAAATTCAATTGCCAAAATAGCAATACTATAAATCAGTGGTTTCAGCTGTGGCTGGCCAAGTTTCGTAGTGACCTGCAAAGGATTTATTATTTTCTGGGGTGAAATTCAGTTGCCAAAATAGAAATACAGTAAATCAGGTGTTCGAGCTGTGACTGAACAAGTTTAATAGTGTTCGGCAAAGGATATATTTTGTTCTGGGGTGATATTCAATTGCCAAAATAGCAATACCATAAATCAGTGGTTTCAGCTGTGGCTGGCCAAGTTTAATAGTGTCCGTCACAGGATATATTATTTTCTGGGGTGAAATTTAATTGCCAAAATAGCAATACCCTGAATCTGGTGTTCCAGCTGTGGCTAGCCAAGTGTAATACTGTCTGCTGTCTGGCAAAGGATAGATTTTTTTCTGTAGTGACATTCAATTGCCAAAATAGCAATCCCCTAAATCTAGTGTCTCAGCAGTGTCTGGCCAAGTTTAATAGTATACCGCAAAGGATAGATAATTTTATGGGGTGAAATTCAATTGCCAGAATAGCAATACCCTGAATCTGGTGTTCCAGCTGTTGCAGGCCTAGTTTAAATCTGTCCGTAAAAGGATGCCTTTCATCCAGGGCCTAAATACTAGCCCTAAAAGAGATATTCCCCTAAATTAGTGGTTACTGCTGTGCCTGGATTAGTGTAATACGCTACATAAATAAATAGGCAGATAGTGTTAGGTGCCTGTAAAAAAAAGGCCTGAATTTGAAATCAATACATTGGGCCAAATATTTTTTTTTTCTTATTGTGGTGCTTGGTGAACGGTAACAATGAGGAAAACATCTAGTAAAGGACGAGGACGCGGTCGTGGTGGTGTTAGTGTACCCTCTGGTGCTGGGAGAGGACGTGGCCATTCTGCCACAGCCACACGTCCTAGGGAACCAACTACCTCAGCTTTCAGTACCCGCCAGAATTTACAGCGATATTTGGTGGGGCCCAATGCCATTCTAAGGATGGTAAGGCCTGAGCAGGTACAGGCGCTAGTCAATTGGGTGGCCGACAATGGATCCAGCACGTTTACAACATTATCTCCCACCCAGTCTTCTGCAGAAAGCGCACAGGTGGCGCCTGAAAACCAAGCGCATCAGTCTGTCACATCACCCCCATGCATATCAGGGAAACTGTCTGAGCCTCAAGTTATTCAGCAGTCTCTTATGCTGTTTGAAGACTCTGCTGGCAGGGTTTCCCAAGGGAATCCACCTAGCTCTTCCTCAGTGGTGGAAGACATTGTGTGCACTGATGCACAACCACTGATGTTTCCTGATGATGAGGACATGGGAATACCATCTCATCGCAGTCCGCACGTCTCTGATGATGACGAAACACAAGTGCCAACTGCTGCGTCTTTCTGCAGTGTGCAGACTGAACAGGAGGTCAGGGAGGAAGACTGTGTGGAAGACGATGCAAGGGACGATGAGGTCCTAGACCCCACATGGAATGAAGGTTGTGCCACTGACTTTCATAGTTCAGAGGAAGAGGCAGTGGTGAGACCGAGCCAACAGCGTAGCAAAAGAGGGAGCAGGGGGCAAATGCAGAACAGCCGCCTCCAAGAGAGTTCGCCTGCTACTGGCCACCGCCACCAGGGACCGAGCACCCCAAAGGCAGCTTCAAGGAGTTCCCTGGCATGGCACTTCTTTAAACGATGTGCTGACGACAAGACCCGAGTGGTTTGCACACTGTGCCATCAGAGCCTGAAGCGAGGCATTAACGTTCTGAACCTTAGCACAACCTGCATAACCAGGCATCTACATGCAAAGTATGAACTGCAGTGAGGTAAACACCTTAAAAGCAAGGAACTCACTCAGGCTCCCCCTGCTCCCTCTTCTGCTGCTGCCTCAGCCTCTTCCTCCGCCTCAGGAGGATGTTGGCACCTGCCGCCCACCAAAAAGATGATGTGCCACCGACACACCACCTGCGTCACCAAGCATCTCCACCATGTCACACGGCAGCGTTCAGCTCTCGATCTCACAAACCTTGGAGAGAAAGCGTAAATTCCCACCTAGCCACCCTCGAGCCCTGGGCCTGAATGCCAGCATTTCTAAACTACTGGCCTTTGAAATGCTGTCATTCAGGCTGGTGGACACAGACAGCTTCAAACAGCTGATGGAGATGGCTGTCCCATAGTCTGTTCTTCCCAGCCGCCACTACTTGTTCAAGACAGCCGTGCCTTCCCTGCACAACCAAGTATCCGATAAAATCAAGTGTGCACTGCGCAACGCCATCTGTGGCAAGGTCCACCTAACCACAGATACGTGGACCAGTAAGCATGGCCAGGGACGCTTTATCTCCCTAACTGCACACTGGGTAAATGTAGTGGCGGCTGGGCCCCAGGCGGAGAGTTCTTTGGCGCATGTCCTTTCGCCGCCAAGGATCGCAGGGCATCATTCTTTGCCTCCTGTAGCCTCCTCCTCCTACTCGGCTTCCTCAGCCTCTGATTCCACCTCCTTATTCAGTCAGCCACACACCTTCACCACCAACTTCAGCACAGCCCAGGGTAAAATTCAGCAGGCGGTGCTGAAACTCATATGTTTTGGGAAGAGGCCCCACACCGCGCAGGAGTTGTGGCGTGGTATTGAACAACAGACCGACGAGTGGTTTCTGCCGGTGGGCCTCAAGCCCGGCCTGGTGGTGTGCGATAATGGGCGAAATCTCGTCGCAGCTCTGGGACTAGCTGGTTTGACGCAGTACTCCACCAACATGGCCAGTGGCGATGACACCGTTATCAGCGTTACAATACCACTTCTATGTCTCCTTGAGAAAACGCTTAGGCCTCTTGCACACGGGCGTCATGTTTGACGCCCGGATAGGATGCGGGTGCGTTGCGGGAATCGCCGCGATTTTTCCCTGCGAGTGCAAAGCGCTGTCATGCGTTTTGCACGCGCGGGAGAAAAATCGGCACTTTTGGTACCCAGACCCGAACCTGCACTTCTTCACAGAAGTGCATGTTTGGGTCAGAAATTGTCCCGCTGGTATTATTTCACATTATAACATAGTTATAATGTAAAATAATACCCTTGGCCATCTCCCTAATGTTGAACCCGGTGCAGAATGGGTTAAAAATAATAACCTAATCTTAACTTACCTGGTCCATTTGATCGCGAAGCCCGGCCTCCTCTCCGTTAGCTTGAAAGATGTAAAGGACCTGTAATGATGTCACAGCATCACATGGCCCAATCACCTGCTCCATCACTATGGTGATGGAGCATGTGATTGGTCCATGTGACCACGTGACATCATCCAAGGTCCTAAGCACTATCCACAGCCTGAGGATAGTGATTATGACCTGGATGATGTCACATGGTCACATGGACCAATCACATGCTCCATCACCATAGTGATGGAGCAGGTGATTGGGCCATGTGATGTGACGTCATCATAGGTCCTTTAGATCATCGATGCTGCAGGGAAAGAGAGGACAGATCGCGACTACGCGATCAAGTGGCTAAGGTAAGTTAACTTCTATTATTTTTAACTCCTTCCTCATCATTTAACAATGCATTCTTTATTAAGAATGCTATTATTTCCCCTTATAACCATGTTATAAGGGGAAATAATAGAGATTGGGTCCCGTTGCTAAGCAACAATGCGGGAAAATCGCAACGCATCCGCACTTGGTTGCGGATGCTTGCGATTTTCCCGCATCCCCATTCACTTCTATGGGGCCTGCGTTGCGTGAAAAACGCAGAATATAGAACATGCTGCAATTTTCACGCAACGCAGAAGTGATGCGTGAAAATCACCGCTCATGTGCACAGCCCCATAGAAATGAATGGGTCCGGATTCAGTGCGGGTGCAATGCGTCCTCCTCACGCATTGCACCCGCGCGGAAAACTCGCCCGTGTGAAAGGGGCCTTAGGGCGATGATGGAAGAGGAGGTGGCCCAGGAGGAGGAGGATGAGGGGTCATTTTTAGCACTTTCAGGCCAGTCTGTTAGAAGTGCCTCAGAGGGAGGTTTTTTGCAACAGCAGAGGCCAGGTACAAATTTGGTCAGCCAGGGCCCACTACTGGAGGACTAGGATGATGAAGATGAGGTGGAGGAGGATTAGGATGAAGCAGGTTCACAGTGGGGCGGCACCCAACAAAGCTCAGGCCCATCACTGGTGGTGGCTGGGGGGATATGGAGGACGATACGCCTCCCACAGAGGACAGATTGTCCTTACCTCTGGGCACCCTGGCACACATGAGCGACTACATGCTGCAGTGCCTGCGCAACGACAGCAGAGTTGCCCACATTTTAACGTGTGCGGACTACTGGGATAGGAAGTGGGAGTGGGATAGGAAGTTGCGCAAGTACAAGCGCACGCTGGTAGACTCGCTCCTGAGGCCATTCCCAAATGTCACAGGGGAACAAGTGGAAGGCAAAGGCAGAGGAGGAGCAAGAGGTCGCCAACGCAGCTGTGCCACGGCCAGCTCCTCTGAGGGCAGGGTTAGCATGGCAGAAATGTGGAAAGGTTTTGTCACCATGCCACAGCTAGCTGCACCACCACCTGATACGGAATGTGTTAGCAGGAGGCAGCATTTCACTAACATGGTTGAACAGTACGTGTGCACACCCCTCCACGTACTGACTGATGGTTCGGCCCCATTCAACTTCTGCGTCTCCAAATTGTCCACGTGGCCAGAGCTAGCCTTTTATGTCTTGGAGGTGCTGCCAGCGGCCAGCGTTTTGTCTGAACGTGTATTTAGCACGGCAGGTGGCGTCATTACTGACAAATGCAGCCACCTGTCCACAGCCAACGTGGACAAGCTGACGTTCATAAAAATGAACCAGGCATGTATCCCACAGGACCTGTCCATCCCTTGTGCAGAAGAGACATTTATAACTGCCTCCCCCTCAATCATATATTCTTGTACTCCGGGGCACTTCTTTATTGAATCCTCTTTTTTTAATTTTACGATTATATTGCGGTGCAACCAAAGTTGAATAAACCTCTCCTCCGTCTAGGTGCCAAGGGCCTAATTATCTAAAAGTGGCCTTCTTCATTGGTTGGTGAAATGACGCCTGATTCTCTGCTATGCGACCTCTGTCCTCTGTCTGGGGCTTAAATGAATGAAAGTGGCCTTTTCCATTGGTGGGTGACTTGAAGCCTGATACTCTGCTACGGGAGCTCTCTCAAATTGATATTGCTTAATTTTTATTTATTTTATTTTAATTCATTTCCCTCTCCACATTTGTTTTCATGGGATTTACCTACATTTTGATGCCTTTTGCTGACCTCTAGCCCTTTCCTGGACTATTTTACAGCCTTTTTAGTGCCCAAAAGTTCTGGTCCCCATTGACTTCAATGGGGTTCGGGTTCGGGATGAAGTTGGGGGTCGAGTTCGGATCCCGAACATTTTCGGGAAGTTCGGCCGAACTTCTCGAACCCGAACATCCAGGTGTTCGCTCAACTCTAGTAGTGGATTCTTCTGTACACTTTCTGTATTTTGTATTGGTGTAGTGGGCAAACGTAAGGAGCCTTGTGCCATCCTTCTGCTGTGTTGATGTGTTCTCATTATGTCAATCAACAGTGCATGATAAAGCTTCTGAAAACTATTTTTGTTTTTACATTGTTTGGAGGAAGTATTTGTTTTTATTCATGTGCCTTTCATAGAACACAACTAGCACTTCTGTGATTATAAAATTAAAAGTATTTGCTTTCCTGTTATAATCCTACTGTGTGGATATAAGGTATATGTGGGAGATGCTGTTGTCTGTGTCGGGTGGTGTTCGGTCTATTTTGGTCTGTGTTTGTGGCAAAAAACAAGATTTGTGAGGGTCTAGGAGTATTAAAGCTCACTAACGTCTTTTGGTATGATCCGTAAAATCCATTAAAAAAGTCTTCTTGAGGGGCTGTATAAAGTCAAATGGGGGAGGATTAACCACTTCAGCCCCCCTAGCTTAAACACCCTTAATGACCAGGCCACTTTTTACAATTCTGCACTACGCTACTTTCACTGTTTATTGCTCCTTC